>CM068826.1:87190605-88390605 GCA_028554795.2 Sinohyriopsis cumingii | reverse complement strand
CAAGTGTTTCACAAATCCACATCCAAATCCACGTCTCACTTGTACATATGCCTTGATGCATTCTGCCTCCAACATTTGGTAACTGACTTGCCAAAATTTTAAAACAAAACTTGACATTTTTAAAGAGAACACCAATGACACTTTGGAAAAACTGATACCTATATCTAACCATGCAAATGCAGAGGACCCTACTGAGAAACTAATACCTGTACTCATCTCTAACCATGCAAATGCAGAGAAGACTACTGAAAAACTAATACCTGTACTCATCTCTAACCATGCAAATGCAGGAGACAACTGAAAAACTAATACCTGTACTCATCTCTAACCATGCAAATGCAGAAGAGACAACTGAAAAACTAATACCTGTACTCATCTCTAATCATGCAAATGCAGAAGAGACAACTGAAAAACTAATACCTGTACTCACCTCAAACCATGCAAATGCAGAAGAGACAACTGAAAAACTAATACCTGTACTCATCTCTAACCATGAAATGCAGAGGAGACAACTGAAAAACTAATACCTGTACTCATCTCTAACCATGCAAATGCAGAAGAGACAACTGAAAAACTAATACCTGTACTCATCTCTAATCATGCAAATGCAGAAGAGACAACTGAAAAACTAATACCTGTACTCACCTCAAACCATGCAAATGCAGAAGAGACAACTGAAAAACTAATACCTGTACTCATCTCTAACCATGAAATGCAGAGGAGACAACTGAAAAACTAATACCTGTACTCATCTCTAACCATGCAAATGCAAAGGAGACAAATGAAAAACTAATACCTGTACTCATCTCTAACCATGCAAATGCAGAGGAGACAACTGAAAAACTAATAACTGTACTCATCTCTAACCATGCAAATGCAGAGAAGACAACTGAAAAACTAATAACTGTACTCATCAATAACCATGCAAATGCAGAGGAGACAACTGAAAAACCAATAACTGTACTCATCTCTAACCATGCAAATGCAGAGGAGACAACTGAAAAACTAATAACTGTACTCATCTCTAACCATGCAAATGCACAGGAGACAACTGAAAAACTAATAACTGTACTCATCAATAACCATGCAAATGCAGAGGAGACAACTAAAAAACTAATAACTGTACTCATCTCTAACCATGCAAATGCACAGGAGACAACTGAAAATCTAATAACTGTACTCACCTCAAACCATGCAAATGCAGAAGAGACAGCTGAAAAACTAATACCTGTACTCATCTCTAACCATGAAATGCAGAGGAGACAACTGAAAAACTAATACCTGTACTCATCTCTAACCATGCAAATGCAAAGGAGACAAATGAAAAACTAATACCTGTACTCATCTCTAACCATGCAAATGCAGAGGAGACAACTGAAAAACTAATAACTGTACTCATCTCTAACCATGCAAATGCAGAGAAGACAACTGAAAAACTAATAACTGTACTCATCAATAACCATGCAAATGCAGAGGAGACAACTGAAAAACTAATAACTGTACTCATCTCTAACCATGCAAATGCAGAGGAGACAACTGAAAAACTAATAACTGTACTCATCTCTAACCATGCAAATGCACAGGAGACAACTGAAAAACTAATAACTGTACTCATCAATAACCATGCAAATGCAGAGGAGACAACTGAAAAACTAATAACTGTACTCATCTCTAACCATGCAAATGCAGAGGAGACAACTGAAAAACTAATAACTGTACTCATCTCTAACCATGCAAATGCAGAGGAGACAACTGAAAAACTAATAACTGTACTCATCTCTAACCATGCAAATGCAGAGGAGACAACTGAAAAACTAATAACTGTACTCATCTCTAACCATGCAAATGCAGAGGAGACAACTGAAAAACTAATAACTGTACTCATCTCTAACCATGCAAATGCTGGGGAGTAAAATGCTTAAAAACTGATGCCTACATCTAACCATTCAAATTTACAAGAGATGTACAGAATATCAGAGCAGACCAAACATAAGTGATCAGCCGATGTTGTACAATCTGATCTCATTAATCTGATATAAACCACTTCCTTCAAAATGTTGACTTATTTTGCTGGTCACACCAGCTGACAAGAGTTCAAATAAACTTAAATTTGTACCTGATTAATTCAATTATGAATCAGTTTCAAATGCAGAGATTTTGTGACTTCATCAAACTCAAACATCAAATGTATAAAAAAAATTTTTTAAAAACTCCTTTAGATTTTCGCATACATCTGATGTCCAAGGAGAATTATTGTTGAGTGCAAATGTTAGCCAGAACACTCTGAAATGAAACTATCACAGGGTTCAGATTCTTCCCTTGTGAACTGGAAAATGTTTGGGTATTGGTTTTTAAAAATATGTACCCTTTCCAAACCCACAATTGTAGGTTTTTAGTCAACTGCTGTTGTTGTTGTTGTTATGGGTTTAATGCCATTTTTCAGCAGATGATAAGCTATATGTGGCAGCCAGTGTAAGTGGTGAAGGGAAAAGCCAGGAACACCCCAGTAAAAACCACTGACCCATGGAAAGCTACTTAATTGACATATTTTTTTCTACCTCATGGCTAAAGAAAAACATCATAAGACTAAGCTCAGAGACAAAGAAGCTTCCAAAACACTCAAGTCATGTGACCTACATAAATTATTGCAAAGAGAGTGACTTATTAAGGTTGACTTATTATTTATGATGTGAAAATGGGTGCCTGTGTAAGAAGATTCATAACGTAAGTACACATTTATTTTCCTCATTGTATAGCAATGGGACAAATTATCAAGTCTTTTGTTAAAAACAGACTCAGACACAACAATTATGCAGAAATTTTCAAGAGTCTGGTCAGAGCAATATTAAAATTTAGGCTTTGTACAAAGCAATGACTAATCCTCATAATTAATAAGGAATAAGATTAGCAAGAATAAAGATAGAAACAGAAATTTCTATCTTGCTGAATTCCCACAAATGTATCCTGGTGAGTGATAGTTATTTGCAAAGGTATGAATAATTTAAACTATAAATAACATCATAAAAAGTTATGAATCATTTAAACTATAAATAACATCATAAAAAGGTATGAATCATTTAAACTATAAATAACATCATAAAAAGTTATGAATCATTTAAACTATAAATAACATCATAAAAAGGTATGAATCATTTAAACCATAAATAACATCATAAAAAGTTATGAATCACTTGAACTATAAATAACATCATAAAAAGGTATGAATCATTTCAACTATAAATAACATCATAATTCTGTGATTTGTATTTAGTAAAATTATGAAGAGTTGACTATTCAGAGTGCACAATTTCAAAAGGGTGAGACTAAAAGTAAAAAAGAACAACCCAGATTCAGCAAACCTTACCTGTTGCACCTTTTCCTGTCAATTATGGCTGTTAAACAAAGCAGGCCTGACCCCAACAGCATAACATACAAGTTAGCAAACATCCACAGGTATCAAAAATACTGATAATGTCATGTGTAATTGTGTATATTAGTAAGACTTTTGAATTTCAGAATGAAGAATAGGTTACAGGATTATGAGAAAAATATATTAGAAAAATGTGCTCTGCAGAAACTGGAGTCTTACAAATGTCCAAGTAATAATCCATCTTTTCACCATCACCCCACCACCCCATGTCTAGGCTGCAGATGTTAAAAACAAATCTTTCATGTTGACTTTGCTGCAGGTAACATAAAAGTACACAGCTCCCTTGTTTTAGCACACCCAGACAACTATGAACCCACTTGTAGAGTGGAGGCAGCTGTTGATCTGGCCAAACAATCAGCCTCCTATGTGATCAACATGAAAAAATTGAGATCATTTTTGGCAAATGAAATATTGAACCATGACCTTTACCTTGAAGATAGGACCCTCATGTAATATGTGAGACAACTTCAATGATGAGGAATACCAAGTTTAATTCCTGAATCTCACAGGACTTGAAGAAAATTATAGAGCAAAAAGGCAAGAAAACTACAAAATTGGTAGTGATCTTGACCTTGCAGATAGAACCCCCCACTGAGTTATGCAATATGCCTTCTAATGATGCATAAGCAAACCAAGTCTCATTCCTTAACCTCACATGATTTGCAGTTAAAGAGCAGAAATGAATTTGTGATGGACAAGAAGAAATACAAATACTCTGTCCCCTGCTTTAAGTGAAAAGGTTGGGAACAAAAGTCCTTAATGATACCCCTGAGCGTGACACCTTCATCAGGATACAAACTTTAGGCATATAGCAATATTACCCTAAAGGTCTGGTTGAAAACACCAAACAATGCAGAAAATATTTGACTGGCAGAACTTTAATGTAGGACCTTACCATTGTTAACATTGTAGGGAAAAGTGACATCAATTTGGCTGGCTAAGATTTGGGAGGGTAAAGGAGTTGTTAGATATGGGAGGTTCAACTGTTCTCATACTATAGGAGAGTCTTCAAAGGTTTCTATTTAATGTGACTGTATTCAAGTTGTTTAGAGAGAGACAAAGAGAAGTTTTTTTACTGGGTGAGAGAGAGACACAGTGAAGGGGACAGAACCACAACAGAATCAAATTTGGGAATATCTTTCCATATGGTAGACATATTTTCAATAGATAAGGCAAACTAGTAGCTCCTGATGCATTATGGCCACACTAGAGACTCTACTGTAATGATATCAATATTCCTATCACAGATTTATTTTTGTTGTTGTTGTTCTAGGGTTTAACGCCATTTTTCAGCACAAGATAGGCTATACATGGAGGCCAGTATTAATGGTGGAGAAAGAACCCAGGAAAACCCCGGAAAGAACCACTGACCCATGAGAAGCTACTGGAAAGCTTTCTCACATACCCACATTGGCCGAATCTGAGACTCAAACCCACGCAGAATGAGGTGAGATGGCAGTAATCCGTAACGAAGAGCGCTTTAGACCACTCAGCCACTTGGGGCCCCCCATTTATTTTTGTATTTCATTATTAAATACATAATAAATGAATTTACTTACTGCAGGGACACTCTGCTAAGACTGCCATGTAATGAGGCCCTGTCCAAGCTACTGTTCAGAAAGAGGGACTGTGATGGGCTTAAAGACGAGGTGTTGTTGGCAACTTGACTCAACCCTAATAGATCCATGGTGTGTCCACTGTTGCTAGGAGACGCTTCAAGGCTCATAATCTTCCCAAAGTTTTTCGTTGTGGATAAACCTGCTATATCAGCTATAATAGAAAAATAATACCATAAAACATAATTTACTTGAAATCACTTATTGAACCAAACTTGTGGTGTGGATACATCATAGAATGAAAGTGTGCCACACATAAACTAGGTTAATGTGACATACTTTATATGGTTAGTTCTGTATTGCAAAAAATTGTGTACAGGTTGCAATGACAATACCTTTAAACCTACTTCCATAAATTTTGTGACACAGATGTTTCTTGCAATAAAGTTGTAGTGCATACCAAAATGGATAACAGTGATCTAATTTATAATGATCTATCAACTTTGCTTAAAATTATTGCCTCACACCATGGAGACAGGAGCATATCTAACAGCTTCAACTCAAACAGTCAGTTGTCAAATCACTTATAAAGACATTGTTTACTTGATGTTGGAGTTCTGATTGATGTAAAATCATGTGGTCATAAATGTTGTCATTTATATTTTGCGATTTTGCTCTTACAAAACTAGTCTTTATTTCCCCAATTCACTTCATATTAGTTTCATTTCAGATTCCTACCGTACTATCACTGTATGATTGATTTCTCATAAAAATGTCACTTAAAACAAATTGTTTATCATTTCAATCATTTTCACCATTGTCTGTTAAATAATCTTTACTCATCCAACAGGCACTGAAAATATGGAGTTCATTCAAGACCACTAAACCTTCTTATTACCATCTTTTGAATGGAGGAAGCAGATGAATAGAAAATGGAATGCCCTTGATGGTGTATAACCAAATGACGGTAAACTTGATGGTATATAATCAAATGATGGTAAACATGATGGTGTATGACCAAATGATGGTAAGCTTGATGGTGTATGACCAATGAAGGATAACCTTGATGGTGCATAACCAAATGATGGTAGGATTGATGGTGTATGACCAAATGATGTTAACCTTGATGGTGTATAACCAATTGATGGTAAGCTTGATAATGTATAATCAATTGATGGTAAGCTTGATGGTGAATAACCAATTGATGGTAAACATGATGGTATTTGATCAAATGATGGTAAGAGTGGTGGTGTAAACCAAATGATGGTAAGCTTGATGGTGTATAACCAAATGATGGTAAGCTTGATGGTGTATAACCAAATGATGGTAAGCTTGATGGTGTATAACCAAATGATGATAAGCTTGATGGTATAAAGCAAATGATGGTAAGCTTGATGGTATATTATAAAATGATGGAAAGTTTGATGGTGTATAACCAAATAATGGTAAGCCTGATGGTGTAAACCAAATGGCAAACGTGATGGTTTATGACCAAATGATGGTAAGCTATTAAGCTGTCAATATAGCAATGGGCATATTTCCATTACCCCATGACCCCAACCTCAGGCACAATACATAGCCAAGAATATTGCAAAAGCAAGGGAAGTATATGACATTGTTATATATTCCACATGGATTAGAGACTGAATGCAAAACAAAAAAATTAGAAAAAACAAATAATGTCATTCAGCACTCAGCTCTTACCTCAAGGATATTGGTGAAGTGGAGAAAGAAAATTACAAGTTTTCTTGAAAGTGAAATAGTTTTCAACATAACCTCACTCCTCTGGGTAAGAGCAAAGATTAAATTTATTTATAATATCTGACATGAACCAAGATACAAAACCCAAATGGTAAATAATTAAACTTGGTCAAGACAGCTAAAGTGTGTAATTGGTGTAAATGGATGGAACAGCTCTTTTGCTTTCACTAAAATTTTTACAAAAGGCAAAAAAACTGATTAGCTTCAATTTTACATTTCTACAAAGAAATATTGTCACAACCCTGTTTTTGAAAAATATTAATTTAAGTGATAATGATAAATGCACCTTCTATAAGGAGGGAACAGAACAAATTGAGCCACTTATTCTATGACTGTTCAGTTACTTAACACTTTTGGAAATTATTTGGAATGGATCAAAACTTAAAATCCAAATTTTAGAATTACACAAAAAAATGTCTTCATAGCAAATAACAAATTTGATCATCTTATTAACTTCCTAATTTTGCTTGCAAAGTAGGTTATATACAGATCATGTTGTGCATCAGAAATACCAAATCTCACCTTTTATAAAAATTGTGTTTTATCGTACAAAAGGCTGGAAAAATTTGTCACTAAAGTGAACAACAAAACTGATGAATTTAAGAGCAAGTGGACCCTTTTGTCAATTTTTGGCACAGTTCATAGATTTTCTTTACTTTCATTTAAAAAACAAACAGGTTGTTGTTGTTGTTGTTGTGTTTAACGCCATTTTTCAGCACACAATAGGCTATACATGGTGGCCAGTATTAATGGTGGAGGAAGAACCCGGGAAAACCCAAACAAACAGGTAATTTAAAACACATTAAGATTTGTATGCGAGTGGAACTGTGTGTGTGTGTGTGTTGCATCTAAGTAAGGAACAAGATCAGGATAATAAATAATTTTAAGGTAATGCCCCATACACCAGGTCAGGTGGTAATGTAGGATGGAAAATAATTTTAAGGTAATGCCCCATACATCTGGTCAGGTGGTAATGTAGGATGGCAAATAATTTTAAGGCAATGCACCATACACCAGGTCAGGTGGTAATATATAGGAGAACATGTAAAATCCTGACAACTTACGTCCAATAAAAATAACAGAAATTTTAAAAAAAAAGTAAAAAAGTAATGTATGTGATGTTATATGACAAACATGAAATGAACAAAGAAAGGATATATATTTGATAATGTTGTGTAACAAAAATGAAATGAATAAAGAAAGGATGCATTAGATAATGATGTATGACAAAAATGAAATGAAGAAAGGATGTATTAGATAACGATGTATGACAAACATGAAATGAAGAAATAAAGGATGCATTAGATAATGATGTATGACAAACATGAACTGAAGAAATAAAGGATGTATTTGATAATGTTGTATGACAAACATGAAATGAATAAAGAAAGGATGCATTAGATAATGATGTATGACAAACATGAAATGAAGAAAGGATGTATTTGATAATGCTGTATGACAAACACGAAATGAAGAAAGGAAGTACTTCATATTGTTTTATGACAAACATGAAATGAAGAAAGGTGTATCTGATAACGTTGTATGACAAACATGAAGTGAAGAAATAAAGGATGCATTAATCATGTTGTATGACAAACATAAAATGAAGAAAGAAAGGATTCATTTGATATTGTTGTAGGACAAACATGAAATGAAGAAATAAAGGATGCATTTGATAATGTTGTATGACAAACATGAAGTGAAGAAATAAAGGATGCATTAATAATGTTGTATGACAAACATAAAATGAAGAAATAAAGGATGCATTTGATAATGTTGTATGACACAAACATGAAGTGAAGAAAGGAAGTATTTGATAATGTTGTATGACAAACATGAAATGAAGAAATAAAGGATGTATTTGATAATGTTGTATGACAAACATAAAATGAAGAAATAAAGGATGCATTTGATAATGTTCTATGACCAACATAAAATGAAGAAAGAAAGGATGTATTTGATAATGTTGTATGACAAACATGAAATGAAGAAATAAAGGATGTATTTGATAATGTTGTATGACAAACATAAAATGAAGAAATAAAGGATGCATTTGATAATGTTGTATGACCAACATAAAATGAAGAAAGTAAGGATGCATTTGATAATGTTGTATGACAAACATAAAATGAAGAAATAAAGGATGCATTTGATAATGTTGTATGACAAACATAAAATGAAGAAAGAAAGGATGCATTTGATAATGTTGTATGACACAAACATGAAGTGAAGAAAGGAAGTATTTGATAATGTTGTATGACAAACATGAAATGAAGAAATAAAGGATGTATTTGATAATGTTGTATGACAAACATAAAATGAAGAAATAAAGGATGCATTTGATAATGTTGTATGACCAACATAAAATGAAGAAAGAAAGGATGTATTTGATAATGTTGTATGACAAACATGAAATGAAGAAATAAAGGATGTATCTGATAATGTTGTATGACAAACATAAAATGAAGAAATAAAGGATGCATTTGATAATGTTGTATGACCAACATAAAATGAAGAAAGAAAGGATGCATTTAATAATGCTGTATGACAAACATAAAATGAAGAAAGAAAGGATGCATTTGATAATGTTGTAGGACAAACATAAAATGAAGAAAAAAGGATGTATTTGATAATGTTGTATGACAAACATAAAATGAAGAAAGAAAGGATGCATTTGATATTGTTGTAGGACAAACATGAAATGAAGAAAGAAAGGATGCATTTGATAATGTTGTATGACAAACATAAAATGAAGAAAGAAAGGATGCATTTGATATTGTTGTATGACAAACATAAAATGAAGAAAGAAAGGATGCATTTGATAATGTTGTAGGACAAACATGAAATGAAGAAAGAAAGGATGCATTTGATATTGTTGTATGACAAACATAAAATGAAGAAATAAAGGATGCATTAAATAATGTTGTAGGACAAACATAAAATGAAGAAAGAAAGGATGCATTTGATAATGTTGTAGGACAAACATAAAATGAAGAAATAAAGGATGCATTTGATAATGTTGCATGACACAAACATGAAGTGAAGAAAGTATTTGATAATCTTGTATGACAAACATGAAATGAAGAAAGAAAGGATGCATTTAATAATATTGTATGACAAACATAAAATGAAGAAAGGATGCATTTGATATTGTTGTATGACAAACATAAAATGAAGAAAGAAAGGATGCATTTGATATTGTTGTAGGACAAACATAAAATGAAGAACTAAAGGATGCATTTGATAATGTTGCATGACACAAACATGAAGTGAAGAAAGTATTTGATAATCTTGTATGACAAACATGAAATGAAGAAAGAAAGGATGCATTTAATAATATTGTATGACAAACATAAAATGAAGAAAGAAAGGATGCATTTGATAATGTTGTATGACAAACATAAAATGAAGAAAGAAAGGATGCATTTGATAATGTTGTATGACAAACATAAAATGAAGAAATAAAGGACGTATTTGATAATGTTGTATGACAAACATAAAATGAAGAAAGAAAGGATGTATTTGATAATGTTGTATGACAAACATAAAATGAAGAAATAAAGGATGCATTTGATAATGTTGTATGACAAACATGAAATGAAAAAATAACGGATGCATTTGATAATGTTGTATGACAAACATAAAATGAAGAAAGAAAGGATGCATTTGATAATGTTGTAGGACAAACATGAAATGAAGAAATAAAGGATGCATTTGATAATGTTGTATGACAGAAACATGAAGTGAAGAAAGGAAGTATTTGATAATGTTGTATGACAAACATGAAATGAAGAAAGAAATGATGCATTTAATAATGTTGTTTGACAAACATAAAATGAAGAAATAAAGGATTCATTTAATAATGTTGTAGGACAAACATAAAATGAGGAAATAAAGGATGCATTTAATAATGTTGTAGGACAAACATAAAATGAAGAAATAAAGGATGCATTTAATAATGTTGTATGACAAACATGAAATGAAGAAAGGATGTATTTGATAATGCTGTATGACAAACACGAAATGAAGAAAGGAAGTACTTGATATTGTTTTATGACAAACATGAAATGAAGAAAGGTGTATCTGATAACGTTGTATGACAAACATGAAGTGAAGAAATAAAGGATGCATTAATAATGTTGTATGACAAACATAAAATGAAGAAAGAAAGGATTCATTTGATATTGTTGTAGGACAAACATGAAATGAAGAAATAAAGGATGCATTTGATAATGTTGTATGACAAACATGAAGTGAAGAAATAAAGGATGCATTAATAATGTTGTATGACAAACATAAAATGAAGAAATAAAGGATGCATTTGATAATGTTGTATGACACAAACATGAAGTGAAGAAAGGAAGTATTTGATAATGTTGTATGACAAACATGAAATGAAGAAATAAAGGATGTATTTGATAATGTTGTATGACAAACATAAAATGAAGAAATAAAGGATGCATTTGATAATGTTGTATGACCAACATAAAATGAAGAAATAAAGGATGCATTTGATAATGTTGTATGACAAACATGAAATGAAGAAATAAAGGATGCATTTGATAATGTTGTATGACACAGACATGAAGTGAAGAAAGGAAGTATTTGATAATGTATGACACAAACATGAAGTGAAGAAAGGAAGTATTTGATAATGTTGTATGACAAACATGAAATGAAGAAAGAAAGGATGCATTTGATATTGTTGTATGACAAACATAAAATGAAGAAAGAAAGAATGCATTTGATAATGTTGTATGACAAACATAAAATGAAGAAAGAAAGGATACATTTGACATTGTTGTATGACACAAACATGAAGTGAAGAAAGGAAGTATTTGATAATGTATGACAAACATGAAATGAAGAAAGAAACGATGCATTTAATAATGTTGTATGACAAACATAAAATGAAGAAAGAAAGGATGCATTTGATATTGTTGTATGACAAACATAAAATGAAGAAAGAAAGGATGCATTTGATAATGTTGTAGGACAAACATAAAATGAAGAAATAAAGGATGCATTTGATAATGTTGTATCACAAACATGAAATGAAGAAATAAAGGATGCATTTGATAATGTTGTATGACACAAACATGAAGTGAAGAAAGGAAGTATTTGATAATGTTGTATGACACAAACATGAAGTGAAGAAAGGATGCATTTAATAATGTTGTATGACAATCATAAAATGAAGAAAGAAAGGATGCATTTGATAATGTTGTATGACAAACATAAAATGAAGAAAGAAAGGATGCATTTGATATTGTTGTATGACAAACATAAAATGAAGAAAGAAAGGATGCATTTGATAATGTTGTATGACAAACATGAAATGAAGAAAGAAAGGATGCATTTAATAATGTTGTATGACAAACATAAAATGAAGAAAGAAAGGATGCATTTGATAATGTTGTATGACAAACATAAAATGAAGAAAGAAAGGATGCATTTGATATTGTTGTATGACACAAACATGAAGTGAAGAAAGGAAGTATTTGATAATGTTGCATGACAAACATGAAATGAAGAAAGAAAGGATGCATTTAATAATGTTGCATGACAAACATAAAATGAAGAAATAAAGGATGCATTTGATAATGTTGTATGACAAACATAAAATGAAGAAATAAAGGATGCATTTGATAATGTTGTATGACAAACATGAAGTGAAGAAAGGAAGTATTTGATAATGTTGTATGACAAACATAAAATGAAGAAATAAAGGATGCATTTGATAATGTTGTATGACAAACATAAAATGAAGAAATAAAGGATGTATTTGATAATGTTCTATGACAAACATAAAATGAAGAAAGAAAGGATGCATTTGATATTGTTGTATGACAAACATAAAATGAAGAAAGAAAGGATGCATTTGATATTGTTGTATGACAAACATAAAATGAAGAAAGAAAGGATGCATTTGATAACGTTGTATGACAAACATAAAACGAAGAAATAAAGGATGTATTTGATAATGTTCTATGACAAACATAAAATGAAGAAAGAAAGGATGCATTTGATATAGTTGTATGACAAACATAAAATGAAGAAAGAAAGGATGTATTTGATAATGTTGTAGGACAAACATAAAATGAAGAAAGGATGCATTTGATATTGTTGTAGGACAAACATGAAATGAAGAAAGAAAGGATGTATTTGACAATGTTGTATGACACAAACATGAAGTGAAGAAATAAAGGATGCATTTGATATTGTTGTATGACAAACAGAAAATGAAGAAAGAAAGGACGCATTTGATAATGTTGTATGACAAACATAAAATGAAGAAATAAAGGATGCATTTGATAATGTTGTATGACAAACATGAAATGAAGAAATAAAGGATGCATTTGATAATGTTGTATGACACAAACATGAAGTGAAGAAAGGAAGTATTTGATAATGTATGACACAAACAAGAAGTGAAGAAAGGAAGTATTTGATAATGTTGTATGACAAACATGAAATGAAGAAAGAAAGGATGCATTTAATAATGTTGTATGACAAACATAAAATGAAGAAAGAAAGGATGCATTTGATATTCTTGTATGACAAACATAAAATGAAGAAAGAAAGGATGCATTTGATAATGTTGTAGGACAAACATAAAATGAAGAAAGAAAGGATGCATTTGATAATGTTGTATGACAAACATGAAATGAAGAAATAAAGGATCCATTTGATAATCTTGTATGACACAAACATGAAGTGAAGAAAGGATGCATTTAATAATGTTGTATGACAAACATAAAATGAAGAAAGAAAGGATGCATTTGATAATGTTGTATGACAAACATAAAATGAAGAAAGTAAGGATGCATTTGATATTATTGTATGACAAACATAAAATGAAGAAAGAAAGGATGCATTTGATATTGTTGTATGACAAACATAAAATGAAGAAAGAAAGGATGTATTTGATAATGTTGTATGACAAACATAAAATGAAGAAAGAAAGGATGTATTTGATATTGTTGTATGACAAACATAAAATGAAGAAAGCAAGGATGTATTTGATATTGTTGTATGACAAACATAAAATGAAGAAAGAAAGGATGCATTTGATAATGTTGTATGACAAACATGACATGAAGAAAGAAAGGATGCATTTGATAATGTTGTATGACAAACATGAAATGAAGAAAGAAAGGATGTATTTGATATTGTTGTATGACAAACATAAAATGAAGAAAGAAAGGATGCATTTGATATTGTTGTATGACACAAACATGAAGTGAAGAAAGGAAGTATTTGATAATGTTGTATGACAAACATGAAATGAAGAAAGAAAGGATGCATTTAATAAAGTTGTATGACAAACATAAAATGAAGAAAGAAAGGATGCATTTGATATTGTTGTATGACAAACATAAAATGAAGAAAGAAAGGATGTATTTGATATTGTTGTATGACAAACATGAAATGAAGAAAGAAAGGATGCATTTGATAATGTTGTAGGACAAACATAAAATGAAGAAAGAAAGGATGTATTTGATATTGTTGTATGACAAACATGAAATGAAGAAAGAAAGGATGCATTTGATAATGTTGTAGGACAAACATAAAATGAAGAAAGAAAGGATGCATTTGATATTGTTGTATGACACAAACATGAAGTGAAGAAAGGAAGTATTTGATAATGTTGTATGACAAACATGAAATGAAGAAAGAAAGAATGCATTTGATATTATTGTATGACAAACATAAAATGAAGAAAGAAAGGATGCATTTGATATTGTTGTATGACACAAACATGAAGTGAAGAAAGGAAGTATTTGATAATGTTGTATGACAAACATGAAATGAAGAAAGAAAGGATGTATTTAATAATGTTGTATGACAAACATAAAATGAAGAAAGAAAGGATGCATTTGATAATGTTGTATGACAAACAAAATGAAGAAAGAAAGGATGCATTTGATATTGTTGTATGACACAAACATAAAGTGAAGAAAGGAAGTATTTGATAATGTTGTATGACAAACATGAAATGAAGAAAGAAAGGATGCATTTAATAATGTTGTATGACAAACATAAAATGAAGAAATAAAGGATGCATTTGATAATGTTGTATGACAAACATAAAATGAAGAAATAAAGGATGCATTTGATAATGTTGTATGACACAAACATGAAGTGAAGAAAGGAAGTATTTGATAATGTTGTATGACAAACATGAAATGAAGAAAGAAAGGATGCACTTAATAATGTTGTATGACAAACATAAAATGAAGAAAGGATGCATTTGATATTGTTGTATGACAAACATAAAATGAAGAAAGAAAGGATGCATTTGATAATGTTGTAGGACAAACATAAAATGAAGAAATAAAGGATGCATTTGATAATGTTGTATGACAAACATAAAATGAAGAAATAAAGGATGCATTTGATAATGTTGTATGACAAACATGAAATGAAGAAAGAAAGGATGCATTTGATATTGTTGTATGACAAACATGAAATGAAGAAAGAAAGGATGTATTTGATATTGTTTTATGACAAACATGAAATGAGGAAAGGTGTATTTGATAATGTTGTATGACAAACATGAAATGAAGAAATAAAGGATGTATTTGATATTGTTGTATGACAAACATGAAATGAAGAAAGAAAGGATGCATTTGATAATGTTGTAGGACAAACATAAAATGAAGAAAGAAAGGATGCATTTGATATTGTTGTATGACAAACATGAAATGAAGAAAGAAAGGATGTATTTGATAATGTTTTATGACAAACATGAAATGAGGAAAGGTGTATTTGATGATGTTGTAGGACAAACATAAAATGAAGAAATAAAGGATGCATTTGATAATGTTGTATGACAAACATGAAATGAAGAAATAAAGGATCCATTTGATAATCTTGTATGACACAAACATGAAGTGAAGAAAGGATGCATTTAATAATGTTGTATGACAAACATAAAATGAAGAAAGAAAGGATGCATTTGATAATGTTGTATGACAAACATAAAATGAAGAAAGAAAGGATACATTTGATATTATTGTATGACAAACATAAAATGAAGAAAGAAAGGATGTATTTGATATTGTTGTATGACAAACATAAAATGAAGAAAGAAAGGATGTATTTGATAATGTTGTATGACAAACATAAAATGAAGAAAGAAAGGATGTATTTGATATTGTTGTATGACAAACATAAAATGAAGAAAGAAAGGATGTATTTGATATTGTTGTATGACAAACATAAAATGAAGAAAGAAAGGATGCATTTGATAATGTTGTATGACAAACATGACATGAAGAAAGAAAGGATGCATTTGATAATGTTGTATGACAAACATGAAATGAAGAAAGAAAGGATGTATTTGATATTGTTGTATGACAAACATAAAATGAAGAAAGAAAGGATGCATTTGATATTGTTGTATGACACAAACATGAAGTGAAGAAAGGAAGTATTTGATAATGTTGTATGACAAACATGAAATGAAGAAAGAAAGGATGCATTTAATAAAGTTGTATGACAAACATAAAATGAAGAAAGAAAGGATGCATTTGATATTGTTGTATGACAAACATAAAATGAAGAAAGAAAGGATGTATTTGATATTGTTGTATGACAAACATGAAATGAAGAAAGAAAGGATGCATTTGATAATGTTGTAGGACAAACATAAAATGAAGAAAGAAAGGATGTATTTGATATTGTTGTATGACAAACATGAAATGAAGAAAGAAAGGATGCATTTGATAATGTTGTAGGACAAACATAAAATGAAGAAAGAAAGGATGCATTTGATATTGTTGTATGACACAAACATGAAGTGAAGAAAGGAAGTATTTGATAATGTTGTATGACAAACATGAAATGAAGAAAGAAAGAATGCATTTGATATTATTGTATGACAAACATAAAATGAAGAAAGAAAGGATGCATTTGATATTGTTGTATGACACAAACATGAAGTGAAGAAAGGAAGTATTTGATAATGTTGTATGACAAACATGAAATGAAGAAAGAAAGGATGTATTTAATAATGTTGTATGACAAACATAAAATGAAGAAAGAAAGGATGCATTTGATAATGTTGTATGACAAACAAAATGAAAAAAGAAAGGATGCATTTGATATTGTTGTATGACACAAACATGAAGTGAAGAAAGGAAGTATTTGATAATGTTGTATGACAAACATGAAATGAAGAAAGAAAGGATGCATTTAATAATGTTGTATGACAAACATAAAATGAAGAAATAAAGGATGCATTTGATAATGTTGTATGACAAACATAAAATGAAGAAATAAAGGATGCATTTGATAATGTTGTATGACACAAACATGAAGTGAAGAAAGGAAGTATTTGATAATGTTGTATGACAAACATGAAATGAAGAAAGAAAGGATGCACTTAATAATGTTGTATGACAAACATAAAATGAAGAAAGGATGCATTTGATATTGTTGTATGACAAACATAAAATGAAGAAAGAAAGGATGCATTTGATAATGTTGTAGGACAAACATAAAATGAAGAAATAAAGGATGCATTTGATAATGTTGTATGACAAACATAAAATGAAGAAATAAAGGATGCATTTGATAATGTTGTATGACAAACATGAAATGAAGAAAGAAAGGATGCATTTGATATTGTTGTATGACAAACATGAAATGAAGAAAGAAAGGATGTATTTGATATTGTTTTATGACAAACATGAAATGAGGAAAGCTGTATTTGATAATGTTGTATGACAAACATGAAATGAAGAAATAAAGGATGTATTTGATATTGTTGTATGACAAACATGAAATGAAGAAAGAAAGGATGCATTTGATAATGTTGTAGGACAAACATAAAATGAAGAAAGAAAGGATGCATTTGATATTGTTGTATGACAAACATGAAATGAAGAAAGAAAGGATGTATTTGATAATGTTTTATGACAAACATGAAATGAGGAAAGGTGTATTTGATAATGTTGTAGGACAAACATAAAATGAAGAAATAAAGGAAGTATTTGACAATGTTGTATGACAAACATGAAATGAAGAAAGAAAGGATGTATTTGAAAATGTTTTATGACAAATATGAAATGAGGAAAGGTGTATTTGATAATTTTGTATGACAAACATGAAATGAAGAAATAAAGGATGTATTTGATAATGTTGTATGACAAACATAAAATGAAGAAATAAAGGATGTATTTGATATTGTTGTATGACAAACATAAAATGAAGAAAGAAAGGATGTATTTGATAATTTTGTATGACAAACATGAAATGAAGAAATAAAGGATGTATTTGATAATGTTGTATGACAAACATAAAATGAAGAAATAAAGGATGCACTTGATAATGTTGTAGGACAAACATAAAATGAAGAAATAAAGGAAGTATTTGATAATGTTGTATGACAAACATGAAATGAAGAAAGAAAGGATGTATTTGATAATGTTGTATGACAAACATGAAATGAAGAAAGAAAGGATGTATTTGATATTGTTGTATGACAAACATAAAATGAAGAAAGAAAGGATGTATTTGATAATGTTGTATGACAAACATGAAATGAAGAAAGAAAGGATGTATTTGATATTGTTGTATGACAAACATGAAATGAAGAAAGAAAGGATGTATTTGATATTGTTTTATGACAAACATGAAATGAGGAAAGGTGTATTTGATAATGTTGTATGACAAACATGAAATGAAGAAATAAAGGATGTATTTGATATTGTTGTATGACAAACATAAAATCAAGAAAGAAAGGATGCATTTGATATTGTTGTATGACAAACATAAAATGAAGAAAGAAAGGATGCATTTGATAATGTTGTAGGACAAACATAAAATGAAGAAAGAAAGGATGCATTTGATAATGTTGTATGACAAACATAAAATGAAGAAAGAAAGGATGCATTTGATAATGTTGTATGACAAACATAAAATGAAGAAAGAAAGGATGCATTTGATATTGTTGTATGACAAACATAAAATGAAGAAAGAAAGGATGCATTTGATAATGTTGTATCACAAACATAAAATGAAGAAAGAAAGGATGCATTTGATAATGTTGTATGACAAACATAAAATGAAGAAAGAAAGGATGCATTTGATAATGTTGTATGACAAACATAAAATGAAGAAAGAAAGGATGCATTTGATAATGTTGTAGGACAAACATAAAATGAAGAAAGAAAGGATGCATTTGATATTGTTGTATGACAAACATAAAATGAAGAAAGAAAGGATGCATTTGATAATGTTGTATGACAAACATAAAATGAAGAAAGAAAGGATGCATTTGATAATGTTGTAGGACAAACATAAAATGAAGAAAGAAAGGATGCATTGGATAATGTTGTAGGACAAACATAAAATGAAGAAATAAAGGAAGTATTTGATAATGTTGTATGACAAACATGAAATGAAGAAAGAAAGGATGTATTTGATAATGTTTTATGACAAACATGAAATGAGGAAAGGTGTATTTGATAATTTTGTATGACAAACATGAAATGAAGAAATAAAGGATGTATTTGATAATGTTGTATGACAAACATGAAATGAAGAAAGAAAGGATGTATTTGATAATGTTTTATGACAAACATGAAATGAGGAAAGGTGTATTTGATAATTTTGTATGACAAACATGAAATGAAGAAATAAAGGATGTATTTGATAATGTTGTATGACAAACATAAAATGAAGAAATAAAGGATGTATTTGATAATGTTGTATGACAAACAAAATGAAGAAAGAAAGGATGCATTTGATAATGTTGTATGACAAACATAAAATGAAGAAATAAAGGATGTATTTGATAATGTTTTATGACAAACATGAAATGAGGAAAGGTGTATTTGATAATGTTGTAGGACAAACATAAAATGAAGAAATAAAGGATGTATTTGATAATGTTCTATGACAAACATAAAATGAAGAAAGAAAGGATGCATTTGATAATGTTGTATGACAAACATAAAATGAAGAAATAAAGGATGTATTTGATAATGTTCTATGACAAACATAAAATGAAGAAAGAAAGGATGCATTTGATATTGTTGTATGACAAACATAAAATGAAGAAAGAAAGGATGTATTTGATAATGTTGTAGGACAAACATAAAATGAAGAAAGGATGCATTTGATATTGTTGTAGGACAAACATGAAATGAAGAAAGAAAGGATGTATTTGATAATGTTGTATGACACAAACATGAAGTGAAGAAATAAAGGATGCATTTGATATTGTTGTATGTCAAACAGAAAATGAAGAAAGAAAGGATGCATTTGATAATGTTGTATGACAAACATAAAATGAAGAAATAAAGGATGCATTTGATAATGTTGTATGACAAACATGAAATGAAGAAATAAAGGATGCATTTGATAATGTTGTATGACACAAACATGAAGTGAAGAAAGGAAGTATTTGATAATGTATGACACAAACAAGAAGTGAAGAAAGGAAGTATTTGATAATGTTGTATGACAAACATGAAATGAAGAAAGAAAGGATGCATTTGATATTGTTGTATGACAAACATAAAATGAAGAAAGAAAGAATGCATTTAATATTATTGTATGACAAACATAAAATGAAGAAAGAAAGGATGCATTTGATATTGTTGTATGACACAAACATGAAGTGAAGAAAGGAAGTATTTGATAATGTTGTATGACAAACATGAAATGAAGAAAGAAAGGATGCATTTAATAATGTTGTATGACAAACATAAAATGAAGAAAGAAAGGATGCATTTGATATTGTTGTATGACAAACATAAAATGAAGAAAGAAAGGATGCATTTGATAATGTTGTAGGACAAACATAAAATGAAGAAATAAAGGATGCATTTGATAATGTTGCATGACACAAACATGAAGTGAAGAAAGTATTTGATAATCTTGTATGACAAACATGAAATGAAGAAAGAAAGGATGCATTTAATAATATTGTATGACAAACATAAAATGAAGAAAGAAAGGATGCATTTGATAATGTTGTATGACAAACATAAAATGAAGAAAGAAAGGATGCATTTGATATTATTGTATGACAAACATAAAATGAAGAAAGAAAGGATGCATTTGACATTGTTGTATGACAAACATGAAATGAAGAAAGAAAGGATGTATTTGATATTGTTGTATGACAAACATAAAATGAAGAAAGAAAGGATGCATTTGATAATGTTGTATGACAAACATGAAATGAAGAAAGAAAGGATGCATTTGATAATGTTGTATGACAAACATGAAATGAAGAAATAAAGGATGCATTTGATAATGTTGTATGACACAAACATGAAGTGAAGAAAGGAAGTATTTGATAATGTTGTATGACAAACATGAAATGAAGAAAGAAAGGATGCATTTGATATTGTTGTATGACAAACATAAAATGAAGAAAGAAAGAATGCATTTGATATTATTGTATGACAAACATAAAATGAAGAAAGAAAGGATGCATTTGATATTGTTGTATGACACAAACATGAAGTGAAGAAAGGAAGTATTTGATAATGTTGTATAACATGAAATGAAGAAAGAAAGGATGTATTTAATAATGTTGTATGACAAACATAAAATGAAGAAAGAAAGGATGCATTTGATAATGTTGTATGACAAACAAAATGAAGAAAGAAAGGATGCATTTGATATTGTTGTATGACACAAACATGAAGTGAAGAAAGGAAGTATTTGATAATGTTGTATGACAAACATGAAATGAAGAAAGAAAGGATGCATTTAATAATGTTGTATGACAAACATAAAATGAAGAAATAAAGGATGCATTTGATAATGTTGTATGACAAACATAAAATGAAGAAATAAAGGATGCATTTGATAATGTTGTATGACACAAACATGAAGTGAAGAAAGGAAGTATTTGATAATGTTGTATGACAAACATGAAATGAAGAAAGAAAGGATGCACTTAATAATGTTGTATGACAAACATAAAATGAAGAAAGGATGCATTTGATATTGTTGTATGACAAACATAAAATGAAGAAAGAAAGGATGCATTTGATAATGTTGTAGGACAAACATAAAATGAAGAAATAAAGGATGCATTTGATAATGTTGTATGACAAACATAAAATGAAGAAATAAAGGATGCATTTGATAATGTTGTATGACAAACATGAAATGAAGAAAGAAAGGATGCATTTGATATTGTTGTATGACAAACATGAAATGAAGAAAGAAAGGATGTATTTGATATTGTTTTATGACAAACATGAAATGAGGAAAGGTGTATTTGATAATGTTGTATGACAAACATGAAATGAAGAAATAAAGGATGTATTTGATATTGTTGTATGACAAACAAGAAATGAAGAAAGAAAGGATGCATTTGATAATGTTGTAGGACAAACATAAAATGAAGAAAGAAAGGATGCATTTGATATTGTTGTATGACAAACATGAAATGAAGAAAGAAAGGATGTATTTGATAATGTTTTATGACAAACATGAAATGAGGAAAGGTGTATTTGATAATGTTGTAGGACAAACATAAAATGAAGAAATAAAGGAAGTATTTGACAATGTTGTATGACAAACATGAAATGAAGAAAGAAAGGATGTATTTGAAAATGTTTTATGACAAATATGAAATGAGGAAAGGTGTATTTGATAATTTTGTATGACAAACATGAAATGAAGAAATAAAGGATGTATTTGATAATGTTGTATGACAAACATAAAATTAAGAAATAAAGGATGTATTTGATATTGTTGTATGACAAACATGAAATGAAGAAAGAAAGGATGTATTTGATAATTTTGTATGACAAACATGAAATGAAGAAATAAAGGATGTATTTGATAATGTTGTATGACAAACATAAAATGAAGAAATAAAGGATGCATTTGATAATGTTGTAGGACAAACATAAAATGAAGAAATAAAGGAAGTATTTGATAATGTTGTATGACAAACATGAAATGAAGAAAGAAAGGATGTATTTGATAATGTTGTATGACGAATATGAAATGAAGAAAGAAAGGATGTATTTGATAATGTTGTATGACAAACATAAAATGAAGAAAGAAAGGATGTATTTGATAATGTTGTATGACAAACATGAAATGAAGAAAGAAAGGATGTATTTGATATTGTTGTATGACAAACATAAAATAAAGAAAGAAAGGATGCATTTGATATTGTTGTATGACAAACATAAAATGAAGAAAGAAAGGATGCATTTGATAATGTTGTATGACAAACATAAAATGAAGAAAGAAAGGATGCATTTGATAATGTTGTATGACAAACATAAAATGAAGAAAGAAAGGATGCATTTGATAATGTTGTATGACAAACATAAAATGAAGAAAGAAAGGATGCATTTGATAATGTTGTATGACAAACATAAAATGAAGAAAGAAAGGATGCATTTGATAATGTTGTAGGACAAACATAAAATGAAGAAAGAAAGGATGCATTTGATAATGTTGTAGGACAAACATAAAATGAAGAAAGAAAGGATGCATTTGATATTGTTGTATGACAAACATAAAATGAAGAAAGAAATGATGCATTTGATAATGTTGTAGGACAAACATAAAATGAAGAAAGAAAGGATGCATTTGATAATGTTGTAGGACAAACATAAAATGAAGAAAGAAAGGATGCATTGGATAATGTTGTAGGACAAACATAAAATGAAGAAATAAAGGAAGTATTTGATAATGTTGTATGACAAACATGAAATGAAGAAAGAAAGGATGTATTTGATAATGTTTTATGACAAACATGAAATGAGGAAAGGTGTATTTGATAATTTTGTATGACAAACATGAAATGAAGAAATAAAGGATGTATTTGATAATGTTGTATGACAAACATGAAATGAAGAAAGAAAGGATGTATTTGATAATGTTTTATGACAAATATGAAATGAGGAAAGGTGTATTTGATAATTTTGTATGACAAACATGAAATGAAGAAATAAAGGATGTATTTGATAATGTTGTATGACAAACATAAAATGAAGAAATAAAGGATGTATTTGATATTGTTGTATGACAAACAAAATGAAGAAAGAAAGGATGCATTTGATAATGTTGTATGACAAACGTAAAATGAAGAAATAAAGGAAGTATTTGATAATGTTTTATGACAAACATGAAATGAAGAAATAAAGGATGTATTTGATAATGTTTTATGACAAACATGAAATGAGGAAAGGTGTATTTGATAATGTTGTAGGACAAACATAAAATGAAGAAATAAAGGAAGTATTTGACAATGTTGTATGACAAACATGAAATGAAGAAAGAAAGGATGTATTTGATAATGTTTTATGACAAACATGAAATGAGGAAAGGTGTATTTGATAATTTTGTATGACAAACATGAAATGAAGAATAAAGGATGTATTTGATAATGTTGTATGACAAACATAAAATGAAGAAAGAAAGGATGCATTTGATAATGTTGTAGGACAAACATAAAATGAAGAAATAAAGGATGTATTTGATAATGTTGTATGACAAACATAAAATGAAGAAATAAAGGATGTATTTGATATTGTTGTATGACAAACAAAATGAAGAAAGAAAGGATGCATTTGATAATGTTGTATGACAAACGTAAAATGAAGAAATAAAGGAAGTATTTGATAATGTTTTATGACAAACATGAAATGAAGAAATAAAGGATGTATTTGATAATGTTTTATGACAAACATGAAATGAGGAAAGGTGTATTTGATAATGTTGTAGGACAAACATAAAATGAAGAAATAAAGGAAGTATTTGACAATGTTGTATGACAAACATGAAATGAAGAAAGAAAGGATGTATTTGATAATGTTTTATGACAAACATGAAATGAGGAAAGGTGTATTTGATAATTTTGTATGACAAACATGAAATGAAGAATAAAGGATGTATTTGATAATGTTGTATGACAAACATAAAATGAAGAAAGAAAGGATGCATTTGATAATGTTGTAGGACAAACATAAAATGAAGAAAGAAAGGATGTATTTGATAATGTTGTATGACAAACATAAAATGAAGAAATAAAGGATGTATTTGATATTGTTGTATGACAAACATGAAATGAAGAAATAAAGGAAGTATTTGATAATGTTGTATGACAAACATAAAATGAAGAAATAAAGGAAGTATTTGATAATGTTGTATGACAAACATGAAATGAAGAAAGAAAGGATGTATTTGATAATGTTGTATGACAAACATAAAATGAAGAAATAAAGGATGCATTTGATAATGTTGTATGACAAACATAAAATGAAGAAATAAAGGATGTATTTGATATTGTTGTATGACAAACATGAAATGAAGAAATAAAGGAAGTATTTGATATTGTTGTATGACAAACATGAAATGAAGAAAGAAAGGATGTATTTGATATTGTTTTATGACAAACATGAAATGAAGAAATAAAGGATGCATTTGATAATGATGTATGACAAACATGAAATGAAGAAAGGATGTATTTGATAATGTTGTATGACAAACATGAAATGAATAAAGAAAGGATGTATTTGATAATGTTGTATGACAAATATGAAGTGAATTGGTAAAAGGTTTATGGAAAAACGAGTTATGATGAATAACTGGACCAAATACTTTAAACCAAACTGCATCCACAAGAAAATTCTTGACCCCTTAACACAGTCGGAGAACCCAAGGGACATGACGGTATTGAACGAGGGGTGTATGTGATGATGTTATATACCAAATATTGAGTAAACAGGTAAAAGGTTTATGGAAATATGAAGAAAAAAATATTACCTAACCAGAGTACTGTGAATAGCATATCAGATGCTCCCCATGTTTAACAGTCCACTGTGTAGGAACTAGCAGTGTATTGTTGACTCTGGTGTGTGTGCGATTTGGATTTTTAATGTAACCTTAACAAAAATTAAGTCATAGAGTTACAATGTCTGCAGTGTGGCAGTTTATAGTGATGGCTAGCAGTGGGACATCATGCTGCAGACATGTAGCATCATGTCCCACCCAGTCACATTATCCTGACACCAGGTCAACCAGTCCTAACTCTAACCTCTTAATGCTGAGCATCAAGCAAGGTAGCTGTTAGTACCATTTTTAAAAGTCTTGTTGACTCTGGTGATTACTGACCAATGGATCTGAATGACCTGGACCTTTGGACAAGATGTATGGTCTTGAACTGAACTTGATGTGCAGAAGACAGTTATTTCTTACATGGTTCTCGCGCTTTTCTGAAGATAAATTTCCAGGTCATTTCCAGGGTTTTTCCAGGAAGAAATTACATTTTTCAAGGCTTACACATGACCATCATTGAATGGAATTATAAAACACTTTAGATTTTAAAAAAATGCTTTTTCTAAATCTAAAGATGCTTCTATTTCAATACCCTCCAAAACTTCTAAGTAAAAAAAGATGATCATGTACAAAACCACAAAATGTATCACACAAAACAAATCTGATTATACACTCTATTCCTAGAAATGGGCAGGTAAGGTCATTACAATGTACAGAATACAAATTCTAACTATGCTGACCTGCATTATGTTGCTATGTGGAAACAACATAATGAACATAAATTGGTTTTGTTTCCTTTCAAACCTTTAATTCTATATAATTATATAACAATGTATATGTTGTTGTTGTTGGGTTTAATGCCATTTTTCAGCACACGATAGGCTATGCATGGCGGCCAGTATTAATGGTGGAGGAAGAACCCGGGAAAACCTCGGGAAGAACCACCGATCCACGAGAAGCTACTGGCAAGCTTTCTCACATACCCACATTGGCCGAATCCTAGTATAACAATGTATATGCATGTTATACAAAGTAACATTTCTTATCACGGTATGAAAAAACAATAAATGCAAAATATTAGAATCTTATCTTTAAGGAAAAAAGTTTCACACTGAATTTATCTGTGCCAATAAAATACCAAACAAGATTTTTCAAACAACTTAAACTCCTTAAGATGATTTGGTCAAAAATCCACCATTTCAAAAACATTTACAAAAGGGTTGATTTAAATGTTGACAGAAGACCTTCAAATTTATAACTGCTGAACAAAATGAACAGAATTTTCTGTAAAATCAACATGTCTTCTTGTAATTCGATAAACCAGTCCCCAAAATTGTATTGATACCAGCTTGTATCATCTTTTAGTTTGATACAAGGGACGACAATTTACCCATTTCTCCGGCGTTCCATTTAAGATCTGAAACCAATGCTTCCAGCCACATGTTACTGTGTAATAGTTTCTCACCAAATTTCAGCTCAGATTCAACATTTTGGACAACAAATTTGGCTTAAAAAGAATAGCAGCCTGTTTTCTAATCCGGATTTCCTCCACATATTCCCATCTCATGGATATTTAGGTTGGGAAGTGGGGTCAGAAAAATTGCATAATGACAATTTGGAATTTGCCATCACTGTGCAGTAGGCCTAGCAGCATATGCTAGTCGCTTACTAGTTGGCCTAGCAAATTTAAACGATGTTCTGTCAACTCATACCTGCATGAAATTGATAGGAAAATTATTTATTTTCTCAGAAATCGCAAGTATTATATTTGTTAAGTCTTTAATCTGCTGACAGTCTAGATGAAACTACAGCATATATGAAACCTAATCCTGTATTCGCCATTCACATTACTAGTCACATGACTTCACAAATCTCAATAGTCACGTGATATCAACAGCACACGTCTTTTTAATGTTGTTGTACAAAATTCAATTATAATAAATGAAAGTCAGATACTTTTTGTAAAAACTAGAAAGAACATATAATTCTCAACATATTTATTTGGAGAACAACGACAAGAAACCTGTCACTGTTGCTGCAATTAGAGGTTTGGACCGAGATAACGAAATCCCAGTCAAGGGGTTACATTATTTGTCTTCCCACGAGGCTTGCCCCAATGCAGATTATTTTTCTCACCCAATATTCTCCTTTAAAGTAAAAAGAACTCTTCACTAGTGTAACATAGTTCATGTCCAAATGTTTACATGTGGCTCATTAATACAAATATGTTAATGAGGGCTGTGGTGTGACATTGCATCCGAAGTACACACTTTATAAGCGTGAGCAAAGAAAAATAACATAAAACATCGCATAGTAATGAGGTATTATCACATTTAATATACGAATGTTGTATGAAATAACCAATAAATAATTTGTATTTATTACAAGAAAATGTTTCATTTTCATTAGTTCCAATTTTGAAAAGTCATATTGTAAATAATGAAATGATACTGAGTACACATCTCAACTGTAGTTATACTTAGTAAGCTGTAAGGAAGAGTGACATGTTGCATTAGATTATTCATGGGTAATTCAAGATCTGTGTCACTATCGTACATAGCTCTCCTTTTCACTGGAGGAGGTGAAACTGTGTAACTGTAATTAATATTGATTGCACAATTACCCCAGTGTAAGAAAGACCCTCCAAATACAGAGCCTAGCAGATAACAATGTGCTGAACTTTCAAGTTCACTGTTTCTATGTAAATTACTTTTTCTGTCTTGGAAATATGGCAAGTGATACCATGAAATTTGCTTATGGATTAATGTGCGGATGGATAAATGATTCCTTCTGGCTGGTAAGTACATTATTTGTCATTAAAGATTTTAGGTATATGTTTGCTGGAAGTGGGCCATAATTTCAGATGCTGAACAAAATTAGAAGAAAGCGAGTGTGACAACACATTTCTGGCTGTTACAAAGTTTCTTGTAGTTGTTGAGAGCGTTGGGATTTTTGTGGCCATTAATGTGTATAGCCTGAGTATCCCTTGATGAAATGAATCTTTGTTGGGATTTTGGACGAAGACAAGGAAATTCCAGTCATGGGGATTTATTATTTGTCTCTCCACGAGGCTATGAAGTATGTAGGCCTACTCTATGCGCTGGATCAGTGTTTTATGTCCATAGTTCATTCCACACAGCATTGAGAAGTCTATCCTATATGTAGCACAGTCACTTTTCAGGTCAGCATCATTAAATGTACCTAACAGTATATAATATGTTTTACATGAAGTATTTAAATTTGGTTAGGTGGCTTTAGCTACATTTAATGACGCTGACCTGAAAATGTACTGAGTTAGGCCTGCACATAGGATAAAACTGACCATGCTGTGTGAAACTAGCAAAATACCAAATGACTTGACATCGTGTGTATGTGTGTGTGTCTCTCTCGAAATGTTTTGTATGGTATGTTCTCAAAGATGGATTGACCTTAAGTTAATGTTTTTTGTTATATATTTCTTGTTGTTATTTGTTTTTAGAACTACGTCAGGCACAGCAGAAGACAACAAGGGTTTCTTTTTTTAAAAGTAGTTCTGAGCACATGGACACCTTGACTGAGATGACTGGTCCGAGATGACTAGACTGAGATAAGAAAACTAAGGTTAGCAAAACAGCTAGATTTCCCTTTTGCATGGGTGAGAAAATAAAACCCTGGCAGTTGTTCTAGGAATAAATATGAACAATTTTGGGGGTTTTCAATTTTGTATTTTTATTAAAACCAGCATGCGACTTTCATTTGATATTCTTAATCTACAACATCTAAAATGGGATGTAAGATATCATATGACTATGGTATCTATGAGGTCATGAATATCTGGTTTGTGAAATTTGTGTATTTGTACGACTACCAATGCAAATGACGAGTACCAGGTCAAAAATTTCATCAATGTCCCAGTTTTATTTTGTCTTTCAGCAGATTAAAGACATAACGAGTTTAATACTCGCAATTTATGAGAAAATAAATAATTTTCATATCGATTTAATGAGGCTCTGACTCGATTTAACAACGTTTAAGTTTGCAAGGCCATCTGGTAAGCGACTACACTTTGCTGACACCTTGTTGGCCTCTTGTGATGCCAGACTGGTTTTCATATATTCTATGTAAGAAAAAATACAGTTCGAGCTCTCTGTGGGGAAGAAAGTCAATTATGTAATTGTTTCCAGCATCAAGTGGTGGCAGAAAGTTCCCGGGTTTTCCCCCACTTACATCAATATTTGCAAAATTCAAAAACTTTTCATGGTCAGGAAAAAATAAGCATTTTTCGACTTTTTCACGATTTTCTGGTAGTGTGGGAACCCTGTTCTTATTATCCATAACATTACTGTTTAGATCCAACAATCTGTATTATTCTTTATTACCCAAAGTGCAAGTCATCAACAAATGTAGTCAACAAACTTACTGAACAAAATTTGTTCTGCAAGATCCATTTTTCTTTCATCTACAATGACCCCAGCTTTATCCTTCTGACCCCTAAACCAATAACCCTCTACCAACTTTTAAGTGCTATCCCTCTATAAACTTTGGATGATATACATGACCTAGAACTGAGGTTATTATGCAAAAACAAATTTTCTTCACTGACTCACAATGACATTGACCCCAAAGTCAACAGGCTTCTTATTTAACCCAACCTGCAAGTCATCCATAAACTTTGGTGAAGGTACAAAGTCAAGAGCAAAATGTCTGTGCAAAAATCAGTTTTCTTCTATTAGTCAGTCACCCTGACATCTGACCGTTTGACCCCAAAATTAACAGCTTCTTCTTTTCTGGAACTGCGTGCCATCCACATATTTTGGTCTGTGAAGCAGAACCAATGCCATTATGCAGAAAATGTGTACTTCTTTCTGTCAGTGACCTTGACCTTGGACATTTTGACCCAAAAACGGATTGGCTTCTTCCTTACACCAAGTGCCAGACATCCCCAAAAGTTTATGAACTGTAGATGTGGAAACTTGTGTTATTGTGCAGAAACAAAATTTGTAATGAATAGATAGATAGACAACATCACAACATATTTCCCTCCACCTTATGGTGAGCTTTTTATCCTAAATGGGTTCTTATATTTCATGCCCACATGACCCCACCCAGGGCAATGAATGGAAACGAGAGAAAGGGAGTATGTTATGACATTATAATACAACTTTTTTGTGAATCACATAAGGGAGCTAAAAGTGCCACACAAAACTGTAACCAAAATTTGACCCCATTATATGTATAATTATAGACCGTATGCCTCATCTATGTGCAGAAACTAGTGGTGCAACTCGTACCGAGAAAAAAGAGAGTATGTGATAATATATTCCGAATATGAAGTGAAATAGTTTAGGGTTACTGAGCTAAAAGTGCTGGAAAAAAAATTTAGCCAATGATGTCCAGTCACTCACAAGCTATCAATTCAAGTACTATATGCCCCCATCTCAAGAACATAACATTTTCAGAATAAGATGAAATTCATACTATTTATCCATGTAATAATAATAATAATAATAATAATTCAAACTATATGTTCAAAAATTCAAGAATTATTTCAAGCAGCATGAGCTAACAATATTATGTAATGAACTTTGGTATCTTTAACTCATTTGGCCCTGGAGGTTTTTGTCGTTTCCGCCTGAAATGCGAACAGGAAAGACATACTGGTGGCTATTTCTGAATACATCATGATAATGATACATTGGCTTTCAACAGATTTTCCATGAGACTAATGTCTAGTTGTATTAGAAACATTGTTTTCCGTTGGTTATTTTGCTTGCATGCATGAGCAGAAGGGTAAAAGTTGGAGTTCTTTTTTTTCTTTCTTTTTTTTGCTTAATGGACCCATCATTTTCATATGGAGATCACTCTTTATTCCAAATGCCCACCTTATCCTAGTTTTTGCAGAGGTTCACCTGCCTGTGCAGTTCAGACCAGTCTACCTTAGATCTGAGGCCAAAACATCTAGAATCCAGACACAAAATCGCGTTCCGACCACGAGCGAATTTTGGGTTGAAAAAGAAACGAGTCCAAAAAATGAGGTTTTTCCCTCTGTATTTTGTAGTGCAACTAGAACTTCCAGATTATTTGGTATCATTGTAGAGCTATATCTGTCTGCTTTTTTGTAATACTACCACCACTTTGGCGTATCTTAAATGACCTTGATGCTGCAGAGCTCAGAAATAGGGTACAGCCTCATCACGCCTACAGGCAGGATTGGGGCCGTATGAGTTAAAGGCATTGGAGTTAAATGTTTCCAGTCTATTTTCAGTCTAAGGCACAACAGGCTTTAAAAATTTCAGGCTTGATTTTAGGATAAAATGAAAAAATATTCAAGGGAAGTAATTCATAACCTTTAGGGTTTCATCTGCTACATGCTAGTTACTTAACTTGGTTTAATGGCCCGAAAGACCATCCTCACCCCATTGTTTTGTTTTCCTTTGTAACAGGGAACTTTCCTTTGTAACAGGGAATTAATTTCTTTTACCTGTATTTTGTTAGGTTTAAGTTGTTATAAGTGAAATAACAGATTTAACTGTTAGTGTAATTTGATTGGCACATATCTGAAAGTTTTGTTTAAACTGAACTCACCTGTAGTCTGTGGTCCACGGAAACTAAGTGGACTATCACAGGGACTTCTGGACGGACTGTTATTACCACTATGAGCACCACCACCTGAAAAAAAATGCACCACTAACACTGAAATTGACTTATATGTGTGGCATCTTGTCAACTGATTTATGTGTGTGGCATCTTGTCAACTGACTTATGCATGTGGTGTCTTGTCAATAACTTTATTTTCTTCCCTACATGGCAATGTAGTTATGGGATTGGGAAGTAAAGTACAAGCTATCACAATGAAAGCAAATTACAAATATACAGACATATTAATCATATATAATAATGAAACTGTATTTCTCAAAAACAACAAAAGTCTGAATTACATGGACTCACTCACTTTCATGAGTATCAAAGTTTAATTTGGTAAAGGTTACCATTTCTTGAGGTAGTTACAGTTACAATTTAGTATACCTTTCCAATGGACTATAACTTTCTTTGATGGGACATTATCATAAATTGGGTCTTTAAATATGTGATTTGTAAAAACCACCCCCCACTTTAGCCTCTCCCCTCTTCTGCCATTATTATCACATAGGTGTGAAATGACATACCTGTGCCACTTATTGATATGATTCATGATACACAGCCTGCAATACGATACATATTGATACACATGAACTTGATGGTCTTTCCATCTTTGGAAGGTAGGTGGTGTCCTCTTATGTACGCTGACATTCTGGTTGTATTTCCAGTATGCAGATGACAGAGAGACATATAGTTATCATATACTTATATGCAATGTTTTTAAACAAATTATCAGTTGTCAGTAAGTTTTATTCAATGTTTTAGGCCATTTAATGGTGGTTCCATTTAACTCACTTTAACCACCAGGCCCTTTGTTTGGCACAGCATGAATGCTTTGAAAACATCTCATTACCAATTTCATGTCTCACTTAAACTTGGAAGACATTACAATGTTATCTTCAAAACAGAAGAAATAATGCAATTTCCTAGTTCAAAGAAAATCTCACCTAGAACAAATCCAGGCATGAGAATGAGGATGAATACCAACAAAATCTATCACACTGTACTTCATGTAGATGCAAAAGACTTCTGCGGCCACTGGTACTTGTATTTGTTAGTGAAAAAGGAAAACTACTGACAACACCCTATCCTATAATTTTTTTAAAAACTTACACAAGGTGATAATATTAAGCGTCTGAAATCAGCCCCATCGCTAATTCAGTGCTAATTTTATTTATTCCATTGGCACCTTCATTCACTGATTAAATATCTCTGCATAAGAAGAGAAATTCCAAATTCGTTCCACATGAACAATTTAAGGAGTGCCTGTGATAATACGTGTTTAAATTTCTTAAATAAAATGGATACAGGCAATCAGTATTTGCAATACCTAGATTTTGGACCTGGTAGGATCCAGTGGTTGCCACTTTTTCCATTTCTGGAATATACAGCATAATGACCCTAACAAATGTTATCTATAATTACTGTAATCAATCTGAGTATAATAGATGGAGACAAATGTAAAACTTATTACCATGCTCAAGGGGTGTGGGTACTTGAATGAAGGCATTATTCTGACTCAGTTCTTTCTGTAGGCCATTGCACTTGGATAACAAATCTATAGAGTTATGGACAGAACAAGTTCCCCCTGGAGGCAAAACCACCATTGGGCTGTAAATACCTAGAGAGAAAAAGCAGTAAATAACTTGCACATCAAACACTGATGATCAACCTACATTTTCAATAACACTTCAATCTTTACTAATTATGACAAGATGGGTACAACTCAAAGCTCTACTTAAAAAGTCGGATCTAGGAACAGAGCAATATACTGAATAGTAGCGCTGATCACGAAATAGCAGATAAGCAGACAGATAAATAACAAGAGTCCCTAAATAGAACTGACACTACACTAGAAATTCCTAAAATACAAAATAAACCGGTTTTTCTGCAATTTTATTATTTTTAACTGCTGACAAATGAAACCATCTTTGATATTCATTAGAAGCTCCAACACATTAAGTTCAGTAATAAATCTTTTCTTTTAGTGTCTAGCAAGTTTGCCAGATAATTCCAAGTATAATACAAAATTCTTTGTCATGGCCTGACCCTAACACTGACATGGATAATTACAGCTGGTCTCAGACAATGTCTGATATACTCACATGCTAAGTTTGGTCAAATTTATAACATGAGCTACTAACAAATGAGTACATCTCAAAAGGCCCAACTCTACAATTTCCTTGCCAGGAACAAGAGAACTTCCATTGGAAAAGTTGGTGAAGATTAGCATTCAGAGGCTTTCACTCTTACAAACGATGACCTGGAATGGTGGAAATCTAAACTATTCAAGTTATTCATTAACAAAAAGGTACATAATAACTTCAGTAAAATGTGATATACCTTATTGAAGATCATGCAGCAGAATGCACAGTTGTCAGGGCTGAACCAGCATGATAATGTGTAACACTTGAAATGAAGTTCAATTAAGCCATTATCATTATCAGGCCAGGCTGAAATCCAACAACGCTTAGTAAAGTTATGCTACTAAAACCCGAGTCAGAAGGACAGGCAAATAAGGGCTATAACTCCTGTAAATGACGTTGTAGAATGCCAGAAATCAAACTCGTTCAATGCCTCATCAACACAAAGCCTTGTACAATATTTCATTAAATTCCCCAAATTTTGGTGAACTTATCCTGCTGAAACCAAATTAAAGGGACAACCAATCATGGGACCATAAAGAGGCTAAACCCATAAAAAGCACATGCTAGTCTACGAGAAAATTGTTTATACCAATAATAATATTTTCAACTGAGTTTTAGCTATACTGGCTACAAGCAACATGCCATGTGAAGATATGAAGTTACCATATTTTCCATATGTCTTTGGACAAAGTTGTGAATTAACATCTGGAATACAAGGATGGATAGATGGAGAAGGAAATGACAGAAAAAATATAAAAGAAATGGAATGAAATAATTGATTTGCAAGGAAATAAAGACAGATGTAAACAAGAGTCCCTCAAAGGGTCTGATACTCTACTAGCTGAAAAGAATATCTAGGAATTCAAGACAAGACCGTTTCTTTCTTTTAACAGTCAAATGTGAAACCATCTTTGATATTTCTCAGCAAAAATAACATTTTCAAATCAGAACCAACAAGGCATCATAAGAAGACTTCCAGTGGAAATCCCAGGTTAATATGAATTTCCATTTTGGAGAAACTAGATAGATGATATGGTGGCCAAACTCGATATCAGATTGGCAACATTTCTATAAGTACCAACTAGACATCATAAGAAGTCATTTGGGGAAATAGCATGATGTCAATATGACCAGTCATCAAGAAGAAGTAGTGATAACAAGATTTTCGAAATGACCATTGTGGCAGTCATATTAGATTTCAGACTGACACCACCAAACTTGTAAGAAGCCTTTCAGTGCTGATATAACCATCCAATCAGGAGAAATAGTGATAACAAGACCCTGACCTCTGAACATTTGACCCAAAATGGATAGACTTCTTACCCTAAATACAAACCATCCATGAAACTTTGGTTAAGGTATATCATGCAGCACTAATGTTATTGTGTGGAAACCATTATTTTATTTTTTTAGTCCCAATGACCTTGACCTTTGATCATTTAAATCCAGAATTATTTGGGATTTTTCCTTACATCAAATGCAAGCAATCAACAAAGTTTGGTCACAGTAGATCATGGAGAAAACCAGTTATTTTCTAGGATATCTAGGAATTCAAGAAAAGACCGTTTCTTTCTTTTTCTTTCATCAAAACATCATTATTCTTCTTTCAGACAGAGTGACTGCGACATTCAACCATGATCCCCAAACTGAGAGGGTTTTCCCTACCAAAAGTGCAAGCCATCTGCAAAGTTTCGTGACAGTACAAATAAGTAAACCTGACCTTAAAAGCCCTTAAATTAATAAGGATCTTCGTTATCTCAAATGCAAACTATCCACAAAGTTTGGTAAATCAGGACTTGAAGTTACTGCTAATCTACTATCTATCCTGTGGTTAGTGATCTTGCAGATGGATCACTAAAACCCAGCTGTCACTCATCAATTGAAGCAGTGAAAATTACTGGCAGTCACTATCACAACAGTTAAGATGTGGTCTTGAGTTGGCTTTAATGGCTAATTGATCCACTCGCTGTGTTAACTTAGTACATAACAACCTCCTGCTCTTGATGAGGGACAAGAAATGCTTACGGAGCAAATGGACATGGGTTAAACCATACTCATCCACTCATGAAGTAAAGAAGTGTGATCACTGTCAAAACATTCTCTGCACATGTACTGCCCCAAAACACTGATTTAACTCCTTATAATGGTGGGGTCTTAGGTTATTTCTGACCAATTGGAAAAGGCTGCACTTGCTGACTCAACGAATAATCCAGAATTTTACCAGAAAATGTCATTTAATATTTATATCATTGTTGATCAACATTCAATGCATTGTATGGTGACAAGTGTAAACATGTATAAGTATTTGCAAGCTGCACAGCTGCCATCAAAACTGTAAAATTTAGATGATGACAGTAGGGAGTGCAATCACAAATATCAACAGAAGAGAAAAAAAATAAAAGAAATGCTGGGAAAATGAACATAAATGGCTGAAGTATGATCCAGGTGAGGCTGTAACATTGTTACTGAGAAATATGAAAGTGTGTTCGCTACCTTATCCACGAGTCTTATTGAAGAACAGTTGTTACTGCTTTGAGTTGATGCTAATGAATAATAAATGCTTAATTAGAACTTAACTGACTTCTGTTTGATTTTAGCACAATCAGTGAAATTTAGGCAGGATCAATACAAAATTCCTTTTGGTGATCCAATGGGTTAGTGAGAAAAGGTAATTCTGAACCCTGCAAATGCAGCTGGCAGAGAAATCAAGACCCGTTTCCCTTTTTTTCAGTCACAGTGACCTAGAACTTAGATTTTTATTTGGGCCTGAAAGTGATAGGGTTTGTGGACATTCAAACTCTTAAGAGCCAAAAACATTTGGTTTTTTCCTTAGTGAAAGTGCATGCCATCCTCAAAGTTTGCCAACTGTAGATGGTGGGAAATGAAAGTAATTGTGCACAAACCCAATTTATAATGGATGAACATCATAATATAATGCACTCTGCCTTTTGCAATATATAAGAAAGAAAATAAAGGAGGAAGGAAGGGAAGAAAATGATATTAACAGCTAAGAAATACCTACCTGGAGGTGGTGAGACCCAGTGATTGGGACTGCTTGAGCAGGGACTTGTGTGGGGACTACTAACTATGGACGAACTGGTATGACCATTGACTAACAAAACAGGACTACTGGATGTATTGATGCTAAGAAGACTCTGGTTAAAGAAACCTGAAACAAAAAGTTGACTGTCTTCAATCGAAAATTTGATTAAAAATGTTTTGTCCTGCAGAGATACTCCCCGACTTTATCACAAAGGGGATTTCAACTCTTGTCACAAAAATAAAGATTAGTAGAACAAAGATGAGGGAGTGGAGGAAATGGCCACATCCAATATTTACGTAAATCTTCAATATCCATCTTTTTCTTCAAGATCCACCTTGTAAGACCCTTACTGAAATCAAAATCATTAAAAGGCTGTATAAGCATTAATCTGTTCATTGTTTCTCAGCTTAATCTGTTTCTTATCTATGTATGATTACTGTTCTGTACAGAGCACCCCCTTTGATGCATCACAGGTATTGTGCTTTGGATATTTCTGCTCCAAAATAAGATTCTTCACTAACATAAGCTTTGCCCAAGTTTCATTTTCTTGAATTAGTACTCTACTGACTACTATGCCAGATTTATTTATCTCAGCATCTTTTTTTTGCATATACATGTACGTGAAATTAGTTGTTAAGTGGTAACTTTACATCAGTGTGTAATATATACACTTTGTGAAAATAAACAACTGAAAATTTAATTAAATGAAGACAAAAGACAAAACCAGTCTGAAAAAAACTTGTATACTGACAACTTAAGTTTGAGTTACCATTGTGCTATACTGTATAATCCACTGTCAACCAAGAGGCCAGCAGCACGTGGCTGCATATACATAAACTGGACTATATGTTGGGCTGCCTGAGACAACAAAGATAAACTATATGAGGCTGCCAAGGGAAAGAGGTTACCCAATGGGAAATGAAACAAAGTGTCACCAAGTTTTGAATTAATTAAGCATAAAACTTGTACTTTTGTAAAATACTCACAATTCCAGGATAGAATAATGCATGTAATTAAGATTACCCAAAGCATGTTCAATACATTAAATTAAAATGGAATTTAATTAAAATGTAAGGTTTTTAAAATTAGATTCTTTTAGCAAAACAGGCAGAGATGGGGGATAATAATAGTTATGAATTTTATGCAAGCTTCTGTTTTAGCTTTGACAGCTGTTCTCTCTGTATGAGATGCTGCAACTTATCCAAATGTCCCTGTCCTTCTTCCAATATTGCCAATGAGCCTGACTGAGCAAAAAATCTGGTCAAACCATTACACATTGAAAATGCCTCTCTGCAAGAAACACATGGAAAAGGCATTGTTTCAGACTCATCAACAGCATCGCTCTCCAGTAAGTTGTCTTCTTTTCCTTCTGTTAAAACGAATTTCATTTTGACAGAAGCAATAATATTGTCGTCTACTAGACCTGCTTGGCACTTCTGTGGCATCTGTTTCAACAGCCATCCGAACGAACTCATTTTTTTGAATTCCAATAGCTTTATATAAACCTTATTCATCAAGACTATACAGAATATCAGATGGGGAAAATCCGTGAAATTCATCACTTTCGGGAAAGAATGCACTAATCCTCAAGCTTTCCTCAGATTGTAAAGAGCCCCAAGCAAAGCTTCCTTAAATTCTTCTTGATGATCAACCGCTGCCAGCTTTTTGTGGACAAGACGTTTTCGATAGTTCAGTTTTAGGTTCTGGATGATTCCTTGATACACGAGTTGCATGAGTGATGTGGTATTAGGTGAGAGAAAATTAGCTGGACATGTTGGAGATTGTCCACTTCTGGATGCACTAAACAATTATTCACATGCAAGGTAATTTTTCTTCCTTGTACTTTCATCTTTCAGCCGAGTTTCCTTATCCACTCCATAAAAATATCTGACGTCATCCAAGCTTTCATGTTTGCATAGTAATCCACAGGAAGGAGGTGTACATTTTAAAAACAGCAAGGTCTCAGACTTGCCAATAACAAGAAGTGGCATTTTGTCATTGCCAGTCTGGATGTGACCAGAACTGAGATGCAGTCTTTCAGCTGCTTCCCACCAGTGCATAGTTGCTCTTTGATGCAGTAAGTCTTGTATGGAGTGCACTTAAAAAATAAAACTGTTTTATGATTCTGAATGATATCTTTAAGTTTGGTTTTCTATGTTTCAAGCTGTGATGTGTCTGCTGACTTAGATTCTCCACAAATCCTTCTGTAAGCAATGTTGTGATGAACTTTAAAGCAATAGAACCAACTGCTTGTGGCAGTGAAGTTCTCCACACCAAGTTTTTTTAATCATGTCACGATCTATAGGGACGGTAGAATTTGCATTATGTATTTCATGAAACCATTTTGCTGGGGCCTCTTCCATATCTTCAAATTTAGCAGTCTTCTGCAACTTCCTATCAGAAGCACAGTTGCCTTTGATATAGTCTTTTATTACTGACTCTGCAGCTTTCAGTTATCCAGACAGTGTTGTGTTTCAGTGAAAATTTGTCACACACATCTTTGCAAGATGCCCCACCTTCATTTTCCTTCACAGTCTGATATTTAGTTTCAAGAGACTATAAATTTAATTGGCTTTATAAGCCATCTCTGTTAACCATCGTAAGCATAAAGTTACCTTTTACCAGCAGAAAATGAAACTTACATGACACAATTAATTTGTCCCAATCTCCAATAACCTTCAAAACGGCAACAATCGATCAGATTTCACTGCCTTTATACAAATTTGATACTGACTTCATTTAATGAAGGGTGCATTGTTTTTATAAAAGATTTTAGCTATCTTTTTTCATGAAGGTACTTCATTATTATAAAAGATTGTAACTGACTTGTTTTGATGAAGGTTGCAATGTCCTATAAAGACTGCAGCTGACTTATTTAGATGAAGGGTGCAATGTTTTTATATAAGATTGTACCTGGCTTGTTTTTATAATAGGTGCAATGTTTTTATAAAAGACTGTATCTATAATAGGTGCACATGCTATGTATTGAAGTCATAGCGAAAACAAACTTCAGAAGACCAAACACATACCCTCTGCAATGGCTGAATTAAAGCCTGGGGAAACATCATATAACTGCTGCCTTTTTGAGACAAAGAAGAAGAAAACAGAGAATTTGTTCATGCTGCTACTGAGAGCTTGTGTTGACATGTACAGTTATTTTTTTATCTTGAGGTTGACGTAAGCATAACATATTTGGTAGTAATAATAGACCATGGGACTGAAACTATGAATATTTGTAAGACACGAAGATTCAATGTAAGTGATGTCGACATAAGTGGGTAGTACTCTATTTAGGATTTTAAGTTCATTAATGGCATAGTCTACTTGTTTAAACAGAGATATTTTGATCAAATGAATATCTTTACCTTTTAGTTTCATTTTTAGATTCTTATTTATTAGATTTATCATAACCTTTATTGTAGGGCTATATGGTTTTGTAGCAAATGATCCTATAGGGCTAAATTGTGATGAGAAAATAAATGAAAAATGCACCCTACTTTTAAAAACTCTATTTTAATTTGGCTTATTTACTTGTGTTTTCTACATTTAATTTTGAAAGGAAAATGCTGACATGAGGGGTTGACCAGCATGCTCTGCTTTTGTCCATCTAGCATGTACATCAAATTTCTATTTAATGACATTAACATTTTCCCAGCTCCTATGATTTGATATTCATCATAACTATAAAAACTACCTTCATTACTATTATCAGCCAGCTTAATTAAATAGTCATCTAAACGTGAACAATGCTAGGAATTGGCCATTATGGTCTTCTACGTAAACCATATTTTAATTGTACATTTGTAAAACTTCCTTGATGCAAGGTTTAAACTTTGACACAATGCATGTTACAGTGCCAAATGTACCAATCAAATTTAGTTTAACAACCATTTATGCCAAGCCACTGAAACATGATAAGTAAACAGTTATGACGTGAAAGCACATTTTATAAGTAAATTATATTTCGCTGAGAATACTTACCCAATCACACTGCATTAGGAATATTTGATTCCTACCTCACAAACCCAGCCCTACTAAAGGACGAAAATCATCTCATTGTCTATTTTAAAATAGAAAAGGGACAGTAACTCTTGCACATTATTTCCCCTTGATACCACCAGGTGTCACCAGTTTTTAGCTGAACGAGACATTAATGCGGATGCTCACATGGTGGGGTGCTTGAGAGGGTTTTTAAGTAATGTGTTTGGGTAAGTATTCTTCTGAGAAGCAGAATTTACTTCAAAAATTTGCTTTCTCCTTCAAATACATTCCCCAATCACATTACGTAAGAAAAAAAAGTAATAGGAGGAAGGGATGCTGAGCATCCTGCCTCGACCTCTGGTATCCTTCTGGAGATGAGTAGCTGGATTCCCCAAATGAAAGAGAACCCATTCTCCTAATGACCTAAGCAACACAGCCTAGATCCCTTGAGTTGAGACTCATATATATAAATATCTATATATAATAGCTGAGCAGATGAAGTTGAGATCTTCGCACCTACCAAAATTTTCGCTGGCAAATCCTGTGAGCTAATGGGATGTGTTGATTGGTCTAGTTGGGTCTGGTGGCCGTCTGTGCTAATGACACCGGCCCTACCAGATCCAATGTTTGTCTCTGTGACGCTAAATCTCTGAGGTAAAAACTCAAGAAGGTTGACTCTACATGCCAGCCAACAACTTCTCAAAACATTGCATTTAAAAGCGAGGCTTGCAGAAATGGCTCTAATCTCGTGAGCTGTAATCCTCCTGAGGCAACTCTGATCTTGAGATATCTCAGAGTACACCAAGCATATAACCCACTAAAAGCACGAAGCAAGGGCTTGAGGGGTGATGTCTTGTTTTCTGACCTGGAAAGAGAGGAAGTGATATTTGTGCATGTCACAACTTGTATGTTCCAAGTAGTGCTTGAGGGCACAGATGTGAGGCTACTCTGATCTGGTGAGATGTCAGAGTACACCAAGTATATCATCACCTTCAGCCAGTAATAAAGGGAGTGAAGCATGATATCCTGATTTCTGTCTCACAGAAATTGCTCAAAACTTTGGAGCAGTAAGCCACCTGAGAAGAGATACAGACAGGATCTTGCATGGCTGCCTCTCTAGATGTGTCTGTGGACTACAGAAAAGAGAGGATGAATGATGGCTCGTTGGCTACCTATGGATGGCAACTGATTCCTGGGATGGCTGGACCTCTGATAATGTCAAGGCGACTGCTGGTGATGGCACAGCAGAATTATTATTATTTTTTGGGGTTCAGCTGATCTATTGTAAATCCCATCCACCCTGACGTAACAGCCCAAAGGCCATGCTGACATATGTGGAGGCTTATCCCATCTTGGTTGCCTACAATTGGGGAATATTCCCCCTAATGTTTTGCTCAGATTGAAGAGAATGCTGCTTCAACTGCTGTACCAACTGACGCATCTTATCCAGCAATGGATGGTCCTATACTGTAACTTCACCATCCCCTGATGTAATGGTATGTGTTGGTTTTGTGCAAGGAACTTTAGCTGGGGGGAAATCCAGTGGCCCCCAGAAGGCTTGCCACTGAGGCTGATTTGCGGTGGGGACTAAGGATGTCAGAGGTATCTTGCAGTGAACTTGACCATCTCTCGTCCCCTTTTGTTGCTTTCTTAAGTACAGCAGTGCATGAGATTTCCAACCAAACACTAAATATTTAGCTCCTTCCCTTCAATACCAAACAGGGCGATCTTTGTATAGCATGCATGTCATGTGTGAAGTAAATATTCCTCCTGAAATGACACCAGATGAGAGAAAACAAAGCATACATTAGCAAATTAGTATCTGACCAACTAGCTAATAACATAAATCATCTAACTTGGCAGCCCATACTACATATTATAGACACTGTATATCAGAAACAATGTATACATAACAAAGCAGGAGTCATGGTGGACTTCGATGCTTTGAAACTGCATATAGATCAATTAAATAAATATGCTGCGGAAATGACACAAAAGACACAAACTAAAGCAGAATCTAGTAAAGGGTTGAAATTACTAGGTCACGAAAACACTGCCATAACAAACAGATCCGTAAATGTGTCATACAATAAACGTTTGTCCTATATTAAGCTTAGGCACAATGCATAGTTAATTGAGAAGGCACAATGTGTACATACAATAAACCTAACCAGTCATGGTAGGTTACCATGCTCTGATACAAGAAACACACCGAAGTAGAAACTAGTAACATGTTGAAATTACCAGGTCACTGAAACAAAACACTTTCATAACCACATGTTATAGACACCATGTAACAGAAACCATGTATACATAACATAAACAAAACGGGAGTCATGGTAAACTTCCATACTGTGAAGTGTCCTTCTTATGTTACATGTTTATTCTCTAATAAACAGAAACAAAAGACAGTGAAAACAGCAAACTTTGAAAAATATAACAAATAATTTATTTCCTTGGAAAAACACTAAAAATGAAGAAGAAAAAAAACTTAGTTTTAAGAATCAAATCCAAAAATAATCCAAGAATAATCCACACATTAAATTTTATAAGTCCTAGTAATGAAATGTTCTAATGAATTCAAGTCCCTATGAAAAATCCCAAATGGAAGGCGATGACGTATACAGTAACCTTTATATATGGATGTGTCTACAGTTCTTTGTTATTCGTCAGACAATAATATTCCAGTGTTTGAATTTCCGAATAAAATTTAAATATCTCTGTCCAAGAATTCTGTTTGAGCACTCAAATATTTCCAAGAGAAAGAATTAATCTTTTAGAATCCAAATAATTTGAATAAATATTAAAATATAGCTCCAAAATGGTCACTAATGGCACTCTTAAACAAACAGGAGATCTCAGGATCTTTTTCCTGTTCGATGACAAGTGATTGTTGTTTGTCACCCTGATTAGAATAAAGAGAATGAGTAGTTAAAAGAGGATCACTGTGATCAATACCCTTTGATTCATCCAAAAAAGGAAAGTGACCTCATCAAAAGCCTGACCAATACATGTGTCAGCTAAAGGAATACTTTCCTTATCAACATCATTCTCAAGAGCTTTCTCTGCCATAGTCTAATAACTGCACAAGCTGGGAATAAATCAGGGAATTCTTTTTCGGTTGGATCAGACGTTCTGATCCAAACAAGGCTTGTCAGTTGCAAGTGCATTAACCACAACCTTGTCTCCAGCTAGGTTGTTGCCAAGTAATAAATGAATGCCCTCAACAGGTAAAACAGACTGTTCTGATTGTCACTGGTCCTGAGACTAAGTCTGATGACAAATTTACACAATGGAGAGAAATATTAACAAAGCCACACTCTACTCCCTGAATAAGAACACTCTCATTAGAAGAAGACTTCTCAGAAAAAGGCAAAGTACCTGACCATAAAAGACTCTGAGAAGTTCCTGTGTCCCTTAAAATTTTAATAGGGATAGGATTGGCAAAATCACCCAAGAGTGATACAGAACCCTTCGATATGAATAGTTCATAATTACCCATAATAAGATCAGACTGGGGTTTATAAGACCCAACAAATGTATTGCTTTCAATACATGACCATGACCTTGACCTCTTTGAAATAAGAGCATTTGGAATAGGTCTGTCTTGATTCTGATGCCTATGTTTTTCAATTTGTAGCAATCAGAAATAATGTGTCCTTTCTTCTTGCAATAGGTACACATAGGATTGAGACAAGGATCTTTGATCATGCTTATCTATAGCTTGATTTTTTAAAGTTGTGCCAGTTTAAGATTTAGAAGGACTTGCATTAGGCTGAAATACTTTTCTGCCAGAAGACTGTTGAGTGGAAGTCTTATTTACAAAAGGAACTTTATTAGCTGAAGAATGCTCATCAGCAGCATGAGCAGCATTTTCCAAGGTTTCGATCTTATGCTCATCAAGATAAGTCTTAATGTCACTATGGACACAATTCTTAAACTCTTCAAGTAATACAACTTGTTTGAGACTTTCATAATCTTGTTCAACTTTCTTGGCTAAGCACCACCTATCAAATAAATGTACTTTATCTCGTGCAAATTTGACACAAGTTGTTCAGCTTCTTTCTTTTACAGTTTCTGAATTTTTGCCGATAAGCTTCAGGGACTAACTCATAACCCATTAAAATGCATTCCTTAACCACATCATGGTCACCACTTTGGTGAACTGAGAGTGAACAGTAAATATCACTAGCTTTGCCAGTAAGTACACATTGTAATAACTGAGTCCAATGCTCCCTTGGCTATTTAAAATTTTCAGCAACTTTTTCAAAATAAGGAGTGTGTGTGTATGATTTGGATTTTTAACATACCTTTAACAATTTTTCAGCCATATCGCTATGATGTCTGCAGTGTGGCAGTTTTTAGCGATGTCTAGCACTGGTGCATCAAGTTGCAGACATGTAGCTTGATGTCTCACCCAGTCACATTATCCCAACACCAGGCCAACCAGTCCTAACACTAACCTCGTAATACTGAATGCCAAGAGAGGAAGCTATTAGTACCATTTTTGTAAGTCTTTGGTATGATTCGGCCGGGTATCGAACCCATGATTTCTCACATCCAAGGCAGATGCTCTAACCACAAGGCCACCGGAGCAGTCAAAACATAAATTTGTATTTGAAGTGGGAATGTGCTTTTCAATTCTCAGCTCCATTTCTTTTATTATAAAATGATATTCTCTCTCTCTCTCTTTTTTCTTATCTAACTGCATTTGTTTTTCTTGTAACTGCATTTGTTTTTCTTCTTTTTGTAATAACATTTGTTCTTTTTCTTTCTCCAATTTCATTTGTTCTTTCTCTTTCTCCCATTTAATTATTCTTTCTTTCTCCAATTGCAAGTGCAACTGCATGTTTTTCTACTTTATCTTTCTGAAGTTCCAGCTTCCTCAACTCCAATTCCATCTTGTATTTTAATTCTAATTCTTTTACTTTCATGTCAGAGTCTGATACAGACTTACTGATCAAAACCAAAGCACTTTTATCCAAAACATTCTTTTCTACCAAGCACTGGACCACAATATTATTTATTTCTTGCTTCGTTAAGGAAGCCTTCACCTCAGAAAGATCATATTTTCTGGCAAGATGAATTAATTAATCTATTCTGAAAAGGTCTAATTGGTCCTGGGTAGGACTTGAAAGAAAGATTTCCACTTTTGATGACATTTTAGAAAAAGCTTGCCAAATTCACTAACGATTTCAAAAACTAAGGAAATTCCAATTTTAAAAAACTAAGTTTTCTGAAATATTTTAGCCAAAATTCAAATATCCAAGGAAAAGGCCCCTATTCTTATGTTACGTGTTTAGGCTCTAATAAACAGTAACAAAAGAAAGAGTGAAAACAACAAGCTTTGAAAAATATAACAAATAAGAACTTATGGCTTTAAGAATCAAATCCAAAAATAATCCAAGAATAATCCACAAACTAAATTTTAGAAGTCCTAGTAATGAAATGTTCTAATGAACTTAAGTTTGAGTCTCGACGAAAAATTCAAAATGGAAGGTGATTATATATACTGTAGCTTTTATATTATGGATGTGTCTACAGTTCTTTGTTATTCCACAAACAATAATATTCCAGTATTTGAATTTCCAAATAAAATTTAAACAAATGTTTTTGTCCAAGAATTCTGTATGAACACTCAAATAATTCCAGGAAAAAGAATTAATCTTTTAGAATCCAAATAATTTGAATAAAAAATTAAATATAACTCCAAATTCGTCACAACAAAACAAACACTTTACATCCCAGTGTTTAGAAGCCTGACTGACTAATTTCTCTATATATAAAGGTTATACAGTAACTTGAGAAGCAAAACAGATTTCCATATGAAGGTCATATGATCACATTCCAGAATGGTTTAGAAGGTACAGCCTCGATTTCACTATTATCATTCACACATCAAAACTGAATTTTTAAAAAAAGTTGTTGTTTACTTGATTCTCAATCAAGGCCAGGAGCAAGGTCATCAAAAGATACAAAGTTCGGTGTTTACAATTAAAGCCAGGTCAAACTAGTTTCTGGAAAATATCAAATTCCTAGTAAACAAAATTACATTACTCTGACATATAAATCAAATTAAAAATAAAAAGATTTTAAAATTACAAACAATTAAATTAAATCAAATACAAATTAAATCAAATATACATAACATGCCTGTAGAACATTTAATTGATATATGCTAGTATTGTGTGAAGTTACTAGGTCACTGAAAACAGTCATAACTAACAGATCAGTAAAGCGTCATATCAGAAACCTATCAAAACAGTAATGAATATGAATAAATTATGCATAATTATAAAGCAGCACTTCAGAATTCACTATTAAGAGCTCCACAGCATACGGAGTAAGCGGATAAAGTCAAATGTACACTAACCCGTAGTGACCTTGTGTAAGGTTGTCCTACAAGATGAAGTCCCGACAAGTGACAAATCTCTCAAAATATTGGCTGAAATTGTAAAATAAAGTATACAACCTGCAGTAGATTGATAAATCCGTACAATAAATGCAAAATGAATGTTGAATAGGTCCATAGGAACACAAATATGGCTAGATCGTTGGAGGTTACTGCACTGCATGTGTCGCAGAACACAGCAAAGCTAAAAACTGTGACACCTGGTGGTATCAAGGGGAGGTAATGGGCAAGAGTTACTGCCATTTGTCTATCTAAAACTAGATAATAAGAGGATTTTCGTCTTTTAGTAGGAGGCTAATACTCCTAATGTAATCTGATTGGGGAACCTATTCAAAGGAGAAATTAATTTGTGGGAGTTCTCTTGCATCACCACTTTCCAAGTGTGTGAATTCATAGAAAATTTATATGAATCTTGCAATCACACACCCTGGGACCATCTCTGGTCTTGACTCTAACACATGCACACTGTATTGTAAAATTTTAGCAATCAAAAACCTTCAAACCACTCAGGGAGGAGGTTAAATTTGGGATGGGGGCAAATATGAAGCATCAATCATGAAAGAAAATTTAATTTTACTAATATGCTGAACTGACTGCATTCCTGAAACATTAACAACGCTCAGACATTATGATTTCCAGCAGTTTTTTTATATGATACTATGATGTGAACAATTTATTGAAGGTCATATTGCCAAACTTTTATGATGCCTTGATGGGAACAATTTATTGAAGATTATATTGACAAGCTATTCAAAGAAATGAAGGTGAATATGTTTCAGACAGATGCTTGCACACACCCACACAACAGAACACACAATTACTGGGGGCCCCATTAGCCACTGGGTCCATTCTTACTTGACCATCAGGGTGATTGACATGACAAAATGGAGGAGTGCCAGGCTATGTTTTAGAAGCAACTTTAGTTTTAAAATCTTACACAATCCTCAAGTAAATCCATTAATCAACAATTTAAGAAAGTATTTGTAATTGTCCAATGAGAGCAGAATGATGTTCTACAATATCTCTTGGTTCTTGGAAAGTGAAAGTTGAAAGGCAATCCAAACTTGGTCAATTAAAGATGATTTGATGGAGTTAATTTCTAACAAAAACTAAGATTGATTCCAATGTTCGCTGACATGCCAACAATGCATATAGAAATAAAAATAATCAAGCTATAGAACCAAAACTGCTGCATAATTTTTACTATCTCTGAATGGCATGTGCAGAAGCTGACAAAATAATCTGCAGCATATGGTCATGAACTAAATTTTGTTAAAGACTGGCAAGGAGGCCAGAACAAATGTCATCTGTTCTGTGCAACACAAGATCATGTGATGAAACTTGCATAAATTCTAGAGATGCTTCTTCCAACTTATTTTTATTTCTCCATCAGGATTCTCTGGACCGTTCCATCATCAAGACCCTGTTCTACACAAAGAAGTATATTGATTAACAGGAGGTTGCCTGTCCGACATCACACATACTATGCTGTACTTGCCAGGCTGCTCTTTTCATTTTCAACATTTTCAACATGTTTCATTTTTTGATCACCAAAATGACAACTGCCATTCATGAAAATCACCTGTTACAACTGTACAACAAGCCAAAATAATGTTACAATTTGCTGGAACAAACTTTAATCATTTAGAAATAAAATCTGCAAACCTACCAAAGTCTACAGAAATTTTTTATTGTGCTGTTTTATTTGCAAAGTCACTTTTTCACTAGGATTTTATTTCAAACAGGTGTTCAGCATTATTGGATCAAATCACACAACATTTTTTTATTAAATGAATTCATAATTTGCGTGTTAAAAAATGGAAATGTTTATTTTAAGTTGCACTAAGTTAAACTGTCAAACTTAAAAGAAAGATAAATCTGTAAAACCTGACAAAAAATTTTCACTACATTTCATGTTTCTTTCTCAAATGTTGAGAATTCAAAGTATTAAGTTGGATTTTACATTTATATGTGATATGCATAGAATTTTGAATTAATTTTTATACTTCTGATATCCTTATTTTACCTTGATAATCAATATTCTACTCATGTGTGAAACAGAATATATTTCATTACCCATGGCTGACAGGCCAATCTTGTTGGCATGTTCTGCATTAGGTGTGGTTGGAGACCTTGGTAAGTGTCTTGCCTCACTTTCTAAACCCAGTAGCAGAAGTCGAGCCAAATACATGTTTCCTGCATTTCGCTCAATGCTTTTTATAATCACAGACTGAAAAAAAATTACAATAATTAAACATTAAAATCATGTGTAGTCAAAGTATGCATACAAATCATTTGCTTATTACAAGATTATCAAAATGTGATTTCAAATAAAATATACCATAAGATAATATTGTTTTGATGACAAACATATCACTTACATGCACTGCATCATGTAATCTATCTCTTGGCATGCAAAATTTATGCCATCCAATATGCTAGCGAAATAGCTGACTACAGAAAATGAATGAACCACAAAAGTCACAGCTATAATAAAATCAACGTGAACTGCATCAACCACAATAGCTGACCATTCAACAGTCCCATATAATGCTAATGACAAAGTCTAACTCAAGGTTATTATTATTATTATTATTATTTTTATCATCATCATTTCTTTTTCAGTATCCTGCTATAACATTCAATTGACACATTTTATTTACATCCTTTCTAAACCCAGCTATAACAGGATATAATTTTAAGTACATATTGCAGTTGCTGGTTTTAGGCAGTACTGTTTTCACTATATGTGGTTTCTATCCTTAAAAATGATACTGTTTTTCATCAAACTTTTGTAATTACTGAACTTTGTTCTTTGTAAATTTTTGTTCTCTCAAATACCTAAATAACTCAGGTTACCTTCAACTTTTGTCAGGTTTGTTTTGCTTCTTCTCCTGACAAAAGAACCTGATCAATTAAAAATACTCAAAATCTGATGTGTGTGTGTGTGTATGCCTTATAGTTCCCTCCCTCAACCAGGTTTGGGAGGTATCCATTTGATTTTATGGGTAAAGAGGGATTCCCAACAGGCAGTAAAGCCATTTTATAAAAAAACAGAGAAAACAATATATGATGCATGCTGGTAACAATAGCTTTGTAATATTGCGCAGCAAAAACAGAGAGAGTAGTACATTTATAACAATCAACTCCCCAACCCTTACAACTTAAATGGTTCTTTTCTGAAGTCCAAGTCAAACTATAATAATGCAGCTAACTGTAAGATACAATTTCAACGGGCAGAGTGATAAGAAGCTTAAGCCTGCATCGTTTACTACATAAGCAAATTGATAAATTCCACAGTTATCAAATGACTTCAAAACTTAGGGCTGTTCCAGTAAAACATATACCCTCCCCCCCGGGGGGGGAAGGCACTTTCAAATTCACCCAACCCACAACAGAAGCAATTAAAAAATTGTGATCAACCATCAGATATGTTTTAATTGAAAAACACTGCCCCCTACAGAAGCATAATTTGTTTAACATAATTTTTGGCTATGGGTTAGTGGGCAGTAGAAGTGATTTTAATATTGGGTTGGGGACAGAAGTGATTTAAATGACAGCTGGCTGGAGGTAATCTGCTGAATTCTTATAGATCACATAATCTACTGCATATTTTTATTTGTATTTATTCATTATAATCAATATTTTGTCCTCTTGTTTTTTTGTCTGTCAGCCATGTATATCTCTGATACTGTGAAATCACAAATTTTCATGGTGGCTTATTATTTGTATGTCATTGATCAGTCCCTTGATACCAACTAATTTATTGTAGATGTCATTGATCAGTCCCTATTATCTACTAATCTATTCTGGATGTCATTGATCAGAACCTTAATACCTACTAATTTATTGTAGATGTCATTGATCAGACCCTTATTATCTACTAATTTATTGTATATGTCATTGATCAGACCCTTAATACCAACTAATTTATTGTATATGTCATTGCTCAGACCCTTAATACCTACTAATTTACTGTGGATGTCATTGATCAGTCCCTTATTATCTACTAATTTATTTTATATGTCACTGATCAGACCCTTAATACCTACTAATTTATTTTATATGTCACTGATCAGACCCTTAATACCTACTAATTTATTGTAGATGTCATTGATCAGTCCCTTATTATCTACTAATTTATTGTTAATGTCATTGATCAGACCCTTAATACCTACTAATTTATTGCATATGTCATTGCTCAGACCCTTAATACCTACTAATTTATTGTAAATGTCATTGATCAGACCCTTATTATCTACTAATTTATTGTGGATGTCATTAATCAGTCCCTTTTTATCTACTAATTTATTGTATATGTCACTGATCAGACCCTTAATACCTACTAATTTATTGTAGATGTCATTGATTAATCCCTTATTATCTACTAATTTATTGTATATGTCATTGATCAGACCCTTAATACCTACTAATTTATTGTATATGTCATTGATCAGACCCTTAATACCTACTAATTTATTGTATATGTCACTGATCAGTCCCTTAATACCTACTAATTTATTGTAGACGTCATTGATTAGTCCCTTAATATCTACTAATTTAACGTCCATGAATACAGATTTTATAATAGGAATTTCTATTCTAATACAGAAATCATGAATTTGTATCCTTACTAAACTGTGTGTTTACTAAAGTGATCACTATGTTTTGCTATTTTTCTTTGTTCTCAGGCATGCTGCTTTTGATTAGAATAATTGTTAAATCTTGTATTACTTTAAATGTGTGGTCAGATGCTATGATTCCTTGTTATTTTTTTTCAATAAATGTTTTGGTAAACTTATAATACATGATTTGTCAGAAGAAAAAAACAATAATGCCTGTGCAAGTGATGTTGCCATATTTCTGCCTACTTTTACACTATCTCATTTCTTGTAAGAACATATTTCAGTTACCGATGTTTTATTTTTATGCTTGTTGCAAGACTAATATAAAGTTTAAAAAACAAAAGAAATATAGCAAGTCAAACATTTTTATATCATTAATTAGATTTTAAAAAATGGATGAAAGTCAAGGAATCATTTTTCCCAGAGTACTCCTCATTGAAGTTAACTGTATTGTCAACAGAATCATCATCATGACTGATAGCCTAGCAGTAACACTGCACTTTCAATCCAGTTGTTGTTGTTGTTGTTGTGGGGTTTAACGCCATTTTTCAGCACACGATAGGCTATACATGGCGGCCAGTATTAATGCAATCCAGTTGTATGAGACTGTATAGGTATACTATGGCATGAGGGGCTTTCATGACAGAGTGGTACAAGATGCTTGTCATGTGATTACATGCCTCCAATGTGTAAATGAGAATGTTGCCAGTTACTTTTGGAAGATCAGTGGTTCTTTATAAGTGGTGTTTGGTGTCTCAAAAGTACTTGGATTTTCTTCAGCAGTAAAACTGGCTGCCATATATAGATTCTCTTCATCTGAAAATGGTGTAAAGGCCATAATGATCTACCGAAACCTGAGATCTCATGTCTAAATGGCTTCAGCTGTTGGAGATAAACATCAAATCAATAGAGGCTCCATGTGCCCAAGTATGCTAAGGTGCTTGCTTTTACATCACTTGCACATCTCACAGAGTGAATTTTTGTCACAGATCAACCAATTTGAGTTGGTGGTCTTTCGGGGTTCTTCCTCCACCTAATAACCCACCCACAAAAAAAAACACAAATCAAACCAAACTAAATCAACCAATTAATCAACTGTGGCAACAACAGCAAAGGTACTAGCCCATCATTTTTGCCACAGCTGTACGAGTTACTCTAGTAATTTTTGTAGACCTTTGAATATTGTCAATTATGCCTTTTTGACAGTTAGCAAAATGTCATCATCAAATGGATTTTTCATGGTGAGCATGTGAAATGGAGAAGTTTTAAGCAATCCTGCATCACATGCTGCCTAAAAGTTTACATTTTACCTCACTTAAAGTTTCTCTAACAATACCCATTGTTCCAACTAGAACTGTTATAACGTATTCAAGCTATATAATATTCACCGATATCTGGAGATATGCATCTGTAATAAATATTTGTAACAAAGTATGAGAATGCATCAGTGTTTTTCAATGATGCATTTGAACTGAGCAACAAACAGAATCAACAAACCAAGAAATAAAATTATTCACATCTCTTGGGCAGAAGTACAGTTTATACTGGTAATCATAATCTGCCAAATTTGCCAATTTTTTTTTCCAACCATACTGATTCAGTGGACATAATCACCAGAATGGACAGAAACAGACCAGAACAGATATAACCAGAAGGTTAAAATCAATTTGATACATCTTTTAAGTAGCTAAATTCACACTGGTTTAGTTAACTGTATACCCTTTGTCTTCCCTTTGATGTACATGTAATTTCTTACTGAAGCTGAGAAAATAATGTTGCACACATAAAAAAGAGGCACACTTCTACTCATTATTGTTTTTATTATACTTCTCCATTCCAGCCTGTTCTTATGATCTTGTCCCCCCAGCAGCAGAGAGGGTGAACAGACCATAGAATTCCGACAAAACAAATAAAACAAACAAATAAAATCATCTCGTAGAAAGGTCAAGATTTTACAAATGAACTTTTCCTTGAGATGTTTTATTTCTGTAATGGACGATTGTACTAATGAAACCTCAGTTCGAAATAGTATCTGAAAAAATAAAGTACTCTACGTGTTTATTTATTTCTTGTTTATTTTTTTGACGACCAACGTTGGTAGGCACCCTCTCTGCTGCTATTAATTTACCACCATACCAAGTTTGATGAATATTTTTCAACGCGTTCTCACTGTCCTTTCTCCTCATCTGTTTCATCTTCATCTGAATCTTCGGAATTTGTTCTATGTTTCAAGTAATATTCAAGTTCTGATGGTGGTTTTTCTATTTTTGGATTTATGTTTTTTCTTTTTCTGTAATAGTTCATCAAACTTCTGTATCGATTTCCACCGCAATTTTTGCAAATCTGATATAATCCTCTAACGCCGTTGTTACAACCAACACAACTTCGTGGACCAGCATGAGGGTTTTTCTTTATAAGATAATTATGTTTCTTGCAATATTCTCCACGGCACCTTTTGTTGCATTTATCTGCTGTTCCTTGACGCAGCCACGCACAGTTGTTCATTATATTAATGATATCTGTTTAATTAAATTTAATTTTATCATCACCCCTGTTACCCAAATATTTTATCAATACCCACACGATATCTTGTTCTTGGATCATGTAAATTTATTGTTATAAATCCATGCGGAGTAGCTTGCGCTCGTGAGAAGAAATTTTTGAATTTAATTATATCCATGTCACCACCACACCAAGTTTGATGAATATTTCGCAACGTGTGTGTGTCTACGCCATTAAACACAACTAAAATGTTGCAGTTGTCTCTGATCACCTTCGGAATTTGTGTATATCGTTGAGTAACATAGATCACGTCTGTATTTTTATGTCTCCCTCGGGAAAATATTCTGGCTGGATTTGATTGTTTATCTAGCATCACATCGTCGTATACAACTAAATTATTAATAAATCCGTCTATGGAATCTACGGATGGTGCTTCATCAATATCGGTTATAAACTCTATAACATCATTATCTTCATCCAGTAATCGCGCGTTTTCATTGAAATCTTTAAGTACATCATAACATCGTTGATCATCAACGGATGGTGCTACTAAATATAATTTATCCCATTTCAACCATCTCATTATCAGATTAAGTAATAATTGCGTCTTACCCGATCCAGATGGTCCTATGATAATCATTCTGATGGAGTTCGGTAGCGCAGGATGGTGTTTAACTGGCTCTCGCTGCCGAGTTGCTGAGAAATCAATTATATCCATATATGTTATAACATGAATTTATATTGTTTACGCTGTAGAGTTAAAACTCCAACCACTGATTTAGCCACAGTTATAACAAAAAATAAAAAAATAGCGTACGATGGAAAATGTTCTATATGCGGTAGAAAGAAATTTTCGTTTTTACCTAATAAGCGCGGTGGTGATATTGCTAATTTGATGTCAAAGTTTCCAGGTACTCCATGGGCTAAATATAGTGGAGAAAAACATCTACCAGGATATAATTATTGCGGTCCTGGTACTCGACTCGATATCAGGCTCGATAATCAAGATCAACCAAAACCAGGCGAGGAACCAATAAACGCTATTGATCGAGCTTGTCATGCTCATGATGTAGCTTATAAAAGTCAAAATCTACAAGATAGGCATATTGCAGATGTAAAATTAATTCATTCATTAAATTCTATAAAAAATAAAAATATTAGAGAATCATTAGCTAATTGGTTAGTAAGATCCTCGATGAAAGGTAAATTAGCGCTAGGGGCTGGTAATATATAATGGAATTAATTTATTATTCACCAAGAGGATACTGGAGAGGCAAAGCAGCAATTGGTAAACTCGCTGATGCAGCGGCGGTTAAACATTCTACTGCTAAAGCGTGGTTGTCCAGGCAGGCAATATGGCAAATTTATCTACCACGTCCTAAACAAATTCAGTACGCGTATTTCGATGTCAGTGTTCCTAATGAAGTTCATCAAGCTGATATTCTGTTTTTACCGCATGATACTGTACGTGGAAAAACGTACAAATACGCGCTAACCGTAGTTGATGTTGCAAGTAGATATAAAGAAGCAGAGCTGCTATCAGCGAAAACATCATCTGAAGTAGCCGATGCGTTTGAACGAATTTATCAACGAGGACTCGGACCACGAGGTGGTCTGCGATGGCCGCAGCTACTACAGGTTGATCCTGGTAAGGAATTTCTTGGTCCAGTATCATCGCTGATGAAACAACATAATACCAAAATACGACGAGGTCATACTGCAATTCATCGTGATCAAGCAATTGTTGAGCGATTTAATCGAACACTTGCTGAACGGTTATTTGGATATCAATATGCGAGGGAATTTATTCAGGATTAAAGATCTCGCGAATGGGTGGCAAGATTACCAGGCGTGATAGCTGCATTAAATAATGAGATCACACGAACAACCAACATGAAACCCATTAGCGCGGTCACAAAAAAAAATATACCAACACAACGAAAAGATGCTGGAAAACAAAAAATATTAGGTGATGTCACAGTCAGATATTTATATGAGCCTGGTGAACTTGAAGGTGGTAAAGCGAGAGCAACTGATCCTATTTGGAGTGTTACCACACACAAAATATCTACCGTGACAAGATCCACTGGAAGAAACGTAGGCGTTTCCAGACCTGCAATCTACAGATTAGATTCAGCTGCTCCTCAACGTGGATTTACACGTGAACAACTACAAATAATTCCCGCGGATACACAACTGCCACCAAAATCACTCCGGTGATTTCGATCACTTAACTAGCACTAGCGCCAAGGGTGCCAGCGCCAAGGGTGCCTGCACCCCGACGTCGATTACACTCAAGACAGGATAACATGGTATTTTCTCGTGTATGACCGCGACTATTATCTTTTCTTTCTACGGTAAATTGTCTTGAATCATTACTCGAATATCGCCATAACATTATACAATTACAACTTGCGCAATGATTATTCTGCTGCTGTTTTAACTCAATAATAAATTCAACATCAAGATCAAAGTCACGTTTATTTTTTTTATCAGATTGTTTGTATCCGATTAATTTTTTTCTTATTATATCATCATCGATGATGTTAAATTTATCAACGATTTCAGGAATTATAATTCTACGTAATTGAGATATATTTCTGACCCTCGATACCGCCAAATAAACTAAATTTGACCACTCGATGCGATCGTCTACAATCCAGACTCGTGTATCAGAAATAGTTAATCCCTGAGACGAGTGGATTGTCATAGCGTATCCCAACACCCATGGAGATTTGTCGGCGTGTATTGCATCTTCGACCACACCGATATCAACGGCGACAATATCATTTAATACGAGATTTTGATTCTCAGTCTGTCCTGGAATATCAACATTAATATTCTGTTTTCGTGTATCTGATGGTCTATAACACAACGGTACGGGTAGTTCTGAGTATTTTTCTTTATGTAGTTGAAATAACTGTTGTTGTAAAGCGTCTCTGATTATTTTTCTACTTGCTACGATCAAATCGGTGGGTCTCCATAATTTCAAAAAATCACTCATTGATGTCTCTGAGATCACTCCACGTATTATTTCACACTGAATTTTGTTTGATTGTAATCTGATTAATTTTTTAAACTCCTTCAAATTTGCATCAAGAGCTCTATGATCATCATCTATTTCTTCGTAATAATCAACGAAATTTTTTAACCAATCATGTGGAGATGGTCCAACAAAGGGCGGCGGTTGACCATGATCGCCACACATTATTATAGCGGTATTTTTCGTCAACAACCAATCAAGAAACATTTTTAATGTATCCAATGAGACCGTACATATCTCATCCCAAATAATTATTTTAGGTATATATTTTTCTCCCATCCGTTCAGGAGTCCATGTATCTCCGCGCCACCGAAAGAAACTATGATACGTACACGATTGTACTTGCCACTGTTTCATCTCACGTGCAAGTCTATGTGTGGGTGTCAGCACGATTATATCTGAATTTCTAAAAACATTAATCGTTCGAGTTGTTTTGCCGCATCCACCAGGTCCATTGAGATATACTGTCTTATATCTAGTTATTGGATCACTCAACGATGGTGCCTTCGACATTTCTGATATTTTATTACCCTCACGATAAAAATCTCTCATTGGAACATCTGCTGATTCTGTATAATTGTGTAATAGTTCCTTTTTTATTCTCCACGAACCCCATCGTTCATCATCACTTGTAAATTTCATAACAGGTTCTAAATATTTACTTGAAATATAAAACGAATCTGTTGCGACTCTGACTGCGGTCTCAGGAAATCTATTAATCATCGATAATAAATTTATAGAAACATAAGCCAACATGGAAGATCTTAGATGAGTATATTGCGGGGAGACGTCATTTATGTAACTAACGATCGTACCTAATTTTGTTCCGTCAGATAAATAAACACTTTCTCGATTTACAAATATATTTTTCGCTGTTGTATCAGCGATTATAAAATCGTACTTGGCATCATCTAGAATTAATCGTGCGTGATGTCTTTTATAATCATATGCACCACCTTGAGTAAATTTACCTATAATTTTTCTACCGAGATCTTTTGCGGTTTTGAGTTTATTAGGAATATCATCTTCGGAAACATCCTTAAACTTGCTGATAACTTCAGAATCTGACAAGGGCAACCAAACTTTGGTCTGTGCATGATATGATATAATTGCCTCACTGACCACCAACGATGTCAGTATCATACAATCTAGCATATATCGCAACAAAACTATAGGTGCCCAACGTTTTTCACAAAAATGTCTACCAAACCAAACATAACAAATCTTGTGAAGATTTTCGTTAAACTCGAATGATTCAATACAGGCGAATCCAGTCAGATCAAAATCAGGTAATGGTCCATTAATTGCCACTCGCGTCATCTCGTTTGTTGGGTGACCAAATCTTTCAAAGTACGTAGAACAATCTCCGTATCCCAGAAAACTTCCTGGATAACATGCAACCATATCAACCGAAATAACATCATTGTAATTGTATTTGGTATTCCATAATCCGCCATGTCCATATTCGACGCAACTTGCGCGTACGTCCTCGAGTAAATCAAATCGTGTTGGTTTCCATGAATTTCTCTCTCTGGCGAAATGAGCCGCAACAGATGGAACGGTAAAACAATTAGCTAGTAATTTGTCAGTATTTTCCGTGTGCTTGCACTGTAAAAACGTCGCAAGATTTTTCATCTCGTCATGGAGGGATTCTGTGCGATATATTTCACCGTTCGGTTTGACAAACTGATCAAATTCACCCTCCTCATTACTTTTAAATAACCATACCGATACAGGATCGGTTTTACTTATTTCTTTAATAAAATCAAACATATCTGCCCCAGAATTATCTGGGGAGTAAAATCTAACAGTTCGATCACGTGGAAATATTGTTACCGCGTTAGTCCATGCGTGCGCGTTATGATCGATAATATTTATTGGAGCTCCTTTCAATTTATATTTCGACTGGTACAGTACTTCTCCCGTTATTGTCGCCACAGTTATTGGAAATTTTAATATTTTTCCTAACTCAGCAACATCTTTTATTGTAGCACCAGTATCCTTAACTGAATCAGCCCACGAGTTTATTTTTTCACGCCTTAAATCAGTTAATCTATTTCCACGCATCGCGTTTGTAAAGTGTTCTATTACTCGTTCAGCTACACAATTTAACCTTGAAAATTTCATCGGCGCTAGTTTATCAACGTTGGGTTTTTTATTTATCTCATAGATTCCATAAATAACCGCCGTTACAGGATAAGCTCGCTCATAATACGGTTTGTCAATACCCGTCAGTAGACCCGGTCTGGAATTTTTACTTAATATGATAGTTTTATTATTACCAAGGACAGGATCATATTTGTCACGGATAATCCAACTACCTGTTTCTGTTAATACAATAAATTTTACTCTGAAGAAATATTTTTGATTGCCCTCGTATTCAGCGATGTAGTTAATGATAGTTGCCGCTCGCTTGTCGTTCATTGTGGCGTCCGTGACAGCTTCCTTGACTCCGTCAAGGCGTATGATCTTGAACGTTGACCATGTATGAGATGCACCATCCGTGTAAAATTCTTTCTTGGCGTCGTGAATTTTCGAGATCAAACTTTTATTTTTCGGATCAACCAAATCTCGTACTGGCAAGTCAGAAGATAATCTGTCAAGGTTGAATTTATATTTAACAGGCCTAGTTTGGGATAATCTCTCAAACTGGTTCATATAATTAAAACAAATATTTAAATAAAGAAAATTATATATATATATACAATGTCTCAATGTAGATGGTTGATGATCGGCTCAGTAAATCGATGCAACAAATCCTGTAGAAAGGAATTTTGTTGGATGCACTCACAAAACATACAACGAGGAAGTCTAGGACCAATACCATGTCTACGGTGTGGTATTGGAGTGCGAGGAAAAACAGAATTATGTGGAAAGTGCGGCGGAAAACGGTTCAGAGAACTTAAAAGATATTATGACAAAAAAAATAATAGCGGTGAAAACGCTATAAAATCCGTGAGGGATTATATATCAAGATTTCAGACAAACAATGATTTAAACGCATAATATTATTATAATGGAGCAAAATATATTTGTCCCACATCCTGTCATAACAAACTATGAATCAAATATTAATGGTATCATCAGACACTGTAGGTTAAAAAAACCAGTTGGTTGTATTAATAATCATGGTTATCTAAGGTTCACATGTGAGGGGGGAAAGAAACATTATCTATGTCATAGATTTACGTATGAATGTCATAATGGAATGATCAATGACGGTCTTGTTATTGATCATATTGACGGGGATACTCAAAACAATAATTTATCCAATTTACAAGCTATCTCTCACAGCGAGAATAATACACGTGGAAATACAGGAAGATATAAGACAATCGGAAAGAGGGCGGTAATTTCCACAAACATAGAAACTGGCAAAGAAATTATATTTCAGTCTATGAACGCGGCTGCGACATATTTTGATATTAACTCGCGTGTGGTAAAATACATCGCAGATAATATAACCAGATCTACTTTCTCAAAAAAATATAAGCAGAAAATCATCTTTCAGTATCAATAACTATCATCACCACATTATTAACTATCATCACCACATTATTAACTATCATCACCACATTGAATTAATTTTTTTAATTTATGTCACAGTAGGTCCTCCATACACTACTGAATTTTGATTATATAAAAGGGAGATTACTTTGTAATATATAGTTTTCTTCGTAGATTTTTGGTTTTTTATGATCGTAATTAGTCAGTTTAACTAATTACATCATAATTAATTACATCGTAATTAATTACTCGTAGAAGTATTATTTATGTTTTTTAAATATTTCCCCATCATACAACATTACGAGAGATCATGACAATGTTATTGATCCGCGGGAAGCTGTGTGTAGAACAGAAACCGTTGTCATGGTAATCGATCTGCAGGTGTGTGTTCATGCCACTGTTATTATTGATTCTCAGTCTGCTTAGGAAAACCGCTGTTTTATATTCAGAAACTGTTATTATTGATTCTCAGTCTGCTTAGGAAAAACGCTGTTTTATATTCAGAAACTGTTATTATTCAGAAACTGTTATAAATACAGAAACTGTTATTATTCAGAAACCGCTGTTTAGTGTAAATATTGGTTCCTTAGCTATATAGCTAACTATATATTAACTTCCGAAACATATGTTCGTAACAAGGTTTGATAGCTCAATCAGTATGGTATTGGACTGTGACGCTCGCGGTCCAGGATCAAACCCCCATGGCTGACAATTTGTCGGTGGTGTACGCATAATTGCGATTTTTATAATAGTGGGGGGAACCACAAACCCCCCCCCCCCCGCTCAGCAAAATTCCCACCCACAATATTGACTTGTGGGTGATACATATTTTCGTATCACCCACTGGATTAATTATTGTGGGTGGGTTTTTGCTGAGCGTATATGTTTGTACTGTCCTTAGTTAGTTATATGTTTGTACTGTCCATGCATAATCTGAGCTCGCTAATACACTCGATAGGGGCTCTTCATTCATTGTATATATCCATTTCATTGTATATATGTTATGTGTATATCCTCTAAACTTGGTAGATTGCGGTGGCAAGCTACGAGTTTAATGAGGATTGTGCTGTCCTTGTGCCGTCCTTAGTTATATGTTATGTGTATATCCTCTAAACTTGGTAGATTGCGGTGGCAAGCTACGAGTTTAATGAGGATTGTGCTGTCCTTGTGCTGTCCTTAGTTAGTTATATGTTATGTGTATATCCTCTAAACTTGGTAGATTGCGGTGGCAAGCTACGAGTTTAATGAGGATTGTGCTGTCCTTGCGCCGTCCTTAGTTAGTTATATGTTATGTGTATATCCTCTAAACTTGGTAGATTGCGGTGGCAAGCTACGAGTTTAATGAGGATTGTGCCGTCCTCCCTCTTGGGCCTTCTAGACCGTTGTTTGGCGGGTTAGGGGCTCTCGTAGAGGGAATATTTGCCTAATGAACTTGGTAGATTGCGGTGGCAAGCTACGAGTTCTTGGTTGTGCTGTCCCTGAAACATCCCAACGAACTCGCTAAACACTCGATAGGTGTTCTAGGGATATTTTTTTTTATTTTAAAGATTTATATATTATATAATGAACCATGAAAATATCAATGATGTAATTGTTGCTATTAAAAAATTGAAAAAAGATGGAATTAATATATCTGATGAACTTAATCCTGAAAAAATAGTTTCTGACTTTGAGATTTTACAAGAATGTAAAACCCAGGGAACACACACACTATCATCTGAATACAGGCTCATGAAACGGATTCAGGCGGCAATGTTTCAGTCGCTAGCTACCGTAGAAGATGATCATGTGATGGAGTTCGTTCCTCTCTCTGCCGCCGTAGAAAGAATTAAGTCGTTATTATCCCACGAGTATGAGGCAAAGAAAACGATTAGTACCCGTATAAGACTATTAAGAAAAATTATGTCAGAAAGTAACTTCGTTACTGGTGAAACGATCCAAAGTAACTTTGTTACTGGTGAAACGATCCAAAGTAACTTTGTTACTGGTGAAACGATCCAAAGTAACTTCGTTACTGGTGAAACGATCCAGAGTAACTTCGTTACTGGTGATAATGAAAATGAAAGTTTTGGTAACTGGGGTCCATGTCAACGCTGACCACGTGTATTGGTAGTCAAAATCATGAAAATTCTAACCTTGTCAAATTGTTCCTAATAAATTTTATTTATTATAAATTTTATTTATTATAAATTAATTTTATTTATTAATAATATTATTTTTACTGAGGATTTATTTTTTTTTTACTGAAATTTAACAAAATTGTACAAATTTCTTAATTTTGACTACCATTTACCCCATCAAAAACATAAAATTGTACAAATTTCTTAATTTGACTACCATTTACCCCATCAAAAACATAAAATTGTACAAATTTCTTAATTTGACTACCATTTACCCCATCAAAAGCATAAAATTGTACAAATTTCTTAATTTTACAAATTATTTATTTCTGAATTATTATTTTATTTCTGAATTATTATTTATTTATTTCTGAATTAATTTATTTATTTTTACTGAAATTTAACAAAATTGTACAAATTTCTTAATTTTGACTACCATTTACCCCATCAAAAGCATAAAATTGTACAAATTTCTTAATTTTGACTACCATTTACCCCATCAAATTTACAAAATTGTACAAATTTCTTAATTTGAGTACCATTTACCCCATCAAAAACATAAAATTGTACAAATTTCTTAATTTTACAAATTATTTATTTCTGAATTATTATTTTATTTCTGAATTATTATTTATTTATAACTCTGATGGGTGAGTTGGTAAACCCTCTATTACATAAAGATCTACGATAAAGTCTTACGACAAAAGTCTTACGACTTTACATACAGATTTATTACAAGCTCTTCTTCACGTATGTCAATTAAGCGATTAAGGTGGTCTGTGAGTTTAAAATTGATTCGTGTCAACATATTATTGTGACACCGCAAATACACGGGATTAGTTGGTTCTTGCACGATTAAACTTCCAGGGGGAACTTGTGGTGTGAACGTGTACAGGATGTATCCTTGTTGAGCTTGATTTGATCTTCCGAGATCTATTTGATAGCTGCCATCGATTACGTCACAAACCAGACTGACCGCGACCGTCGGTGTTATATTAACGATTCCCGGAGATACGTGTCTTCCGCCGCCATGTGGATCATTATCATGTCTAAGAACAGCTGCTGGTGGAATTAATTTTCTCCATGCATCGAGTATTTTAGGAAAAAACTCATCAATGACATCACTGACAGATTTTCTTAACTCGGTTACACTATACCCGGGAAATTTATAATTTGGTACATAGGCTTCTGTTAATTTATATTTTTCTAACCATCTTTTTGCATCATATCCTTCAAATGATCCTAAACTAACCATCGCTTGAACTATTCGGTTATTAAAATATTCCATATCTGATATAAGCTGATTTAATATTTCCACACGCGTGATGATTTTTTCACGCGATGACGCTGATATGTCAAAAATATGTTCGTTAAAATATTGATTTAGTTGATCTAGTTGTTTTTTACATTCTTGATTGATTTCCTGAAAATATTTAATAATATCACTCCGATGGAGACTAAAACTATTTGCTTTTTCCCCGGAATTGTTAAAAGCCCATAACTCATCATAACTGAAAACGAAAAACCTGCTGAGCATCGATTTATTTTTTAAAATACGTAGTTCTTCCCCGTATGATGGATTAATTTCATGATATGATTGTCTATCCGTGACATAATCAGACTTTTTCGGTTCTGGTGGTATCGGTGTTATCGGTGGTGATATTTCAGGCCATTCTAGCACGGATCTTATCGTGGATTGATAAATATCAACGGCATAATCAGGCGAGTTTATTTCAATCGTCGAGGACAGGGTGGGTTCATGAACATTAATTGATATTTTTGATTCTTTTCCTGTTATTGATTTTATTCTACGCGCAAATTCCTCACTGATCTCTTCAATCTCGTAACTGCCGGTTGGTATTCCAACAACAACCCAGTCAGGTGTTTCATCGGGTTTGTTGTTAGCAAATACGAGCGAATTATTTGCTGGTGTACCATTAAATGATTTTGATCTGATATTTGGCCAGCTGTAATATACTCGTAATTGTGCTAGTGCTATTTCTTTTACTGGAATTGCAGTGGGAAAATTAACACTAAATTCAGGATTAATTGAACTTAACGAGATCATCGTTATCTTTAGCGGAGTTGTGTTGGTCACGATCTGCTGGAGTAATTCTGTCATTATTGATACTTGTATCTTTAATACCTTCGTCGTATATTTTGGTTATCATTGAAAATTCGAAATCAGATATAATTCCATCACTGAGACTCGCTGATAACAACGAGGACAATTTCGAGTATGCTGCCGTCGTTGTGTGTAATTTTATTTTGTAATCGGATAATTTTTCGTTCGTACAAGTACATATTTTTTTTGTGATGATATTAAGCACACCTGCAATCGTTGTTGCTGCTGAAATACAAATAGTTACAGCTACTGGTGCCATCGTTGTTAACGCTGATAATATTACACTGGTTCCAGCAACAACAGCGGATACTGAATAAACAATCACATCAACGATAACCAATCGTCGTCGATATTTTTTTACTTTTACTGTATATTGATCAACTTGATCTTTTAGCGCCGCCTGCCATTCACGCGCTTGATTGTATCTGTATTGTGCACCGTCCATATATATTTTTATGCAGTAACCAATTGAGGTGTTTCAGCTACAAATTCCAAACACCACCAGAAGGATGTTGCGGTTAATTTTTTATCATCTGCTTCCAGAATAAATATTTCTTCGGTTCCGTTATTTAATACAACAGATACAACCCCGGAAAACCTGTCTGTGGAATGACGCCATGGAAACGTTGTAAATATTTCAAATTTTGCAGCACTAAACACAGATAGCCTGTACACGCCAGTGACTGTTGCGGTATATTTGATAGTATTATTTTGCTGCGACCATGTTGCAAATCCCGATGATACCGTGCATACGATGTTTGTGATATGCCCGGGAGTTATTCCAGCTGGAATTTTAATCAAATTGGTTTTATTGATAATCTCAGGAATTCCCGCTACGACGTCTTGCTGTGTTTGTTTGATCGTGTCTAGGTTATTTTTGATATCAACGAGTTTCATGTCAATGGCGCGTGGAGTACCGAAGAATTTATCTATGGTATCATCGGTTTTTTGAAAATTTCTTCGAAATCTTCCAAAAGCACCTGCGTGAACGTCATACTCAGCCCGTAACGTGGATAATTTACCGTCTACGGTGCCATAGTTGACGTCGACGTATTTTTTTGTTGCTGCGTCTTCGTCAGATGTTGGATCTCTTAAAACTACTATTTTGTTCCCGTTCATGCTGAGTTCACCCATCATTGTGTCACCGGTGTTTCTCACGCGATTAGCAACACTTTTTGCAATTTTATCTCTGATGGTTTTAAGTGACATACTTGAATCTCTGATTCTACCACTGTCAGTAAACACGGAAATATTATCCGTAACTGCACCGAGTACTCGTCGAACTATATCATTCCATTTGATATTGCTGGTTTTTAGTTTACCATATCGATCCTGAAAAATAACAACTTCATCTGGGTCAACTCCAGCCAGGTTCATGATATCAGCGAGGTCATCCTTAGTCACATACTTCGACAGATCAACGTCGCCGAGCTTTTTCTTAACGCGTGAAGAAGATCTTCCATAAATGTCAACCATTATAATAAGACCCGTTGTTTAAAACGCCTTACGCGCAACAAATCGGTTGCTTGTATAATCGTGCACGACTTTATGTGGCGGCCTGGATGATTTTGATATAGCGTCGAGTACATTAATTACTTCACGGCCACATATTGGCGGATCTGTCATTGTTTGTGTGGGTAGCGTTGAATACCAAACTTTACAACCAGAGGTTTTTGCGTGGAGTGGTGCGACATACTTGATAAATTCAACAGGTGGAGCTAACCCGTATGAATCAAAATAAACAATTCCACGTGGATCAACCGCGTATGATACCCAATGAGTACCAGGTCCAGAACGTTCATCGAGATTAATAATACCTGTTTCTAGTTTGTTTGGTTGTTTCGGTAATTGATCTCGCATAAAAACACCTCTAAAGGCAGATATTTTTAATTTTTTAGCGGCATTAAGTAAATCAAAATTTGATGCTGGAACGTCTAACGAAGTGATCCTGGAAGCCTTAGGCCTCTCCCCCAACGAGATCCTGGCAATCTTAAGCCGCGTCCCTTTTTTTGTATCCTTGCCCTGTTGCTTTCTTTAGTGCCATTCCAGCGGCTGTTCCAACAGCACCTAACGCGGCCGCTTTTGCTACGGCTGGAGCAGCTGCAGCTATTAATGCCGGAATGGCCGCAAGTAGTGGAAATATACCACCCGTTTTAACCATGTCTTTGATGGCGCTCGGGGAGAGATGGAATTGAACTCCAGTTTTTGATTCTAGGGCTTTATTGAAATGTTTAATCTGATTATTTGTCAACGATAATTTGTTTGGACCACCACTAATATGATCTCGTTTTAGTGATATTTTAGTTCCGCATTTGTTGGCGGTTTTTGATTGAAGCTTTTTTACCTGACCGGGGGTCAGAGTAACATTAACATGACTATACGACATTTTTATATAAATAATATTTTTCTAAATAACACGATTAAATATTTTCCACCGGTGCATCAACGACCCTCATTCAACCACTGCCACCTTCAAGTAACATGGCTTTGTCGCTAAGTATGACCGCAATCGCTCTGTAGAAGCCGGGAACAATTGGTGGACCGGGTATATCAGGAGGAGGGTTAGTAACATGAGCTCGAAAGTGTATATCAACAACAGATTGTTTGGATAAATCAAGATGTTCTAGTGAAAAATAATAAATCGGATATAGACCTGTAAAATCTAATTGTGATATTTGCAAACCAGTATCTATATTTTGATCACGTCCCATGAATGACATTAAACGATGATATGCGCGCACTACATGATTTTGATCAAAATTTAGTTGTATATCCTCGGCTGGTTCTTGATGTCCATTTATCCATAAGGAAACTTCATTAACTCCAAGGTTATCAAATATCATATGTGAACGTTGTTGATCATTTATCCTAGCATTATCTTGTAGTGCAATAAAAATATGTCGCGGTACAGAAACACCCTGTTGTGATGCTATATGCCATGTAAATAAACCATTAATATTGCTTTGAGCAGCATCTGTGGTTACTGTTAACCATGATAGCAATGATTTACCGCCTTGATCCATAAAAGATAGTAATTTTTGTTCCTCAGTAATAGATGGAGTCATTACTGGCATCCACAATGAAAGTTTTGATATATTTACTTTACCAGCATCAGCAACACCAGCACCTCGCCAGATTGCATCATTATCATCACCTTTTCTTACGAGCACAATTGTGTGTTTAGCTCCAAAGATGACTTTTCTAACATTTCTGCAGAATCCAAAGATGTGAGATAATGGAATTGCACACGAAAAATTTCTATCATTTCCCGACAGCGCTGTTCGGCGTGTTGCAAATCCCAGGTTGTAAGTCGCATTGACACTTTTTATAATATCAAAAGCAGCAGCTGGTCTGGCTGCGTGTTCAAAGTCAACTGTTTGTGGATCAGATGCAGTATTTTGTGGTGTCAGTAATTTAGTATACTGAACATGATCAGCGTTGTCAGTAATATCCTTGGCAAACATCATTGTTGGACCGGCTGATCTTGTAAAGTCGTCAGAATATCTCGCCAGACCAATTATTGTTGTAGCAACGTCGACATCATTCTGAATTGATTCAATATTTTTTCCATCAATCATGTATGTGGCGCCACTAAATAATGCCATGATCCCGTTGTTGACAAAACCAACACGCAAATTAGCAGCATATGCCGTATTAGCTACAACATCCGTTACAAGTCTACCTTCTACTTCAATAAATGCCTCAGTGGGCAAGAAATATCTACTTGTGTCATGAACCTGTAATTCGATTCTCCCCCGCTGATTTGGTAGTCTTGCGTCATAAGAATAAAATTGATAATCACGTACCGACTCGTACTTAAGGACAGGTGCCTCCGTATCAAATGCTGGGTCTGATTCGCGCCTGAACATTTTTATTATAGTTACCATTTTTCAAATGATGATCATCGTCAACGAAGACCGCTTCCTGCTATTAAATTTGCTGTTATATTTTTCTCTGCTTCTTCAGATATCGCCGCTAGTTTTTGATTTGCAGCCTGATTTATTATTTTACTTACGTCTGCGGGCATCACCTCAGTACTTGCCAGTTTCACCGGTGGTTGTTGTTTTCGTTGCAATAATCGTGCTAGTCTTTCCTTGATCGCCGAGAACGCCTTACCAGCAACATTGACAATTGCACCAGGAGCTTTATCACGAACAATATCAATAGCCTTCATCGATAATTGTTTTGCAACAGGTGCTACTTTTGGAGCTATCCTCGTGAATAATCCCCGAATGACATCACCAAGTCCATTTCCGTAAATAACACTATAGATTGGTAATCGTGAGTTTACCGCTCTGACCTGTGTGGGTTTACGATGATTATCATGCACAATCATCTTATTTTATTTACCATTTATCTAACAACTAGTCATCAACGAGCTCATCAATAAGTTCTCGGTAAACGCCGATATCCATGATACCACCTTGAAATAGTCGCCGACAAATATCAGCTGCTTCATTGGTTATTTCTGGTGAATTATTTCCGGCACGTTTTCCTCCTATGAGAACTTCTAACCGTGACACGTCATTGAGGATATTATCAGGACAAACAAAATTATTTCCCAGACCACTTCCCGTTGCTCCTTCTTCTGCTGTTTTCTTAAATAGTCTTAAGGGTGATCTTTCCTCTGCTGATTTTCCAGGTAGCTCTTTAGACCTTTTAAGTTCCGGCTTCAACCTTTGCTGCGGCGAAGAAGATTGCTGTTGTTCTATTTGTTGCAGAGGTGGAGGAAGCTGATACTGGGAGGACTCTCCTTGTCCTAGTTGTTCCCGTCTCCCTCTAAGTCTATTTACTTCTTCATTAAATCTTTTAAATTCTTGACCTCTAGCTTGTTTTTTATTGTAATATACGCGATATATCCATTTAATGAAATCATCATCATTTATTTTTCCATAAAAGGGTTTTAAAAAATTAGATTTATTAGATATATTTTTTGATATCATCTCAGGTAATTTCTCTCTTTCAGTTTTTCTAATTTCCTCAACAACTCCTTCTTTAAATCTTGCAATTAATTTTAAGCTCTCTCCTCCTGATTTGGATTTAGATGCAAGTTTTTTTCTCACATCGGCGACTTCAGTACGAAGTTCTCCAATACCTTCAAGTATTTCCTCACCAACAGGTGGAGGTTGAGCTGCAGCTATGTCAGTTGGAAGGTCTCGTAAAATCTTCTTTGCCTGTTTAGTCCTTCTTGCTATTTTTTCTGATACCGGAAGAAGATCTTCTTTGATGACAGTTGCAACTTTCTCAGTAGCTGCAGTGACGGGTTTAAACAGTTTTTTAGTGTCTTCTTCATACTCAACTTTTGCTTCTTGCTGCGCTTGTAGATTTTTTCTAAATGAGTCTTTGACAGGAAGAAATTTTTTAATTGCTTCTAATCGTTCTCGAGCTGTTCTTGCAGTATGAGATTCTGGATGTATCATTTTATTATAACATAATAATTTAATTAATATCAGCAGAAGAGGAGCAGCAGAGAGGGTGCCTACCAACGTTGGTCGTCAAAAAAATAAACAAGAAATAAATAAACACGTAGAGTACTTTATTTTTTCAGATACTATTTCGAACTGAGGTTTCATTAGTACAATCGTCCATTACAGAAATAAAACATCTCAAGGAAAAGTTCATTTGTAAAATCTTGACCTTTCTACGAGATGATTTTATTTGTTTGTTTTATTTGTTTTGTCGGAATTCTATGGTCTGTTCACCCTCTCTGCTGCTCCCCCACATACTGTTTGTCTTGTTTATGATATGTATCTAAATTTGTCACTTACTTTTCCTACTACTATACTAATTGTCTGTGAATATGCATATCAATGTGAAATGCAACAGAGAGACTAAATCCAAGATTGAAAACCTCTACATTTCTGGAAGTATTCTGCTTGGATTACATGTTTCTGCACAAAGCTCAAGAAATCATGACTCACTGTACTAATTCAGTTCCCACTGTAAACCTGTGCAAACACCATGATATTAAATTTTCGAGTGCTCATGATCAAATTTTTATCAGTATAGACACATCTATGATGACAGCTTTTGTGAAAAGAAAACCATAACAGCTGCACCATTTTCTGGACCTACACAAATTCAAAATGTATGCTTTCAATACTGCACCAAAGAGTCAGCTGCTTATTTCAGTAACAAGTCTTCCAAAATCAGGTCTGTAAAGGGACAGAAATTATGTTAATAAAACAATGTCCCTCACTTTTTTCAGTTACAAGTAGGACAAGCTCTCAAAAGATTCTTTTTACTAAAATCTTACTTTCATTATCAACCAATCAGGGACATTCAAACCCAAATATACTCTATTTTATCTTCACTGATTTATAGTATGGTTCTCATTCTTTCACATCTGTAGTAATGCGAGTCCTTCAACAACTCTCAATGGTTGTTAACCTTTTTCGACCATGCTAACTGGACACACTGCAAGATAATGTTCAAGTAACAGAAATACCATGGGATAACCAGAGACCAATAAAATCAAATCAAATAGTTAACTCCCCTGCAGGGATGCTGCCAGGATTTCAGGATTTACTCATTGTTTTGTGTGTGTGTGTGATCTCCAATGAGGAAGTGGTGGTGGGATGAATAGCCATTGTTAAATATCTCCCTAACACTTAAATATCTGTCACTCTTTCTTACCGTTCCACTCCGTTAAGACTCTACTCAAATCAAAATACTCAAAGAGATGTCATCTCTAGTTGTATAGTGATTATTACTGTGATGTCATTGGGCATGGTCACGTGGTTGTGGTGGGGTCTTGGTTGGGATGGCAGAAAGACCATAGGCTTACTCCCTATTTGACAGCTAATTGCAATGTTGTCAAAACAAAGAATTAAAAAATTTCTAACAATTCAGATGGACTCGTATTATATATACTTGATTCAATGAACAGGTTCTAAAATTGATGTTTATTTTGGAGCCATGTTCCTCCATCACATTCAAGATTTGATTTGAATATACCAAAGGTGAAATTAGTACAGATGCACTAAATTACTATCATGGCTACTTCAAATGTTATTTAATGTGAGACTTTAATGCAGAACTCATAGCTTCAGTGATTTTGGGGGTAAAAAAATGAATTTCTTCTCAAACACCTCAATTTGGTGCAGATTACATTGTTTTTTAATGATACTGTGAGAATTCTTGACGTGTAAAAATTGCACAAGAAACGATCATCATCAGATTAGAAAATTAATACCACTGGGAAATTACTGATAGGAATATGCAGAAATAATGATATTATTATTTAAATGGAATATGTGATGACACTACAAGTGCTGGTTCTACAACTTTGCAAAATACATCTTGTACAACAATTCTGTTGTTTCTAACGACACTGTAATATGGCAATAATTTTTGCACACATGAAGTTGACCCACGCTTTACTTTAGTCCCTTGCTAATTAATAGTTTTAGATTTTACAACAAAACTAAGCACATTTTACCTTTTGACAATAATACATGATTACAAATATTTAGATTGCAAGAAAAAAGAAATTACAATTTTATTAAAAGTACTGGTAACAGTAAAACTAAAGGAGATGGTAAAAAAGAATCAGGATGAACAGATTAGTAGTGTAGTAATGAATCCATATATCAGAATGACATGAAGTATCTTTTCATCAATTTCATCATTAGTTAATGACACTGCTTCAAAATGTTGTCTACTAGATAATAGTAATCAAATTTGTAATACAAATACCAAATGATGGCTTGGAACTAAGTGCCAAAAGGTCTGCAGAAAATATCACCATGATCAAAATAAACAGGAAGAACCGAACACAAACAGGACAAATTTTATCCATCTTGCTTTGAGTTTACACAGATCATTCAGTCTCTTATGTTCTGATGTCATTTAATTTTTGCACAAAGCGAGCATGTACTTCATTTGGTAATACATGATATGAAAGTTTGTCTTGTTATTCTTTTATTGCCATAGTTGTTCTGCCAACTAGCGATCTACACACACGTAATTATGTTGTATGTTCTCTGATGTTCCCTATGAGCATTAATCTGTTAACTGTTTCTGAATTTAATATCATTTTCCTCCTCTATAGATAAATATTATTCTGTGCTAAGAACTCCTTTCATTGCCTGCTGTCTGAAACGCATATGCATAACAAGCTTCAACAAGTTATTGTTCTTTATGGTTGTGCAATTTTCAACATCTCACAGGTATGGAACCATGAATATTCTCTCTTGGATTTCTCTGATCCAAAAAGAAAAGTTTTCCAGAGGTCTCACTAGGATTTTAAAACTAGGAGTCCAGGACTCCAATTCTGGTAAAAATAGGAATCCCACCAGCACAAGTTGCAGTCCCCTCCCAGAAGACTATGCAAATTATAAGAACTATTGGTTGCCACTGAGTTTAATTTCTACATTCTTTATAACACTGACATAGCTCTTGTTTGTTCATCAGAGTGAGTCTGAATTTTGTCAATCCAAGGAAGGTCTTATTCAAAGCACTAAGCTAGGCAACACACACTTTCCTACAATTGGCTACTGTCCCATCCAAACTATCAGTTCTAGCAACTTTAGCACTCTCCTGAATCTCGTTACAATCTTCCTCATTTTGCCGCTGAACCCCAAAATACTTTCAAGTCCAAGTCTCAACATGTCATGATTCCAAGGTCACGTGCACTGCTTATTCCGCTAGACTCAGAAATGAAGACAATAATGAAAGCTAATTTTTTTTTTTTTTTGATGTGCTGTTATAAATGACCACATGTACATTTCTGGGTCTTTCTGCCTCTGAATTCAAGCACTGTAAATATCAGTAGATTTTCCCACCCAGCTGTCAGTCAAAGCCTTTGATCTTGCCGCCCAGCTATTGCAGCATGTTCTTTTGATGTACTCTTATAATGGTGACCTGTACGGGGGGGGGGGGGGGGGGGGGTGCATTCAGCCACTAAATTCTGTCATTGTAAATATCAGCTCAGCTAACTGATCAACACATTTTCCCACTAAGCAGGTGGCTGAAGCATGACTGGAAAGTCTTTGAATTTTCCGCATACATATTACATGTGTTCGGAAGACTCTCACCTAAGTGATTTATGCATCCCCAATAAAAAAACTGGCATCCAAATACACGTGATTAAGCATTTCTGAGACATGTACTGGCATCATTTTCTGGCCCAATGTTTTATTCATGTTAGATGACTAGGAGAGGGTTAGATGAGATTTTAAATATATATTAGTTTTATTTTCTGACAACCCCACCACCGATTTCTCATTTTGTTAAAACAACCCACAACAGAAGTGATTTTCCTAAACAACCTTCCACTGTCAGAATCAAAATAGTTTGAAAGACAACCTCCTACAGAAGTTTTTTTGAAGTGCCGTCTCGGGGGGATATATGTTTTACTGGAACAGCCCTTACTACATAAGCATACTGTTAATTCCAGTTATCAAATGACTTAAAAACTTACTACATAAGCATATTGTTAAGCTTACTATATAAGCATACTGCTAATTCCAGTTTTCAAATGACTTCAAAACTTACTACGTAAGCATACTGTTAATTCCAGTTATCAAATGCCTTTAAAAAACTTACTACATACTACATAAGCATACTGTTAATTCCAGTTTTCAAATGACTTCAGAACTTACTACATAAGCATACTGCTAATTCCAGTTTCCAAATGACTTCAAAACTTACTACGGAAGCATACTGTTAATTCCAGTTATCAAATGCCTTTAAAAAACTTACTACATACTACATAAGCATATTGTTAATTCCAGTTATCAAATGACTTCAAAACTTACTACATAAGCATACTGTTAATTCCAGTTTTCAAATGACTTCAGAACTTACTATATAAGCATACTGTTAATGCCAGTTTTCAAATGACTTCAAAACTTACTACATAAGCATACTGTTAATTCCAGTTTTCAAATGACTTCAAAACTTACTACATAAGCATATTGTTAATTCCAATTATCAAATGACTTCAAAACTTACTACATAAGCAAACTGCTATTTCCACAGTTTTCAATTGACTTCAAAACTTACTACATAAGCATACTGTTAATTCCACAGTTATCAAATGACTTCAAAACTTACTAATTAAGCATCCTGTTAATTCCAGTTATCAAATGTCATTAAAACTTACTACGTATGCATACTGGTAATTCCACAGTTTTCAATTGACTTCAAAACTTACTACATAAGCATACTGTTAATTCCAGTTTTCAAATGATTTCAAAACTTACTACGGAAGCATACTGTTAATTCCAGTCATCAAATGCCTTTAAAAAACTTACTACATACTACATAAGCATATTGTTAATTCCAGTTATCAAATGACTTCATAACATACTAAATAAGCAAATTGATATTTCCAGTCTTCAAATGACCTCAGAACTTACTACATAAGCATACTGTTAATTCCAGTTTTCAAATGACTTCAAAACTTACTACATAAGCAGACTGTTAATTCCAATTTTCAAATGACTTCAAAACTTACTACATAAGCATATTCTTAATTCCAGTTTTCAAACGACTTCAAAACTTACTACATAAGCATACTGTTAATTCCACAGTTATCAAATGACTTCAAAACTTACTAATTAAGCATACTGTTAATTCCACAGTTATCAAATGTCATTAAAACTTACAAGAACAACGGTGGAAATATACTGCAGTTAATTTTCTAAACTAAGGTGATGGCCGGGGCTGGTTGGATGGGTGGGAAGCATTGGGAGGGTGGGAAGGAGAGGGGTAATGTTATGTGGAATTGATATTGACTACAACTGCTATTGATGGAATGAATGTCTGACAACAATTCACAATTTTCTGGAGCTCTGTGTATCACATGCACACACACAAACACACACACTGCCTTAACCATCATCATTACCATGAGCTAGAACCAGCAAGATGTTTGGGGAGGAGGGGAAGATATAGGGTGCAATGGCAGCCCAGGAAACAAAACTGATGGCATATGAAAGAAGAAACCAGCAAATTAAAGGAAAGGAAGTCTCCTACTTTTCCTTGGAAGATGATTTTCTTGAGAAAAGAGCAAGGTGATTGACATTTTTTGAGGAAAGCACTAGGTGATAATAGTGATACAGACAGGGAATTATTACGTGGACACAAAATCCAACAATTTGGCTAAATGATGCTGATTTTAGGTTTAAGTCAAAGTGTCATCAACATAAAGTTGCATACAGGGGAAGTATTGTTTTCATGTCTGACAATAAAAGGCCTTAACTCAGCTAAAAGAAAATGTTCCATGATGAACATGTACATAAGCAACACTGACAAACAAAGCTGAATTCTCATTAATATTAACTTACCTTGTAAAAATGTTTCAATTCAATAAGGGAGTCATTAGGCCTGTTGATAATGAATGCTTGCAACAAAATCCAATAATACCTCATCAATATCAAACTGCTTATGAAATTTAGTTCAACTCCAATAACAATTACAGGAATTATTGTGTAGAAAGAAATGTTGATGGGTGTGAGAATGTGGGTCATATCTCGATGATGCATAATAATCAAACTCAGACAAGGTCTCATGAAAGTCAAGTCACATACCAAATCTGGCTGAAATCCAATAATAAAGTTACTATGCAGAAATGAAGGTGGGTGGGTGTGGGTTATGACTGCTACTCTGCCACATGATTACAAAGAGTGCTTAGGTCTCACCAACATCAAGCTGCATACCAAATATGGTTGAAATCCTACAATAATAAAAGGATTTACTATGTGAAAACTAAAGTGGGTGGGTGTGACAATCAGGGGTTCTAACTTTGCTTAGCAATGATGCAGAATGCTGCAAATCAACTACAGAAATGATATCATCAATATCAAGCTTCAAGCCAAATTTGGTAGAAATCTAATAATATTTAAAGGACTTACTGTTCAAAAATGAAAGTAGGTGGGTCTTACAATCAGGGGCTATTACTCTGGTTAACATTCCAGGACTTTCCAGGGTCTCAAAAACAAATTTCCTGGACCTCAAATATGGACAGAAGAGTTGTTGTTGTTGTTGTTGTGGGGTTTAATGCCATTTTTCAGCACACGATAGGCTATGCATGGCGGCCAGTATTAATGGTGGAGGAAGAACCCAGGAAAACCCCGGGAAGAACCACCGACCCATGAGAAGCTACTGGCAAGCTTTCTCACATACCCACATTGGCCAAATCCTAGACTCAAACCCATGCAGAGGTGAGATGGCAGTGATCCGTAACGGAAAGCGCTTTAGACTACTCGGCCACTCAGGGCCCCGGACAGAAGAGTTAAAATCATCTAAAGAATGACAAGTGATACAGCTCAAAAAGTCGAAGCACTGGAGATCAGCAACACAACACATGAAAATCTTCGAAGACCCAATCATATCAATTTACCATGAATCATATGACAAAAGAATGGTCCCAAAAGCTTTTGAAGGAGCAAAAATAAGTTTCATGGACTTTTCATTGATTTTAAAACTAAAATGTAAATTTTAAAGGATTTTAAGACCTTGAATTTAAAAAGCCCCTGTCCAAGCTTTTCAAGGAAGCATTCAAATCATGGATAATCAAAGTCAACCAAAGTCTCGACAGCGTACCAAAATTTGGTCAAGGAAGTGAAAATGTGATGGATGGATGGTATAGCCAAATTTAATGTCCCCCATTTTCAAGAAAGAGTGGGGGACAAACAAATTGCAAAAAAAAAAGAAAAAGCTGGTGAAAACTAAAAGGGAACTGAAGTACGTCCCCTTTAAATTTCACCACTACCATTATCATCATGAACATCACCACCATCATCCCTGAAGCTCCGACACTGGTTTTGACTCACCTTGCTTGGCTGTTTAAGTTTGGGTTTCACAGTGATATACACATCCAATTGCTCCATAAATTTATTTATCCTTGCTGAAATATAATAGTGAAAACTTTATCTAACCTGAACAATTACTTTATGACCAAGATAACTATAAAATGTGAAAAACAATATAAAACACTGCTCCCTTTCTTACACTTGCAAGGAAATATTTGCTATGAAATTTTCATGAGTTGTATTGAGTAAATCAATTACAGAGTAACAAATTATTGAGCCTGAACTGCCATCAATGCCATAAGGAAAAATATATATGTTTGTTTGGTACTGCACTGGTTTTAAAATTAGGGTAAGAAGGTAGGGACTTTTTTATATATAATCTTAACCATCATATATATTATTAGTATATAATGTGCTGGCCAAATCTGGCTCAGTCAGAAGCACAAATCAATCTGGGGAATTTTTTAATATAATTCTTTTTTAAACTGGGGGGAAAAAGGTACTAAGATAAGCATAGATAAACAGGGATGGTCTGACGGCTGGAAACATATTTTTTGGCCTAATGAATTACTGCACAAGAAAGAAGATCTGAGTTTTCAGTTAATATGAAACAATAAATTCTAAAACTCTTTGTTTCAAAATCAGATTAAATATGAAATACCAGTTTCATGGTACATTCAATTTGACATATGTTTTTATTGTACTACCCAACTTACACTTGTACATCATTCTAGCTCCCTCCTAAGGAGCTAATAAGTTAGATAAAAGTTATCCAGTTCAACGGTATTGCATATATAAATAAAATCTGGAACAATGCATTTCTTGCAGTATTTCCTGGGGCATAAAGTACACATGAATATACACAAATAATTTTTAACCCGAGTAAAACAAGAGCCAGAAGTGAGTCTGATACCACTTACTTAGGTGGTTTACATATGTCAGTTTGTAAATGGAAATTCACACATACTGAAACTGTACTGGGGAAAGAAAAGCTTGGAACACAGAATTAATTAATCCTGGTGTGATTCTGTACCCTCCAAGCCTCTATATATATATATATATATATATATATATATATATATATATATATATATATATATATATATATGCACACACATACATAGAAAGTGAGAGAGTGAAGGGGGGATTACTTCTCAACATAAAAAAGACAAATTATTTAAACAACCAGCATTGTCGTATTGAAAAAATAAACGTTTCAAGGTTTCTATAGATTCTGCAACTTCATCTTTATTTAATGGCTCATCATTATCATTCATTCAATATTGAATGGCTCATATGCCAGGATGCTTTGTGTCAAAGTTGGTCAGATCACTTCAATGGTATTTTACTTTCAAGATAAGTTGTGCAAACATTTTTTGCTTTTACTAATATCATCCATATCTGATGTCGGAATAGCTTTATTTGTATCAATCTGAAAGGTGTTCAATCTTGGACACTTTCTGTGACTCTTTCTATCAAACTTTACTAAACCTGTTATGCTGTGTTTTAGAAGTCGCTAAAGAATTTCTATTTTTCAGTAACAGTATCCATACCTAGCAGATTGCCATCATTTGTAAGAAGTCCCTTAGTATCAGAATGCTGTCTGTCAAATTTGGTCAAATTCTGTTACATAGTTTTTGAAAAGTTGTTGTTTAAAGATTTCTCCATTTTTAGTAACTTTTGCCATCTGTATTGGTAGCATTTGTATTAACGCCATCATCACCAGAATGCTTTCTGTTACATTTCATACATTTCTGCTGAGCAGTTTCTGGGAAGAAGTCATTTAAAGTTTTTGTCTAATTTTAGTAATGGCTGTAAAGGTGGATAGAATCATTTGAATAAATCTGAAAGCATTTTATATCAAACTGCTGTCAATTTTGTTAAATTCTCTTGAGCTGTGTTCGAGAAAAACGGCTTTAGGTTTTTCTACGTTAGTAATGGTGCTATATTTAATGGTGGCTCAGCATCATATGTATAAAACTGAAAGCCACATAATGTAAGGATGGTTTCTGTCAAATCTTGTCTGATTCACTGAGCGGTTTTTGGTGACAAGTTATTTAATGGTTTTTCTAATTTTAATAATTGTGAATTAACATCATTTGAACAAATCTGAAAGACCTTCATGCCAAGATGCTTACTGTTAGATTGGTCAAAGTTTGTTGAGTGATTTTTTAGAAGCCATTTGAAGGTTTTGTAGATTGGCATCATTTGAACAAATCTGAAAGACCTGCATGCCAAGATGCTTACTGTTAGATTGGTCAAAGTTTGTTGAGTGATTTTTTAGAAGTCATTTGAAGGTTTTGTAGATTGGCATCATTTGAACAAACCTGAAACTTTCATGACAGAATGCAATCTTTTAAACTTGGTCAAATTCTGTTGAGCCATTTTTGAGAAATTGTATGTAGTAATTATGAATGATGACATATGATGCACAGTGTACCATATGATAAACTCACTTGGGCTTGTAGTGAGGTGAACAAAAAAATGACTTAGTCATAAGATGTGCAGGCTTCATTTTTTTAAGCACCAGGTTCGAATACTGGTTGTATGCAGTAAATAATTAAATAACTGCTCTAAGTATTTTCCAGTCTCCTTCAAAGAGACCAGCATTGCTGCATAAGTGACATGCACACAGACAGTTTTACAGACTGATCAAAGCACTCTTCCTCCATCAAATTCTGTCTGTCAAGTGGTCTTCATGGAGGTCCTTAAAGCTGTCAATTTAATTTTGGTTGGATTACTGCAAAAATATTTCTAGTCAAATTCTGTTTGCAAAGTGGTATTCACTGATATTCTTAAAGCTGTCAGTTTTATTCTGGCTGAATAATTTCAAAAAGAATTTATAGTGAAACTTAAGACAGAGAGAAATGTCTTGGTAGTTTGTATTAATAAAGTTCAGGAGCAGTGCTTTCATTGGAACCAAAGTAAGGCATTTACCTGACTTTCCCATGGCAGAGATCTCATGAAGACAAGGAAGAATCTAGTTAATAAAACTAAGTATTTCTGAACCCAAGTTGTATCACCTGGGTAATCACAGACACATTCCAATTTATTTATTGGCTTTTGCACTGGTTACAAATAAAATGCATGTTGCCTGACTTTGAGAGGAAGAATTTATCCCATTGCCTTGTTGAGAATACTTCAATATCTGTCTCAATTCCTATCTTATAATGTATGGCTCACTAAGTGTCACTGTTATCTTAGGCATAAATTCAAGTGAACTGTCAGCTATACATTTAAAGTTCTAAATACCTTGGTCCATTTCTATCTCATCTTTGACATCAAACATTAAGACCAGAGGCAGACAATCCTGAAAAGATATTGAAAATAACTCTCAAAAGAAGACATTGGCAGGAATATCTAGAATATATGAGTTAAGTATACCTATACTGGAAGTTGAATTAGAAATTAACCTTTAATATCCCTAATGTTGCCGACAACTGGCTTCAACAATTTATTCAACTTAATTGATGGGTCGATTTTCTTATGAAGATCCCATACCTGCCAGAATGTGCCCACGAAACATGACTTTTGATTCCCAAACCCCAAACACAGATGTCTTTATAAAGAAAACACATTTTCAATAAATCTTACAGAAAACAACCAATGAAACAGAGACCTTAATGGTCATGGAAAATTATCACCACTAAGCATGGTGAATTGTCAGAATGGCAATTACAAAGTAAAATGATAAACAATCAGCACTATACCAATCACATAACTGAATGCCAATAGCTACAGTCATTTTGTGCTGTGAGACCTTGCAGGACTGCTACAGGCCAGCCCATCAGGCTGATTTGTAGAACTACTGCTTTCATTTGAAGCAGAACAACTGCTTTCATTTTTGAAGTTTAAATCAAAGAGATCCATTATATTACACTTCACTTCACTGAACGAAAATGCTTATATTATCTTTATGAAAGATTACGGGCTAGTATATGATCAGAAGCAATGATTCATTGAAGCTGGCTTCTACTAAATACTTAATGCAAAACATGATTTTTTCTTTAGCTGGAATAGTGTAGAAGTGTAATTAATTTTTTAAAGCAAACTGTTGAAATACAGCTGCAATTCAGGGAAGGTTGAGCCATATGTGAAGTGAACAAAGTCTAGCAAAACTAAATTTAAGAACTCCTGGGTAATGGAGTATAACTTTGCAACCACACTAGCAAGGGGTGGGGGTTAGATTATAATTTCATGTACTGTAAACACCATACCAACCAGGCAATGTCATCTACATACATGAACACCAAGAACGGCCATTGTATCTTGCACACTCCTTCGGAGTAATACAAATGCTCAAAAATCATTTTTATGCTGAGAAAAGTTCAAAATGATAATCAGCGATTTTTTAACAACATTTCCATTGGGTTCCTAATGAGTGGAAACATGAACACTAGTGACACTGGCATCATCTTAAAACCTTCCAATGAACTATTGAGAATCTAGTTAAGGCTATATTCCCTAGTCCACTGGATATTAATAATAAAAACTGCATACATTTTTTTTTTATGTCACTGTGATTGTAATTATAGGACTGTATGCTCATATGTGTCTGGTGGTGATACATGACAATACTAAATCTACCAACTACATTTTCTTTGAAAGTATTTATTTTATAGTCATTTTTTAACAGGAGCAGATAACTGATTCTCAATTGCATGAAGTTGCATTTTATGTCCATATACATTGAGACACTTTTTGAGTCTTGAAACAACAGCACCGCCACCACTATCTGAAGGGTTGGCAAGTATGAATTGATGAGAATCAGATTAGATTCACGTTCAATAAATTGGCTTAGAGTTCTGTTATGAAATAATGCTGAACTTTTCAACCACGAGATCATGGAACTATATTCTCAAAATATTTTGAGCAAAATATAAGAGCTCAAAGTCCACAAATTTTAACATTCTATAACTTAAGTTGGTATGAAGTTTGAATTATCAGACAGGTAGAAGTTTTAACTGTTGTTTCCTTACTTACTTGCTAAATTACAATGAAGTAGATGCACTTTAATATATCATTTTGGGGAAGGAGTGGTTGGGGGCTAGTTTAGTTTGAGTTCTGTACTCACAAAGTTTTGATAATACCGAGTCAAGGGTGACAAGAGGCATACCATTCTTATAGCTGTGTAGGAGCAATCAAAATTCTGATTTTTTTTTATGGCAGAATGGCATTTTCAATCTTACAGTAAAAAAATATATGTTGATTAATATCAGGACCAGTCTGAAGTTCCAAGTGGAGATAAAAAAAAAGTCAATATTATTACATCAACATCTTGATATATACTGATGTTTATCTTTCTGGACAAAAATTTCTGTTCATCCCCTGAGTGTCTCGTAGAAACATCCTATTCAACGTTTTGTAGAATAATTTATTTCCTTACAATTAACTGCTGCCTGGCTAGAAAGACACTATCAATGGTTCCAGTTATGTAGACTGTGCCCTTCCTTTGTGGTGTTACTGTATTGGGGTCTGGGAAATGAATCACTGCACCAGTCTGCTGCATCATCTGCTTGATGTTTACTCCACCTCTACCAATAATAAACAGATGATGCTGTGCTGCTATCTCTAACTGCATACTAACTGCTAATGGTGTATGCTATAAAAAAGAACGAAAAATATCAACAACATATTGACAAAGAACAGGAGCTCTAAAATGTTACTATCAACTTCTGACAAAGCACATGCCTATCAACTTCCACAAATTCTTACGACCCAATTAGAAACAAAGATAACAGAATTTCAGTTAAAAGATAAAGGCCTAAATGATACATATCTGCCATAAATTTATCTAAAGATGGCGACATTGACAACTCATGAACCATTAACTTGTGATTACATTTGGTTTCCAGATGAAAACCCATACAAGCTTTCTGAATAAAGTGCCCTACAGACTGTCCTTTTTTGTACATTCTCAGTTTGGGATTTCTGTTAAAGATTTACAAATATTCTTAAGTTAAAATATCAAAGATAATTTTATCAAATTATCAGGCATGGAATACAAAGACTGGAAATTCTGCAAGGTCAAATCAAGAACATATTCCTTCACTAATTGTTTCTGTCCTCAGAAATATCTCTGAAAATCAACTGAATTTAAAAAAAAAACAACTAATAATAGTAAAGTACCGGTAATATGCTAAAAATTATGGTAAGTTCAGTTTTTCATCTATTTTCAAACGGAATTAAAAGTGAAGACATTATGGTCACATTTAACTCTGCATCAGTGCCACAAGATGGTGTCAGATTTCAAACATTTCTGATACAGACTGGTTTTCAAAAGTTAGATTTCTTTTTTATTATGGAAACTGATCTGTTCAGAAAGTTTCAAGATCATTATATTTTCATAAGGAAATATCTTTTTTTTAAAATCAACTTAAAAAAGTGCTATGTCAACACTAAATTCAATGACATGCAGAAGTGGTAAATTCAGTTTATTTCCAATGAAAATTATGTACTGTATATACTTGTTTATAAGTCAAGTCAAATTGCGAAAGCACAAACCTTGCCTGCTGTTGCATAATATGCTGGCAGATCAAAGTCCATGTTGTTTGTTCTACTGATTACTCCTAACAAAATACACTTAGATCTGGCAGCGCATTAATGCTATGACAGGTCTGGGTCTGTTCAGTCTGCAGTGAGTATATACAGAATGTAATTGAAAATCATTTATTTAGTATTAAAACCAGCCTTTCTTATATACTGAGATTTACAGACAGAAATTGAAAACAATGGTCGGTGATGATAGTACAAAAAGTGTAACATACACAAACCACAAGTGATGCAACAAATAAGATCTTCTGATCTTTCTTCACTTGTGTCACCCACCTCCCCAAAAAAATGTTAATAAGTATAGTTCAACAATATTTTGACAATGTAAAACACTTCAATGGGAATAATGAATAACAATCAAGTCAGTTACAATTAGGGGCAACTGCAATGCCAATTTGTGGATTATCTCATACAAATGACAGTCTGTCTATGGGACCTGTTGTAACACTAAAATCACAGGCATGATAAGGTCTGCAACACTGCCAATTAAAAATTATTGTATGTAATTGGCACTCTCTCAAAAGAACTTCCTCTAACATAATTAAAAGACACAATTAGGGGTGGCTATATCAAGTCACAAGCACAGTTAGGGCTGGCACAATTAGGAGTGGCTATATCAAAATCACAAGCACAGTTAGGGCTGGTTGCATAATCAAGTTGAGGATTATATTGAGTAACTGACACTGAATGATCTAAAGGTCTTATTGCAACACCCAGTGACAGTCTTGCTAATGAAATGACAATTAAGGACAGTCACACAGCAGATATGTGCGTTATCTTATGTAAATAACATTATCTAAAGAACTCAAGTCACATGCACAATTTGGGACAGTCACATGGCCTATCTGAGGATTATGTAATACAAGTGATACTATCTAAATGACTTGTCACAGTCACAATCTAGAGCATCTACTTAGCCAAATTTGTGGATTATTATGTCAGTGACACTTGACCTAAAGAACATATTGCTGATGAAAGCTCAACCTGGTAATCATACTGTGTAACATACTACTATAAAATTACACTCTACACTTTAACATCTGAATGTTACACTGTTGCAACCGCATATGTTCTGGTTGTAAATACTCAATAAACACTATATGTTGCAATTTCATACTGCATAATTTCAAAAAACTAGATAATTACTGACATACACAAAATTATGATTCATCAGAGAATAGATTGGTGGGATAGAGACATGGCTACACATAATGTTTTGTGAAAATCTGCAGAGAAATTCTTTTAAGCAAAATTCTGCCTTTTGAGTACTTACAGCAATACTTCCGATTAAGGTATCCATGAGCTGAGATGTTGCCTCTTTCACACCTTTAGCATTATACACAGATCCCCTGACGATGACAGTGCTGGTGTATATTCGTGGCCGTTGCCGAAAGTTGATTGTTACGTTATATTGCTGCTGTAACTGCTGTATCAGTGGTGATGAAACATCAGGTAATGGCTGGCCCGTAAGGGGTAATTCAAACATGAACACAAGGGGAAGTAAATTCTGAAAATTTAGAGAGGAGAATGTTGGATTAAATTATGCCCCATTTTATCTGTTACCATGCAGATCAATGAGAATAAAAAGTGGTTGTTGTTGCAGTTTTGTTATTGAACTTGGAAATTAATTTTTTCAATTAGGACTGGATTAAAATTTTACCTCTGTATTACCCAAAAGAAGACAGATCTGTTACAGACTAATGCTCTTCATCATTATATCATGGAGTCCTGTACAGGGCACAACATTTATACAGTTATTATGGATAAAGGTCATACATACAGTCTGTGCACTTCTTGTTTTTAAACTTGTTTTTCCAATATCATTTTCAAAGTAGGAGCTTTCATTTTTTGGGGAAAAAATCACCCACAAAGGCTTTCCAAGGAACTAACATTATAGCTGAACCAAAATATCTGTGTGCTTCTTTTTTATGAAAAAACGTTCTTCTTCCAATATCTATTTCATAGTGGAGCTTTCATTTTGTTTATGGAAAATCACCCCAAAGACTTCTCACAGGATGGCTAAGAAAAACATCTAAATTTTTTGTTAGGTGGTGTTTATGAAGGTCAATGGGAATTTCCATAATGTGAAATTCCGTTTCACCCCAGGCCAAAGACAAAAGGTGAAATGAAGTCATGAAACAGGAAGGATGGATTATTCCCATCCACCCTGCTAAAACACCACCTAACAAATTTACTCACTACATTTGAAAATATACTCTGAAAAAACAACAAATATCAACAGTACTGACTATTTTTTATGCAATGGCAATGCAAAACCTCTTGAATGAAATGATTAAAGTAAAAAATAGGTACATGCAAACTTAACAGAAAGCACTTAAAATCACCCAATCTTGCTAATGAAATGTCAATGATAGTCTAGCAAAATGAAATGCCAATGAGTCATGGAATGAAAAAACCAATGATAGTCCAGCAAATGCAATGATAGTCCAGCAAAAGCAACAGTCTTGTTAATGAAATGCCAATAGGTTTTGCTAACCAAATGCCAGTGAGTCTTGCTAATGAAATGCCAATGAGTCTTGCTAGTGAAATGTAAGTGACAGCCTTCCTAATGAAATGCCAATGAGTCTTGCCAATGAAATGCCAATGACAGTATTATTAATGAAATGCCAATGAGACTTGCTAATGAAATGCAAATGACAGTTTTGTTAATGAAATGCCAATGAGTCTTGCTAAAGAAATGCCAGTGTGTCTTGCTAATGAACTGGTAATGAGTCTTGCTAATGAAATGCCAGTAACTCTTGCTAATGAAATGCCAATGACAGTCTTGCAAATAAAATGCCAATGAAAGTCTTGCTAATGAAATGCCAATAAGCCTTGCTAATGAAATGCCAGTGAGTCTTGCTAATGAAATGACAGTCTTGCTAATGAAATGCTAATGACAGTCTTGCTAATGAAATGCCTGCGAGTCCTGCTAAAGAAATGCCAATGACAGCCTTGCTAATGAAATGCCAGTAACAGTCTTGCTAGTGAAATACAAGTGATAGTTTTGCTAATGAGATGCCAGTCAAGAGTCTTGCTAATGAAATGCCAGTAACAGTCTTGCCAATAAAATGACATTAAGTCTTGCTAATGAAATGCAAGTGACAACTTTGCTAATGAAATGCCAGTGAAAGTCTTGCTAATAAAATGACAATAAGTCTTGCCAATGAAATGCAAGTAATAGCTTTGCTAATGAAATGCCAGTGAAAGTCTTGCTAATGAAATGACAATAAGTCTTGCTAATGAAATGCAAGTGATAGCCTTGCAAATGAAATGCCAGTGACAGTCTTGCTAATGTAATGCCATTGACAGTCTTGCTAATGAAATGCCAGTGAGTCTTGCTAATGAAATGCCAGTGACAGTCTTGCTAACGAAATGCCACTGATGACTTGCTAATCATATGCCACTGATAGTCTTGATAACGAAATGCCAGTGAATCTTGCTAATGAAATGCCAGCAAGTCTTTCAAAAGAAATGCCAATGATAGTCTTGCTAATAAAATGCCAATGATAGTTTTGCTAGTGAAATGCCAATGATATTTTATGCATTTGTCCATTTTCAACAATATATACAGTTTAAATATGATTTATATGCATTATCAAGTAATGGGAAAGACTCAAACCAAGATGTATCTGTCACTTTATTTTTGACACTGACAGACATCACAATATAACTACAAATAGCAATTGGACTTTCAGATACATCAAAATTTAGGCTTTCAATAGGCACTCAACTGCTCAATTTAATTTATGTAGATGGGGTAAAAAAAACATCCTTAATCAATCCACTGCACTGCATTGTTTTCTAATTGCTCTCAGTTATATAAAGATCCTTCTCAAAACTGACAAACTATCTTGGGCTTGAATCTATTTTTGCCACTTGCATTTCTTTGCAATTGCAATCTATACAAGCACAATCCTGTGGTCTAATATTTTTTAAAACCACTTTACTGATAGTTTAATACCATGAACATCATTTTAAAAAAAAATAAAAATAAAACTTTTCTTTCAGCTTTACTTGTATTTATTTGCTACATGTGGAGATCAACTGTTCTTTTTTGTGACCAAATTATGACTGCACATGTCTAAGTTCCTATCTTTTAATCTTATAAAGGTTACCAGAAATACAATGATAATAAAGCATTTCACTGACTTGCAGTTTCAAGAAAATTTGTTTTAGGAATGGGGGAAGGGGGCTCATTGCAATATGTGACACAAATATCTGAGATCAGCTATCCTAATTAAAACACAAGCATTCAGTGTCTTAAAAAGAGACTGTGACCAATTTAACCAAAACTGAGATAATATTGGCGTAATATTTGCATAACTGGCGGATGAAATATTTGGGCATGCAAAAGAGATACAGCTTCATGTTAAAAACACAATGGTTGTATTCTGGGCCACTGTACATTCTCAGTAGTTAATGGCTACAGTAAAGTGCTATACACTAAACAGCTTATCTCATGAAAATCTGCCCAATATCACAATAAACTTCATTTTATTTTGTTTAGATATTATTCATTTGTTGGGCTGAAACACACAGAAAAGGAATTTAAAAAAGACTGACAGCACATCATTGTAAAATTTAGTACTTGGAAAACAACACAAGAGATTTAAAATTTCAACTTGCATTTTCCACAATTAACTTGTGGGGGGCACCAAGTGGCCAAGTGGTCTAAAGCGCTCTCCGTTATGGATCACTGCCATCTCACCTCTGTCTGTATGTGTTCGAGTCTCGGATTCAGCCAATGTGGGTATGTGAGAAAGCTTGCCAGCAGCTTCTCGTGGGTCGATGGTTCTTTCCGGGGTTTTCCCGGGTTCTTCCTCCACCATTATTACTGGCAGCAATGTATAGCCTATCATGTGCTGAAAAATGGCGTTAAACCCTACAACAACAACAACAACAACAATTAACTTGTATTTTGTTTGTATGCAAGTGTTAAATTCAAGCCCTGATACGCTGCAGATGCAATTATGCATGATGATAAAGCTCCTGCTTTCTTGCATCTGACAAATACCATAACTATGAAGTGTTTCTGAAAATGTGCACACCATTATTGTTCTGTATTATATGCCAAATTTCATATTACCAATCTGAGCTGGAATGATAAACAAGAGTGACTATGCAATTAAATTTCAAGATATTTCTATCATAATATAAGTTGCCTTAAAGCTCTCAAAAACAATTAATTAATATGGACTATGAATCAAACCATTATGTGATGTCTACTGAGAGAGTGCTTACCAGATCAGATTAAATGATACTTTTCAACATACTTGATGTGTATCCTCAAACACATACAGTGCTAAAGACTACCAATGTAACTTGAGAAATATTCTTCTAACAATATATTATGATAATTTATTTCTTGTTATAACAGAACCTAGAAAATGGCATGCTTTAACTGCCCAATGGTTTATATCTCTCTGAGCAGAATCAATATCTATGATTTGTCTGACAAATTTCTGCAAAATATTAAAAATCACTACTGTCAAAATCTGTTCTAGTCTTAAGAAAACAAACTGCACCTAGCAACCAAGGATTATTTTAAAATCCATGGTAATTTTTTGTGTAAACAATAAATAATAATATATAAATGTAAATTTAGTATAAAGTAGAAGACAGTATCCAAACTTATAAGGGACATATTATCAGAGTTTATGCTTTTTCTGCAATATAAACTTGTTTGGAGCATAAATCTCAATATAACAACTGAAGCTAATTTAATCCTAATGTCTCCAATTTTTTAATGTAATGGTTTTTTTGGCCTCAAACAGATTTATGAGTGCATTTCATTAATCAAGAACTACAGATTTATCAGAATCCATTACCTAAGTAATTAGAGTCATAGATTTATCAAAATCCATTATGTAATTAATTAGAGTAAGAAGTACATATGCTTGGAGCAAAGCTGATGTTAGACTCTAACTCTAAACTTTAAATACATCAAGATATAGAAGAAAATAAATCCAAATAGTGGGACTGCACCAGATGATGCACCAGAACTGCTGCCAAGTGATGTTTATTTATATTCAGAATTTAGCAAAGTATTTTGTAAAAAGCAGGGAAAAAATTCTCCACTTTAAAGACCTACCTCTGTTAGAAACAAAAATACTGCACATAATGAAAAATAAGCAAGCAGCATGTAGCAACTGGTACCTTGTTGCAATAGATTAGTCCTTCAATAACTCAATCCAGTGTAAATTGCACAGAACCAGTCAAATGAAGAATACATAAAGTACTACAATCTGTTCTCCATTTTTAAAAGTACATGTATAACAGTGTATTTATATTGAGGTAAAATATGTCAGTAAAATTAAGAACTGGGTTTCACATCCAGTGACCTTTATGATCAAGTGTCCATTACATGAAGGTGTCAGCTAATATTTAATGTAAGATGTCTGCTTTTGCAAAATCAACATTCACTGCACAACTCAAAATAACCTCATTATATTATTATATCACTGATATGACACCAGTTGCTTCTTTAGTATCTCATTCTATTTCTTCTATGTGTGACACATGGCAGCCAGTATATTTTAGTGGAGGAAGACCTCTCCCCCCCACAAAAAAAAAAAAAAAGCACAGGAAAAACCACAAACCAACAGGAAGGTACTGGCAAGCTTTTTCACATACCTATGTTCATCAAGCCAAGATTCAAACATTCATGGACAAAGGTGGGATATGAGTGGTCTGTAAAGGCAAGCATCTCAGACCACTCTACCACATAGGGTTCCATGAAATAAACTCTGAGAGAGACTGGACATAAGATGACATTATAATGATTTTCAACTCTTAATGAATTTTAAAAAATAAAAAAAAGAATACAAATTTTTTTTAATGGAAAGAATGATGCCATTAATTAAAAACATTATCTCAACAACAAATAAAATTAAACTTTGGTACCTGCTGCAAATCATTCTCGCAGGTTTTGTGTGTCAAATTCCAATGTGAGCTCAACAATCGTATCACACTGAAGAAATTCACTCACCAAACACTTTTCTTCATGTACCTGATTAGAGGAATCTGGGTACCTTATCCAAGGCAAATTTGATCAATGTTTGAATACTCAGTTATTATTTTATGGACAGTTGGTGACTGGGCAATATTTCCTGTGATATTCTGTTTAATGTCCCATGCACAAGGATAGATATTTATTAAATATAGTGCAAGAAAATGCACATCAACCTGTTGTTGTTGTTGTTATAGGGTTTAACACCATTTTTCAGCACAAGATAGGCTAGACATGGTGGCCAGTATTAATGGTGGAGGAAGAAAACGGGAAAACCCCGGAAAGAACCACCGACTCACACATCAACCTGTAAATTTGTTCATGATTTTGTATTATTTGCGCCCTTAACTATGTAAAAGTATCAGTTTTGTACAAGTCAAGTATGACAACATTTCACAAGCAACCATCCATTAATCTGATCTACACCTAATATCTAAAATAAAATAGATCATGGCATTACATCAGCTTCTACATGATCCACAGATAGCTAAATTGGTTACTTCCCCTGAAATCCAATTACTTCCCTTGACAGCCTATTGTGGGGGATATCATGTGAAATCTTCAACAAATCATTGAAAACTAGAAACAAATCCCAAAAAAGCTTGTAATCTAAACAAAAAAATCATAGCATAATTATTACCAGTGTGTAAACACCAAGAAATCCAATGTATGTATTACATTTAAAACTGTCTACACAAAGACATTCAAAATCAGCAAAAGTCAGTCCTTTGTGGTCAGATGTCATTAATACAGAGATCAATTATATAATGAAACTAAGACAATTTATAAATGTCCATCATGAACAAGTGTTCTGTACATGGAAGTATCTGCTAACACAGGATTTACCCCACAATTATATGTTCATTTCTAGCCATATTTTTTAAAGCATTTAAGAACCACGTGTCTGTAGATAAAATTAACTGTGGAGTCCATTTAGTTCTTAAATATAAATGTCTTTCAGAAGCTAGTTACAATATGACAATTTATGAGAACATATGATTTAAGAAGTCTTGGGAGCCTGACATAAAGACACCTACCGTATATACTCGTGTATAAGCCGAAAAATTTAGGAAAAAATAAAGACCTGGAAGAAGGGGGGGGGGGGGGTCAGCTTTTACACTGTCCATCATGTAAACTTTACAGTTTTTAGGTCTTTTTGTTGACTACTCTAATGGCTGTAAATCTTGGGACATGAAACGATAATTTTTTCTGTGTCCTAAGACATGGGCATGTAAAAAAAAAAGTAACTTTTGGTGACCCGACAATTATTAAACTGTTATAAAGTACTATTATTGATTTTCTTTTTATTTTGCATGTGCATATTTTCTGATTTCTCCAACATGAAAGTTAAATAAAGGTAAATACAGACTTCATAATTCATGGAAAGGTTGAGTTTTCCTAAGGAGACCATACTGAATTATAATGTACAGTACTTACACAGTGCAAAGAGTGCATAGCATCACTTAAATCCTTACTTATTCAAAGTACAGATGCAGATTTTGCTTTATTCATTGTTTCGACCAAACTGCATTCTTCCAGATAACATTTCAGCTAGTTCTTAATAGCTGTTTCATTTACGTTGAATCATGTGCTCACGAGTTACTCATTTTCAATGATATAAGCAATCCTACAAATTGAGGTAATATTTTAAAAAAAGGTACCCACATTTATTTGTACAAGGCACATAAGCATCTAATTTACACGTTCACAAAGAGTGGTAATAATAAAGGCTAAAATTCTCATAGGGATCACTAAGATCAACATCAATCAATTTTAGTTTTGTGTTTTAGCTGAATAAACATAACCTGCTACACAGTGGAAAGCTTGATGTTTTGGTGTCTCCTATGTTGATAGTTGGCAAATTTGTCTTTTGTTTTGCAACAGCAGTACAGGCCAGTTAATCAATAAAACCCTGAAACTGGCTTGTGATAAGAGGGAATTTTGACCAGTAACAATACCAGTTTAACACTGGTATATATGGTATAAAAATGCCAGGTGTTCACTCGTGTAAGTCTCTTTCATGGGAATGGAGCTATAGCATATGGAGTTAACAGCTTTCGTAGTGATCATACTTGGGACTGAAATTAATTGTGGATGATTTGTTTATTGTTGTGCTTTATTTTTTTGTTCTGGTTTATTTTTTAATTTTTGTATTATTGTATAGGTAAAAAAAAATCATTAATTTACTTGAATAATGTTTAAACTTAACATTCTATTATTGAAGAAGCAAATTCTTTATACCAAAATAATTGTTTTGTCACAACAATAATTCACAGGTGATACAACAGAACATGTAGGACTTTTCTTGTTTAGAAGAAATGAAAATTGAAGACATAATGTAATAATCAGGAGTTCTCTGCAAAAATCGGAAAATATTATGAAATCGGGAGGTAGGCGTAGAGCAACCCCAAAAATCGGGAGATTTTTTTTCTCCCGGTGTGAAAGTTGACAGGTATGGTGTAAGGTCGCTTACATCAACGCAAACTACAACTTAACTTTTATGGTATTAGCAAATTTTCGAAGCATTATTTCCGAAACTTTATTATTGTATTTTGGAGATATTATAAAATGGTGCCCATGATTTGATTCCAAGATATGTACTTAATTCAGTGCATAATCAAACTACAATGTAAATGAGGTAGCGCCATTATGTAAATACGTTCAATAGCCTAATTGTGAGCGTTGAATCAAACCTTATTGTTTTTTTCATTGTGTTGTCATACTGGGATTACATTTTAATGAGTTTAAGTATGTGCAATTTCAAAGCAAAGTAAAAACATAATTACTGGTGCACTGATATAAAATGTCTAACGCAATAATGCAAAAACAAACAATAATCAAGTCAAAAGGGAGAGATAGTGTTACAGGAACTCGTGACTGCTAAATTCTTGTCATCGTTCGATCAAATTATACACAAATCTAAATTAGGCAGAAACAATAAGAAAACAGAAAATTAAATAAATTACTTTTCAAACAAATTTATACCATTTCTTTTTAATAACCATGCATGCCAACCTCAAGATAAGCCTACATGTATTTTTTTTAATACAAGTTTGCCCAAACGTGCATTTAGAACTTAACTTGTGCATCTTGAGATGCCTCGGAGTTGTAAATCGGCTTAAATGTGGGTCATGCACTTTTTAGTGTTTATACCTGTTCAGTTTGGGGCTCGGCTTATACGTGAATGGGCTTATATGCCAGTATATACGGTACTCATATCTACTTCTGACATTTTGCACAAATCTGTGTTGTCTGGTAGAACTTAAGAACTTATTTTGAAACTTTCTAAATTTTATTTCCATTCCTAAATGGTGCAACACAAATTATATTCCATGGAGAGATGTCCTTGACAATTTGTATCTCATATCAAGTTTTTTTAATCAGATTATTTGATAATCTTTCCATAACATGCATTAAAGTCCAATATGACATGCTATATAGTCCAATATGACATATTATAATTCCAATATGACATGCTATACAGTCCAATAAGACATGTTATACAGTCCTGTATGATATGCTATAAAGTCCTGTAGGACATACAATATAAGAGCCAAGTATGACAAGCTAACAAGTCCAGAAGGACATGCTATGAAGTTCTATATGACATGCTACTAAGTCCAATATGACATGAAATGAAGTCCAATATGACATGTTATAATGGGCAGTAATTCTGAGAAAAGATGTACTTGTTTACATGTTTCTTCTTGATGTAACAGTTCTTTCTACACTAAGAAGAAAAATGGAGGAAAAACAATCTAGCCTATGTCTTGCATTACTTTCCCCTTGCATGATGATAACACTAGAGAAAGTTGACCTAAAAGCTACAACCTTTTATCACAGGGGAGGCAAATCCAACAAAATGAAACCTATATCATTTAGGATCAAATAACATGCCAAGTTGATGGAGCTGAGACTTCCCATGTTTAACTCTTTTCTAAACAGAAAATCCCTAAATAAAAAAATACTAACAAGGGTCAGTATATAGTGACAAGACAATTACAATATTGGACTATAAACAGGTAATTGGGGTTACAGTGTACACAGGGTAAGAAAGGCTACATTTAGTAGCAATATTAGACAATAAACAGGTACAGGGTGTCAAATTCAGTGTACAGAGAGTTAAAAAAAAAAAGCTACAAGCAGTACTGGACAATAAACAAGTACACGATTTCAGATTCAGTTTAGTGAGGGCAAAAAAAATATATGGAAACAATGCAATGACAAAAGCTTGGTAACATTATGTGTGACATATCATGTGACATATCATAATGTTTTTATGTGCGATAAAATGTGAATATTTTTATTTGATCTTTTGGTCACAATATCAAAAATGACAGCAAGTGGAGGGGGTAATCGACCAAATGGAGAGAAGACCAAGTGAAAATAATGCCCAAAAAAATACAAGGCCCTGTTTCAGTAACATATCATTGTAAGAAAAACTTGTTGTCCCTGTTGTGCAATTTCTTGGTTTTGTTTTTGTTTTCTCATGAATCTGTTTCTAGTCACTGGATGACCAACTGTTGGCTCCCAAATTTATTTACATAATTATTACATCGTTTTAAGCAGCAAAAATAGACAGTAGAGGTTGAGCTTTTTGTTTGTGCCAGTTTAGTTGCCAATTTATTGCCAGATATATCAATCATGGGGTCACTTCATTAGGTACCACTTGGTCAACTGAGTCGTCACTTGATCAATTATTTTTGTTATATATCTCTCCATGTAATCCTCTGCATTTTTTATTTTTACGTCATCATATGCATTTGTTATCTCAAAGTATCTTTTCAACGCACGATATTTTCTTCCGCCACAAGATACACATAACTGTGCCCTACCTTTAACTCTGGTACCACAATTCAGACACGGTTTCGGTCTAGTATTACCTTTTCTGACACTATGTAAATGGATACCACAATAGTCACTGCGGCAATATTTTCCACTAGGTACAGCAGATCCCATCATAAACCATTTACAACTATTATACGTTTGGTTAATTATTATATTATTTTGTGAAAGTCTAATTAGAGAAATATTATTATGTTAAGGAAAAGCAATTATCTAGCATGGGATAGTGGGACAAAGCTAGATTACTACAGCAACAATATCAGGATCTCACCGGGAATAAAATCATATTACCAAAAACAAGAGATGATTTAAATCTCATTAAAAAAAATACTAGAAGCAACACAAGATGAGTTTATAAGGTTGTCTACCATTGAGCCATTATTATCAAAATTTGATTTTGACCGACCAAACAATGACAGAAATCAAATACAACTTGAACTACAATTACATTAAATAATAAAAACACCAAAGAATGAGTTTTACAACAACGATGCTGTTCATGTCTGGTCTACATTTAAAATAGATGGTGATGGAACATTTATTGATTGAACAATGAATCAAAATTTTGCTCATAAAATAATACAAAATCTACAGGACAACAAGAAGTATTCTTTTCAGGATAAAAGTTATAGATGAGCAACAAACACCAGAAGGATCACAGTGGATCATACATGATAAAACAATCAAGATCAGCATCAATAATCATCCTGGAGAAAAATACCGAATATCAGGATAGACAACACCTACTACAAGAACACTTATCCAGCTACAGCCATTGTTTACTCAATTTATTAACTGAATGGACCAGACATAGCTTCTCTTGCTCCAATGAAAACAGGCTCACTAAACTGTGTTGCTCAATGTATCTCTGAGTAAATGTGGAAACAAATTAACAGAATTAAGATTTTTAAAAATAACTAATTCAGAAAAACATGTAAATGCGAGTGGAGCTTACACAGATGACAGCTGAATAAGAAAATCTTTTAATGTTTCCGATAATTGTGAAAACAATAACGAATGAAGTTTCATATAACTCTAACAAATACAGAACATGTGGTGCTCCAATAAAATTAATTGATCATAACTCACATGCTTGGACTGAGTCTGTTAAAAAACATTTCAAGAGAGAGAATAGTACGATTTTATGATGACAATACATGTATCTACACAGAAATCTACAACATTAGTAAGCATGTATCAGCTTGGTTATTTCACAGAGATGATTCTATACATGAATAAACATTTGATCAGTTTATGTTACCATGTGGAGTTATTTATCGGAATGAAACATATTTTGGTGAAATATAACACAGACAAGGAAGAATAACTCAGGGTCGTCTGTTGTTGTGCATATAACCCAACAAAAAAATTCATGACGACTACTTCAAAAGAACTTCCTGATGATGTATCACAATCCTGAGTCGAATTTGGTCATGGCAGTCTGTGGAGCACAAAATATAATTCATCCAATACTATTTCTGTCGACAATATTGTGATTAGGGCACCCAACACACAAAATGACACAAGTTGCAATAAATGCGCCACTACTAAATATCAATCTTACTGGATTTGCCAAGATTTAATCATGCAAGTTTTCAGTTAGTATGCATCCAGTTATACCAATTTGGTTTGGTAGACACTTTAATAAACCAGATACTGATGTCAAACTCAATGACTGCTGTGCAAAAAATCAAATTGGTTGGACTCAGTAGTGTTATTATGATATATGTTTGACACTAAGATTTTAACATGGGTAATGGTAACCTCTGTGATAATTTTGTACAAACAACAAAAACAAGTTTGGTTAACGCAAGATGACAAAGAAATACACAGAAAAATTATTGGTAAATTTACTCAGTGTTCATCATGTCATTGTACAAGACTGATGATGGATCCAGCTGAATTAAATTTTGTCATCAAGGACACATCAGCAAAAGGTATATTGGTGTCACAGAGAAATGCAACAAAAAGAGATGGAATAATTATTGGCACGATCGTTAGCTACTGCAATGGTAATTCTCCTCAGTTTACTCATTTGTTATCATCAATGCTTGCCTACTCATTAATAAACCTATTATCAATGATCAATAGATTTCCCAATTATGCTGTAAGAGTCACCATGGATTCTTGTTATATTAGTTGTTGTAAAATGGACCTTCTTGAGTCATTCATCGAAGGCACCAGCTGTGTCAACTGGGGTTCATGGCAAATAAAACATGAGCAAATAAAACATGAGCAAATATGAAAAATATTTAGAGTCAGCTGACGTTAAAACACCAGATATTTATTACTTTAATGGCAATTTATCAGAACCATCATCATCACCGTCAGTAAACGAACCAATCACGAGACATAGCATGGTCTATCTGAATGGTCCAGGTGGTTCTGGTAAAATAACATGTGCGATATAATTATTTAAAAACTGACATAAATTGTGTTGAAACCAACTAACCAGCTTGCCAGAGAGATGAGACAATGTGGTGTCAGTGCATACACATCTCATAGTTTCTTTAGATAGCGAGGTGATGCATGGATCCCTGAGAGAATGGGTGAGAAATATTTCCAGAGAATAATTATCTGGGATGAGAACTGTACAGTACCCAAAGATATTTTAGAAATGTTTCTTGACTGGTTGTTAACAAAATCTACTGCAATTATCATGTGTGGCAATCACAGAGAGCCTCTGCCGTTTACAGGTGAATCACCACATAAATGGTTGATCAACTACGTTAGCCACCACAAAAAAGTTTTGAATGACCATCAATCACAGGATGAACAACTACGACAACTGAAATCATTAATCAGATTACAACCTGACAAAATTCAATGTGAAATACTGCATACCATAATTTTTGAGACTCCAATATCAGATTTATGGAACTTATGGCACCCTAATGATCGAAAAGTTGTATCCAGGAAAAACCTCCTTGATTCACTTCAGCGAAACTCATTTGAGCTTCACAAGGAAAATTTTCCTCATCAACAATTTTCATTATGTTATCAACAAAATATACTTGTTGATATTCCAGGAATGGGGACAAAACAAAAAAAAAAACTTGTTCTTAATGATATCATCTGGGTTCCAGTTGAGGCTGTACAACAGGAGTTGTCGTTAAACCCATCGTGCTAGACAATGGGATATACAATAACAATTCATTCATCTCTGGGATTAACAATATCAAATATCTGGATTGTCCATGATCACATAGAATAGTCAAATTTAGTTTATCTGGCTGTGTCTAGAGGAACAAAAACATCTCAGTTACACAGGGTTGTCTACGTGCTGGAGCTGCCAATGGCAGCAGCAGTGGCTCTGCCACTGCTGCCATAAAAAACAACAGCATCACCAGGAATTATCAATGCAGTGAAGAAAAAAGTAGCTGATTATGTGCAAGATGACAAAACAAAAACAGCACCAGTTTGATCTGGATGTGGAATTTGTCACGACGCTGAAACAACAACAAAATAATCACTGCGCCTGCTGTAACACAATAATGTTGTGGCAATGTTTTTCTAATGATGTACTACAATTTACTATGGACAGAATCAATAGCAGTCTTGGCCATACACGCGAAAATGTCTCTTCGTTCCTCAGAGCATGTGACTCTTGTTAGCATTTTTTGTTGGTACATATCCAATCTGGTGATAACTGGGTGTTTTTTTCAGGAATTACCTGTAATTGTTCACATACAAATCCACATTGAGGAACTGCTAATTCTAGTCTGTAGATTGCAGGTCTACCAGTGGATCTTACCATGCTGGAATATTTTACGTGTGGTTACACTCTACATGGGATCAGTTGCTCTTGCTGCACCACCCTTAATTTCAACAGGTTCATATAAATACCTGTTACTTTGCTACCCAACACTGGTTGTTGTAGCAGATTTAGTGATTTTCTCTGACAGGTTTCATGTTAATTCAATTCAAGGCCACCACATGAGGTAGTCTTGCAAGCCATTCATGAGATCTGTCCTAAATGCTCAGCGTTCCGCTCAGTAATTTTTGGGCATATTGATGTCCAAAGAGTCACTGTGCAAGTGTTTGATTAAACTGTTCAATGACTGCCTGATCACGAAGTATCGCTGTGTGTCCATGTCTGATTTTAACGTTATGTTGTTGCATCAGCATCATTACTGCACTGAGAAATTCTTTGCCAGGATCAACCTGAACTAGTTATGGTCATCGCAGACCATCATGTGGACTGGTTCCTCATGAATAAATTCATTCAAACGCTGCTGCAACTTCAGTTCCTGTTTTAGACGATAATAGTTCAGCGTCTTTTTTTCTACTTGCAACATCTACGACAGTGAACACATATTTGTATGTTCGCCGTGTATAGACATCATGTGGTAAAAACAAGATATCTGTCTGATGAACTTTGTTGGGTATGCTGACATCAAACCATCCATGCTGAATTGTTTTGGGATGTGGAAGATAAATTTGCCATAAGGCCAGTCGTGACAACCAATCTGTGGCTACAGCTCGTGTGACACCTGCTGCATCAGAAAGTTTTTTAACTGTGGCTGTACTTCTCCAATATCCTCTTGCACTATAATAAATCAACTCCATTATGTAATTGTTGGCGTTTAATTGCGTGCTCCCAACACTATTTTACTTTTCATCGCCAATCTTAAAAACCAATACATGAACGATTCTCGTATGTTTTTATTCTTCATCCAATTCAGTGTGTGAATCAACTTGACATCAGTGATATGTCGTTGTAGATCTGGATTTTTATACATGATATCATGAACATGGCATGCTTGATCAATCACATTTACTGAAAATCTGCCCAGTTTGGGTTGATTTTTTCATCAAGTCTAATATCAAGGCAAGTTCCAAGACCATAAAAATTATATCATGAAAGATGTTTTTCCCCAGGATACTTAGCCCATTGTGTTCCAGATATTTTCCAAAATGCCTTTGCAATATTGCCACCCCCTGTTGCAACAGGAATACTGACAAACTTATATTTTTGTGTGCAGCATTTTGGACTTTTACCTGTAAGTGCCAGCATGTTTTTTCTCAATGTGGTTGCTCTCTGAAATTTTGTACCAGTGACTGTCTTGCATTTAACACAATATAAACCCATGATTATAAATATTATATCTGTACAATATGAACGTGATTGACTTTTCAGCAACATGTGAGCAATCACCAATCAAGCATTATCCAGTGTTACCAATTCCACAGGTGGTATCACGTGCGTTGCTCATGATTTGTCTCTGATATTTTTTTGTTTTGTCATATGCTCGTCAATGATTTGAGCTATTATAATTGGTCTGTCTGGGTCGGGTAAAACTCAGTTGTTGCTCAACCTGATAATGAGGTGGCTCAAATGGGACAAACTTGTTTTAGTAACACGATCCATGGATGACCAATGATGCTATAATGCTCTTAAGGAATTTAATGAATCTGCAGCACCTGAAGATGATATTATTGAATTTAGCACACATATCGATGAAGCACCTGTCACTGAGGATCTTAATGAGGGTATCAATAATCTAGTGGTTTACAATGATGTTATGCTTGATAAACAAGCAAATCCAGCCAGAATATTTTCATGGGGCTGACAAAAAAACACAGATGTAATTTACTTTACTCAGTGGTATACTCAGATTCTCAAAGTGATCAGACATAACTGTTATGTTTTTGGTTATTTTTAACAAGGTTGATACACATACACTTTGAAATATTCATCAGACATGGTATCCCGGCGACATGGATATAGGTAAGTTTAAAAACTTCTTCACACATGCTCAGAAAACCCCACATGGATTCATCATGATAAGTTTACAAGAGCTGGAAAACCAATATTGAATTCCGGCTATGTTGATGTTGCTGATATCATTGTGCTCTGCAGCAGCATTGTGTTAGCGATGATCTGTTCCAGCCATGTGGTTTTTTCTGTTGTCATTATTATCTATATTGTGGATTCTAAATGTGGCACTGGCAGTGGTATGTTTGCATTCTTGTGATTCCGAAAATAAATATCCCTAATTAAAGCAAATTAACAGTCTGATACTGCACTAATGTTTAACCCCGCTGACATTATCAATGACACACATAAGTCACAGCGTAAGTTATTTCTGTATGGTCATGTAATTTTTTAATGGTACATGTAGATATTTTGTTCATAATACTATTGGGCTTACCAGCAACACCAACAATAGCAGTGACACTGATTCCAACCACAGGCGGTATCACATGCGTTGCTGATACTGTGCCTATTAACGTCGTTCCAGCAACCATTATCGATGTTGATGATTTGTCTGCGACATTTTTTTGTTTTGTCATATGCTTGTCAATGATTTTTTCCAGCGATGCCTTCCATGCACATGCTTGATTATACCAAAAGGATTGTGTGGGATTCATCATGTGTTATACTATGTAATCAATATAGATTTCTTTGCGATGAATTCCAGACAGTAGTAGTATATCGCTGAGGTTAAGGTATACTATCCTCTGATTTCAATAAGAATATTGCCTCAGTATTCTGTTCTATCATGACTGTCATAGTTTTAGAAGACGTGTTATGAGCCATGACACAAAGGAAAGAATGAAACTGTCCTAAATTGCTCAGGGCTAAGCAGGGATAACCCGTACACCCCAGTAACCTCTGCGGTATGTTTGATGGATTTGTATTGTATTGTCTATGTTACTGATCTAGCCGCTACTGTGTATACCAAGTTGATGATCGGATTCATGTGAATTACACCATCGGCAAACTTTTTGATTTTAGCAAATTCAATGTTTATCAAATTGATTCTTGAGTTGATGTTGGTGAGTTCATTGTTAACAATTTTGATTGTTGCTTTAATGTTGTCTAGATCAACAAGTTGTGTGTCAACTTCAGAAAGCTTGATGTTGATGACCATTGGATTTCCAAAGAAAATTTTCCACGATTCTATATATGTTTCTACAAATATTTGCAAATGTGGTTTCATTGATTGTCATTAACAAGGTCATCATTGGGATGTTGCTGTTGTCAACATATTTCTTCATTGCAACATCATAGTTTGATCCTGGTTCTCTCAAATTGGCAATGCTATTTCCGCTCATGTTGAGATCGCCAGTCATTGCATCAACGTCTTTAGCAGTGCATTTATTGTCCTCAGTTCTGATCATGAAGTTGTTGCTGTCCACGTATTTTTTTGTTGCCACCTCATCATCTGATTTTGGTTCTCTCACAATGATAATTGTATTTCTGCTCATGTTGAGATCATCATATATTACATCTCCAGTTCTTCTAATATGTTCAGTAATCTGTCCAATGATTGTAAGAAGTGATTCCTTTGAGTATTTAATTACGAGTTTTAGTAAACACCACTAAGCTATCTTTGGTTGAGCCTGGAACTCGCAGAAAAATATCTGTCAGCGGGATATTACTCATCTTTAACCGTCCTTGCTGTTCCTAAAATACAGCCTCATTTGTGTCAAAATCAGCGAGATGCAAAAGATCAGCAAGTTCATATCGTGTTCCATATTTGGATAAATCAATCTCACCCTGGGCCTTGCCACTAGCAGATCTTCCATAAATATCTACCATTATAAATTATTAACCTGTTTAAAATGACACTGGATGGTTTTGCCATCTGGTGGCATATTCGTGCACAACTTTATGAGGAAATGCTGATGACCTTGACATATTGGTGAATCGTTATTGTCTGTGTTGGTAATGTTGAATACCAGATTGGTATGTCACTGGCTAAGCCACTTTATTGTAAAAATTCTCTCAGTAGCTCCAATCCATACAAATCAAAATAAACAACTCCAAGTGGATCAACCCTGTATGCAACCCAATGAGTACCTGGACCAGAACCTCCATTGAGATTAATAATACTGGTTTCAACATGGTTTGGTTTTCCCACCAATTGATCACGCACGAAAACAACTCTGAAGTATTTTATGTTTAATTGCCGAGAAGTATCAAGTAAATCAAAATTAGACATGGAAAGCTTTAACAAAGCTTTATCTGGCAGTCTCAGACCTTGACCATGCCATGTTCCTGGTAATCTCAGACCCTGTCCTTTTTTGGGATGTGTCTATGCCATGCCAGGACACTGTGTCCTGTTGCTTTTTTCAGTGCCAAACTGGCAGCTGTTCCAACAGCACAAAGTGCAGCTGCTTTACAGCAGAGGGAGCCACTGCTGCTATTAGGGCTGGTAATACTACTAGAAACAGAAATATACAGCTGGTTTTTGTTGTGTCGCTGATCGCATTTGCAGAAAGATCAAGTTGAACGCCAGCTTTTCTTGGCATCACTGTAGTGCTTGAGCTGACATTCAGTCAACAATAATTTATTTGGGCTCTGCAACGCCACTGATTTATGAGTCCAATTTGCCCCAGAATTCTTCTTTGATGCTGATTGCAGTTTTTTAATCTGATCGGGTGTCAGAGTAACATTGATATGATGATATGACATAACATCATGAATGATCTAATTGCATATTGCTTGCAAACCAATTACATGTTTTCAACAGGTGCATCAATCACTCTCACTCATCTGCCAATACCTTCAAGCAACATTGTTTTGTCTGAGAGTATAACAGTGACTGCTCTGTAACCACCAGGACCAGCTAATAATACACCTATTCGAGCTCGGAAGTGTATGTCAATGACTGATTGCCTAAACAAATCTTGGTGTTCCAGTGAAATATAATAGATTGGATATAGCATTATGAAGTCCCATCTGAGACATCTGTGAACCAGAATCAACATTCTGATAACACCCCATGAATGACATCAATTAATGACATGCACGTACAACACGATTTTAGTCGAAATTCACCAGTACTTCCTCTGATGGTACTTGATGTCCATTTATTCTCAGAGAAACTTCACTAACCCTGAGTGTGTCAAACACCATTGGCTTTAATTCTTGTGAACCTACTCTGATGTTATCCTGAAACGATATAAACACGCTGTGGTGCTGAAACTCCCTGCTGTGATGCTATCTGCCATGTAAATAACCCAACAACGTTACTCTGGATGCTGTCTGTGGTCATCATCAACCACAATAGTGTTGACTTACTGCTGCAATCCATGAAAGAGAACAGCTGTTGTTCTTCAACGAGTGATGGTGTCATTGTTGGCATCCACAAAAAAAGCTTTGTCAGTTTCACTTTACTATCATCAACACCATCAGGATGCCAGATTGCATTGTAGTCCGTGGCTTTTCGAACTTGTGCTATTATGTGTTTAGCACTGAAAATAACTTTTCTGACATTTCTACAAAATTCTTCATTGTCATTTAACACTGATCCTAAGTTAAAATTTTCATTCATTGATGCGATTGCATCTCCAGTGCTGTTCATTGTTATGATATGGTTCTCGGGGTGATCACTGGTGTCCTTGGCAAACATCAATGATGGACCAGCAGACCATGAATAATCATCAGAATATCTTGCCAGGCCAAGTATTGTCATGGCAATGTCGATGTTTTTGAGTCAAGATTCAATTTTTTTCCATTCATCATTGATGTGGCACTGTTAAACAATGCCATAACACCATTATTAATAAAACCAACTTGATCTCCAGCTCCATACAGTGTATTATCTGCTTTCAAAAGCTGACCTTTGATCTCAATAAATGCCTACACAGCCAAGAAATATGCTTGTTTCCTGAACTTGTAGCTCGATTCTTCCATGAGTGTCAGGTACACGTGCACCATTAGAGTATACTGATAACCATGCACTGATTCATCTTTGAGAACCAGTGCATCCATGTCAAATGCTGGATCAGATACATGCTTGAACATTTTTATTTATATTCATTGTTGTCTAAAACGACCATTGAGCCAGACCACATCCAGCTATTAGACTTGCAATTTTTTTTCTCTCTGCAGCTACTTGTTATTTTGTCAGTGATAGCACTCCAGCTAATTCTTTCAACCTCTCATTTGCAGCTTGATTTATTATTTTGCTAAAACTTGGTGGTATCACTTCAGTGCTGGGCAGTTTTACTGGCTGTAGTTTTTATCATACTAATCTTGCGAGTCTGTCTTTGATCGTAGTGAATGCTTTACCAGCAATATCACCAACAGTGCCAATACCCTTATCACGAACAACTTCAATGGCTTCCATACCTAACTGTTTTGCAAGCAGGATAGCTTTTGGGGCTATCCTTTTAAATAAACCCTGAATAACATTACCGAGTCCATCTCCGTAGATCATTTTATAAACCAGTAATCGTGAATTAATCACACTGATGTTTTCAGGTCCATGTTGCGCAATGTGTATAATCATGTTATTACCATCTTATATTACGTGTTTAGGCTCGAATAAAAAGTAACAAAAGAAAGAGTGAAAACAACAAGCATTTACAATTTTAACAAATAAAAATACTGTACAAATAAAAAAATAAAAACTTATGGTTTTAGGAATCAAATCCAAAATTAATCCAAGAATAATCCACAAATTAAATTTTAGAAGTCATAATAATAAAATGTTCTAGTGAATTCATGTTCGAGTCCTGACAAAGAATCCAAGATGGAGGCGATGACGTATACTGTATCCTTTGTGGTGCTGTAAGGTCTACAGTTCTGTGTTATTCAAAAACAATAATCCAGTGTTTGAATTTCCCAATAAAATTTAATGAAATGTCTTTGTCCAAGAATTCTGTATGAGCACTCAAATATTTCCAGGAAAAAGAATCATCCTTTAGAATCCAAATAATTCGAAGAAACATTAAAATGTAATTCACCAAACTGGTCACAAACAAATGAACACCTTGCCATCAAGTGTTTTATGCCCAGACTGAGAAATATCTCTATAAACATCACTATTAAAACTAATGTGCAATTTGGAAAGCCCAGAATTGCAAAATGGAGGCTGTTTACATATAAAAAATCACTAAGTCCCAGTATGACCATGAGAAAAACCAATACTTTTACTTTAAGAATAGGATAAAAATAAAAAGTTGTTTACTTGTCTCAGTGATTCTGAAATCAAGGTTGGGAACTAGGTCAGCTTTAGGTATTTACAACTGAAGAGTCAAGGTCAGACTATTTTCTGAAAAAATATCAAGTTCCTAGTAAACAAAACTACTATTTATTTTGACATATAATGAAATTAAAAATAAAAAGATTTTAACACATTAATCCCTGGAGGTTTCTGTCGTTTTCGTCTGAAATTTGAGTAGGAAAAATATTTTGAAAGCTATTTCTGAATACATTCAAATACATCAACTTCCAGGTGATCTTCCAATAACATGCCTAGTTGTGTTAGAAACATCATTTTTCATTGGCTACTGTGCTCGCACATGAGCATAAGGGTAAAAGTTTGGAGTTCCTTTTTTGTTTTTTGCTTAACTCATTCAGCCCCAGCACTGTTTTCAGTATCTCTGCTGCTATGCCTCAGAAGCACAAAGCTGTGTCTAGCTGCTTGTGCCCCAGAGTTTTTACCTGTTTGAAAACATCATGCAGATGCATTCACTCTTACCTTAATTTCTCTTCTTATATCCAATTAAAATCCACAAAATTTTCACCACTTATTTCAAATGAATTTGTCTACACAGTGATGTATTTTTTTCCCTATTTGTCCAAGTCTTTCACAACTTATTTATCAGGTATTTACAAAATTATGTGCAACGTTTATCCACAAGAACTCTATCATCATCGCTGTCAGCATCCTCATCTTCGGACAATTCAATCTCAGAAATGTCTATGTCCGAATCTAAATCTCACAAAATATCCAACTGCCAAACATATCTTTCCTCAGCTTGATCAATATTTTCAAGATCAAACCCGAGAAACTCCACATTTTGCTCTCATCAAAAACCACTCTTCTGTCCGCCATCATTTACGATTTTTCATGAACAGAACACGTGTAGTTAAACCGCTCTCAACAGCAGCTGCTTCACTGATGATTTCTTGGGAATTATTGCCAGCTCGTCTTCCACCAATCAAAATTTCTAGTTGATCAACATCAGCAAGGATATTATTGGAACAAAGTTTATCCTGAATCATCAGCAATTCAGCGATCACATTACCACCTTGTTTTTATGATGTTGATCATGAGTGGCAAGGCCACTTCCAGTTGCTTCTTCAGGTGGTTCTGGTTCTGGTTCAGGGGAGCACTGCTGGAGTGCCTCTGACTCAACTTTTCTTTTCCCTTGTTGTTTTAGACCTAGTTTTTACACCTAATTTTATTCTTTCTTCTTTTGATTTTTTAATTTTATGCATCAATGCTTTTTGATTTGTTTCCCTTTCCAATTCTACTCTTGCAAAATATTCTTCTACTGTGTTTTTAAAGATTTCAAAATTTCTGTCACCAGTTTTGACTTGCTGAGTGTTAGTAGCAATGTGATATACATCTTTGACCAAATCAGCATAATATAGTGTAAATATGTTCTGGTTTTATGTATAGATCTCTATGACCATATCCATAACAGGTAATATCTCAAGAGTTTTTTGTGTTGCCTCAGTTGCAGTTACAATTTTTCGGTTGGTTTGACAACTGGTTTAAATAACTGTTCTGTACCCTCTGTAAAATTTCACATGAGCTTCCAGACGCTGTTACAGCTGCTGTTTTACAGACTGGAAGATACTTCTGAATTGCATCCAGTCATTGTCAAGCTAATTTAACTTTACGAGATTCCATGGTAAGCAAATAATCACTCATTACTATTATTACAACAACGATTTAGTTAAAGATCACTAAGTCAGCAGATATACAAGGTTTTACTGTATTACAGTAACATAATGCAATTTTTCATCTAGAATGAACTGCTGGAATCTCAATTCTACTGAAAATTTAGACATTGCCATGGTCACGTGTCAAGCCGCTAAAAATACCTATGCGCTATTAATAACATGCAGGGTTTCCCATATGTCACTTGTCTGAGTGCGCTAAATACCTATGTGCTTTTAGTAACCTGCTGGGATTTTACAAAGTAAAAATCTATAACTGTATACTATTTAAAGAAATCTGTACCTCTTATATTAAACATAAATTTTTAAATACTAGAATAAATTATACAAATCTAAATGCATAAGCATGTTTGATTTTTTATATGTTTTTATATCCGTCTGTTCACAAATACAATATATTTATATATTCTCTGTGAAAACCACCCATTTTGCCGTAAGCTGTTTAAGAACATTCTTGAGTATGGTGATAAGTAGCCAGACCTGTTTCGCTTGACTAATTCTACCTGTGGACTACAGATATGGATTATTCTCCCACTCGGCATATACATAGTATGAATTTAGATATACTACTTATTTTTTGTAAATAACACTATTTTATTTCAGCTGAACATTCTAGAGCATGGGATGATTATAAATGATCTAAAACATTATTGATTTATCATCAGCCGGTATTTATATTAGGTTTTAACAAATATCTCTTGAAGCAGTGTAGTCTGATGGTAATGTCATTGGATTCCCAAACCATTACCAGACCTGCCAACCCTGACAAGTCCATCTCAGTAAGGCAGTTGATTCTTTTTCCGTAAGTTTGACCAGTTTTCGGTAAGGTGTAACAAAATACCATAAACCGTTATTGTAAAGCTGGAAAACGAAATTAAAAGTTCAGTATTCGGAATGTGCAGCGACGATAAACATGTTCAACTGAAATGTTTGTAAAGTACATGTAGACTTTATTTACCACTAGTACAGTTGCACAAATTTTAGCTCCAAACCCTATGGAGCTCAATGGCTTGTTGCAATCCCTCAACTTAATGTACTTCTTGGAAATTCTTTTTTCCATTCCACATGACGACGTCAATCATATTTCCACCATGAGTCATACTCAAATTGGCATGTGATGTCCAATAAACATAATTGTGTCCCTTCCAGCTTATATTCACAAGAATCTTAATATTCCTTTTTATTTTTCTGTGACGATTATTAACACTTTTCAAGAGGCTTATTTCCCCTTTTGTCTTAAACATGCATCGCCTGCTAGACGCCATTATTAAAAAAATTCCATGATCAACAGTTTGATCATGCAGATGCTTCACATAAACAATTAGCTGCAGTTTAAAGCCTCTGATGTGCTGCTGTAAAGTTAGTCTAGTTCCCTGACCAATTTCACTACTTCTAATATGAAACCCGGATCCAAATCAAACAAGGATGAACAAATTTCCTGAATTTTTCGGCAATGATCATTTTTTCGTAATTTTTGCTTGTATGCCATAAGTTCATATTTTAAGGGTAAATTTCAAAAGACTTACAGCAAAATCAAAAGTGTTGGCAGGTCTGCATTACTGGTATACTTTGTGGATTCAAACCCCGGAATCGGCATATTGCTGGCAGGTTAAGCCTGAAGTTATTTAAGTGAGAGGCTCCAGATGAGCTCAAAAGTTAACATGATATTCACTGATAATTGACAGTTCGCCTCAACCCTGAAAGGGGTTGTGGTTTTGTAACCTGGAGATTTCATTGTGGGTGGGTGGGCAAAAACAAATATCAATAATTAGGGAATGTCCTGACTGTAAAGCGTGTGGATGACAAGCCTCAATTTTTTGTTTTCTTCAGAAATGCTACTAAAACAATAAGGCATTAAAGCAATTATTCTAATAAAAGCATTAAAGCAAAAATGCTATTAATTTTTATATATAAATATTTTTATTTGGTCATCCGGTAACTAAAAAAATCAATCTTGTTTGATTCCAGAGAAAACAAAACCGAAGCCATAAAATTGCACAAGAAGAAGTTTTTCTTACAATGATTGGTTACTGAAACAAGGGCTTGTATATTTTTTTTGGCGTCATTTTTACTTGGTCTTCTTGCCAATTGATCGATTAACCCCCTCTTGCTATGTTGTTCATATTTTGACTAAAACATCAAATAAAAATATTCACATTTTATGGCACACAAAAAAATGTGTCACATACAGTACATTTTACTATTCGTTGGTCATTCCAATGGTTCCACGTATTTTTGTTTGCATCATTTTTTTCAACTCCCTCTGTCCACCATTTTCTCTGCTCACTTCCTCTTGCTGCTGCAGAATATTTTGGGCTCACATGAAACTAAACTGTATCTTAATGTAGTCATGTAGGCGCATTTATTGAAATTAAATATTAACTGTTCTTCTAATATTTAATACTAAGATAGTTTAACCAAAGTATACTCAATCTGGATTGTTGAATACTCTGTGCCTTAAATGAAAGCAAAAAACTTCCTGATGAAAATTACCGATCACTATGGACTTTTACAATTGTAGCCAGGTTCTAAACTGGGTAAAGAAATGAGTATATCGGGTTTATAATAACAAATAACAGGTTAGTATGAATTTTTTTTTCAACATGTGCTGTTTTCATTTTGATATTATACTACATGGCATTCAATCTGGTTTGCAATGGATCACACCTTTAGGTTGACCTGATCCAAAAATGTCCACATAATTTAAACACTGATTTTGCTATATGTACCTCTCAGGGTATATAAATAATTACCTTCCAAAGGAATACAGATGTATGAGGATCCCAATAAAGTGAATAATTGCCATTTTAAGATACAGTGTGTGAAATCAAATTCAAAAAATGATACTCATTACTGAAAAAGTCATTTCTGAATGCCTATCTGACCTGTATGATTTTTACTTTAGTTCCACACTACTTACTCTGATCTGAATTCTGGCTGCCTCCACACCATTTGGTTGACCTGCTATGGAAACCTGGACAGAAAAGGACATCATGTTGAAATATCAAATAAAATTATAGCAATGGATGGTTGGTTGGTTGCTTAGTGACTTTAAAAACCACTTTTAATACATTATTGGCTATATCATCCCAAGGAAATGGAAGCTAAGCACCTTTCCCAAGAACACACCAAGGCAGCTGTCTCTAGTTGGCCTGGACAGGCAAAGAAGTCCTGAACTTTGGACTACAAGTCCATTACTATCAACTAAGCTGCTCTTGGCTTTCTATAGCAGTGGAACTATCATGGAAAAAATTGTCTCTTTTGTAAAGACCTACAAAAAGATGTAAACAATAAACTGCTCTGGAATTATTCTGAAAAATACAATTTGAAAACTCACTGCTTTATCATGGTTGAAATTAGACAATTTGTTTTACTCTCCTGACAACTTTAAAAATGCAAAAGGTAAATGTCTCAACATTACTCCTTATAGGATGAGGGAATTTCAAACTACTCTCCTTAGCCCCCACTGATCTATCTCTCCTAACTTGATGACTTACTTCAGCTTTTTTGAAAAGCTTGCTAAAAGATATAAATTAATGATCAACATTTTTTAGTTACTAAATATGCTATTTACTGACAAATATTCTTAACTAGCAAATTTCAAATATACCCAACAGGTACTTGTAGTTTCACAAGTAGCATATGACTATCCTGTCTGTTTGTATTAGGATCATAACATGTTCTGTTAATCTAGGATAATTACACAAATTTCAATGCAGAAAACTTTTCAGAAATTTCTATCTAACAATGTCAAAGATAAAGTATAAATTAACAAACAAATTCAATTAAGTTTTGTTCTCCACCTTCTGTAATGAGGTCAAAACAGTTCACAATACTGTAATGAAATGAGACTGTGACCTCCAAGACATTTGACTGACCTCAAGACAAGCTAAAAAGTTACTAGGCAGACATGGAAAGTAAGTTTCATGCCTCAGAGTGCATTAGAGTAACAGCACAGAAAAGAGGTAAAAATAGTAATCAGTGACCTTAATCATGAATAGAAACTTTCAGTGTGATACATTCAGTGCCACCAAACTGAAAAGCCTAAGTGTAAGATGATTCATCTCTGCACCTCAAACAGCATTAGAGTAACAGCACAGAAAAGATGTAAAAATAGTAATCAGTGACCTTAATCATGAATAGAAACTTTCAGTGTGATACATTCAGTGCCACCAAACTGAAAAACCTAAGTGTACCATGATTCATCTCTGCAATTCAAACAGTTTTTATGATCCAAAGCAAAAATGAAGGAAGCTTTAAAATATTCCCATGACATGGTGCAGTGCCTCAGTGATTAGTGTGCCAGATTTGCAACCAAAAGGTTGCAGGTTTGAATCCTACCCTGTTATGGGCAGAGAGAAACATAAATATTATGTTTCAAAAAATTTGTGAAAATGCAAGGGGGTGGGGGTGGAAAGGAGCCAATAAGCCAACGGCAGACAAAAATGAGAACAAATTATGTTCTTACAAAAATATGCAGGACCGTACACGTGATATGTACTAAAATCCCAGCATTCAGCAGCCCATGACAAGATTGCAAGAAATCTTCCTGATTACATGTTTTTCCATGTAAAATATGGAAATAACTTGGGATATTTGTGCCGTCATGAAAATCTTAATTAAACAAAAGAAATACAAATGTCAGGATGTTTAACCATGACTGTGATGTACTTAAGTCTCCCTTATTTTGAACAAAATTATTCAATAAAAAGGATCATTTCTGTACCTGATTGCTCTTCTCCTGCACATTGTTTCCCCTGTTGGAGTCTGGGAAGTGAATATGGCAGGATGTCTCTTGCATCACCCGCTTAATGTTATTACCTCCCTTGCCAATGACATGAGAGTGGTCTGTGTGGGACACATCCATCTTCAATGTAACACGATTGCTCTAAAGCAGAAAGAAAATATTCATCATAATCTATACTGATTTATTTTATTACAAAGTCTTTCTGTTATGATTTAATTTTTTAATATTTTAACTTCAACTTAAAAAAATTAATAATTGCACTTAATTTAAGACAAGTACACTGACCCTTAAGAGACTCATGCTGTACTGGGCCAAAAGAATATAATAGGAATTCAAGATAGGAATATTTTATTTCTTTAATCTGCTCAATGTTGAAATGATCTGTGATATTCTTCAGTGATAACAAGATATTCAAACTGCTGTGCTGGATGTATTGGATGTCAGATTGGTACTATTTCTATTTAGGGCAAAGTATACATCATCAGAAATCTTTTGGTGAAAACTTCTTTTCATAATGATCATTCATGGGACAAAGTGAGACGATTTTCAAGACAGCCATTGTGGCAGCCATATCGAATGCATGACTGACACCATTTTCACTTAAGACCAACTATGTTTCATCAAACGTTTATTGGTGAAAACCAATTGTTGATATAGCCATCCATTTGGAAGGAGTAAAGATAACAATATTTTCAGGATAGCCATCTTGGTGACATTATCAAGGACCAACTTGACACCATAAGAACTCTTCTGACTTTCCATTTAAGATGAGTAGTGGAAACAAGATTTTCAGGATGGTTGCTGTGATAGCAATACTGCACATAACACTGGCACCATTTTCATTCAGATCCTACTAGACATCATCAGAAGTCATTTAGTGAAAACTTCACGCTGATATGACCATTCACTTTGGAAAAGCAGTGATAACAAGACTTTTTCAGCTGGCCACTGTCCCAGCTAAGGTGGAAGACATCAGATCTGAATCATTTTCATTTAGGACTAACCTGGCACCATAAGAAGCCTTCAGGTGAAAACAACATATGACTTACAATTCAGAAGAAAGTGACAAGATTTTCAAGATGGCTTCTGTGGCAGCCATATGGGAGATCAGATTGGCCCCATTTTCATTTAGGACCAATCAGACATCCTAAGATGACCTTGGTGAATACCCATGTCAAAATAACTTTCCACTTAACACATTAACCCCATGCAATGACTTTACGGGGCAGGAGGTAGTAGCCTACTGCCGAGCTCTGTAGCATCATGGTCATGCACGATACACTGAAGTAGGCGGTATTATAGAAAGGTAGACAGATGTAGCTCTACAATGATACCAAATGATCTGGAATATCTAGTTGCACTACAAAATACAGATAGAAAAACCTCATTTTTTGGACCCGACTTTTTTTTATGCAAAATTTGCCCATGGTCGGAATCCGATTTTGTGACAGGATTTTAGACTTTTTGGTCTCACATCTAAGACAAACCGGTATGAACTGCAAACAGACAGATGAGCCTTTGCAAAAAGTAAGATAAGATGGGCATTTGGAATAAAGAGTGGTCTCCATAAAAAAATAATGGCTCCGTTTAGCAAAAAAGTCAAACTTCTACCCTTCTGCTCATGCGCAAGTCAAATAGCCAACAAAAAACAATGTTTCTAACACAACTAGGCAGTATTTATTGAAAGATGACCGGGGATTTGGTGTTTTCGAGTCTATTCAGAAACAGCTTTCAATATGTGTTTCCCACTCGATTTTCAGGCAAAAATGACAAAAAGCTCCAGGGGTCAATGTGTTAAGAGTCATAACAAGGAGATTTCAAGATGGCTGATGCAGTGGCCATATTGGACATCGGATCAGCCCCCTTTTCATTTAGGACCAACTAGACTTCATACAAAGTCTTGTAGTGAAAACCCTATGTTCATATATGACCATTCATTCTGGAGAAGTAACAATAACAATATTTTCATAGGAGTCACTATGGCAGCCATATTGTATGTCTGAGCTGCACCATTATCATACAGGACCAACTAAACCATGGGAGGAATGTGTGTAAAGTTTCATGGCAATCCTACATGTAATGCAGGAGGATTAGTGATAACACATTTTTGCCAATGGGCTAAAGGTTGATTCCTTTAAGACCATCATTTCATAAGCTCCTGAGCTGAAATTCAATATTCCTTAATAACGTTATGCTCTGGAAAGCAAAATTATGAGGCTGGTGTTTAACACATTAGCACAATCCTAGTGCAGAGGAAGTTTACTTATTCCATAAATTGCATAAAAATAAAGAAAAATGAAAAATGTTAAAGCCTTTAAATACAGTATCACACCTTTAGCACACTATTTTAAAACGTCACAGACTTTCTGAGGTAGAAGATCACATGATGCATCCCTGTGCAAAATAGCTGCCTCCATACAGAATGCACGTGGGTACCTCAAGCCTATTCTATAACCCTAAACCCCAAGAACTGCTCCAGTGGCCTAGTGGTTAGAGTATCCGCCTCGGATGCGGGAGGTTGTGGGTTCAATCCCCATCCAAGTCATACCAAAGACTTACAAAAATGGTACTAACAGCTGCCTCGCTTGGCGCTCAGCATTAAGAGGTTAGTGTTAGGACTGGTCGGCCTATTGTCAGGATAATGTGACTGGGTGGGACAGCATGCTATATGTCTGCGGCATGATGCCCCAGTGCTAGACATCACCATAAACTGCCACACTGCAGACATCGTAGCGATATGACTGAAAAATTGTTAAAGCTACATTAAAAAATCCAAGTCACACACATACATACCAAAGCCTGAGACAGCTAAATATGGTTGAAAGAAAACAAAGCTTAGTCAAGTTATGCTGCAGAAGGAAGTCATAACAGTTGTAAATGATGAAATGAAAAACACTCAAATCAAACTCGACTGAGGTTTGACCAGTCTGAAGCCCCATGCTACAATTGTTTGAAATCCAACAAATTCAGGTGAAGTTATCCTGTGGAAAGCAATGTCATCAGGATGAGCAATCTGGGATCGTAACTCTTCAAAGCAAGATTTAATCCATATATGGCACATGTAAATTGATGAGACAATGTTCATGTCAAATTGCATCAGAATATGTTCAATTGGTCTTCAGCTTTTCCAGTTACAAGCAACATCTCACAGAATGCTGGTTACTAATATCTGCTGTACAAGATACACTAATGGGAAAAGGGCAATAACTATCAAAATTGGATCTAAAAAGACAAAACCTTTTTTAAAAAGTTATGTAATAGGCTATTTGCATATCAAATGGCAAATGGCATCTATCTGTATGACAGAATTGCTAAGCTATGGAAGTTAATGGAATGTGAATTGATGATGGATAGAGGGGCTAACAGATGGATGCAAGGATGGATAAAAAAGGAGATTTACAAGCATAAAGAACAGGTGATTAACCTACCTAAGAATGTATAAACTTTTATGACTGTATTAGTGTTTGAGGAACCTAAACAAGAATTTCAGTGGATGCTATGTCTAGCCAGCATAATCGAAAAACTTTACAAAATCAGTTCAACAAGAAAACAAAATCACTGTGACCATAATAGTAGGTCACTCAGGTTATTAACGCTCCCATGATAAATACATCCCTCAAATTTTGTTGTTCTGTACAAAACAGCATATAAGGAAATGAGCTAAATGCACAAACATAATATAATCACTTAAAGAATGAAAGTAGTAACTGTGATCTACTTTTGTCAGTAAAAAGTAGTACTTTCCATGATGGAAAGAACCATCAAGCTTCCTGGCTTGTGCATACAATGGTGTCTGAAAAACTGAGCTAAATGCACAAACTTAACTTAATTGCTAGAACCTAACAAGTACTGTATTGGGGAAGAGGGTGTAAAACTAATTTTAATTATGAAAACTCATCTGCTCTTACGGGATTGCACTATCTTTTCCTGGTCCTGGTCCCCAATCCAAGGAGACTATTCCTCCTCCATCTAATAGTTGGAAATCAATAATAAAAAACCCAACTTGATCCCAGTGTGATACACTAGTTAAATTCTGACATTCATTCATTCTCTCTCTCTCTCTCTACACACACATACACACACACACACACACTTTTAATTGCAGTAATATCTAACTAATAAAACTACAATTGCTGTATTGCTAAAGTTGCCAGCCCAGTGTGAGGCTGATGTCCTAACAGGGTCCCTAGGTTGCCAAGTGGTCCAAGGCACTTGCCTTTCCAGATTACTCACATCTTTCCTCTGTCCATATGTGTTCGAGTCTTAGCTCAACCAATGTAGGAATGTAACAAAGCTTGCCAATAATTTCCCAGGGGTAGGTGATTCTGCCCATAATCTTTCAGGCTCTTGTTCTATAAATTTACTGACCGCCATTAATTAATTAATAATAATAATAATAATAGTAATTGTTGTTGTAGGGTTTAATGTCATTTTTCAGCACAAGATAGGCTATACATGGCGGTCAGTATAAATGGTAGCGGAAGAACCCAGGAAAACCTTGGAAAGAACCACTGACCCACAAGAAGCTAGTAGCAAGCTTTCTCACATACCCATATTGGTCGAATCCAAGACTTGAACCCACGCAGACAGAGGTGAGATGGTAGTGATCCATGATGAATAGTGCTTTAGACCACTCGGCCACTCGGGGCCCCTAATAATAATAATAATAATAATAAAAAATACTTTATTTAATGAGGGTGACAATACTCATTTGAGGCCATCATTAGGAAAGAATAAAAAGAAAAAGACAAATACGAAAGATAATGGTAGATTTAGTTATGCTAAGTTCTATTATGATGTATTAGTAATGCATAATCATGATATCTCTTTTTAAACACTGTAATATTTCCTCCAGATTTCACATAAAGAGGAAGTTTATTTCACAGACTTGTGCCAGAGTATTGGAAGCTTTTCTAATATTGCTGTTCTTGGTTTTAGTGGATCAAGGTTTCCATGTAATGTTGATTTTAACTAGTAATGTGTTAAATAGGGCCTGGATAAATCCTGAATATACTCTGGTACAACTCCATGTAGACATTTATATACATGAACTGCCTTGTGAAAATCAATTCTTTTCATATATAGTAAACCACTTTAGTTCTGTAAACAATGAATTTGATGAATAATCAATAGATGCATCTAAACAATACATGCTGCCAATTTTTTTTGCAGTTTATAAATCCTGTCAAGCCGAGATTTGGCAGTTTCCCCATAAAATTGAACAATAATCCATTGTTTGAAGAATATATGAATTGAAGTACAGAAGTAGAGTTTCTGTAGTTAAAATATTTCTTAATTTTGCTGAGTAGAGCAACTTTGGATGACAGCACTTTACAAAGTTTGTCCACATGGTCATCAATTAAATTATTACCTACAGATACAGATACTGGAACATGCTTTTCATGTTTGACATTTTCTAACTGATAATTATATACTGCAAAGAAATAGTTCTGGCTTCCCTAACTTGTGTAATTTTTGTGATGTCTGCAAAATCTTACATTTAGTTTTACCTATATTTATTACTATCTTATGTTATTGTACCAAACTTTGAACTCTGAAAAGATCAATCTAATACTGGCCCCAAAATTCCTGATCACAATACAAAGATAAGCTGTCTAACTGAACTTATTATTACTGTCAGGAGGTTTGTTCTAGTGCAGACTTGAGGATGGCATGACACTGTCTTGGACTGGAACTTTTGCACCCAATGCATAAATGCCATCAGTCTGGTTGATTTAAGATGAAAAAAAGATGAGTAAGTCTGCCAGGAAGCAGCTTTCAAGAGTTTATCCAAAGAGGAACAATTCAAAAAGGTCCAACATGCACCTATAGCTCTGACCTCATAGGACTTGGATTTTCATGAAAGAAAGAGGCATGATGGCTGGCATTACTGACTCTGGCAGATATTTCAATCTTGAAATGCTCTTCCAAAAGAAAGTTTTTCAATGCATAAAGAACAATAAAAAGTCAAAACTTTCTTCATTTCTATGAATGCATGAAAATTCTGGAACAAAATTACCACTCTGAATGTTCATCAGTCTCTCTACTGTGCCATTCCTTAAACCAGTGTACATTCCTTCAGAGATACCAGAGGACAATGGTGGAACCAAATGGTCCCTGAAAGAGGTGGTGGGTAAGAAAGTATATAGTAAACTTCCTTTACTAGGGAAAGAACTCATTCAACATCCATGAGGTTCGACCAAACCTCTGAAGAAAGGTTAAATCTGGCACTTACTACAATGTTAAGAAGAATGAGATTTGATAGGAGAGGGTGCACTCTCAAGAGACTACTGCCTATTTCCTACAGAAAAGGTCAAAAGACTTCCTTCCCCTTTCTGCTAGCCACCTTGTAATGAGAAACATGGGCAAAAAGGGGTTCTGAAAATAATCTGTTGCTTCACCTATTCAGAATATTTAAGATGGGGACCCACAGACCTTCCTGGGTGGAAGAATTTTTCAGTAAGCCCCAGTTTTGTGGTCAGGAGCCTGTGTTGCTGATTTCTCAAGACAAGTGTGGCAACTGTAGGGATTTGCACTCTGAAAAATGTCTCAGCAGAAGGTGGAGCAGACACAAAAGGATTTGGTTGTGCTCCAGCACAACCTTTGATGTTTTTATATCTTCGTGGTGGCATTCCTACAGATGTAAAGAATCTCTGTAGAAAGCACCATGGACATCCAGACTGCATGTCTAGATGTCTTGGAAACAGACTCAACAATCTCTGCATTGCAGCTGGAGACAAAGATTCCACCTTCATCAGACTGGGAAAGGCAGCTGAAAAAGAGATCAGTATGGGAGGTTATGGTAACTAATGTACGAGCCTTCAGTTCTGAGACCTCAAAAATTTTACAGGGAGACAGACCAGGTCCCTGCTGAAATCAGCACCAGAGTTCAAGGTGGGGGCATTTCAGAGGCTAAGTAGGTTAATGGACCATGCCATGTAACTGGGAGCTGAAACCAAGGGCTGAAGCAAAACTAAGAGGACAGACCAACCTACTGCTGTCTGGTTGCTTCTTGTCCTCAACACAACTTTTGCATTCGCTCACTCACCATCACTGAGTGAGGAAACAACAGAAGGTCCAATTTAGGCTGTATGTTGGAGACCTTCTCCAAACTGTAGAGGATACTAGCATCCTATGATTTCATGGATTTGGACACTGATTTACCAGAAGGCAGCAGTAAATCTCATTTACCACTTTGCCAAAGGTCAACACTTCCTCCTCCTCCACCATCTGACCCATGTAGAGAGACAAAAATGGAGACCAAACCAAAGAAAAGAAGAGCCCAAGATGACTGGTTTTTCTGGGAACTCAACTGTATCCAGCAAGTCCATCATCCTGTCTTCAGTCTCAGGGTCCACTTGGAAGATCAGTCGCCCACACCTGGTGGTCAGTGACCAGGGACAAAAAAATGGCAGACTGGTACCAATCACCATACCCAGTGATCAGCGCCTGGTGCCTTGTTATCAGTTCCTGGTGCCCAGTGCATCTACACCAGGTTGTCTTGTGTTTTGTGCCAAGTGCCCTGTGACTGTCACTTGGTATATTACTGAGTGACTAGTGCCAGTGGTTGGTGCCTGATGATAGCCTTTTATGACCACCACTTTACATATTACCTGGTGCCCTGCATCACACCTTCAACAACTGTCACTTGACAAGCTCCCCTGTTAAAAGTCACCTGGTATACAAAAGTCAGACAATGTACACCTTGTTGAGGAGTCTCTATTTGGGCAACTTACTTTGGCAAACAAAGATACCCTTAATTTATGCACAGATCCACTTGTGCGAAAAGAAGACTGCACTTTCCTTGCATTGGAAAGGTGGAACTTCCCTCCACCAGGAAGTGCAATGATCTTGTGGGAGTAGTCAATTTACTTCCATGTGTCAATGATTCCCCCACCCCTACCCCAAAGAAGGCAATTTCTGCACACAGTCCCAGGAAAAAACCATGATCCCTTCTTTCTGGCCCTATAGTTATGGTGTACCATATCTTTTCAGGTCAAAGGCAACAAACAGGACAATCATCCATGTGCACATATGCAGTAAATGCTAAGTGGAGTATGTCCAAAGGAGATTTTTTTAACCACAGTTGCCCACACCTTAAAGTATACAGAATGCTGAAAGGAAATACAAGAAATAACCAATGAATAAGAATAAGATTTGGGCGGGTAATATATACCTAACACTGGTTACTAACAAAGTGATGACAAAGTACCACTTTGTTAATAAGTATGCAAAACTCTCAAATTCAATATGGATAAAGATGCATAAAAATTATGCTGGGACCAGGTGTGTATGTGAGTGTGTGTCTGTGTGTTTTGGATTTTTGATGTATCTTTTAAAAAAATTCAGTCATATCACTAGGATGTTTGCAGTGTGACAGCTTATAGTAATATCTAGCACTAGGGCAGACATGCAGCATCATGTCCCACCCAGTCACATTATCCTGACACCTGGCCAACCAGTCCTAACACTAACCTCTTAATGCTGAGCGCCAAGTGAGGCAGTTACTGCTAGTACCATTTTTTAAACTAGTCTTTGGTATGACTTGCCTGGGATTCGAACCCTCGACCTTCCACATCCAAGGCAGACACTCCAACCATCAGGCTACCTTAACGGTTGCAAGGACAAGGAAAAAACCAACAAATACAACTTAAAAAAAGGATACTTTTTACAGTAGAAATGCCAAAAGATTGCAGTGATGAAACTACTGAATGCTCAAGAAACATGTAAAAATCAGACAAGTCCAACAAAAAGAAGGACAATATTCCAACTGTCAGAGGTTGAGTAAAGTATCATACTGGGATTTTAAAAAATTATAATCCTATGTCTCCAATCTCTATTAATTAACTGCATATACATACTGCAATAATAATTGGCAGAGAGTATAATCTACATGGACTAGTGGCAGGAAAAGAATCAGCAATGCAATAACAGCTGATAATGTATTACTACATTTTACCAAAACATTTCCTGACTGGACATACTAGTGTCAGAGTACAAATTTAATGATGACAGCAAAAGAAAACCACCATCATTTGAAAAGTGATCCCTACATCTGGCAGGTGAGACAAAATGGCTGACACACTCAAGCATGAAAAATAGGACACTGTGGAGCTACTTTATGCATAGTGCACTCGTACTCATTTAGGATACATGTATATGCACAAACTGTGGACCTACTTTATGTAGAATATACACACAAACAAAAGCTATTATAAACACACATATACTGTTTTTAAAATATATCTGTTTGTACACTGATTTTACTCCTGTCTGCCATTTCAGATACATCCATGTTCATTCATGTATTCTTGTATAAAGAAAGCTGTGCATTGGGAGTGGGGTGTACTTTTTTTAAACTTTCAAAACGTACTAACAGGACGTCTGTGTAGAAATTATGAATCTTATTATGTGGGAGATTTATACATACCAGTCTTGGAACTAAAGTAGCTATCTGATGCAGTCAGGAAGAAAGAAAAAAAAAACGATACCAGAACAAATAATTACCAAAGTGGATTTGCTGTGACAGTTAATGTTATCAAGGACACAAATCTGGTTCAATGTTTTTATTTCAAACCCTATTTTTTTCCCCATCTTGTGCACTTATTTATCTCAAAGACAGTGTGATTTATGATAAACTGTGCACATAAATGGGCAACAGGAGAAGTTGAACTCACCAAGTGGAGTGTAGTAAGTGGATTATTGCCCTGGTAAACACAATAAATCACACCAAGAACCTTCAAAGTATAACAGATGCTTGCACCACACAGGCTCATAAAATACACTGTATTACAAACCAAGAAAGAAAGACACACACACCATTTACTTTATTAAACACCCAAGTCATTTTCCCATTTTGATCCGTTACTTCATCAAGGATGCTTTGCCCCCAAAAAACATGATAATGTAGACTTTCATTATATGGTTGCAGGCCAGAAAGAAGTTTCCTTTAAAGTAAATAATTATATTATATGACAGAGATACATATCTGTAATGGAATAACAGCCAACCACAGTGTATATGGTAAATGAATTTTACTATATTTGTCCTAACCCATCTTGATGGAAGCAAAGTTTGCCAGTTTCTTTCTGCATCAGTTTATAATGTTACATGTATCACAAATGACTCCGTCTCATAATTATTTTCACTCATTCTCTCAGCTTTAATGGAGAAAACCACAAAACGGTTACCATGCCTGTTTCCATGACTAAAGTGGTGATGGTAACCATCCAAATAATTTTCACCAATGCCCATAAAAAAATGCACTGTTCACAATCTTTGCAAAGGTTATTAAGCACACGCTTTCTGTTAATTATTTTTACAAATGTTTCATTACTTTATAATCATCAAAGTACATGTCTATTTGGTTTTGGTGTTATACAGCAACGAAACACATTTAAGGTTTCAAAGACAACTACATGCTTTGCCCAAGGACACTGATCAATGATGAGAGTCAAGCCCACACCCAACTGGTCACAAGTCAAATACCTTAACCAATGAGCTACCATATGTCTCTTACATAAAACAAAATCATTGCTGAAATGAGTCTCTATTACGCAACCACCTGTTTTAACATGCCATATTTTTCTTTGCAAGAGATGAATGTTTAACACAGGCTGACTGTACATTTTATTCAGAACATACCTGACTTAGCTGTTGGTCTAATCGTTTGTCTGATGAGCTGTAAACCACCAGAGACCAAACCAAGCCTAACACCAGGGTTTCAAAAGGCATTAATAGACTGGACTGGATAATATAGGTATATTTCAGAGGTAAAACTATCCTTTTACAAAAATAAATTCCACAAGACCAAGGTGACTGGCCTAATAAATTTTTAAAATATTAGCATGGTTTTTTTTTTTTATCGAATAAAGATAGTATTAGTAAATGTTCAAATTTCCGTATTTAAAAAAAATAAGGTGTTGGCTAATTATCAAGCATGGGTGATATGATGTGATTTTGATTTTTAACATAACTTTAACAATTTTTCAGTCATATCGCTACGATGTCTGCAATGTGGCAGTTTATGGTGATGTCTAGCACTGGGGCATCATGCCGCAGACATGTAGCATGATGTCCCACCCAGTCACATTATCCTGACACCAGGCCGACCAATCCTAACACTAATCTCTTAATGCTGAACCCCAAGCGAGGCAGCTGTTGGTACCATTTTTGTAAGTCTTTGGTACGACTTGGCCGGGGATCGAACCCACGACCTCCCGCATCCAAGGTGGACGCTCTAACCACTAGGCCACTGGAGCAGTTATCAAGCATGGGTTTATCATTAGAGAAATACAGTGAATGATTAGGAGCTATGAAAAATATGATCATATCACAAAAAATTTGGTTTGGACAAGAAATGTGTATTTAAGATCTAGAGTTGGTTGCTAAATCCAGATATAAATTATAAATTTGTGTTACCTTTGTGTCTAGGACAGCCATGATGATGTCTTTAGCCATGCGGACATCTTCTGGATACCCAATTACCTTGATGTGGGGATCTAGGGAAAAAATATAAAGTAATTAGAAAAGGCATGAAAACTATATGTTCTTAACCTTTGCCTGGTCTCCAGTCAAATTTATCCAACTCAAATTATTTCTATAAAAAACTGGTTGGATTATCCAACTATCAAATCTGCCAGTTTCATTCAAATTTATTTATTTAAATATTCTGATGGAGTCTGGCTTTGACAACATTTTACAATAAAAGAGACATGCTTAAAAAAAGTAATATAAAAAAGGTCATTGATAAATGGTAAACGCTGCAATGTTAATCCTGAATAAGAGAATGACAAAGAGCTGACACAAGATAGATAATATATCACTCTTCACTTCTTGTGCTGTAACAAGAATATGACACTAAATACTGCCACAGATAACAAAGGTATGTTTGTTAGATTCAAATTTTGAATGCAAAATATAAATTAGATATCAATGAATGATTTATTATTTCAAACATATTTTTTTCTGTCAAGAACTTTACTTTTGTGTAAAACATAAAGAAAGCAGTTCAAGGCATTAAGATCTAATTTAAATAAATTAGGTGAGATTCACTTTAAAAATCTGAAGTGAATCACAAATATCTTTGGATAAGTAATTCAAAAGAGATTGCTCTTATTATCTACATGAAGTGATTACCATATATATCCTAGTATCAAACATACCAAACTGTTAATACATGCCCAGATCTGTCAGCCCATGTTTAGACAGATCAGAGTCTATCCTGTTTGTTTCTCTACTGATTTACAGCGAACACAAGATATCCAGATCTATCATTACATAACATACCCGCAGATCCAGGTATATGGCATTTGACATTGTGTGCACTTTGCACACAAAGCACTACATTAATCAAGGTGATTATACTGATAATCTTGGTCCATACAGCAAATCATCCGAATCTTAATTCTGCATGAAAGGATTATCAGCACACAGATCTATTTTAGTGTAATAATATCCTTCCACTTCATCTCATATTCAACAGGTTTATTTTATTCCAATTTTATGCCAAGTTTTAATCATATGCAATTATAAATAAAGCATCAGCTTGATAACTTTCAAAACATGGTATTTTTACTTAAATTGTTTTCTTTTTACCTACCACCTACACTCCCTAAGTCGAATCCAACTGCAAACTGCACAGACCATGATCTACCATCACGTAATGTGCCAAAAGATCTAAACCTATGCAGTTTATTTGGAGCAATCTGCAGAACAAACAACACTGACCCTGATCTAAAGGCACATTATGCAATTTTTGTTGTCTGCATGAAGTTGGACTTGACATAAAAGTAATTATATACAGTAAATAAGCTATTGGAAACAGTGTAAAATATTTGCAGCTATTCTAAAGCTCTATTTTCTACATTGCAGATGAGTCACATTGACAGGTAAGGGTCACACTGAATAAAATATAAGTATTAACACATGGATTTAATTTAAATACAGAAATTTCTAACTAAATCTAGGATTGTTATAAAGTTTATAGTGACTTTCTGAGGGAATGGAATTGGCATTTTCTTGTAATACCAATAAACACTTGGTTTGAGTATAGCAATGTCTAAAATATAGTCGTAAGAGTGGCTGATTCACACCCCACACCCACAAAATGCCCCAAAATATTCATGTTCCTATTACTGATGGCTCATAAAGTTCAACTGTTTTTCTTTTCTCTGTCCAACAAGGAAGTTTCTTCAACTTTAAAGAATGACCTCTTGTCAATAATTCCAACATTTTTCAGTAGACAATTTTATAAATTCCATTTAGGATCTTTCTATTTCTTCTATACTATAAAGATAGGATTTCCATTTCCTTAGTCTTTCTTTATACAGTTTATTTTTATTGTTTTGAGAGCTGTTGTGTTCTTCTTTGCTCAGTCTCAATAGCTTCAGATTTGGTTTCCACACACAAATATAATATTCATGACAAGGTTTTATGAAGGGCTTGTCAAGTGGTAACAAGAGCACACTGAATAACACATTTTATGACTGTCCCATGTTAGACAGTCCTCCATTTAGACAAGTTACATTTTTGAGCAGAAACCATTTTTTTCTTTCTTCTTTCAGACACATTCTGACCCAAAATCAATAGGCTTCTTCCTTGCCACATGTGCAAGTCATCCAAAAAGTTTAGGCCAAGTCTATGATTTAGGACTAATTATTATGTCACAATGACCTGAGCCTTTGACCTGTAGATGGTGCAGAAATAAAGTTATGGTGTGGAAACCATTTTTATTCTTTCAGTCAGTGCCCTTATCTTTGACCTCTTGAACCCAAAATCAATAGGGTTATTTCTGACCCCAAGAGCAAACCATCCACCAAGTTTGGTAGCTATAGATGGTTCACAACTCATTTTGTGTTGAACAAAACTGGTCACTGAAACAAATGGACAAAAATACATTATTTTGTAGAGCGATATTTTGTGCTTAACTTTTGTCCATGACTGTAGATGTACTTTAAGATATTGGTCATTTGTAAACATGTTGACATAGCTTTATGAGTTCAGAATATTCTAAGTGGGCTTGTTTTCCAATTAGAAATGACTACCATCTAGGAAATTCCAGAACATTTTATTGTGACAAAGGTCAACTGGGGATGTATATAAGAGGGGATTTGATAAAGAACTATTCATTCCTGTTTCATATCAGTCTTTGGGAATGTATACTCAGAATTTGCGGTTGTTTTCAAGTATAATTCAAGAGGAATTATTTAAATCATTCACTGGAACTATTAAAGTGTTTACTGACTGGATTAAGACATTATTTGGTGATTACTGAGAACTCATTCAGAGACATTCTGGATTACGTCAATATGGGAATATTCAAGACTACTGGAATTAATTTGGAACATTCTGTACTTTTGAGCTTGTGATTGGACATTTAAGATTACATAGGATTTAATTCACAATTGTTAGTCATTTGAATTTTCACTTTGTATTCAAACTGTTTGTTGAATTTTACTTGCATTCTAAGTTTCACTTCTTTCTGTTACTTAGTTTAAGACCTAGAGTTTAACTACATTATAACTTACATACGGCAGACATATAAAACAATTCTAATGTTATGGTTGTGGATGAGTTCCTGATTAATACCAACATTTTATTTTATTTTTTTACACATGCTGCAATCTGCTATTAGTCATTATCAACCTAACTCCTCTTCTAATGTAACTTCATTTACCTCAGTTATATTCTCTGTCTTCTATTGAAGTACACATATATTTCCTATTAGAAGAACCAAGGTGCATGACTTTGATCTTCCATGCAATGAATCAAATTCGCCATTTCTCAGACCAAAGGAACAACTTCTCTAAATCCATCTGAATGACTAATCTAATCAATGATAAAGTTAACTTTACAGATGACTTCAGAATCAGCATCAAAATGTTTCACCATCTTTTCACATGCTTCAGGCATGTCATTAATAAATATAAAAAACAGAAATAGTCCCAAAACTTACCTTAAGGCTATCCCACTGATGCCACTTGCCAACTCAGGTTCCACCAAAACTTTTGCTTTCTATTAGCCATCAAGAATTTGTGAGCGGAACATTATATACCTGTCCTATGTTTAACAGTCCTCTTTGAAGGAACTATGGGGGTATGGTTATTGACTGATCAGTCTCAATGACCTCAACCTTTACTTAAGGTATGTGATCTTGAACAAAACTCACTGTGCAGAAACCATCATATTCTTAACATACTATGACCCTAATATCTGACCTTTAGACACTGAGTCAATAAATGTTTTCATTACCCTTGCAAGTCATCCACACAGATTGGTCAAGTGTCAAGTAACTTACTTCAGGACAAAAGTGATTCTGCAAAAGAAACATGTCTTCTTTCAGTGATCTTGACCTTTGACCTTTTGATCACAAATCAAATTTTCTTACCCAATGTACAAGTCATGCACAAAAAGTGGTGAAGGTACAAAGCCAATAACTGAAATTGTTCTTCAGAAACCATTTTTCACATTTCAGTCAGTGACATATACCTCTGACCTTTCGACCTCAAAATCAACAGACTTCTTCCTTAACATAAGTGAGAGTCATTCAAAGCAAACGAAACCAAACCAAACCAAAAGCAGCTGCCTCTATGAAGTTTAGTCTCTCAGAAGTTCAATGAGAATTAAGTGCAGGAAACTTGATTTATCATGCATATACCAAAATGAACATTTGGTGACAACTGAGTTGTGCAGAAATAAAACTGAGAATGGACAGATGGAAGGGTGGAATGAGGACATAACATGATATGTTCCACCTTATGGTAGGCATACCAATGAAATAAAATCACTGTTCTGGATCCAGTGACTGCAATCTTTTATCTTATGACCAACATATTGATAAGATTAATCATTTAACCAAGAACTGACCACCTGCCTTTTGGCATGAGCAAAAGAGACCAAAGCAAACTCTAGCAAACATTTAGAATTCACCTTGTTCACTTTGGAAAGGCCAGATAGGTATCACTGCCACCTAAAACCCCTGGACCTACCAAGGATGGGGATTAAAATTAAAAATTGCATTTTTCCTTATTTTAGCCACATAATCAATATTAAATATTTGTAACTTTGCAAATAATAAAAATAAGTGGGGGGGGGGCTGAAATTTCATGGTCCACATTTATAAACTGTGAAAAACACAGAGTAAAAGTATTTATTGAGTTATATTCCCTTCTTTTTCTCAGGAGAAGTTTTATATGAAAGCCTTGACATCATGATTGACAGACATTATAGTTAACTGCTCACATACTGACATTTTTCCTGTTATAAAAGTGAAAATAAATGCAGACTGTATTCCATGGAATGATCACCTTCCTAAGTTTGTGAATATTACCTGGAACATGTACACAATACATCAGCTTATGACATTCAAAGGAATGTGTCAAATTTGATGTCCGGCTGAAGAGCTGAAAACATCAAGAACTTAAAAGGTTCAATTTGAAAAAATAATTATCTTAACACAGAAGTAATAATTTATGGCTTAAAAAAGTTGGAAAGACTGATGACAGAAAAGTTTCAAACCAAATGCAGGTTTTTAAAATTAAATGCCTGCATTCTTGGATGAATGTCATATTGCCACTATTACCTTCACACATAACGCTTTCTCTTAATGTATACAATGGAAAACTGGAGCTCAGTGTCTTTCTTAAGGACACATAAGGCAGCTGACCCAGGTAGACTTGAACATGTATTGAACAAAGATTGCAAGACAAACTAACAACTAAGCTACTGCAAATTACTGAATTAACACAGTTCATGAAATCATAATTAGGGCTGAGCCATTCTGTCCTCAACACATTTTAAGTTAATGACCTAACACAAGACCAACAACAGTGCTCACAGAACAAGTGATTTACATAACCTGCATTGTCCCCTGGATTTCTTCCAACCCCAAATGACCTGGCCCTGATTCAAAAATTTAGTTTTTAAATAATATTTTGTAAACACAAAACATTGTGTGCACAAACTGTTACTCTCTCTCTCTCTCATGCACGCACATACATACACATGAATATGCACACACACACACACACACACACAAAACTGGGAGGGGCCCGAAGTGGCAGAGTGGTCTAAAGCACTCTCCATTACGGATCACTGCCATCTCACCTCTGTCTGCGTGGGTTCGAGTCACAGATTCGGCCAATGTGGGTATGTGAGAAAGCTTGCCAGTAGCTTCTCAAGGGTCGGTGGTTCTTTCCGGGGATTTTCCACTTTCTTCCTCCACCATTAATACTGGCCGCCATGCATAGCATAACGTGTGCTGAAAAATGACGTTAAACCCTACAACAACGAACACCAACAACAAAACTGGGTATTAGTGTTTTTAGAACATATTTTAAATGATTCAAATTGTGGTTTGAAAGTGTGTGTGTACATAAGAGTTAAATCTACTTATAACTTGAACCAGCCAAAAAAAACCAGTAAAGATTGCTTGGTTTTGCTTTTGTGGGGTTTAATGCCATTTTTCAGTACATAAAAGGTCATACATAGTGGCCAGTATATCTTGGGGAAGGAAGAAGCAGGCAAGACCCTGGGAAGAACCATCGACCCATGGGAAGCTACTTGCAAGCATTCTCACAAACTTGTTGGTTTAGCCAAGACACCTACAGACAGAGCTAGGTGAGATGTGAGTGATCTGTATAGGCAAGGACCACTCAGGGCCTGGGACAATAAACAAGATCACCAATTCAAATGAGATGCTTTATATATATATATATATGGCACATGTTAATAATATGTAAGGTATCGTGCATCCATTTTTTGTGCAGTGTACTGTTGTTAAGTATTATTCAAACGAATACAAAATATCAAATTACAAAGATTTCCTTGTTACACTCAAATATTTAACTAAAAGATGTGATCTGATTTTGCTCAATGATTTATCACTTTGAAGATCTTTAATTTTCTTTCAAGAACTTTACTTTCAAGTGAACACAGTATGAGGTAAAGTTCAAGGAGGAACATTTTAATTTAATTTTAACTGAAATTCGTCGAGTAGAGATGAAATTCTGAAATTAATCATGAATATCTCACAACAAACTACTTCACAGTGCAGATCTATTTACTGATATGAAATTCAAGTTAAGATTATGAAGAATAGTTTTATAAATATCTTAATCAGATCATCTCAAAGACTTTCGGTATTACATTTTAGGGTATACATCTAATCCATTAATGAAGTCCTTGCACTAAGTCTAACTTTGTACAAATTTGCTTTTTTGTAATTTTAACTGAAATACAAAATCTGGACTGAAATGTTAATAATCACAAATAGATAAAAATCTTATGGGTCATTGCACTTGACTTCAAAAGCAATCTTATTCTTCAAGCACTAATCAAGTCAACCACTTGCAGTATTCAAGTCTACCACTTGCAGTATTCAAGTCAACCACTTGCAGTATTCAAGTCTACCACCACTTGCAGTATTCAAGTCTACCACTTGCAGTATTCAAGTCAACCACTTGCAGTATTCAAGTCTACCACTTGTAGCATTCAAGTTAACCACTTGCAGTATTCAAGTCAACCACTTGCAGTATTCAAGTCTACCACTTGCAGTATTTAAGTCAACCACTTGCAGTATTCAAGTCTACCACTTGCAGTATTCAAGTCAACCACTTGCAGTATTCAAATCTACCACTTGCAGTATTCAAGTCAACCACTTGCAGTATTCAAGTCAACCACTTGCATTATTCAAGTCTACCACTTGCAGTATTTAAGTCAAGCACTTGCAGTATTCAAGTCTACCATTTGCAGTATTCAAGTCTACCACTTGCAGTATTCAAGTCAGCCACTTCAGTATTCAAGTCTACCATTTGCAGTATTCAAGTCTACCACTTGCAGTATTCAAATCTACCACTTGCAGTATTCAAGTCAGCCACTTGCAGTATTCAAGACTACCACTTGCAGTATTCAAGTCAGCCACTTGCAGTATTCAAGTCTACCATTTGCAGTATTCAAGTCTACCACTTGCAGTATTCAAGTCTACCATTTGCAGTATTCAAGACTACCACTTGCAGTATTCAAGTCAGCCACTTGCAGTATTCAAGTCTACCATTTGCAGTATGGCACTAAATATAAAAGTCAATAAGAATATAACTGAAATGTTTCTCATGCTCTTCAATACAGAAGTATTTAGAAGATATTTCCGAAAACTTTAGATTGCAAATATTTAGTTTTTAAATATTTTTTTGTAACAGGGAAAATAAATGCTGATTCTACTCCATGTACACTAAAACTTCTGCATCCCATGTACCAAAGTTTGCACAGCTGTACACATACTGCTAACTGACACAGCAAGATGTTTATCAAGTTTTAACTTATCATATATACTTACTTAAAAGACAACTGCAAACTGCACAGACCCAGGATGCCATTGCATAATCTACCTAATATGGGTCTGTGCAATTTGGTAGGAGTAATCAGCAGAAAAACAACACAGATCATGGTCTGCATGTGCATTATTCTAAGGGAGATCATAATCTTTGTTGTTTGCAGTTTGACTCAATTTATAAGTGAGGATATACTGTAAGAGCTAAAGCAGTATTTCCCTGCAATAAATGAAAACTTCTAGAGCTTTCACATCAAGAAGAATCTAACAGAGTGACTCCTCAACTGATTGTAACACATGATACTCCACATATTTTCCAGAAGGATTTTCCCTAAGTCCAGAATAATATGTTCCATTTTGTCCAGTTAAATATTAGCAAACTTCGCCTCCTACACAGTACATACACTCAATACTCAAGCTAATAACAGAGTAGTAAAGGGGTAAAATCTACAACAACATCAGATACCTCTACAAAGGCTTGGCCCTTGGGCAAGGCGAACAAGGCAAACACCTTGGGCCCTGTGGTTTCAGGAAATCAACTCCACAGCGCAAATTTTTTGCTTGGAGCCCCTGCTCATCACTTGCTGCCTTAGGCCCCGCATGCTGCCTTGAGCCCTGCACATCCTAGGGCCGGGCATGCCTCTACACTTACTGTCTGATCTTAACATATTAACCCCTAGCAACGACTTAACGGGGCAGGAGGTAGTGGCCTACTGCCAAGCTCTGTAGCATCATGGTTATGCATGATACACTAAAGTGGACGGTATTATAGAAAGGTAGACAGAAGTAGCTCTACAATGATACCAAATAATCTGGAATATCTAGTTGCACTACAAAATACAGATTAAAAAACCTCATTTTTTTTACCCTTCTTTTTTCTACCCAAAATTTGCCTGTGGTCGGAATCCGATTTTGTGACAGGATTTTAGACTTTTTAGTCTCAGATCTAAGGCAAACTGGTATGAACTGCAAACAGACAGATGAGCCTTTGCAAAAAAGTAGGATAAGATGGGCATTTGGAATAAAGAGTGGTCTTGATACAAAAATAATGGTTCTGTTTAGCAACAAAAAAAAAACAAAAAAAGCAAAAAAACAAATCCAACTTTTACCCTTCTGCTCATGCGTGAGCCAAATAGCCAATGAAAAACGATGTTTCTAACACAACTAGGCAGTATGTTATTGAAAGATCACCGGGGATTTGGTCTTTTCAGATCTATTCAGAAATAGCTTCCAAAATGTGTGTCCTACTCAATTTTCAGGCGAAAATGACAAAAAGCTCCAGGGGTTATTGTGTTAAGAGGTGAAAATCATGGTTAAGTCAAAAGTGAAAATGTTTATGAACAGCAAAATCAGAACTTAAATATGATTCTGGCCCTGGTCATCTGTAAACTTTACCCACTTCATGGAGAATTTGAAAGAAGGGATGGATGGGAAGGGAAATTTTGCCTGGTACCTAGTACGGAACAAAATGGCTGGGTCAGTTTTTAAAGGGTAGGTACCCATCTATCATAATATATGGGATGGATGGGTAGACAAATTTTGCCAGGTCATGATACCCAGTAGGCAACTACTTAGCCAAGTTGTTTTTTCACCATGTGGTGCTAAGTCCAGCCGGGCCTGGATGGCCAGGTTGGGTACCCATTCATCCCTAATTACAACCAATAAAACTGTAAAATTAGGAAGCAACTTTTAACCTTACTGAATACCCCTCAGACCTTCTGCATTATGGATGCCAGGTAGGGTCTTTTTCCAGCTGGACATGTATTTAACATTTATGAACATTTTGTGCTAATAGTAAAATGCTACCTCTGTTCCACATAATGTCTTTTTAACTGCAACATGTTTCTTTTCTACCAGTTACATACATACATGTGATACATTCATACACATACAGTCATGTACACAGAAATTACAGACCCAGACTATTTAATTACACATGCAAATTATGTAGATGAAATTACTATCAGTGTTCTATGGTAACAGTTAAACTCATGAATAACACATACTAAGATATTTATATACCAAAACATTCCAGGAGAAAGTGGACAGGACTAATGGTATTACTTAAGACTTTGAGTTCATCCAATTAATATACCTATAATAAAATATTTTTTCATTTCTTTTGGGATATTAATGCATATAATGGCCTCAGTGTACTGAAAAAGGTTTTAAATCTTTCTTTGATTTTGGAATTAGACAGTTTTTGGTTGTCATCTAAAATTCTGGGTGTTTCTGGTTTCTCTGCATTGAAAAGTATTTCTTAACTAAACTATGGCAGACTTAACAGAAACTTGATACATCATTTTGGCTTTTCAAAAGGTTAAGTCATTCTTGAAAAGGTAGGATTTTTGAAGTATCTGCTATCTTCAGTTTGGCCATCTGGTATAATTTTACAGGCTCATTGTTGCCACTGAAATATTTTCTTAATATTAACAAAGATGTAATACCCCATATTGCATAGCAGTCAAAATGAGGCTGAATGTAGTTATTGTAAAATAAGATATAATAATAATATTGTTTTGGAACAAAATACTCAATTTTCTTAATAGTCAGAAGGGAGGTTGAGTTTTCTTTGTAATAAAACTCGTATGATCAGAACAAAGTACATTACTGTCAACAAAATAACAAAAACTTGTCCCTGGAAGCTACTTTCAGTTTTTCATTATTATAGCAATGGCTCACCTGTGTTTTGAGTATTATGAATGAAGCATTTATTTTATTGTATTAACATTCTTCTTGCCATTCTCCTCTATATCTGAAGCTTAAATTATCAAGATATTAGTTTGAACAATATACAGATCAGTTGATGGTACTGTGTTTCTAATCTGTAGGTGAAGATTGATTATGAAAATAACAAAAAAAAAGTTGTCTGAGTACAGATGCTTGTGGTACACCAAAATTGATTCTATTATATTCAGATATATGTCCAAGTAAATTCACTGTTTAAAATCTGTCATTCAAGTATGAAGCAAACCAATCATGAGTTGTGTCATGACATTAGTATGGTGACATATATAAAAGCCTGAATGATGTCCAAAACAAATTTTGTGCAATGGATATTCAAGTTTTAAACCTTGCTGAATTGAAATAATATATAATCGATTACTTAAATCAAGAATACAGCAACTGACAAATTACTAGTATGCTGTTAAAACCAAAAGTTAGGAGGACATAAAAATCAGGGCCATAACTTTTATAAATGATACAATATGGAAAACTGGAAATGAAACTTGTAAAGGTCTTGCCAATATACAGCTGCTTGAAAACTTTGAAATCGAACAATTCTTAGTAAAGTAATGCTGTAGAAACCAAAGTCAGGAGAAATAATGACATGGAAGGCTGAAAACTGGACTTGATGTCTCAACAATATAAAACTGCATGCCAAATTTTAATGAAATCAAGAATATTTGCAACAGCACAATCTAGGGGCTTAAATCCTGTAAATAACACGTGGAAAGCTGAATACTGAACTTGTTCTCATCAACATAAAACAACAAACCAAATTTAGTTGAAATCCAGCAAACCTCGGTAAAGATGGTGCTCTACATATATTTTGCATACTTCTGCAAGAGTGACAGGTGTACAGTAAAGTTGTTTTCTTTTGCAACATGCACAATGGACAGAATGTTAGTACACCTCTCTGCAATTTTCATGCATTGTGGCTAATGACTTAAATTTCTTTACATGCTGTACTTGTGGAAATTGTACATGATCTAAAGTAAGCACACAACTGACCAAAACGGCTGCTCCTATGTTCTTGAAAAATCAGCCTGAACTAGTCCAAAGCAGACTAACTTTAGCAGGTATTAAAACAGGGAAAACAAAGTTTGCCCAAGTAGGCAATACCAGCCTCTGAAAGTACAATGCATGAATTACAAAATATATAAAAATAAAAATAAGTTATCAACTCATTTTTTTAAATACAATCTACCTTTGAATTTCAGGAAGAAAAATAGACCAAGTGATGCTAGCAGTTTTTTTTATTGCTGCACATCTGAAGTAAGGAACAAGAAGTTAGGAATATGCAATCAAAACCTTTGACCCCTGTGCTCCAAAATCTGTAAGCTACAGTGTATCTTATAAGGCAACCCTTCTGCAAAGTCTATTAATGTATGTCAAACAAAACTAAATGTACTGTACAGAAACATTTTTACTACGGCTGGTCACAGCGACATTGACCTTTGATCTTTTACACCCCAAATCAATAGCTAGGGTTCTTTGTCTCAAAATGCGCTACACAAGTGCAAAAATATGGGAAGCAGAACTTGTGCTACTGCACAGAGGTGAAACCAATTCGTTTTTTCAGTCAATGAACTTGACCTTCAACCTTTTGACCCCCAAATGCAAGTGGGTTTTTATATATAAGGCAACCCATCTTTAAAGCTTGGTGAAAGTATGTGAAGCAGAATATAAATCAGAAACCAAATTCTTAAGAGACAGATGGACAGACAAACATGAAGAGTTACCATTATCAATGAAATTTTTTTAAATGTCCACTATCTGTACAAGTACAGATGTCACATCATTAAGCTGATCTTGTAAGCATGGCTTGTTACCGATGCTAGAACCCAGTTTCTGAGATAAGAAATCTCTACATTTACCTGACTTGTATCCTTCATCCTCCTTTTCTATACGCTACTGCTTAAAATTACATATTCACAATTCAAATGCATGAGTGAATTTCAACACAAATTACAGCTGCTGTTTCATATGTCCAATGAATGTACTGTTGGTACAGGAGTTTATACTTCTCATTATTCCTGATCAAGCATTTTATTCAAACATCCAAACTATCTTTTCTAATTGGGGCTAAATTAAATGAGAGCTGACACAAACTCAATCCTTGACATTTCAACCTTGACAGACATCATAATTAACTGATCAATATATTTTTTTCCTTGTTATAGAATAAGATATTTTGATAGTAATAATGGCTTTGTACTGCTCTAATTCCAACTGAAGCAAATCAACAATGACTACTGATTCAAAATGACATGTTATTATATTCCCTTGCTGATCTTTTCTCTTGGGATATGTGATAAAGAATTAATACACAAAACATTCACTACCTATCTATGAATGAGTGATATATCCAATTAGATTTTAAGAAAGGGTACTTTTACCTATAATGCATAAAGGATGGTCAGATATATGTAACAGCAAATTACTACAGTACTAGGTACTTATAAAGATGGCTCCATGAATTACTTTCATTTGTCCCATACAATGCATCATTTTCTGTTACCTATCAATTAAGAAAGAAATGGAATTTTTTTCCCTTTTTTATCATTTACTTAATGCAAGGTCAGGGATAAGGTCGAAACATCCTGTGTATAACAGTGATTTTGAAACAAAAATCTAACTTAACATGTTATGACTGACTTTGTACAAAAAGCTCCACTTTGAAACTGAACAGAAAAATGTTTTTTGAACAAGAACCATCTCCACATCCACATATGCCCCTGTCAATATGATGTAATGAAAAGGCAATGATTCAAGTCCAACTGGGGCCATAAATCCATAAAACTCTACCTAAAACAGTAAATGATCAAAAGCCTCATAACAAATTTAGTTTTAACACGACATCCTATAAAAGTTCAAAATGCATGATAAAGTAGTTCTTCTTAATTAAGTCTATCAAACATTACCAAATGGAAATGAAACTGATGGGCAAAGTTCTACGTGAAACTGGAGTCACAACTCGGTAAAATTCTGCCAGAAAAAATCTAACCTGACCTAGGTCTTCTTCATGTAAAACTTTTTACCAAACCAGATTTCAATCCAGTAAGTCATTCAAAGGTTACTGGCTGGAAATACATCAAAAGAGAAAAGTTATGTCAAACAGGGGCCATTATCCTGTAAAATTTGCTGAAGATGGTGAAAATAAACCTTACCAAGGTCTTGTTAATGTAACGTCTTGCACTAGATTTGATCTCAATCTATCAAGTCCATCAACAGTTACTGAGTAAAATTGAAATTTGTGACAGGATGGGATGAACAGAGATAACTGATATATACCCAACCACAAATATGGCTTGGCCATAATCTCAAAAATGATTTAAGTCCATCAGGCAACAAGAGTATATACATACCATAAACGGAAACCTATAAAAACTTGTCCAATATGTAAAAGTGCTCTATGTAGATATATCAAATCTGTGTGCAGAAACTACTTTTCTTCTTTCAGTCAGTTATCTTGACCTTTGACCTCTTAACCCCAAAATCAAGACTTTTTCCTCGCCCCCAAGTGCAATACAGATACAAAATTTGGTCTAGTTACATGATATAAACCTATGCTATTGTACAAACATCATTTTTATTCTTTCAGTCAGTGACCCTGACCTTTGACCCCAACACTGATAGGCTTCTTCCTGACCCCATGTGCAAGCCATCCACAAGCTTTATTGTGCTCAAAAATGGAACTGCATGTAGCAGACAGACAAATGGTCAACATCAAGGCATAATACACCTATGATAGGTATATGCAAAGTTTGCAGGAAACTGGGGAGAGGAGTAACCATAAGGCCCAAGTGGGTCTGATATGACATGATTTATACAACTCAACACTTGACCATTTCACTTACCAGGCCAATTCTGTGTGATTTATATTCTGAATGTAACATTAATAATTTTAGTCATATCACTACGTTGTCTGAAGTGTGGAAAATGTATAGTGATATCTTGCACTGGAGCATCACACTGCAGACATGTAGCACCATCTCACCCAGTCACATTATCCTGACACCTGGCCAACCAGTCTTAACACTAACCCCTTAATGCTGAGCACCAAGCAAGACAGCTATTAGTACCATTTTTTTAAATCTTTAGTATCACTTGGCTGGAATTCAAACCCACGACCTTCTGCATCCAAGGTGGAAGCTCTAAGCACTTTAGGCCACCAGAGCAGTCCTTACCAGGCTTATACAGTACAGTAAAAACATAACCATATAAAACTATACCTGATGCTTTATATCATGTTGACTTGATCTATTTTACTACAGTCCAATGCAAATACTTTCCAAAGATTAAGGTATAATTAACATACACTTTGGCTTGTTTATAATGAAACTCATCAAAGATCTTGATGATATAAACATATCTACCCAGTTAAACTGAAACTGGGTTAGAAATATAATCTCTAAATCTAACAAGATAATAACCCCAGCAATCTGATGAAAAAATTATTTCATTAACACATTAACCCCTGGTGACGAGTTTATGTGGCAGGAGGTGGTAGCCTACAGCCGAGCTCTGTAGCATCAAGGTCATGATACACTAAAGTGGGTGGTATTACAGAAAGGTAGACAGATGTAGCTCTACAATGATACCAAATAATCTGGAATTTCAAGTTGCACTACAAAACACAGAGGGAAAAAATCTCATTTTTGGGACATGATTTTTTTTCACCCAAATTTTGCTCGTGGTTGGAATCCGAATTTGTGTCTGGATTTTAGACTTTTTGGTTTTTTAGATCTAAGGCAGACGTATGAAATGAAAACAGACGGATGAACCTTTGCAAAAAGTAGGATAAGATGGGCATTTGGAATAAAGAGTGGTCTCAATGCGAAAATAATGGGTCCGTTAAGCAAAAAAAACCAACAAAATCTCCAACTTTTTACCCTTCTACTCATGTGCGAGCCAAATAGCCAATGAAAAATGATGTTTCTAACACAACTAGGCAGTATGTTATAGGAAGATTACCTGGAAGTTAATGTATTGGGATGTATTCATAAATAGCTTTCAAAATGTGTTTCCTACGCGAATTTCAGACAAAAATGACAAAAACCTCCAAGGGTTAATGTGTTAATGTGCATAGTGGTTCAAAAACTCAGCCAATCAGATGCAAGATCACCTTATAAATATGATCTGGTCTTGCTCACAAGACTCAGCAACACCATCATAATATTAGCCCATTTACCTTAAGTCAGATTAAAATCTCATCAGAAACATTCTGCCCAAAATCTCATCATCAGTACACATAGATTTCACTCATTATCTAATTCTTCCAATAGTCTGTTGATTTAAACCCATTATACAAGTGTGATCAAAGATGGATCAGAAAGATGACTTCCATGGCAGTAACAAGATCAGCATACCAGATACAAGATCCCCTTATTAATATGCATGGATCTCACTCACTAGCAAACTCAGGATCCTTATGATACAAGTCTGTATTTCAATTCTGATCAAAATTTGATCAGAAATATTGTTTTAAGAGTAGTAACAAACTCAGTCAATCACATGCAAGATCATCTCATTATTATGTATGGATCTTGCTCATATTTAAGCTTGTCAGAGATTTTGATGACATAAACCAATGTACCAAGTTTGATTAAAATTGGATTAGAAACCTCTTGGGTGGTAACAGGTAAATGTTGAAGTTTGATGACAGATGGACAAGATGCAAGGCCAAACACAAGCTCAACTGGCCTTCTATGGTTGGATGAGCTAAAACAAAATGCAGTTTAATGTTCAGCATCAAGATGGAATGTATATTATTTTCGGATAGTATTTCAGCTTTTTTGGGGCATATGTGCCAAAGTCCATTTAAGAAAGGTCACCTGATGAGCTTACGTGACATACAAGCGTGGTACTAAATTACTGTCTTAGATCAGTGTAGGCGAGGCATGCAGCAGGCTTTTTATCAGTTCCAGTTGTCATTTGATTAAGATGTCCATCACAGTCTGTAACGGTGCAAATTTTGTAGAAGTTCTCACAGGACATTTGACAAGGTCAGTGTAACACATAATAAATTAAATTCACAAAAGGCTCGAGTTACAACTTACAGTATTAAATCATTGGTCGATGGTGGTTTTAATATCTCTGTTTGGAGTATGACTGATTTTTAGTTAGGGTCCATTTGATAACAGTAAGACAATGGACAAGGCAAGATTTATTTGGGACTAAGCTCTGGAAAAAAGAGAGAGCTGAAGTGAGGGAGAGACAATTTTTGTACCAGTTGAAATAAGTGTCATAAGATGAGTCTTTCCAGAAATTGATTTATTAAGAAATTGTGGAAATATGAGGAGTTACATAACCCTGGATAGGCATGTGTAATTTTTAGCAGTTAAGTTTAATCCTGATTGGCAGAGCTAAATAAGGAGTGTGTGTTTCCCAGACAAAATTCATTGTTTTAGGTATTCTTCATCACAGGATTAGTCAGTCAAAGTTTCTGCTGGAAGATGAGAAGTTCTTAACTCCTTGGGAGTAGCTAATATTCTCTCATTAAATAAATTCTCTAAGGATCAGGTGTCTGGAAGTATGAGGGACACAGAACCTGAAAGGCAGAGAGAGATTCTGCTACAGTAGAAGCAAGCAAGTATCAAAAGCACAGGAGAAATAGCTCCATATATCCACTATCCAGAGAGGGCAGAGGGGAGACAACCATATACTGGTTGATGATCCTAAAAGACTATAGATACAAGAAAGAGAGGAGCAAAATGAATATGTTAACTTTAACCTGTCAGCAACAATAAATTGAGAGTGATCAGCAAGCTACTAGGTCATGCAGGCATGCTGGACAACTGTGTTTGATCATTCACTGGAGTTCATAATGAAATTTTTCTTACTGGTATAAACAGAACAGTAACTGCATTTTTATAAACTTGGTAAATATTTCTTAGAGAAGTGAATCCTTCAAATGTCATGTTCAGTTACAATTGTTTATATAACTGAATAAATTGTCATATTCTGCATACTGGGGCTTCTGTTGTTAAATTCTATATCTCTGCATAGGTCTCCATTTATTCCATTTAATAATTTCATACTTTTATTATCCACTAGATCCGAGCAAAAACCCAAAACCAAATGTCAAGTCCAATTTTATCAACAAAACTCTTTTAAAAAGTACAAGATCTATCCAACTGGAACATCATCATGGGACAAATCCCTGGGCATAAATGCTGTCTCTACTAGGCACCTCTTACAATCTGCATCCTCATCATCAGAGCATCTGTCTATAAATATGTCTGTCCACTGCTGTTTTCTTTGGCACCAAACTCCATCTACACCAACTGAGGGATGTGATTGTATTTGTAATGATGCTTGAGTAATGCAGCATGGAGTCTCCAGAGTAGGAAGTGGTTGGAGTCTGAGGTCACTTTTCCTTGGAACCTGAATTCTAGCTAAATCCAACTGAATGAGTGTGATCATATTTGGCATGTTTTAGGAAGATGCATCAATTTGTATTGCAACTAAATGGGGGGGGGGGCAAATAGTGTGGATATTTGTGATAACTTCCACCTCCACTTTGGTCTGTTTAAATTGCCCTCTAACTGCACTACCAACAGATAAAAATTATCTTGCAGCATCCCTCCCACCCCAAAATGGAGCAAAAAGCATTGGCACCTTACTACATGGAATGCCCACCTATCTTGCTAGGCAAAACATTCAGAGCTCCTCTTTCATAACTTGCACAGCTTGGGATAAGCAACAAACCATCTGTTTAGATAGGATTAGTGGGGGAATTTTCTCACCCTGATGAAAGAGTTCTATAAAATGCTACTTAATTATCTTGGAAAAGAGTGTACCTACATTTTTTATTTGCTGTCTACCTTTGCCTTGGAAGTTCCTCCCTCAAATAATGGCAGTTCTATATTTGATGTGTTACAGCCCTACCTGCCAGCAAAGATTTGCTCTCTCCTATTCTTAATGTGGTCAAGAAAGATTACATTTGATGCAACACAGTGTCAAAGTCAGGTTCTGGGGTTACTGAGAATCCTCAATGACTGGCATCAATATAAAAAGAAAAATTCTGATGGAGGTTCCAATTCTGTCAGCTGAGGCTTCCCAGCTTCCAAGTCTCTAACACAAAATCTGATGATAATTGGGAATTTACCTGACAACAGAGGAGCTTTATCTCCTCGAATTTTTTTAATAAATATTTATCTTTATACATGTATTTTTTTAAAAATTTGTTATCCAAATCTTAAAATATGATAGTGCTTATGACAAAGTATCACAAAACAATGGTAGGTAAAGAAAAGTTGTTCACACAGCTTGCAAATGCTGCAGTCTCTTTGAAATGTACAGTACATATCAATGACTTGTGTATGATATGTAAAAGAACACTTTTAATAAGCATTCCTACAGATTCAGAAAACCAGAAAAGATAGTATTCTGAATCAAATCTTATTATTCAAAAGAAAAATATTAGAAAAGTACAAATGGCACATTATATGATCACCCAAGTTTAAGTCCTCTATGTAGACAATTTAAGTTTTTATGAAGAAACCCCTTTTCTTCTTTCAGTCACAATGATTTTTGACCTCTAACCTTTTGATGCCAATATCAATAGTCTACTTCCTTTCCCTAATTATAAGCCATCCAAAGTTTGGTTCTGGTAGGCTATTTAGTACTAATGTTATTTTGCAGAAACTATTTTTATTCCTTCAGTCACAGCGACCTTGACCTTTGGACTCCAAAAGCTGATAGGGTTCTTCCTTACCCCAAGTACAAAACCATCCACAAAGTCTGCAAACTGTCAATTGTGGGGAACACACGTTATTGAGCAGAAACCATTTTTTTTTTTCTGTGACCCTGACCTTTTAAATCAGCTGAGTTCTTCTTCACCCAAGAGCAAGCCATCCAAAACGTTTGGTAACTGCATATTTTGCATCTTGAGTTAGTTTGCATAAAGAAAATTGGTAGCTGAAGTACAGACATCATAACATAATACAATGAACCTTATGCTGTCCTTTCAATGACATTCAATCAATTATTGTGCTTAAAACAGACTACATTGGGCCTTCACTGAGCGAATGAATCTGGGTCAACAGCCAGCATACTGAAACTTTGCCTAATACACTGCCTGTTTGCTGTAAATCACTGTTATCATGAATATTTCTCAGCATCATCAGTTGCAGTGGTCCTCCCACCCCCCACTGCCACAAAAGCCCTTCTCAAGACAGCCGTCCCTGATGAGAAACCACCAAAGTACTGCATTTTACCATTTTGTTCCCCATCATCAGAGACTATCCCTCATACAAGGACATCTTTTCATCACAGAAAGCATCTTGGAAGTACTACACATGTAGCAGTTTCAATGCTAACTGTGGAAACTTAGGAAGCAATATTGATCACTAGGAAACTTAGGAAGCAATACTGATCACTTTATATCCCATGCTTTTGGGATAAAATGAATTCCTTCACGTCTAGATATGCGTGTATGCATGGGTGTCATGCAACTACTACTTCACAATTCAAGATAGAAGTTTGGGAGTTTGGTGATGGGGGTATGTCACAGTAACACTTGAAGGTTGCTATCTTTCCGAGGCAAGTAAACAGCCTTGCACCAGTACACACCTTGGTAGCCAAAAGTGGGAAACAAACCTGCACCCTTCTGTGTGGAGTTTAACTCCTTAACCACTGGTCAAATGTAGTTATCTTCAAGACAGAGACATTTCTGGTTGGGTAAATATGATGAGGGGTAGATGTGAGCAATCATTTTAAGATCTCAATCCATTTCCTGTGGACAGATATTGGGATAGGGGTGGTGACAACTGGAATTAGAGTGGTGACAACACATGTGCTGATTTGCAGACTTAAAAATGAAATACCATAAAATGTGTCCTTCTTCCTTCATGATCCATTTTCAATTATCAACCAGTTTCAGAAAAGTTTCTGTTTCAACCTGCCTTAATTTACAACAAAGAAACTTGCACATAAATATAGCATTTATTTTTCCTATACAGTGACGATAAATGGTAAAAGATTGAAGTATTGCATGCACTTCGAAGATTTCTGCATTTCAAATAAAAAAAACTATGCAATTACATTCTTATCTAAACATGGCTGCTAGCCAAATATTAGTTCAGTGAAAACTGGGTCAGCTAAAGCTAATCTTCTCTGACAAAACATGGTATATGAAGCCTCCACAAACAAATCAAGATGGTCACATAGAGAGACTGTAGAATATGCCCTTCACACCTTCCTGCATGTTATAATGCAAACTAATGGAGATGAACAGTTGGCTTACAATGCATTCCATATTAATGATCCAGTTGAGAAGGTCTTGGACTTTTTAAAAGAGTGCAGTTGATATAGCTCATCTGACTTTGTATTTTGTGGATTTTACTCTTTTCACCTTATCTTTCTTTGCATGACTTTTGTAAGAGATTTGAACTTACCTGGCATTATACAGCCATGACTATTCTGAGGTGTCACTAAATCCTTCACATACTGGGCATCTCTGGACACAATGAGTTACCTCCATAAGTCGGGGCCCCAAGTGGCCGAGTGGTCTAAAGTGCTCACAGTTATGGATGACTGCCATCTCACCTCTGTCTGGATGGGTTTGGGTCTTGAGCTCAGCCAATGTGGGTACATGAGAAAGCTTGCCAGTAGCTCCCTGTGGATTGGCAGTTCTTTCCAGGGTTTTCCCAGGTCTTTCCTCCACCAGTTATACTGGCCACTGTGCATAGCCTATCTTGTGCTGAAAAATGGCATTAAACCCCCCAAAAAACAACAACATCCAACAGTCACATCTTACAACATGCAGGAGGCCACACTGGGTTATATTTGATGGTAGATGGGCATATTTTGTAAAAAATAATAATAATAAATGAAAGCCCTTCATGCCAGGTATCATTGCCATGAGCCAGTACAGCAAAAACTGGAGTTGAGACCTTTGTCGTTAAAACCAATCACAGAGTACTGACTATCAACTTGTTCATTAGAATGCAACTATACAAAGTCTGGAAAAAACAGTCCACTAAGTACAAAAATGCAGACCTCTGACCTTGACCCTAAGGTTAATTATGGCTTGTTTTCAAAAACTTCCTTCACAACAAAGCATATATGTTGGTGGTCAGATCTGCACCATTCTTATTCTCAACCAATTCAGCATTTTTACACCAGTCTTAGTAAAACTCAATCTAAATGCCACCATTAATGTGAGAGGCCACTAATACTGGTGCATATCTCCAGCCAGACCAGCACTATGTTCTTTTAGAACCAGTTATATATACCACTCCCTGACTAACTTGTATCCTGATAACTCACAAACCTGGTTATAACATGGTGTTTGGCATGTATCCCATTTTGTTAAGAAAGAAAATATTAAAATGAAGCCCCCCATGTGTTGAATGTATAGAAAATTGCTATCAGAAATGGTAAATGAAACCCTGACATACCGCTTATTTTATCATCGAAAATGGTGGAAAGTGCCCCAAAAGTCAGAATCAAGAAATTTGCATTTATGGAGAAAATATTTTCTCAATACACTGTAAGTAAATAATATATGGCGAAATAAAGATCAAGGACAATTTCTGGTAAATGCTAGCAGGTGGCAACAATTAAAGAAATAAAAACCAATTAAATATGTCATTTAGGATTTAATCTGTTTCGATGTAAACAGTATAATCATGGCAAGTTCTCTTCTATTTAAACACAAAATGAGTCAATCAACTGTCACACTGATACCCATGAACAATTCTTTGAGAACCTAATTAAGTGCTGCCTGTGTTTTGATCTAGAACTTGAGAAAGTGTTTGATGCATGGTAAAAACTGACAAAAAGAGACCTGTGTTGTTTTATCACATTAAGTATCTCGTTTGTATCCAATAAGTAAGACAGATATAATAAAACTATTAAAAGGCATGCAAATCCTACCAGCAAAAGCTTTTGTGGTCACTATCATGTATCAAAATCAATCAATTTTATTTGATCAATCAAACATAGTTTCTAATATGTACTTAATAACATTAAAGTGTGTGTGTGTGTGTGTTTTATAATGTGATCATGAAGAGTAAAGGAATTAAGCAAAACGCATACTCTGTGAATGAAAAGCTTTGCATCACAGAGTTCATACAGTAATGGTGAAGTGAAATCAAAATTTTGTAGAGAACTCAAAATTGCTGAGTCAACACTCGGAGGCTGGTTCAGTGATAAGCAGAAATTTCAGAAATACTTGCATGAAATTGATTCTGATACAAGCAAGCATGAGCTGCACACTACACAGAATTAGAAGATGCTGTGTATACCTGGTTCACACAGCATAATGAACAAGGTGTTCCTGTCTCTGGAAAAATTCTAAAGACCCAGGCAGAGAAAATGGAAAAAAGTATGGATAATGCCTCTGATTTCAATGCAAGCCATGGATGGCTTTGGAGATTACAGTACTGACAGGGAATAAAATGAAATTCATTCTCGAGAGAGACACACTTGTTGAATCTATCCATGAAATGTGAAGTAATATTTGTTAAGTGTGTCACAAACTCAAGAAACTGTTTTCTCACTTGCTGTCATGGAATTGTGTACATTTATTGGTTACATATTATTTGGAATAGAATGTACTTGAGTTTCATTTCTATGTACAGCATTATCTGGGGGTGGTTTATCAATAACATACATTATTTCCATGCAGTGAGTTAAGTTCACTCCACACCACAAGTACCCTACAATCAGAAAACTGATTTACCTTGAGCACACAGCCATTTATTACATTTTTATTTAGGACCATCTAGATATCATGGGAAGCCTTTTTGAAAATGACACTGCAGTGCTGACACTAGAGGTAAGACTGAAACCAATTTCATTTAGAACCATCTATAAGGCATAAGAAGTCTTTAAGTCAAGGAGTACTAATAACAATTTTTTTAAGACGGCAACCACCACTTTATGACCAAGCAAATATCATAATAAATCTTTTAGTTAAAGGTAAGCATCAATACAACCATCTATTCAGGAGGAGTAAGAAGATTTTCAAAGATGGCCACCAAGGTATTCATAATGGATGTCAACTTGGCAAAATTTTCATTTAGAAGTAATTAGGCATCTTAAGAAGTCTTTTAGTGAAATGTCATTAAGACCATCTGATCAGGAAAAGAAGCAATCTTACTCCAAAATATTCTGACCAATCAAAATGATACACCTATCAATCTTGAGTAATATTCTGGAGTTAACATTTGCTGATCAAAATGCTAACTAAAGTGGTCTACTGGAGAGGCTAGTTCTTGCTTTCAAAACCTCAACCTCAATTATCATAATCAAAACCTCCATTTAATTGTGCAAACACTATTTTCAGATTGCAACAATGGGTTTTCTAAAAACTAAATAACCGAACTGGATAATCTAGATGAATTTTACTACTAAGACAATCATTTTACAACGTCAAAAAAAACACTCTCATCGAATTAGGTTAAAATTGTTTCTGGAAGTGAATGCCACTTTAAGATCAAACCCTGCAAGTTAATGAATGGACACAATAATTAATTTATATATGTAACATCAGCCTCACCCTTTTTCCTACTGTTAAAGGTCACAGGCCATACTCTAACATTTTTCTTTTTAAATCAGATTTGCATTGGGTGATTAAATGTAGTTATACTTGCACAAAAAGATTTTTTTTATTATCAAGTATAAAGATGAAATAATAATTTAATTACATGTACTCAAAATAGAAGTATACAATGCTGTTACCTCCCCTTATATAAGATTTTCCATCTATAGAGGGCTAACTAACAGGAAATGACATAAAATTTATCCCAACAAGAGGAAGCAAGTGCTTCTTACTGTTGAAAAATAAAACACTATAAACTATTGATAGGGAACATTTAGATGAAACCACTGAAAACAAATTTACTGTTCAGCCTTACATGTATGAGCCTATACAAAAAAAAGTGCCACTCTTCCTTCTAAGAGAAAATCATACCTGGTGCATTGTAAAGTGCTGCAAAAAAAGAATTCCCATATTACCTTCCAGTAGACTTTACAGCATGTTGCCCAGTTTATTTAGCACTATATGAAAACAGATCAGTGATTATTTAAATGAAACTGCTGACTTTGTAGTAAAATTTATTACATTTCACTTACATTTTTTATTTATTAAATGTGAGTCTGAAATTCTGACAGGACTGAATGTACAACCTAGGAAAGCTTTGATTTTTGCAGAAAAACTGCACCAGACATTGGGATTTTAAAATAAGCTGATTTGATGTAATAACTCACCACTGTGCTTGTGTGTGTGTATGTGTGTGTAATGCCATATATATATATATATATGATTAATTCTACAGGCTTGTATACACCTATAATGATAAACACCCCAGAGTAATACCTTGTATTTCTTTTTCTTTTTTAAACTGTTTTGAGTTCATATTGGTTATAATAATAGAAGTAATGTGTTTTGATCAAAGTCTACATTCTGCATGTTCAAAAAAAGATTATGATTATTTTAAATATTAATATTTTACATCTGTAGTAATATTATTGTGCTATAATCTGTATATTTTTTACTTACCCTCTTTCTATCTCTTCTCATATGTACCATAGAGCTTTCTACAGGATTTAGGAGGTCCAAAGTTTTAGGGTGACAGAAGGGATTTTTTCTTATATCTGACAGTCCCTGGGAAAATTGTAGGCACTGCTTTCTAACAAATTTTATTTGTACACCAATGGATTTCATCATGGAAGGAAGATGTAAAAAGCAACTATCTTCAAAATGTGATGCGCACAAGTGGGGTGTTGCTATTGGCATAAACGGTACAACTTTCACATCCATCAAACCCACAGCTTCAATACACTTTTTTTGGTAAACAGGGTCTTTTGGACAATGAAAGAACACTTTTGTCCCATCATCACTCTTTTGGATACATCCATATGCAACACAGTACACCATATTTTTGTAGAAAACCATGATCATTAAGATATATCACACATACATTTACATTTAGAGGGGGGATGGGCAAGAGAGAACATACAGATGTACATGTAAAGAGAACATAACAGCTAAGAGTGCCTCATAGGGGACGAGTTGTACATTTATTATTATTATTATTATTATTATTATTATTATCATTTATCCATCTCATCATCATCATGTGCATGCCAATTCAATATTTTCCTCAGCCCTTTTCTGTATATTGTCATTTTAATAGTCATAAACACAAAGCAAAGTCTGTACCTTTTTACTGACCTGATGTAGAATTTTCACTCTTATGAAGGGCTTTATAATTCTGACTGTTCCTTGTTCATGAATTATCAGCCTCACACAGCAAGCGCTGAACTTGCCATGATACCAATGACTACAAATCAGAATTTTATTTTCACTATTAGAAGAGTCTTACAATGTAAGATGGCCTGTTGCTTTAAATTGCATTGCCCTCTGATAAATAACCCTAATTCTAGTAGGAATTTCTTGCTATGGCAATGAGTGTGTAATCTTTGAGGGAGTTTATTTCTTGTACAGCCATTGGTTTAACATTAACACATTCTGATTTTAGCCCTTATGTAAATCTACGTACCTCTCATAATTTATGCTGATTTGGAGATTACATGAAGATAAACCAAATCCTAGGCTAGAGGGCTGTGATTGATGAAATTATTATTTTATTTTAATTACAGCCATTTCTTATTATGAATGAAGATCTGGCAATAATGCAAACAAAAATCAAACCTGAAAGCTGAAATTCAAATCTGGTTACTCTTTGCAAAAGTGTTAAACAGTTGTTCACCCAAATCACTGACTGAAAAATTGCTCCTATATAATTAAGTCTCTTTCAGACAGGTAAAGTAACATAATGTATATCAAATCAGCAATGGATCCTGAGTCAAACCATAAGTGAGAGAGCTAAAGGGCTGCATATGCCTACAATGAACAAAAAAGAGTCTCTCAAAGGGACTGACTCTCTATGGTGCCAAAAAGACTCCCCAAAACCAGGAAATCACAACAACAAAAAAATCTCTTCTTTTTTAACTGCTGAGTATTAATACCATATGTGATATTCTTGAGCAACAAGATATTCAAAATTAGCCACTGTGGCAACCATGTTGGATGTAAGATAGCACCATTTTCATTTTGGACAAACTAGACACCATCAGAAGAGATTTGATGAAACCCCCTTTTGATAATGACATCCATTCAGGAGAATTAACAAGATTTTCAATATTTTCAGAATGGAAGCCATATCTGAGATCAGATCTGCACTACTTTCATTTAGGAACAGCTAGATTTCATAATTAGTCATCTGGTGAAAATCCCATGTCAATGTGACTCTCCATTTAGGAGTAGTAATAATAGTAATAGTAAGATTTTCAAGATAGCTTACCAAGCTAGGTAACCGAGGCCCCAAGTGGCCGAGTGGTCTAAAGCACTCTCCATTACAGATCACTGCCATCTCACCTCTGTCTGCATGGGTTCGAGTCTCAGATTCAGCCAATGTGGGTATGTGAAAAAGCTTGCCAGTAGCTTCTCATGAATCGGTGGTTCATTCTGGGGTTTTCCCAGGTTCTTCCTCCACCATTAATACTGGCCGCCGTGTACATGTATAGCCTATCATCTGCTGAAAAATGGCGTTAAACCTACAACAACAACAACAGCAACAACCAAGGTAACCATGTTGGAAGCCATATTGAATATGAGATAGCACAATGTTTATTTAAGACTAACTAGACACCACAAAAGGTCTTCTGGTGAATATTCCAATTTGACAGGACTTACTGTTCATGAGCAATAGCAATATTTTTAAGACTGTTCAGTGCTTAGGTGGCCATATTAGACATCAGATCTGCACCATTTTTATTTAGGACCAGAACTGTCAAAAGGTTTATGTTCCTTTTGAGATGTTCCCTAGCAGAACAGCATGGAAACTGGTGTATGGGGAACAGACAGCTGCAGTGGCTGTTTTGTATCTATGGCAATTAGTGAGCCTTTAGCATTGGCAGCATAAACAGATTAATCATGTTAGGTGTAAAGTGCAGAACACTGACTGATGCTCTTCATATTTACACCCTATGTTTTCTCATTCAATAACACAGTGTAGAAGGCATCTTAACCTATCTACATTTAATATATCAGGAAACGACCATTTAATTTTTGCAAGGGGTGGGGGGAATCTGGATCAGTTTTTCTGTCAAATCAGAATAGTTCATTTTTTCCAAATTATTTTGGGACTGGAAATAATTTTGATAACAAATTCCCATGCCTCATTTCACCCCCACAATTTTAAATGTACAAAAGCTTGCCAGTAGCTTCCCCTGAGTAGACAGTTCTTCTCAAGTTCCTCCTGCATTTATCCTCCACCAAATATACCTATCTTGTGCTGAAACATGGCCTTAACCCCACACAACCAATCAACTAAGTTCATCCACCTACCAGCTACACTAAAGGGCATCTTAAGCTGAGTACAATGGATTAATTGTTAACACATTTACCCCTACTGTAGAGACGACTTAATGGGGCAGGAGGTAGTAGCCTACTGCCGAGCTCTGTAGCGTCATGGGCTTGCATGATACACTAAAGTGGGTGGTATTATAGAAAGATAGACAGATGTAGCTCTACAATAATACCAAATAATCAAATAATCTGGAATATCTAGTTGCACTACAAAATACAGATAATAATAAAAACTCATTTTTTGGACCCGACTTTTTTTTACCCAAAATTTGCCCGTGGTCGATATCCAATTTTGTGTCTGGATTTTAGACTTTTTGGTCTCAGATATAAGGCAAACCAGTATGAACTGCAAACAGACAGATGAGCCTTTGCAAAAAGTAGGATAAGATGGGCATTTGGAATAAAGAGTGTTCTCCATACAAAAATAATGGCTTCGTTTAGCAAAAAAAAAAAAAAGAAATCCAACTTCTACCCTTCTGCTTACGCGCGAGTCAAATAAACAATGAAAAACGACGTTTCTAACACAACTAGGCAGTATGTTATTGAAAGATGACCAGGAATTTTGGTGTTTTTGAGTCTATTCAGAAATAGCTTTCAAAATTTGTTTCCTACTCGATTTTCAGGCGAAAATGACAAAAAGCTCCAGGGGTTAATGCGTTAAGGCACCATTTGCACATAAGCTCCAGCTCCACTAAATCTGTGAAATTTTCACCTTTCTCATTCCCATCTGGAATATATATGTGTGTCTGCCTGTCTATCAGTTATGTTTAACAGCACTTCAACACAATATGTTTAATGAAATAAGTTCATAGTATTGCCTGAAACTGGACATAAATATCTGGAGAATCAACCATAATAATTCAATGATTTGTGTATATATCAAATGCTGAAGCTGGAAGGGTGACTCATAAAAAATTGTTATCTAGATTTCTGTTTACACTCTAAGCATCTGCATCTATCAGTGTACTACAAATTATTTTCAAGTAAGGTCACTACCAGATAATTTAAGTCACATTGGTCATAAGTTTATATTAGAGGAAAAGCTGGCCAAAATTCAGATGTTTTATTTGAACTATCAAACACCACATATAACCATTAATAATATAATCTATATGTACTCTATTATGGCCTTTTCATTTCCTTCATATGACTTGAAGCTTTTGTTGCCTTTGATTTGCAATAGTCTCTAATGAATTTTCACACACAATACTATCGATGGTAAATGAACCCACAAGGATAACGGAACATCAAGCACTTTAACTTACCCGACCTACCAGACAATGTTGCAAATGTTTAAGTACCAAATAATCACTGCTACACTATTTTCTGCACAAGAAAAGGCAAAATGACAGGCACACAAGAAAAAATACACATAAAAACTATAACTCATAGGTTGTATAAGAACTTGAATGAACAATTTTTTGATGACCTAGGTAAAGCTCCACGGAATGCACTCAACAATTCTGATGATATTGAAGAAGTTCTGGGGATGTGGACTTGTATACATGGGGGGGTGGGGGCTCTAAACATGGGTTAAATAGGAAGTCCAATCTAATTTTGAGTGAAATCCTGAATGCCATAAAAACATGAGACAAATTCAAGGTGCCTGGAAACCACGTAAAATAAAAACGGATATATAAAAGAACCAAGTATCATTAAACTAGCTTAAAAAAACCTCATTATTAATAACTCTTTAACAACAAAAACAGCAATTTCAATTTTATTGGAATGTTTTCAATCAACTTAACTGGAGAATACAAAAATCAGTCCAATAAAATTTACTCACTTCTGGTAAATGACACCACTGATGACAAAGATAGCAGCAGGGAGGTTCTACAGACCAGACGGTTCCAGCAAAATAAACCTTCCTACGAGAACTTTCTCCGTAGAAGCCTCAGATTACAAAAATAAAGCCTTCTACGAAAAACAATTTGCGTAAATTCAACCCCGAGTGCAATTTTTGTGTGCAAATTATATGATTCTGGACAAGGAAAAAATATAATTTTTTTGGGGGGGGGTGGGAAAATGATTGGGTGTCGATGAAGTTTGGTAAAGAAAAAGCTGCAAATGCTAATTTTACTTCACAATAAAACAATATCATTGAAAATAAGATGAGTCGAAAAACTAGCACAGTTGGAGAGCCTCATTCTGCAAGATTAACACGAGAAGAATTAGCGGCAGTAAGGAAACTCATTCCGACAAAAAAATTATTTAAGAAAAAAGTTCGTGAGTATGATGATTCACAATATCATATTGGTGAGGTATCGTCAAAATGGTTGAGTCCAGTCACTGGAGTTATCGAACAAGTCGCATATGGCAAACAACAAAAGGATAAGGAATTTAAAGATCTTGGGCTTATTCCCATGACGAGAGATATTGAGCAACATACCCAAGTGGTTCCGGGTCAACTTGAGCAAATTCGACAAGAACAAGCACAAGCACAAACACAAGCACAAGCGCAAGCACAAGCACAACAAGAACAACCTCAAAGTGGAAAAATAAAAATTTTGGGCTCCGATAAATTTACCGATGAGACTATCGCAAGAATAAAATCAATGAATCAGAAAGATGTTATAAAATTTACTGTGGAAAATTTTGAGAAAAACAAACGAAAAAAACTGATGAAACCGGGTCAATCCGAGAAAGTAACATTCGTAAATTGGACAAAGTGGGTATATTATGTATACAAGGATGTCAAAATAGTTAAATATAAAGATCCAGAATATAATAAATTTACTCTTTTGGTAAATAATTATGAAAAGATATACAAATCTAAACCATTATCGTTATCTTTGTCTTCATCTCACGAAATTGAAATTGAACCAGAAGAATTTGAAACCGAATTTCCAAAAATTAAACAAAAAAGAATTATGTCATCAAGATATTTTACCAGTGATACTCTTGAAAAATTTAGTGACCAAGATGAATTAATTCGAATCGCAAGGTTTGGTTTTGCAGAACCAGAAAAATATTTGAAAACAAAATATCATGATTTAAATATGACAAAAGGACAATGGATACCTGCGGTATATTTTGCTTCTGTGGAAAAACCTATTGATATCGAAGATCCTGATTACAAAATTTTTACAAGAGAAATAAGACAATTAGATCAGGAAGAAATATCAAAACCACCCGAAGAACTTGAAGATGAACCTGAAGATGAACCTGAAGATGAACCCAAAACAGGAAGTGGATATACCATCTGTCCTGACAGTGTTGTCAACGACGTATCTCGCCTCGAAGTATTAATCGGAGGAAAACGAGCTGGAAATAACTCTCGTGAAATAATCAACGAAGCCTCAGATATTTGTCAGCGATTATTTCGTGGTGGTATTATTGATTCTCACATTTACAAGAAACTCGTCGATGAGCTTATCGATTAAAATAACACAATTGAAATAACATGATTGTTCACAAATATCAGCGCAGACCAAGACAGGTCCGCGTAGTTAACTCTCGATTGCCAGTGTACAAATATATCCACGGTAATGGATTCGGTGATATCATTGGAAGTCTTGTCACGCGAGTAATACCTAAAATTGGACCCGTGATTAAGCAATTTGGGTTGAAAGCAATAGGAAAGATCGGCGAGACTGCCATTTCTGGTATCGGTAATTTAGCTAGTAAAGGCTTCAACGCCATCAAAAATAAAATATTAAGTTTAGTACGTAAAAAGCAACCCGTCAAATTACCCATTACCAGCGAAATGCCACCCGAAGTCAGTAAGGCCATAAATGATGCGGCAAATAAAAAAATAAATGATCTGGCACAAGAAGCTGCTATAACAAATCTAGCGCAGGAAGTTGCTAATACAAATCTAGCGCAGAATGTTGCTAATACAAATTTAGCAAATACAAGTTTCGTTTCAGGTGATGGTCTTCGTTTTAGACGATATTATTAATAATAAATGTTCGCACAAGTGTCAAATGAAGTATTTGACATGGATGAACCAGTAGGTAGGGATACATCAGTGCGAGATTTTCAGTATTTCTCGTACGATGTAGTTGAGCCAGATTCAAGAAATCGGAAGGAAATTCAAGTCCACGATACAACAAGATATTTTCTTCCATCTGAGGCGTATATCGAATTTGTTGGTAAAATTGTAAAGGCAGCTGATGGTACCAACTACGATGCGGATTTTGGTGTTGGTTTTGTCAATAATGGTATCATGGCATTATTCAAGAATGCCACTTACATGATTGATGGAAGAGAGATTGAATCAATTACGAACAACGTTGATATAGCAACGACTATCATAGGTCTAGCAAGATACTCGGATGATTTTACCAGATCAGCCGGTCCTAGTATGATGTTTGCCAAGGATAATTCCAACTACCCTGAACATTTACCATTTGATATTGGTAGACCGGTAACCGTTGCTGGCGCCGCCGCTGATATTCGTTCAGCGATGATTGCCCCCAATGGCAATTACAATCTTGGATTTGCCATAAGAAAAAATATGTTGAAGGGAGTTGAACGAAAATTCTCCTGTGCAATTCCATTATCTCATATTTTTGGATTTTGCAGACATTTCAGAAAAGTTATTTACGGAGCGAAGCATACGATATCTTTCGTTCGAGATACCAATGATGACAGAGCCATTTGGAGAGATCCTGGTGATCCTGGTAAAGTTGTCCTTGAAAAAATTACCTTGTGGATGCCAGCAATAGTTCCATCGATGATCATAGAAGAAAAATTATTATCATTTATGAATCAAGGAGGAAAATCCATCATGTCTTGGTTGACAACAATGACTGACTCCAACGAAAATGTTAATATGGACGGAATATTTACTTGGCGAATTGCTTCACAGCAAGGCTCTTCCGCACCTAGACATATCTTTGTTGCTCTGCAAAGCATGATCAGAGACGATCAATTACATAGTAACATGATATTCGATCGATTAGAGGCAACAAATGTATCGTTGAGAATAAATGGCCAACAGGAGCCATCCGAGGAAATAGCCATCGATTTTGAGAACAATTCGACGGCACGCGCGTATCATCGATTATTAAGTTTTATGGGACGTGATCAAAATATTGATACCGGATTGCAAATATCACAGTTAGATTTTAATACTCTCTATCCCATCTATTACTTTTCCCTGGAACATCTCGATTTAGTAAAGCAGTCGGTTGTCGATATTCATTTTAAAGCCAGAATTAACACAGGAGGACCAGCAAGAGCAATCGCAGTTATTCTTAGTGATAGAACAATGATCCTGGAAGGCATCAGTGGTAGAATGAGAGTCATCGATGCACCCGTAGAGAACATGTGATAAATTCTAAATTTAGATTAAGTGATTATTAATATGCCATACGATCACGTCAGCGTAACTCTGACCCCAGGTCAGATAAAAAACCTTCAGGCAGCAACAGCAGCGCGACATGGCTTAAGTTTAACCTTAAAAAGTAATCAACTTCACGGTGGACCTAACAAACTATCGTTAACTAAAAATCAACACGGACATTTCACCAGAGCCAGATCAGCAAATACTGGTATTCGCCTAAATCTCTCAATAGGAGCAATCAGAGATATGATCAAAGTAGGTGGTATTTTTCCTTTATTCGCCGCTATTCCAGGATTAATAGCTGCAGCGGCCCCCATGATTGCAAAGGCAGTAGGATTAGGTGCACTTGGTGGGATGGGTAACGTATTAGGAAAAAAAATCGTCGGAGGAAGATATCGCAAAAAAAAGGGAGGGATATTTCCGTTTCTTCCCCTTCTCACAAAATTATTACTGCCGCAACAAGGATCCGGTCTTTACCTAAGACGCCCCCCGTACGGATCCGGTCTAAGTCGAGCCTACCAACCTCAAATTTAGATTTAATCAGTGAAGCAAAAAAAAAGAAAATAAAATTTTTCAGAGGCGTATTTATGCGAGATCAACTACCAGATAAACCAAATCTCACCGAGACAGGAATAATAAATCTTGATAAAAATTCCGGCCCTGGCACTCACTGGGTTGCGTATGCGATTAATCCTCGCGAAATCATTTACTTCGACTCATACGGATTAGCACCACCAAATGAATTTATCAAATACGTGTCAAAACTAAAACTTCCGGTTTGGTATTCAACACTTCCAACACAAACATTAGCAGATCCACCAATATGCGGTTTAGAATCAATTAACGTCCTTGATGCAATTTCAAAATCATCCAACCCTTATCGCAAAATTTTATTTGAATATACCGTAGATAAATATCATGGTTGACATTTACGGTAGATCTCTCTTTAGGAAAGAAAAAAAAGACGCAGTCGACATCGATACATCAAAGTTTGCAACTAAGAGCGATATTAACAATCTTTTATCGCTGTCAGAGGTGGATCCTGGTGAAGTTGCTGTATTTCAAAATACAGAAGGGCGATTACAAACTAGCAACGTCAAAATAACTGATATAATCAAGCGAGACGAATACCGCGATCACATTAGTCAATTTACTCGCCAATCGGAGATGGTATTAAAATCTGTTGCTGATATCGCCGATATTATAGCAAAGTTACCCCTGAAGGCCGATAAAGCATTACACGACGATCTTCAGGACAGAATGACAAAAAGACTTAACAGGCTAAATAACGACCTTAAAAAACTTGACGATGTTTTAGATAAATTTAGCAAAAAATTTGACGAGAATATAAAAACATCCAGTGATACTTCCTCCGCCGCAAACGAACTAGCAAATAAGAAAGCCGATCAAGCATCACATGACGATCTCAGTGAGAAAATAAAAAAAATCAACGAGGAAATTACTAATATTCTTGCCGAAATTAACGAAGTAAATATCTCGATGAGTCAGAAAATCGATAAAACATCAATCGACGATCTCAACAAAAAAATAAAAAAAATCAACGAGGAAATTACTAGTATTCTTGCCAAAATTAACGAAGTAAATATCTCGATGGGTCAGAAACCATCGATCGACGATCTCAACAAAAAAATCAACGAGGAAATTATTAAACTCGGTAATGTTGTTGTTCCTGAATTTACCAAGGGGATTAACGTGATGCAAGGACAAATAAAATCCATCAACGATGAAATTAACGTGGTACGTGAATTAGCGCGTCAAAAAGTCGATACATCAACGTACGACGGAGAAATTCGAGATTTAAACACGAAACTTCTTGCTGCAACAGCAAAAATTGATCAATCCGACGATAAAACTGGTCACGCCACTGACGTAAAGCAATTAGGTAAAGAAATTGACGATATCAACACAAAAATATCGTCAATGAACCTTGGAAGATTATCGCGAATTTCGATACCGGATGGGGTAGAAACAAAAAATCTACAATGCCATATACCATTTGTGGTAAAAATATATTATGATAAATGGACACCTGAGAATAACACATTTAAATTCACCGCGCCAATTACTGGCATATATCGAGGATATATTATCATATCGCAAAAATTCAATGTAATAATTGACGAAGATTATATGGATTTTCATGAATATAGTCCTGGTTTTTTTATTACTACTATATTTGAAAATCAAATAAAAATCTTTAGGCTAGAACCGCAAGCTAGAACTATTATGTTGGCTGATTATCAAGTAATTTTCGAATATTTATCTGGAATTGTCACAATTGATTAAATAAATAACTAATAAATGACAGCATCTGATTACCGCTACAATCAGGCGCGATCATGGCAGGATTCGTTGCGAAAACAACTAGACGATTATCAAACAAAAATAAATAAATACCAGCGCAAATTAGTTATCATTGATATTGCTGTTTACGCAGTATCTGCTGTGGTCGCTGGTGCAGGAATAATTCTATCCGCGGTAACAATGATAGCGCCAATTGCAGCAACAATAATAATCTCGTCAACAACAACAATTGCCGGTGTTTTAAATATCATCGCGAAAAAGATATCCTCGTGCACAAGTGAAAAGTTATCTTTGTACAAAAGTAAACTAACTAAGATCAATGACGCGTACTCGAAGTTATCATTGTTACTTTCTGAAAGTCTCAACGATGGTATTATATCCGATCTAGAATTTTCTTCAATGATTAGTATTTACTCGGAGATTGAACAAATGAATATTAATAATGTCCGAGTTAGCCAAGATCGTGACAAACACGACGCCGCCGACAACAACGTTAATATCGCTAAGTTCAACGAAACCCGAGTTTAGTATTAATTTTTCAACACCAATTAACGTTAGCGAAATTGCATTAACACAATTACGCGTCTACAACAGCTGGCCTAATGTTAGATCGACATCATTCGGTAATTTGATGTCAAATAATTCACTTGTTTTTGCAAATAAAAATAAACCCGATGGAACACCCGATTGGATCGTCGTTGGTATACCAACCGGTAGTTACGAAATTGATCAGTTGAATAATGAGTTTACCACTAGAATATCAAATTTAACCGGCGATGCTACTCCGGGAATAAAGATATCTTCACATGATCCAACACTATCGTCAATGATAGAAGTGAAATCACCGTACGTGGTAGATATTTACCAATCATCGATCAGGAATATATTAGGTTGGCCCGAGGTCGCACCTCTGATAAAACCAAAGAAATCGGATGTTATTATTCCAGGTTGGTATGATGAAACCCTTCCAGAACTACCGGAACCAAAAAAATCGGATTTTACAACCAACGAAGGATGGTATGGAGATATCAAACACAAACCTTTGATCCACAGCGCCATCAATCTCATGAATAACCACAAATTTAACCTGGTAATGTTCGCTTTCACTTTTATTAACGAAAGAATTCTCTCATGGCTGCTTCTTCCTAAAATCCCCCCAGATGTGAAAATCTTCGACGCTACCCACATTAACAGGATAATAGCCCCCATAGACGGTATCTTGGTAAGAAGAACCCTCGACGAGTTTATTCAAGAACACGAATTACAATTAAATTTATTGCGAGGATCATTTCATGAATGCATCCTAAATAAATCTGGTTCATGTAGCGAAATTATAAAACACGTGAAGATTTTAAATCAACTTGCGAATGATATTGAATATTATCATGATATGTTTATTCAGGCGATAGTCGACGATATATCAATTGCCGACTATGTTCTCCCTATTAGCAAATTCGAGTTGATCAAGAACTCGGGTGAGAAACAAAAATTCATGAGAGTATTTGAATTAACCGAGGAAACACTGCCAAATTTCAAATTTCCCAATTCTGATTTTGATGCGATGAGAAAATCCGTCACTGATACCATTGATGATTTATTTCCGAAATTACATGCCGCATGGACTAAAAAAGTACATTCAGAATTGATTCTTAAACACAATAACGATCCTGACAAAGGTGGACGACATATATCGCCGGATATCGTTAATATAACGGAAGTTATCGCGATTTATCTTCACGCGGATGTTGTCGAGGGTAGTTATAATGTTGATTCGTCAGTGTCGAATCAAGCGAATCAGGGATTTGTATTGTATTCGTTTTCACCTAGCGCATCTCCTGGTTATTTGATAATCAAGGAACCAATGAATCCGTTTTACCTGCGATGTCATAATCGATTATTGACAAGAATAAATTTCAAACTAACGGATCAGAAAGGAAATTTACTTGATATACGAGGAGAAACTGTAAGTATCAATTTGCTAGTGAAATCGTGAGAATCTTTGATTCTTGAATCTGTATCCGTGGGAAAAATAAGCGAAAAAAATAAATAAAATCCAGGGAAATTTTCAAAATTAATATATTTTTTTAATTTTTGTTTTTTTTTTGTTTTGTGGAATTAGGAATCGGAAGATTCTCTAATTTTGTTTTCATCGACAAGTTTTTTCAATTGTCTGACACGCGAACTTGTAATTTTTCGTGATTCATACGCGTCTGATAAAATCAATCTAGCGTTTTCTACCAACATCGATAATTTAACAAAATCCTCGATGCGATCATCGCTGACTGTAGCAAGTGATTGATACATCGCAATTTGGATTTTCTTTATTAATTTATATTCTGACGGCAGCGTGTATTTATATTCGAGTTTTCCTTGAACAATCGTCTCGAATTCTGATCTGATTTTATTCGTGTCAAGATCCGATGGAAGATTTATTTTTTTCTTCAGATCATCGATGGCTCCAATGATATCGTTTATAGTTTCCTCATTCATTATATTAATTTTGTAAATCTTCAATTATTCCTCATCGATTTCCGAATCCGGTATTATTCGGATATAAGAAAATTTGAGCCAAACACCGAGATTGTAGGAAAACGTTGCGTTGGTTTTTCCTTCTGCCACAAATTGTACCGAGTGTGAACTAATATTATAATATTTAGCAGCGGCGCTTGTCGACTCAAATGCAAGTTCTTCACCTGTTGCTTGATTTATCGATTTGACAGCCCTGGCATACTTCGGATATTTACCAGAATTACCGAAAATGCAATTTTCGCTCTGAGTGATTGCGCGCAGATTGGAAGATTCATTATTAAGTTTATTACCGTCAATGTGGTCGATGACAAGTCCGATTTCTATTGGTCCATGAAAGCATTCGAATACGAACCGATGAATTGTGTAATTTATTGTTTTTTTATTTTTGGTGATGGTAAATCTGAGATAACCGTATTTATTGACTTTACCAACACACCTCTTTGTTTTGATGTGTCTGACAGTACCATCCGATGATGCCTCGTATCCACTGATTGTTGGATGAGATCTATACTCGCTCGTGATTTTCATTGCAGGAATCGTTGATTTTGTTTCCATATACAATATTCCATTTGTTTAAATCGAAATTTGCCTTGAATCGATTAATATAATCTTCTTCACATTTTATCACCGAGGAAGATTTCTTTTTGTAATATCGACATAATTCACGATATTTTTTCCCTCCACAGGAGAAACATAATCGTGTCTTTCCTCGAATGCCAACTTGGCAAACTAAACATCGCTGTGGTCCTTTGTTACCTCGTCGAATTTCGTATATATGAGCGCCACAATATTCACCTCTGCAGGATTTGTCACATGTTTTTGTTGATCCGACTATTATCCACGCGCATTGCTTCATTATAATTTAAACATTTGTCTAAAATATAATAATGGATATATTTGATCTTGATGAGGCAGAATTTATCATTCCTGAAGTTGATCGTGCTAAGAAAGAATTTTTCGATGATGGAGCGATTCATACCTGGTCGACGTGGAAAACTAACTTCGTTAATGCTACGATGAATCTAGAGCGAGCGAAAAAGATAATTGAGCATATACAATCTGAACACAAGGAAGAGCGATTTATCTTTGGAATAAAATTTATTACACAAATACCCGATGACACTTGGATTATTCGCGATAAACGAGATCCAGTACGTGGCGGTAAGAAAAATGTCGTTTTTGATAAAAATTCGAAGCCGGGATTATTATTGGGAATTGATGGTCCTTATTATGCTAGAGCTTATCCTTCTAGTGCTGTTGTTTATGGAATTTATCGGCTGAATAATAATCCTGATGTAAAAAATCTACCTGCGATGAAAGAATCACCGATGATAAACTGCGTGGCTGAGCGAGTTATCGAGCATATGAGGAATGCCCGTCGAGGATCTGGCTTGACTCAATTGAGATTGGATAAAATTAACACGTGGGCAAAGACGGTTGTTGATGGCGCATCGATTGACGATGTTGCTGCGTTAAGCAAGAAACTTAAATTTCCTATCACGGTAAAAACATTATCGGGAGAAATATTATATTCATCACCGTATAGTTCTCGAGGAACACCAATCGAAATTGTTGATCATAATTCGCACGCGTGGTCGCAGTCGGTAATGATATTTCCTCGAGATCGTGTTGTTAAGTTTTATCCCGTGGAATCTGGGAAAGACAATTCCGATGCCATGTTCAGGTATATCAAACTATTAACCAAGTCCGATCCAATATCAGTCTGGTTATTTTCTAGCGAAGAAAGATACGATCAGTTTATTTTACCACGCGGAGATATTTACCGTGATGAACTATTACATGAATCGATGAAAAATATCGCGGAGAAATATTCGTCAAATCCAGATCAGTTGCTGACAAATTGTTTTACTGTTCCGTCTGTTGCCGCTCACGCTGCCAGAGAGAGAAATTCGTGGAAACCTACAAGGAATGAATTTCTCAATGATATTCAACTTAGTTGTATCGAATACGGCCATGGAGGATTATGGAATACCAAATATTATTTCGAGGATATGATTTCCGTTGACATGAGCGCGTGCTATCCTGGAAGTTTTCTCGGATATGGCGATTGTGCGGATTACTTTGCTAAATTCGGCCATCCCACCAACGAAATGACGAGAGTGGCAATTAACGGACCGTTACCTGATTTTGTCATGACAGGATTCGCTCATGTTACTTCATTCGAACTTGCTGAGAATTTACATAAAATTTGTTATATTTGGTTTGGTAGGCATTTATCTCAACGCAGATGGGTCCCTATAGTGCTGTTGAGATATATGCTGGATTCGTCGATGTTGATATCGCTGACGGTGAGTGAAGCGATTATATCCTATAGGAAACAAACTGAAGTGTGGTTACCCACGGACTGCGAGAACGCGAAGGATATCGGAAGAAAAATAATCGGCAAATTTACTCAAGGTGGATCTGTTGATCACAAGCATCGACACGCTAGATTATTCATCAATGATGCCGAGATGGATTTTATTATTGCCGATACAGTATCGCGTGGAATATTTTGCAACAGAGAAAATATTATTATTGATGGAACGAAGTTAGGTACCGTGATCACTTATCTCGATGGAGAATCTGCGCAGTATACTCATTTGAGATCATCAATGCTCGCCTATGTAAGTATCAATCTGCTATCAATGATAAATAAATTTGCCGATATCGCGGTAAGGGTTGCAACGGATTCGTTTTATATCGATAAAAAATATCAATGTAGGCTAGAAAATTTAATCACCGATGGTTCCTGGGGAACTTGGAGAATAAAAAACGAGGATATTCTAGATTATTGCGAAGACGCCGATGTCGAAGATTGCGATAAGTTTCATCGAGATAAATACGATGAAGTATCAACGGCCGCATCTGCGTTTGATCCGATTTCACGAAGTAAATTTGTCTACATGAACGGTCCTGGCGGTAGCGGTAAAACAACAAGAGCGATAAATTTATTTTCAAAATCTGATATGATCGTGTTGACTCCGACTCACAGATTAGCGCGAGAAATAAAGCAACGCGGGGTTGATTCTTGCACGTATCATAGTTATTTCAAGTACAGCGGTGGATTATGGGATTCGGCTCGCATGGGAAACAAATATATCAACAAAATCATAATATTTGATGAAATTTGTACAGTAAATTTAGTTGTGTTAAAATCATTCCTGGGTTGGTTGGAGGAAAAAAACACCGCTGTGATAATGTGCGGAGATCATGGTCAGCCAGATCCTATTGATGGCGAATCTCCACATGAATGGCTCAGGAACTTCGTTGATTATTATGAAGAAATCGATGCTGATTATAGATCCGATGATATTTTACTGACCGAGTTTAAAAAAATAATTCGGTTGCAACCTAATAAGTTTCAATGTGATGTGATGAGAAAAATAATCAACGAGACTTCGATGGATAATTTTCTAACCTTGTGGCGTCCAGATCATCTGATTGTTGCTAGTAGAAAAATTATTCGCGATGCTATTCAGGAAATGTTATTCAAGCTTCATTGTGAGAAATTTCCAACATTGCAGGTACCGTTGTGTTATAGGCCCGCTGATACCAGGAAACAAAATATTAATGTTACTTTGCCATGCGGAGAAGAAAAAATATTAGTTTTGAATGATATTATTTTCGTTGATATTAATCTTGTCAATGATGCGATAAACGCGGAAAGATCACCATGGAAACTCGGATACGCAACAACGATACATTCATCGCAGGGATTGACTGTACATGGCCAAGTTTGGATCGTCGATGATAGAATTTCCTGGTCAAATTTAGTTTATCTAGCCGTGTCTCGAGTAAGAAAATTATCTCAGTTAGGTAGAATTAAATTTCATATTAACGACGATGGCGGTAATTGAGTATCCTTCGGTATTATTTGTAATTCCTCCTTGGTAAATCCTCGTTGTGGTGCTAGTGAATCTAAGAAATAAATTGCTGGTCTTCCTGACGATCTTGTTACAGCTGATATTTTATGTGTTGTAACGCTCCAGGTTGGATCAGTTGCTCTTTTTCTTCCTCCCTCGGCTTCTCCTTCCTTATATAAATATCTGACTATGACGCTACCTAGCACAGGCGGAATTGTGGAATCTCGCTTTAGGGGTATATTTGGTTTTGTAATTGCAGTTGCGGGCTTCATTGATATTGTTCGTGTTACCTCGTTATTTAGTGCGTTAATCACGTGAGGTAATCTTGTTACCCAATCGTGAGATCGTTTATCTTGGATAAATTCTCTCGCGTACTGATATCCGAATAATCTTTCTGCTAGTGTTTTGTTGAATCTCTCAACGATAGCTTGATTGTGATGAACACCTACAATACCGCGACGGATTTTAACATTATTCTTTTTCATTAACGCAGTAACCGCGCCAAGAAATTCTCGACCTGGATCAACCTGGAGAAGCTTCGGCCATGTTAATGGAGATCGTGAATAAATTTCGCTAAACGCCTTAGCTATCTCCGTTGCTGTTTTATTCGATAATGGTTCCGCTTCCTTGTATCTGCTAGCAATATCAACGACTGTCAGAACATATTTGTATGTGACGCCGTCAACGGTATCGTAAGGAAGAAACATTAAATCAGCCTGATGAACTTCATTAGGTACGTTCACAGAGAAACTCGCATATGATATTTTCTTAGGCGGAGGAAGATAAATTTGCCAAACTGCTTGTCTCGATAGCCACGATGCAGCGGTGGATTGCTTTACTTTTGCTGCCTTAGCAAGTTTGGCAATTGCTGATTTTCCTCGCCAAAATCCTCGCGGAGAATAATATATTTGCTCCATTATAATTTACCAGCACCTAGTACTAATTTACCTTTCATCGCGCCTTTTATTAACCAAGTTGCCAATTTCTCTTTGAAATTTTTATCAGGAATAGCATCTATTGCGTGAATTAATTTAATATCAGCGAGATGTCTTTGTTCTAAATCCCCGCTACGATACGCAAGATCGTGATAGTAGCATGCGTTATCGATGGCGTTTATCGGATCTTCACCCGGGTTTGGTTGATTATTATTGTTGAGTCTTATATCGAGCCTCGTACCAGGTCCACAGTAATTGTATCCTGGCAGATGTTTCTCTCCGGGATATTTCGCCCAAGGAGCTCCAGGCAGATTTGTTAAGGAGGTTGCGATGTCTCCTCCGGTTCTACTTTTTTTTTTACAAATCTAAACTTGATTGTCTTGCAAACTTCACATTCACCTTTGATTGCATTTCTGTTGTTGCGTGTAACGACTTCGATTGGATTTATCGTAGCAGTTCGAGTGCGACACTTAACACAATATGAATCCATAATATTCTAATAACATGAATGTAATTGATTTTTCAGCCACAAAGAAACGCGAGCAAGTAAAACACACCGAGGCATTACCAAATTCGATCAGAATGATAATCATTGGACCGTCAGGATCTGGAAAAACGCAGCTGTTGCTGAATTTGATAATGAGATGGCTAAAATGGGATAAATTGTATTTGGTTGCGCCATCTGTTGATGATCAGAGATGTTATCAAGTACTGAAGGAATTTAGTGATAATACTGAAGAAGGAACAATAGAATTCATCACAGATATCAATGAAGCTCCATCAGTGGAAAGTTTAGACGGTGATGCTAATAATCTTGTTGTTTTCGATGATGTGATGCTGGATAAGCAAACTAACCCAGCTAGAATATTCTCGCGTGGCCGACACAAGAACACCGATGTGATTTACGTGACGCAGCGATATACGCAAATTCCAAAGGTGATTAGAGATAATTGTAATATTTTATCAGTTTTCAATGGTGTTGATACTCACACGCTGAGGAATATTCATCAAACTTGGTGCAACGGCGACATGGACATAAATAAATTCAAAAATTTCTTCAGTCACGCTCAGGCAACACCACACGGTTTTGTCACGATTAATATTCATGATCCGCGTAGTAGGTATCGAGTCGGTCTTGATCAGATTTACTCATAAAATTACAGCTTTTTCTTTGCCAAACTTCATCGACACCCAATCATTTTCCCACCCCCCCCAAAAAAATTATATTTTTTCCTTGTCCAGAATCATATAATTTGCACACAAAAATTGCACTCGGGGTTGAATTTACGCAAATTGTTTTTCGTAGAAGGCTTTATTTTTGTAATCTGAGGCTTCTACGGAGAAAGTTCTCGTAGGAAGGTTTATTTTGCTGGAACCGTCTGGTCTGTAGAACCTCCCTGCTGCTCAAAGATACCATAAATGTTTTCAATGATTTATTTTATCACCATAACCACACAATTCTAAGAACAAGTGACTGTAAAATGCTCTGTACCAACAAAAATGTGAGGTACATTTTTATCCCAACAGTATCAAACAACTTTGTTCTAAAATGTCTAACTGAATTTGATCCTAAGAAAGCTACATGACTACATCTGACAAGTTCATGACTAAGGAGACCATGGGCCTTGCATATTACAAAAAACATATCATTCATAATTAATTTAAATGCTGCAACTTCCTGTCTCCAAAATCTCAAAAAAGGCTTAAGTAATAAACACTTATTCACAAATCAGACTTTAAGAAAGCCAACAACTGACCAACTTTTATATCACCAAATTTATCCAAATTAACTTTAAAAAATACTTCATCAAACACCAACTATTACACCCAACCAATCTGGCTTTAGACACAATCAATCATGTGAGACTGCCCTCATCTCCCAAACCAATCTGGCTTTAAACAGAATCATTTATGTGAGACTGCCCTGATCTCCCAAACTAATCTGGCTTTAAACTGAATCATTCATGTGAGACTGCCCTGATCTCCTAAACCAATCTGGCTTTAAACAGAATCATTCATGCAAGACTGCCCTGATCTCCCTGACTGGTCAGTGACTTCAAGCACTTGACAAAAGCAGAAAATAAGGATCAACACTTATAGATTTCAGGAAAGTTTTTGAAATGGTTGATCATGAAATCAAATCATCATGAACCAACTCAAAATGTACTTATGACAGTGGAACTGACTGGTTTACTCAATCCTTAAATGAGAGAATACAACATATTTATATAAATGAAGTTTTGTGTAACCTTTAAAAACTTTAGTGTCAAGTACCACATGGCTGAATTCTAAGTACATTACTAATTTTATTATTTATTAATAACCCTACATTAGGAGGTTAAATGTCACCAACAGAACTCAGTGTGAACAAGTAGAAGGGGGCCCCGAGTGGCTGAGTGGTCTAAAGCGCTCACCATTCCAGATCAATGCCATCACACCTCTATCTGCATGGGTTTGAGTCCCAGGCTCACCTAACATCGGTAAGTGAGAAAGCTTGCCAGTAGCTTCTCGAGGGTCGGCAGTTCTTCCTGGGGTCTTCCTTCACCAGTTATACTGGCCGCCATGTATAGCCTATCTTGTGCTGAAAAATGACGTTAAACCCTACAACAACAACTAGGACATTTCTGTACAGGCTGCCCTAAGCAAATTGGACACTATTGTAATACTGATGAAAACAAAATATCAATGATCATAAAACAGCAAAAACAAACAAAAATTTGATAGTGATAAACAACATGTATGCCTAAAATGGAAGGATATAGATCTGCAAATCATTATCATGATAGAGTACTTGGTGTTTTTGTAGATAATAATACATTATGTATCATGTATATAAACATAACAAATTTATCAGTACAAAGTTAATGATTCTTTGCAAGATATTTTCTCCCTGAAAGGCACAGTAAACTATTTTATAATAATTATATACAACCCTATTCCAATTACTACAGTGCAGTATGGGGTAATTCATACTATAACAAGAGATCCCATTGGGCCTGATATCACTCTGCTGGCTTACATAACTAGATGACCATTTCAAACAGGGTCACCTAGCATGTTAAGATTACAACTCTGGATATCTCCCAAACTTTTCAATATGTTGATATTGCCTATTTTATGATGTAGACTGTTTATCTATATTGTGATTAAAATTATTTATAAAGATAAAAGCACAATTAATATGTGCAGTCTCTTTCATAATTGAAGTCATCCAACAGCTGGATACAAACCTATTTACACAGTTTTATACAAATTAGACAAGAACTAAAGAGACAAAAAGCTCAGCCAATCAGATGCATGGACTTGTCTACAACAAAAATAGCACAAGCTTAAGGTGGAGCAAATCCCATGTTGGTCTCCAGAGTGGTAACAAATTCATGCAATCAGAAATAAGATTACCTGATTAATCCAAACAGATCCTGCTTATAATCAAAGTCATCCAATACCTTGATAAAATAAGACTTTATAAATTTAATACAAAAATGATCAGAAATATATTAGCTAGATCTGGACCACCCCAGTGTCCTAAGTGGTTAGAGCATCCAAATTGGAGGTCGCAGGTTTGGATCCCAGCCAAGTCATACCAGAGACTTATAAAAATGGTACTAATAGCTGCCTCACTTGGTGCTCAGCATTAAAAGGTTAGTGTTATGCCTGGTTGACCTGGTGTCAGGATAATATGACTGGGTAAAATATGATGCTACATGTCTGCAGCATGAATACCCCAGTGCTAGACATGACTATAAACTGCCACACTGCAAACATTATAGCAATATGACTGGTAAATTGATAAAGCTATGTAAAAAGATTTTTTTTTAAAAACCCACAAACACACATAGGATCCTGACAAGCTCAGTCATGCACATTTTTAATATGCATGAATTTTACTCACAGCAATACCCGTTGTGTGCGAGTTGCCCCTATGAAAACAAATTCATGACTTCATGAACAATCATAAACTGTTCATGAATGTTCTTCAAATGTTCATGATCAGTTCATCATTTTAGTTCATGAACAAATGTTCTTGAAAGTTCCTCAACTAAGTTCATGAACACTTCAAGAATTTTGATGAATCATGTACTTGAAGTTCATGAACACACTGATGAACTTTTATGAACTATTATAATATCTTTGAAGTTCCTGAAATGTCATGAACTTGGTTCATGAACAAGTCAAGTACTTTGATGCAATACCAGGATATTTCTAAACAAATGTATATTAAATATCTATATCATTATATTCATAAAATGTTCATGAAAATTCATCATACAAATTTCTCACAATATTAGTAAAATTTAAATAAAGGTGAATATTGTTTTCTTTTTTAAATGATATGATACTGTATAAATGTTCATACAGATCTTTAATTCAATACTTGTGTACTTAACCTGAGTAGTTCTGGATTAATATGGGAAAATATTTTCTGGCCAGCATGAACAAAACATTTTGCTTTAAAAAGCTTTCAATGACTTTGTTCTAACGTTTTTTTTTCCATTACTGTTATAAACTGCATATTCTATTGACTTAGTCACTGGTTGCCAATTTGCCGTAAAAAAACGAAATATGTTAACAACGATTATCCTGACTGGATGATTGTGAAAGAAGACATGATATGATTGGTTAATATACGTGCGAGATTTCAACAGTTGAGCATCCTTTCCCCCAGAAACAAAAGAGCATGCAGACGGTTAGGCAAAAACCTCAAACAAAAAACATGGACTCCATGGAATGGACAGATGAGAATATTTTCAATATCATTTTTTAAAGTAAGTAGAAGTGCCAAGAATCTAATGATTTGGTGAGAACAAAATTAGGCGGAAAAGCGTACCCAGCCTGGATGATCAAAATTATGGTGAGTATCTTTTTTTCGGTCATTCGTGATTATTTCAGTGGTAGCTATATCAATATTTTATTGGTTTTTAATGTCAGCATATTAGTTATAACCAAGCTAATGATACACGAATTTGTTCAGACCTAATTTAAAATTGCTCAACGAAGTTTTGAAAATCACTAAACATCATACCCCCCCCTCCGTTCTCGAAACCAGACACGGTACGACATCTACAATAGGAACTGAGATGTTCGAGATCGTTTTCTTTTACATGACATCACTATTTCTATTATCTGCTGTAATTTGGTAATTTAAAAAAAAAAAAACACAACAAAATAGTTAATGTGTGAAGCTGGACACAATACAGGTGCAAATAACAACGTGATGAAACCGGAAGCAGCTATAGGCTAGGCAACATGCGGAGTCGGAGTGGATGCATTAGTGACAAACTAAGGGCCTATACCACACAAGTCTGACGTTTTCTCAATAAAAAATGGTGAAAATATTTGAAAGCACGAAATAACCGTTATTTGTAATATATATATATATATATATATATATATATATATATATATATATATATATATATATATATACATATATATATATATATATATATACATATATATATATATATATATATATATATATATATATATATATATATATATATATATATATATATATATATATATATACGCACACAGATAAGGTTATCTAGTGTAACGATGTTGTCAAAACAAACTGTCATATTTTATTGATTAAAACATCCGACTCCTGTGACTATAGCTATGGCTAGACAGCTTCAGTTAATATAAAACTAGTGACAAAATTCTGCAATCATAAATATAAATGCTCAGTAAGTTGTGTATTATGTGTAAGGGATGAAATAGTTTTTGAGTTGGATCATATTATTCCAATAAATAAAGTGGGGTACAATGATAATGTGCTAAAAGCTAAAAACAATGTTGATCAGAGATTATCTGTAATTAACTAACTTTACCTTTTTTTCAGACCAGACAGCAGAAAAGTAAAATTATTAGAGGATGAAGTTTGTAGGTTAAGGAGGAAAATTTGAAAACTGGAGGATCCTATGGCCAAGATGGAAGAGACATTAAATTGTGATTGCTGCAGCAATGTTAAAGATCCAAACAGTAATTGGATGGAACAGCTTAAGTTGCAGATGGAGACATTCAGTAATGACAATGTGCAGGATTTGATTACATTATAGGCCCTGAACATCTTCACAAAAGAGTTATCAGGCCGGTCAGACTCTGCAAGAAGACTGGTGAGGAGAAACCCCAGTTGAAAGACATCCCCATGACGATGAAATATGCTTCAACAGTTGATTGCACACAACTGCCCCAATATCTCTTGAATAATTTTCAAAGAAAAATTACACAACATACAAAAAGTGTTGCTACAGGTAAAAAAAAAGAATATCGCTTGTCAGTTTACATGTTCTTTGATGCATATTAAAATTTATCTGAAATTAAATACAGTTTTTAAGATAATATGTTGCATTTTATACTGTATTAAAACCCCCACATCTAAGGTTATTTTATGATTCAGGATGAAATAGATATTTGTGACTTTGTCAGGAAATCAATTTTTATTTATAGGCACTGTTCATGAAGTCGCGAATCATTGAGAAACTTTGTTCATCATAGTTCATGAATATGTTCATGCACTTGTTCATGAATGATGATGATCCAATTTGTGAACTTTTATGAACTGTTCATGAATTCAGTTCATGAATATTTCATGAACTGTTCAAGAACAGTTTGTGAACTGTTGGTTCATGAACAGTTCATGAATTCATTATTTCATGAACTGACCATTTTCAGTTCATGCACATTCATGAATAGTTCATGAACCTTTTGATGAACTTTCATGAATGGTTCATGAACCGTTCAAGAACAGTTCATGCCAGTTCATGAATTATTCATGATCATTTCGTAGGAGTATCGAGAGAGGTGTAGTAACAAGTCCAGTCAATCACATACAAGAACACCTCATGCTTGGATCACAATCACACAAAAAACTGCCCTATGCAACATCTTGATGATGTAAATATTTTTTCAGATAAGAAATATGGCATCCAGTGTGATAACAAGCTCAGTCAATTAGATGCATGTTCCCCTCATTAACAAGAATCAATCATACTCGTTTGTGAACTGATCCAAGACATACTGCGAGGTGGGAGGGGGACTCAAAAAGTATGATTTAAGGTTCAGAGTTGAAGTTAAAAATAAAAATATACATCATTAAAAAGTATGAATATGGGTATAGAATGGCAAGCTTTTACTTAAATACACGTGTACTCTGAAATCTGTAACCTCAAAATCTGTATATCAGTCATTTAGGAAATATTTTTGGAGGAATATTTTCAAGAAACCCAAGCCCATTGGTACAGCTACAGTTTTGTTTTTTGGCAGGTTTAAATGGCACTTATAACACATTACTGGCAATGTCAAGGTCACATATTGGCAAACCAACCTGGGCTGGCTTTGGTAGGTTGTGAACCCACAGACCTTGGATTATGAATCTGATGATCTATCAACTGAACTACCATAGCTCCCACTACAGCAAAGGTACAATACATCCGTAGTTCTGAGTTTAAGCCCTGAATACACAGTATGAAAGAACCTGTGGTCATCCAAATCAATCCTTGGCAATTTTATTTCCATGAGTTTGTTAATTTTTTTCACCATACTGGCCATTCTCATATCCAATAATGGTATATTTAATTATTTCCCACAATGACAGGCTGAGCTTATAATGTTTACCCACCCATTTGTCATTCAATCATGCAATAGTTTTGTGTTCAGACCAATTTTTTAGTCACTGGCCACAAATGAAAACAGTTTCAGGGATTTTCTTGGACATGTTTTATTTTAAACTTCATCCATTTTACATCCACCAAATTAATCAAAATATACATGTTTAGTAAAATGATGCATAAAAAAGAAAATCTAACAGATGGCTGGCATTAAAAAAGATAAACAAAAATAATAAAATGGGCTGATCCATGCATTTCAACTCCAGATGGCATACTTATGATTCTGGTTTCCATTTTTAGAGAATTGGCTCAAGAGGATAGCTATCTAAAACAGAGAATTGATCTAGAAATCCCACAATGCCTTCTAATGACAGAAGTGATATATGGGTGGGTTCCCTATAAAGTTTTCCAGAACAGCTTGTACAAATTTACTTTCTGTCCATGTGAAGTTTAACATGTCATATAAGTAAACAATGATTTTTTAATGTGTTTTATGCAACATGTACTTATTTTGTTTTACTACTTAATCCCAATATATTTTCATTTACTTTTAAATGCATCATCCTCTGAACTGTCAAGGAATATCCAGCATCACAAACACTCTATTTTCCTTTTTTTGTTGGCAATACCAAAATAAGGAATTTCAGATTTGAGAAAAACATACAAGTTTTTTTTGGTCTACAAGATGTCATCTCAGACTCTGGTTGAGGAAGATATGGTCCATGATTCAAAATGTAACATGTTGCTGTTAGGGTCACATAACAAATACATTCAATCAATGGTATCCTGACAGACTGTCAATAAAAAGGAGAGGAATCATCTCCTTGCTCAGTGATAACCCTTTATGATTACCCCTACCTGTTACAATTTGCCACTATCAAACTGGGTCAAAACTGAACAAGCAACCCATTCAGAAGCCAAAGGATGTATGTTGGATGCCTTACCACTCTGGATTAGAATTTGTGTGCAGTGAAATCAGAAAGGCTTATAATGTTGATTGCTCCACATGAGAACATGCAAATTTCTTGTCTCAACTGAGTGCCTATGATTGTCTTTGTTGTCATGTTTTGCTTTAGTTTTAGTTTTTTTAAAGCTTCATCAAAATTCCAAGGTCTGAACATGCTCATCAAGTACATGCAAGTTTTGAATATCTTCAAGAAGTGGACGTTCATTTTAAAACTTGAGATACTAGTACTTTCATGACCTCCCATGGCAATTGTCAATAAAAATTTTTACATGTACATATTTCTGCTTCAACCTCACCACCCAAACCTATCCCCCTTTCCAAACCTTGACCAACAGGTCTGAACCCATAAACTGACCACTACATGTGTACACTGTATAATCTGAATATTCACTCACTTGTAGTACACCAACAATCTATGAAACTTATAATTATTTCCTGGGTTCTAATTTTTAGAACAGAAAACTTTTTCATTTGAAAATATAAAAATGTGAAGTCTTGGGGAAAATATCATAATTAATACAGCAGTTTTGCCTATAATTATTTGTGCATCCCAAAAAATAACCACCTTATACACCTGCTAACTATTTAATAATCTTCCATGTAGGAACTAGGAGGACTTGGCTGACTCTGGCTATTATTCACCAAAATGGTTTCAATGACCTGAACCAATGATTAGGGTATGTGTACTTGAAGAAAACTTGGCAAGAAATCATTATTTTATTATCAGACTTACCCAAACCACAATTTCTGACCTTAAGACCCAATATTGATAGGTTCAGTTACTATCCTACGTGCAAGCCATCCACAACATCGGGTCCAGGTACATACTCAAGAACAAACATTATTCTGCAAAACCCAATATTCTTTGAGCCACAGTGAGTTTTACATTGACCCTAAAAATACTTACATACCTTCAGGGTAAACCCTCCACAAACTTTAGTTAAGTTACAGGTCTAGAACTAAACTTATTAAGAAGAAACATTTTTCTTCTTTCAGTCACTGCAAGCATAAAACTGAAATGATCTTTATATGGATTTGGATTTCCAAACTAATATGATTCTTCCTTACCTAATGTGTAACAGTAAGTCATCCATGATTTCTGATGAAGGTACATGTATATGGTTGACAACTAAATTTTTCTGTGCGAAACCATTTTTTCCTTCTTTTTGTGAGTGATTTTCATCTTTTACAGTTGGACTGCTCTTGTGGCTTAAGTGGTTAGATCATCCGCCTTGGATGCAGGAGATCGCAGGTTCTAACCCTGGATGAGTCATACCAAAGACTTATAAAAATATCACTAGCAGATGCCGCACTAAGTGGTCAGCATTAAGAGGTTAGTATTAGGACTGGTTGACCTGGTGTCAGGATAATGTGACTCGGTGGGACATGATGTTACATGTGCTAGACATCACTATAAACTGTCACACTGCAAATACCAAAGCAATATGAAAAAAGTTTTATAGCTATGTTAAAAATCAAACACACACCTTTAACAGTTAGACCCCAAAATCAACTGACTTCTTTACTCTAAGTCCAAGCCATTCACAAAGTTTCATCCAGGTATATGATGTACACCTAATGTTATTCTTCTGCTGAAACCATTTACATTCTTTTAGTCACAACAACTTGGTACATCACCTCCTGATCACAAGAATGATAGGCTTCTTCCTTATTCAAGTGTATCACAAATTTTAGTAATTGTAGATGGTATCACAAATTTTAGTAATTGTAGATGGTGGATAACTATAATTATTGGGCAGAAACAAAATTTGTAAAATTAGGTGGGTGGATGAACAGACAAAACAACATAATAAGAACCACTTTATAGCTGGTGTATAAAAAGTTTATACATTTTTTTTTAAATGATAAGTATTATCTGTTCTGCATTTAAAAACCTGGTCAACAAATATTCAAAAATGTAAATACAATTGCAAGTTTTGTATACCTGACTGGGGCAGAAGCTCCAAAATTGTAGTCTCCCGTAAAGATGGCTACCACACATGGGCAAACTATGATCCATGTTGGGTGAATTTACGCCCAATGGTTTAGGAGATTGTGTAATGGACAGACAGACAGATGGAGGGTATAATACATAATATGCAAATGCATAGCATAATGAACAACAATAATAATGAAAATATGAGGCTCTTATCAACAAAGGTATCATTTTAGAACAAGCTTTTAAACAAAGTTACATATATTGAGGATGTCTACATTTTATTAGCCGAGACAAGGAAATATTTAACAAGTTAAGTGAAAACACTGTATTGTATCACTTATAAAATATTTCCTTGTATCTATTAAATAACAGTCTCTTGAAGGGATTATGCAAAAAGAATTTCAAGAAATTCAGGATAAAACCATTTCTTCCTTCTAACTGTTGAGTGTTCAACCCAACTCTACTGTTCTTCAGGGATAACAAGATTTTCAAATCCGCTGCTGTGGAAGACTTATTGAATATGAGGTTGACATGATTTTCAGTTAGGAAGAAGTCAACATCATTAAAAGTCTTTTTGTGAAAATACAATGTCAATATGACTTTGCTTTTATGAGAAGTAGGGAAAAGAAGATTTTCAAGATGATCATATTCAGGACATGAGATCAGCACCATTTTAAACTAGCATCAACAAAATGTTTTAAAAAGTCTTTTAGTGAAAACCCCATGCTGATATGACCATTGATTCAGGAGAACTTGTTAGAAGATTATTTTCAAGCTGGCTATTTTACCAGCAATATTAGACATAAAATTGGCACCGTTATAACGGAGGACCAAATAGACATTGTAAGAAGTTTTCTGGTGAAAACACAATGTTAATATGACTTTCCATTCAAGAGGAGTATCAATAACAAGATTTTCATGCTGGCCATCTGATCAGCACCATTTTCATTTAGGACCAACTGGACATCATAAGGAGTCTTCTGGTAAAAACTTCCCATCAGTAAGGGACCACTCCGGTGGCCTAGTGGTTACAGTGTCCGCCTCGGATGCAGGAGGTTGTGGGTTCGATCCCTGGCCAAATCATACCAAAGACTTACAAAAATGGTACTAACAGCTGCCTTGATTGGTGCTCAGCATTAAGAGTTAGTGTTAGGAATGGTCGGCCTGGTGTCAGGATAATGTGACTGGGTGGGACATCATGCTACATGTCTGCCGCATGATGCCCCAGTGCTAGACATTACTATAAACTGTCACACTGCAGACATCATAGCGATATGACTGAAACATTGTTAAAGCTATGTTAAAAATAAAAAAACCACACACTCACATCAATAAGACTTTCCATTCAGAAGCAGCAATAACAAGATCTTCAAGATGGCCACTGGCAGCCATATCAGACATCAGATCAGCTCCATTTTCAATGAGACAAACTAGACATCATAAGAAGTCTTCTAGTGAAACCCCATTAAAATATTACATTTCAGTCTGGACAAGCAGCAATAACAAAGATTTTCAAGATGGCCACTGTGGCCACCATAACAGAAGTCAGATCAGCCCATTTTCACTTAGAACAAACTCAAAATCATAAGAAATCTTTTCAAGAAAACCCCATGTTGATATAACCATCCATTTACTCCATTTTCATTTAGGACCAAGTAGATATTATATTAAGTCTTCTGTTGAAAACAACATTTCAATATGACTTTCCATTCTGGAGAAATAGTGATAACATGATTTTCAAGATGGCCACTGTGTTGGCCATACTGATGTCCAGGTGGCATCATTTTCATTTAGGACCAACTATATACCATGGGATGAATGCATGTGTACAGTCTCATGGTAATCCTCCAAACAGTTTAGGATTTGTGATAACGAACTTGCGCTAACAGACAGACAGACAACAGACCATTCCATAATCTCTTCTGGCCTATGACCAGTAAAGCTAATATAAAAAGTACTATTTCAGTAGAGCTAATATAAAAAGTACTATTTTTCTGTTACAATTGTCTAAAAAGAAAAAAGAAATCACCCCAGCTCAATTTTAACTTACACCTATCCCATGGAATTTAACTGAATCCAAAATAATCTGAATATTTCTGTAGTGATCAAGCAATGTGATCCTATGTGTATTCCAAATTCTCAAGATCGAGTAGATTGCTATCAAGAGTACCTATAGTGCTAGCTGGCACAAGTTACTTTTAATGGACAACCATTTGTTCAAATAATGTGGAATGTACTGCCCCTTACTAGGTGACTGAACTATTGTAACTGAATTTCTTACCATGCCTTTAATAATAATGCATTGGTGAGACTGGCACCATGTAAAGGTTGAAGTCTATTCACTTCGTATCACTTTCAATAAATAATCAATTATTATTGGGAAAACCTTCAACTGATTAAAGAATGATAAATGGACAAGAAATGTTTACACAAGAACAGTCTGATACTTCTTTTAACGTACCTTTCTTTGATTTGGCACCAATTTTTAATTTGGATGGCCATGTGATCTGAGTATTTGTTTCGTCCATGACCTGTGGACAAAAGAAAATATAAATTTGTAACACTGACAAAATCAGACGTGACAAAGACACTGAACTTAGCTTTATAGCACAATAAATTTCAAACACAATGGTTTGTGAAGAAAAACTTCCAAGTGTATAATCAATGTACAAATTTAATGCTACTCAAAAAAGTACATCATATGCAATTCCACTTTTATGCAAAATAGTCGGATTCAGTTACTGTCATTTAAAATAAGTGAGTGCTGTTCAATAGTGATAACTGTCATCAAGTAAAAGTAATGTTGCCATATTTACTTGCTTATAAGTTGAATCCAACTGCCAGCAACATATACCCTGATCTGACATTTCTAATGTGCCAGTAGGTCAGGATCTATGCTGTTTGTTGTATGGATTACTCCCATTAAACTGCAAAGACCCAAATCTGCCACTACATTATGGCAGATCTAGGTCTGTACAGATTGCAATTTGACTCATATGCAGAGTACATGACTGTTTGGAGAAGGCAAGAATAATTTCTCCTTTTGCACTAAAGGATCAAACCAAATATATTAATTTAGTTTTTGGTACATGTACATGCATATCAAATTACAAATTGTTTTTGGGACATTCAACTAATAGTCTGTCATGTTTACATGTGACTAATGCCAAACATATTATATTTACTTTCTAAAACAAGGCACTTACCTATTATTGATTGAATTTACAAACGTGCTACTCAAACAAAAAGGATTTTACAGAAAAGTACTGATACAAGTCTTGGCCAAAAATATGTCCTAAATTCAGTTTGTAAATTTAACTTGATATGTCCATCCATCAGAAGGTTCCTTGAATTTACAGATTAGCAGTTCTCTAGATATGCCAGCTTTCAAGTTGGCAGTATTGTGAGTTCTATGGGACAAATTATACAATTTCATCTGTACTTTTAAGAACAAAAAAAACCCCTGAAAGCTCAAACCTCAAAATCCACCAAGTGAACCAGTCTGAGAGTTCAGTGGTCTGGGTCAATGAGTTTCATTATAATCATGAGCACTTTAAACTAGCAGAATTATTTTCTCCACATGAAGGGTCAGTCAGGTCTTTCATAAGTCCAAAGGGCCACCTCATATGACACTGGTACTATATGTCAGCTCATATGACACTTCTTGTGTATGTGTGTGTGTGTGATTTGGATTTCAACGTAGCTTTAACAATTTTTCAGTCATATCGCTACGATGTCTGCAGTGGGGCAGTTTATAGTGCTGTCTAGCACTGTGGCATCATGCCGCAGACATGTACCATTTTTGTAAGTATTTGGTATGACTCAGCCAGGGATTGAACCCACGATCTGTCACTTCTTGTTGTTATTATGTGGTTTAATGCCATTTTTCAGTACAATATTCAGTGTTCAGAATAATCAGTAAAACAAACAACATAGCTCCTTTGTTTTTTGCACTTTGGCTCCACTTATTAGGAAGTGTATATGGCAATGAGCCTAAGAATTTTGATCGAGTAAAAGCTGTCTTATGACTGGTTTTTAAGAATGAATCAAAATTACTTTTGCTAAAAGGACATACAAATGATGGAATACTTTTATTTTAACAAGTCCCTAATTTTGTGATGGTTAGAAAGAGAGGGTTGTTTTAACTGTCCTTTCTGAAATTTCTACCCAAGGACCTACATTTCAACAGAAAAAGAGTAACACTACCTTCGTGGGTTTTGATACACTAACAGCAATTTTCTATCGGTCTGTCAAGCAAACACCATAACTGTCTAAAAAAATAAACTTAGACATGATGATAAATCCATCCCTAGCTTTTTAAACTTTTGGGAAATTTTATTTTAAAATTTGCAGTCCAATGATAAGCCCATGCACTCCCAACTTTTCCACAAAATTTCCCTCCTGGGCTTATCATAGAAGAATGCTAATCAAGTCAATTCTAAAATCTTGAGATACTTTATCTGTATTATTGCAGAATAAACTCAGATGCTTCAACCCATTAATTGCATGTTATGAAGGTCTCATTTTTTGTGTGCTTACTTCAGCTCAAAATAAGACTGTAGAGATGAGGGGATAAAATGCTTTTTAGACATAATGCTTTTGAAGCAAGAGAAACTATTTTACTGAGATGCCATTGGTATCAGTAGAGATCAACTAAAATAAATCACATAAAGAATTATTCTACTTCCTGAAGGCCATTCTCCTTCTTGAATTGGGAACAAAACTTTTAGTTTCGTTATGTACCAGCAATAGATCTATAAGATTACTTAAAGAATAAAACTAAGCCATAGTATTTGCCTACATACACACACAGGCAATCTGTACATTTTAAAAACAAAATAACCATGATGCTTTTCGTTTTTAAAATTGCATGGTGGTTACAAGCTGCCCAGGGGTGATGGGGGTGGCAAATATTTGACTATTCATCAAGAGAACTACTGGCACTGATACAAATATTGACACATTATTACTGCAGAAACACATGCAATGTTTTGAAAAACAGGGAAAAGATCTCGATCTCGATCTCTCTCTAATCTAATGTGTGTGATATTTGGATTTTTAGCGTCGCTTTAACAATTTTTCAGTCATATCGCTATGATGTCTGCAGTGTAGCAGTTTATAGCGATTGTCTAGCACTGGAGCATCATGCTGCAGACATGTAGCATGATGTCCCACCCAGTCACATTATCCTGACACCAGGCCAACCACTCCTAACACTAACCTCTTAATGCTAAGCGCCAAGTGAGGCAGCTGTTAGTACAATTTGTATAAGTCTTTGGCATGACTTGGCCAGGGATCGAACCCACGACCTCCCACATCTGATGCAGACACTCTAACCATTAGGCCACCAGAGCGGTCTCTAATCTAATGTAATCTAATTTGATCTACTTTTTAACAGTGGAACCTCATTAATCTGGACACCTTCATTGCCAATGAATATATCTGCATTAATAAGTTTTCTGGACAACTGAATCATGTACATTTTTTAAACTGTCATCATACTGCATACATATACTGTGAATTATATCCCAGCTGTACATATACTTACAGGTATTCATGTATATTATTATTTAGTGCTCTACATTTTCAGTTTTTACCAATTTTTACTGATAAATTATTGGTTTTAAAATAAAAGAATTCAGTTATTACTTACAAATGTTCATCAACCATCCCCCACCCCACCCGCAATCACACACAAAAATAACCAAAATTGCTTAACACCATTCATACAAGAATATTCTACTATAATTATACTGATATGAAAAGTGCTCAATCATTGTTCCAGAATAAATAATTAAAAAGAAACAAACATATTTGAATATATTTTGTTATATAGCTTGTAGATAATAAACAACATGAAAAAAGTACAATTGCAAATGTATAACAAGATGAGTACATTATAAAGTGTATATCTATGATGTTTATATGCATGCTTCACATGTTTTATTGAATTTCATCCATCACAATTTCTTGATGCTGTAAAACTCTCTCTTATGTCTACATACTTTTCTTTTTCCAAATAATTCCAATTTAAATACTGTATCGTGTCTAGATTGAAAGACACAATACTTTTCAAATAATAAAACGAGATGCAAAATTTTATCTGACCCGTTTTGTTTATTCAAATCTAGTATTCTGCTGACTACTGTACAGTTCAAATGGAAAAGATCTGTACATATGACTCTCAGCAAGTTATAAATAGCTGTACCAAAACTCCACACAAAATTAATCTCTGCAATAAATGGATAAATGATTCACTTCATTCTTTACAAAAATAACAGTTATCTCATCTGATTTTCATTTTGTATAAAAGAATGTATCTGAAGGCAAAATTCTTTGAAAAAAAGATTAGTTGAAACCATGTAAGATAAATACCTTTAATACCGCTAGCTGTTTTTACAACAAAAGTTTTCATGTAGGTTCAGTCCATCACTCCATTTATCTTAAACCTTGTGCTACACAAAGATTTCAATTACAAACCAATAAATGGTCTCACACCCTATTTTCTGATGTGTAAGTAGTTGTAATGCAACTGGTACAGTGGGTATCTCTTAAACAAAATCTAATGTTTCTAATATCAAAACCTTTAAATATTCTATTACAATACATTATCAAGCTGTAAACAATTCACTCAAAATAAACTAAAAATTTGTCAATTGATCATTGCTAACAAAATATCCAATTCAGCACTGAACCATACTGTATTGGTAATAAAAGTTTTCATGGTCCAGGTTTTTTTTATTTCCAGTATTTTTACCCAACTATGTTACGTATGTCTGATTTAATATATATATTTTGTTTTATTTGTCAGTTTTAAATTTTTTCTATTATATGCTATTGTAATGTAAATTTATTCACTATAGATGATACTTTTTACCAGGAAATGGTTTGACCTTGACTGTTAGTTTATAAACAACAGGTGTTGATCTAAATTCTGACCTGGGTCCAGAATCAGTAAACAAAGTTCTATTTTATTTTAAAATGATTGGTTGTTATTAATGTCATGATGAAACTAGTAGGTTGAGAAGTAAACACTTTTTTTAATTTTTATTCTGGGAATAAAATCACTGGTCTAATCAAGGCCATATTCTGTGTATGCGAAATAAACATGATCACATGACCTTGTTGATGTTTTAACAAGCCCATATAACTCAATGTTTGTGAGAAATAATTTTTACTGGAAGTTGGGCAGTTAATGTGTTATGTTGTGCTGTTTAGAGTTATTTCAAATTACTTGTCTGGAGTTATTTCAGATCACTTGGATTCAAAAAGGATTAATTCTGTTGTTTGTCTGGAAATATTCTGAAGAGTGCTCACACAGGGAAAGACATTGCTTACAAATTCAATCTGGATTTCCAACACCGGAATGCCGTTATACGTATTTGTATTTCTACAAGCAACTGTAGATAAGCACAGTACTGACTACAGCATACATCATCGTCATCCATCTTGGATTTTACATCAGGATTTGAATTTGAAATTATTAGAACATTTGTTACTAGGACTGTTGCAATTTAATTTGTGGATTATTCTTAGATTAATTTTGGATTTGATTTTTGAAACCGTAAGTTCTCCTTTTTTCATTTTTTTTTATACAGAATTTTTCAAGAAAATAAATTATTTGTTACATTTTAAAAAGCTTGTCGTTTTCACTCTTTGTGTTACTGTTTATTCGAGCCTAAACACGTAACAACTATATAAAAACATTTATCTATCTATAAATTAAAGCTGTTCTTCAAACCTCTAACAAAATATTTCATGAATTATAATCCAAAATAAAAGAAAAATATTTCTGGATATGTCTGAACTATTCATTTTTTTCCATTTATCTGTAGCCAAAAGTAAGTATACTGATCCTGGCTGCTTTTAATGCCGTGATAAATAATTTAATATTAATCATTTTCAAATCTTTGCAAGGATATTCTTGGTTACATATTTTGCCTTTTCATCTTCTCATTCAACCTGTATAGTTTACTTAGAGCATATTGTGATGGACTGGGTAAACAAAGAATCAGCTGGTTCATCTTTGCTATAGCAATGATCTTTTTAACACTGATTTCTCCACAAGATGTCAAAATTCTCTTGGACCATTGTAATAGCAAACATCTTATTTCATCAATTCCTTTCTAGGCAATACAATTCTATCACTATCTAAATTTGTTATTAATTTAATGCCAAGATGTATGAAAGTGCCATCTTCAAAGTTTACTGAATAATCCTAAAAAAGTTTTTCTTCCCTATTTTCTTTCTTCTCTAAACATACAACTCAGTTTTTTCCCAATGTTAATACAAACACCAGAGATCTGAGTATAAATTTAAAGTAGCTATGGTAACTTTTGAAAAGAAAACTTTTGGCTGTATCTAAAATAACTGAGGTTCTTTCTGCAATGTTGCTGATACAAGTTTGTAAGTGGTATTTAGTAGACATATGGGTCTCCAAATTATTATCGGTAATCTCTCTTTATTACTGTTTGGATACATGTTATTAAATTATTCCTTCTTCAGGAGTTTAATTCACATTTATGAAAGCAAGAATTAACATATCTAATAGTAAAAATATTCAAATCCTTCCAATAATTTAGTTTTAATTCTACAATAAGCCCATCTAAATCTGGGCTTTGATAATTTTTCAGTTTTCAAGACCATTAAATAATTTATCACTGGCTGAGAAATTAAATTCTGTTCATAAAAATTTAGTTTAGGTAAGTCCAAGTAGGAATGAAAACAATATTTTAATTCATATCTTCTACTTCTATAATTTTTAAAGACACCCATATGATTTGGTTTCATTTAATTTGTTTCTATTGTAATTTATTATAGAGCCATAGATTTATTTCAATTAATGTGCAAATTTAAAAACTCTGTTGATATTTTCAAACTATAAGAGTACTGCATTAGTTTTGCTCCCTCCTCTATCTAAACTGCTTTGGTTGACTGACTGACTGTAGTTTTATGGCACACCAGCACTGTAAGGCTATATAGTGCCAAACTGCTTTTGGAAATCAACAATATGTCCATTTCAGTGAAAGAGACAACTGAAGATGCTATACAACAATATGCTTTGCTACAGTATTTTCCCTTGAAAATCTTTGCAACATCCTAGATCAGGGACACATTTCATCAATGGTGAGCCATCTTCTATGAAGTTTTAATGATGGAAATCAGAGGAACTACAATATCATACACACAACTCATCACCAAAATGAATTATAAATGTAAATGAATACAGTGGAAGAAGAACATGAATTTTCCATTGGGAAAAAAACACGAAGATGAAGCAAAATAAGCCATAAAAAGAATCCTCAATGTATTTTCCATGAAATGGGTGGGGTAACATATCATGATCAAGTGCCATTTATTTTTGGATTGTTCACAGCACTTGCAGTATTTTGTTGTCTTTCATCAACATTTCATAACAGTCATATTATCCCTACAAAAATAAAATTCAGCTCAAGCTGAAAGGGAACATGCTATTCTCTGACTTGTACCCATGCATATGGTATAACTGCCCATCCTGACTCTAAATCCCAGCAAGTATAAGGTATACAACACACAGACTACATGATAAATAAGCTCATTAATGCTTTATTAAAAATCTACTGTATGTGTTTTAAAAGTTATATCACTGGCATGGGTACAAGTCTGAGAATAGCATGTTCCCTTTCCATGACCTTGATCTTGTGGCAGGTAGTGTTGCTACTGTGTACAGTACACCATCTATCTATACAGAATATATAACTGTCTAGGTTTCATTAAAATATATCTTGTTCAAAAGTTGTACTCAGACAAAGATACAAGTCACATAATTACATTTTCCCTTTCTGTGACCTTGCTATGGTATGTCTAGTCATAATATATACATGAAAAAAAGTTAAAGTCAGCAAGGAAATTTTCGTCAATGGATTGGTACATGAACACGAAAATCATGGATTAATGGTTTGGGTTGGTCTAGTGCTTTATGGTGCATAAACAAAAGTGTGTTATTTAGAGAACTGGAGTAAACTGCCTTGCCCAAGGCCACACCATGGTACTTGACCCAGGCTGTTCCAATGGTAGGATTTTAACCCAAACCCTTAGGTCATGAGTCTGGCATGCCAACCACTAAACCACCTTAGTTCCCTCATGAATAGATATGGTCAGCATTATAATATAATACAACCAACCAATCACAAAAAAAGAAGCAAAATATATTTTGCTGGCCTCCTGCACTTATTTTTCAATAAATATGGTCCATTATTGATCCCTGCAAATGGAGTTACCATGTAATGAACATCTCCTGAGAAAGAATGATGTAAGAAAAACAATGCCATTGTATGTCAAATCCAATTATATTGATTACAGAAGATTGTAGATAAGCATTCACCTGGAACTTTTTCAAAATCTTTATTTCATGCTGGATTGAAACTGTCACTAATAAGTAAAATTATGGCAGGAAACATATCTCTATCCATCAAGATCTCAGAACTGAAATTCATTTCTCTACAATATGTTTGCTCATTTTCTTTACAAATTTTCTGTCTCAGCTGGGAACTGACATAAGGTGCTGGGCACACCTACAAGTTATGTCTGCCTGTATTATTTTTACAGAACAGTTATGACAACAGAGTTTATTGATGGTGAACACAAGTAACAAACAAGCAGCTCAAGTTGGCCAGAAATAGTTCACCTGGTTTACTTAAAATATGTTAATTTCACTATGCAGGTTTATCTCACAAGCTTTATATCATGTTTTACTATATCTTTAAAACAAAATTTCTTTCAAAAGATAGACACAAGTAATTTGCATAGTCTCTGTCTCATCCAAGATCTTGATGGTATACATCCATTTACCAAGTTTGATATTAATTGGATGATCAGCATAGTCTCTTGAGAGCTTGTTTTTGTTGTTTTGGGCTTGTGTGTGTGATTTAGATTTTTAACGTAGTTTTAATAATTTTCCAGTCATATCGCTATGATGTCTTCAGTGTGACAGTTTATAGTGATGTCTAGCACTGGGGCATCATGCCACAGACATGCTGCATGATGTCCCACCCAGTCACATTATCCTGACACCAGGCCGACCAGCCCTAACACTAACCTCATAATGCTGAACACCTAGCGAGGCATCTGTTAGTGCCAGACATGCTACATGATGTCCCACCCAGTCACATTATCCTGACACCAGGCCAACCAGTCCTAAAACTAACCTTTTAATGCTGAACGCCTAGCGAGGCATCTGTTAGTACCAATTTTTTTAAGTCTCTGAGATGACTCAGCTGGGGTTTGAACCCGCATCCTCTCGCATCTGAGGCGGACGCTCTAACTACTAGGCCACCAGAGTGGTCCTGTTTTGGGTTTAACAGCATTTTCCAGGACATGACTAGCTCTACAAGGCAGCCAGTATAACCGATATAGGAAGAACCTGAGAAAATCTCAGTAATAAACATCAAACCATGGGAAGCTATTGGCAGCTTTTTCAATAGCAACAATAGCCAAGCCCAAAACTCAAACCCATACAGGTGAGATAATAAGCGCTTTACAACATTAGACAACACCTATAAGACAAAAAACATATAATAATATGATTACAAAAACAAACACCATGAAATGAGAAAACATTATAAAAAAAAACATGTCGAGAATATTTAAGGTAGGAAACATTATTAGGTCTTTAAGTTTGTTCTTGCAGTCGAAATAAGTGAGTTTTGAGAGCCCTCTTGAATGTGATCACTGTGTCTTTGTGTCTAAGTTCAGTGGGCAATTCATTCCACGTTGCTGGGCCGTGGTATTCAAAAGAACGCTGTCCATATGACTTTGTTTTCATAGTGGGAATAATGAGTATACGATTGTCAGAAGAGGAGCGTAAGTATCTTGCTGGTGTGTACACATGGGTGAGGTCGGATAGGTATGTTGAACTAGAGTCCAACAGTGAAACATAGCACAGAGAACAAATTTTGTGTTTGATCCTGGATCAAATGGATAGCCAGTGTAGGGTACAGAGCAGCGGGGATGTGTGCTCTGATCGTGGTACTCTAAGCAGGATCCAAGCAGCTGTGTTTTTAACTTTTTGAAGTTTCTGGAGCAGATATTGAGATGAACCAGACAGAATTGAGTTAACAATAGTCCAGTCTTGAAAGTACTAATGAAAACACAAGTGTTTTAGTGGCATCAACTGAAAGATATTTGCAAATTGAGCTGATGCGTCTCAGCTCAAGATATGCTGCCTTGCATATGTTCATGACATATTGGTGCAATATGAGAGTACTGTCCAGAGTAACAACTAGGTTTCATACTGATTGTGTGAATTTAATGTTGGTGTTGCTGATATTTATTGTTTGAGGTAAAGGATGTGAATGAGAAAGTCTTTGTGTTGTGATCAGAATGGCCTCATTTTTATCATCATTCATCTGCAGCTTGTTACATGTCATCCATGATTTCACATCAAAAGTGCACCTCTCTACACCTTGGATGGTAACATCAACTTCAGTTGGGTGGCTAGATTTGAATATTTGGGTGTCATCAGCATACAATTGGTGAGACATTGGATGATGATCTATGACACTTGAGAGCGACTGAGTGTACAGAATGAAGAGAACTGGTCCAACAACAAACCCCTGTGGAACACCACAACATAGATCAACTGGGCTGGAGTGTATTCCATTTGCAGATACAATTTGTGTCCTGTTGACCAAGTAGGACTTGAACCACAGTTAGGCTGTATCATGAATGCCAAATACATGCTGGAGACGGTGAAGTAGTATATCATGGTCTATTTTGTCAAATGCTGCAGACAAATCAAGGAGGGTGAGGTCTGTAATCTTTCTGCTATCCAACACAGATAGAATGTCATTAACTACTTTTAGAAGAGTAGTTTCAGTACTGTAGCAAGGGCGATATGCAGATTGTACATTGCTAAAAAGACTGTTTGAATTTAGATGAGACACAAGCTGAGATAGAACAACCTTTTCTAAGATTTTTTATATGAATGGGAGATTAGAAACTGGGCGGTAGTTCTTTAAATAATTATGGTCTAGTGTTGGTTTCTTCAGCAAAGGCTTTACAATGGCAGTTTTGAAAAATGATGGGAATACCCCGGATGAGAGAGAGGTATTAATAACATCAGTTAGTGAAGGCAATACTGGATCTAAGCACTCAAGCAGCAGTGATGTTGGAATTGGATCAAGTTCACATGACTTTGGTGCACTCTTCATCAGGACTGAACGTACAAAATCCATAGAGACAGGTTCAAATGCTGCTAATGGTTGCCGCTCAGATTCTGTATCCCAACTGTATGGTGACGTCGAGTCAATTAAAATTGTGGTGTCAAGCTGATCAGTAATGGTTTGTACTTTGTCACGGAAGAAATTTGCAAACATGTCCGGAAGGTCGACTGGAGAGAAGGTAGTTGGAAGTGGTGTACATTTATTCCTTGACATTAGCTTGTCTGTAATCTCATAGAGCTCTTTGCAGCTGGAACTTTCCATGATCTTAGTAGTGTAGTGGACTGATTTCGCTGCATGGACTGCATTTGTGACATTCTTCTTAGCGGCTTCATAGATCTGCTTATGAATAGTGAGCCTGGTGGAAAGCAAGAGCCTCTCAGCTTTACAGCGGTCTGTTTTAGCAGTGCAAAGCTGGTTCCTAACACTGCTATACCATGGAGAACACTTCTGAATTGATACTCTGCACTTGGTAGCTGGGGCATGTTTGTCAAGCAATGAACACAGGCAGTTATCGAGTTGTTCTGCTGTAGCAGGTAAGTAAGTTGTTAGGTTAGTGTGGATGTCGTGCATTAGTTTGATTCTATTTATCATACAGAGGTTTCTCTTAGTAGCAGATAAAGGTGGAGGGTTAGGGACTGATATGTCAAGATGGCATATAATGCAGAAGTGATCTGATGCAAGGTCATGGGATACCAGGGAGGACTGTAGAATGTTATCATCAGGTCTATGAAGAATCCAGTCTAAAATGTGACCATGTTTATGGGTGGGTTGGTTAACTGACTGTTTGAGGTTGAAAACATTAATGGAATCTAGGAGTTTTGATGTGTTTGAGTTTCCGGGACAGTCAAAGTGAAAGCTGAAATCTCCAAAAATATTCAGGTTGCCACCTATCAAATTTCCAAAGTCCAGGAGATTCAGAAACTGCTCCAAAAAGAGACAGTCAGCCAGCTTGTTTTCTCTACTAGGAGGAGGGCGGTATAGGCAGAAAAAATGGACTGACCTTTTCTCCAGTATGAGTGTGGTTTGGACTAGTTCAAACGATATGTGGTCGAAATTGAATGTTGTGGTGTGGTTAAGATGTTTTATGATGGAGTTCTTTGTGATGAGAAGCAATTCCACCTCTGCGAGAATTACGGGTGAACGACTTGATGGAGTAACCAGTGGGTGTTAGATCCGCACACTTGGGCTCATCTCCTGATGTTTTTAGCCATGTTTCTGTCAGGAAAAATACGTCAATTTTCTGGTCGTTGATAAAATTAACTATTTCTGTGCGCTTTTCCGGTGGTCCTACTGACTGGGTATAACAGTGATCAGCAAAAGCAAGAACTTTAGACCACTTGGGGCCCTGATCTAAAGAAGTAACAAGCTCAACCAAACAGATCTGCAGAGTTCACATATTATAGAACCTGTCCATCACAATGATAATATAAGCTTTTTTTACCAAGCTGAATCAAAACCTGACTGAAATTCAGTTGCCAATCAATAATAAAAGACTACCTCATTAATGTGCATTGATCTTGCTCCTAATCCAACTCATCAAATATTAGATAATATAACATTGTTTATTTATATAAAACTATTTAACAAGTCTGTTAAAATCAGATCAGAAATATAGTTTCCAGAATGTTGACAAGCTCAGCCAATCAGATGAAAGGTCACATTATAAATATGCATTCATTCATCATTATATTGAACTAAATCTTGATGGCATATGCTTATTTGGCAAGTCTTAACATGATCATGTCAAAAACAGTCTCATCTGTGGAATTTATAAAAAAAAAAAAAACATCAGATACAAGATTGCATGCTGCATTATACAATTAGCAAACATCCTAATATTAACCAATTTACAGGTTTTTTAAAAATTAAAATCAGATCAGAAATAGTTTCACAAGTGGCAAAAACCTCTGCTAATCATATGCAAGATTATCTTATTAATATGCATTAATCCTGATCTTAATAAGCAACATTCTATATCTTGAGGATATAAGCCTATTTACCAAAAAATGGCTCTGATATAGTCTTTGCAACGGAAAAAAGATCAGCCAATCAATTGCAAGTTCACTCCATTAATATGTGCTGATCCAAGACAGTATTAAACTCATGTCAGATCCTGATCACATAAGCCTATATTTTAAGTCTTAGATCAAAATCAGATTAAAAAATGTGACTTCTAGAGTGGTAACAAGATTACCTCATTAATATGCATGAATTTATGCTATTACTTGGAACTCATCCAAGATCTTGAAGTTATAAGTCTATATTCCAAGTTTTATCAAACTTATGGCTTCCTGAGTGGACTTCAGAGTCAGATGGACAAATGCCACATGATGCACACAGGGCAGTACCATAAGCTCACTTGACCTTGTAGTTAGGTGTGCTAACATTCATACAGTACTGTATTTAACAAAATCACCATAAAACTGATGGCCATAAAAAAAATATTTATTAATCAGTTTACTCAATCTTAAAGGAATAATTTTTCTACAGGAGAGATTAAATTTGACTTTTTTATTTAACCTTGAGCCATATCTAGGAAATGAATGAAGATATCTAGGTTCAAAAACAGATGAATATTAAATGACAGTCTATCAATGATCTTTTGAAGCAGCATTTTGTTTGACACTATATTTAAATAAGTCAATAACACAGAAGTAGATCACTTTTCAGTATAGGAATTTCTATCAAAAATAGAGGGCTTGGTTTTCTTCCACTGCATTCAACTTGAGGTGTACAAGAGAGTCACTGTTCATTAGTTTACTGCTGGCTGCTGAATGAATCTATTCAACGAATATTTATATGGATTGCATTGTTTTGTAAAAGGTTGAAGAACTGAATAAATATACAACTGAACAACAAGTTCAAGCAAGAGGATCAAGTGGGCCTTATATTGTTCCTCTGGCTTACATAACAGCCATTTCACTTAACAGGTTAAAGTAATACTGTCAGAACACAACCTATATAAACTATCTCCCAAACTTTGCACTGGCTGAGCTTCTTTCCATTTTAGCAGTACCATATTTCTGACCCAATTTTAATCAGTCTTGGAAAATTGGCTAATATCATCAAGATGCTAGATGATTTTTATTACAAGTGAAACCGATGCATATTTACAACATGATTTTGCTTCTGATTGCCAGAGGTTTTTTTAATCTACCACTGTAGCAACAAAATTTTGATAGGACCCTGATAAAACTTGGTAAATAAGCATGCCATCAAGATACTGAATTATGATGAGTGAAATGCATGCAGCACCATTTTTGTTTAGGACTAACATTACATCATAAAAAGTATTTCAGTGGAAACACCATGTTAATATGACCATCCATCCAGAAGGAGTAGTGATAGCAAGATTTTCAAGCTGGCCATCATTTCAGTGGAAACACCATGTTAATATGACCATCCATCCAGAAGGAGTAATGTATAGCAATACCGATTAATCGGCCATACTCATAATCGGGCCGATTATTGGAACAATCAGTATAATCGGTATCGGCAGAAAAAATCGGTGCCAATGTAAACAAATTTCCAAAATATACATTTAATCATAACATTCATCTTGACATGGCTTGAATTTTAAATCAGAATTAAATAGTGGAAATTAATTAAGGAATAAACATTTGATTTGGGGGTTAACTGAAAAACAGTATATTCTTAAAAGTAAATACTTTTTAACACGATTACTGTTAACTATTGCTGATTGTCTGCTAACAACAAATTATCAATACCATGCATGCACTCATCCCAATCACAGAAGCCAACCAGCCAATAAGGCCTCATGTGGCTGATGAACTTCCAGCATACACATTACAGGGATGGTACTGGCTTTTAAAAAGTTGTCGCCAAAAAACATTCACCAATCTCAATATTTTGTTGCCAATTTTCAAAAAAAAATGTCGCCAGAAGAAGTAGTGAATATTTTTCCAAGACTAATAATGTAATAGGCAATGAAAATTTAAAAAGATGGGATAGTTATTTATTGAAAACAAGCAATACATCCATAATATTACAAAATAAATCATTACATGACTGTTTTGCACTACTTCCATGGTCTTTGCATTGCGCATCACCGTTAGTGCATAGGTATAACTGTTGTCACCTGAAATAAATGCATTATCAAATGTAAAATGTCTACTTTCCTACAGTCTCTCTTTTTTTAATAGAACCATCAGGTATTAAGCAAATCTATATTATGTATATTATTTTCCAAATAGTTCTGTATGAAACTTTAATGACATTTTAATACTAAAACCCTATGATCGTACTTTACAATGTAACATATGTGACCTATAATGCGACCGTCGATTTCACGCATTCAGGAATTAAATGCCACCCCCCTTTTTAATGGCTAGCTTCACAAAATACATCTCTGTCAACCAGGAGTTCAGAAATTTAATTTTGCCATGCTTTACATGCTTTGCCTGTTAGTGAATTGCTTCCTAAATAACAGGAATGATCACTGAATGCTGTAGATTTTTCTTGACAAACAAATTATGATCTCCATTCTCGCCAATGAAACTTATACGTGTCAACTTGAGCTGGCATTACTGTACCGTATATATAAGCATTGATTACAATCATTAAATTAAAAGAAGGAATGAAGAAACATATCACAGAGCATATGTGCCCCCAAGAAACTACTTTGGAATAAATATGTTACTTAGTACAGAGTTTTATTTGCATAAATGAGTCAACAATAAGAAATAAGGTGGGATTTAGAATGTGTGAAATAGTTATCACATGTATGGTGGTAGTTTGAGACCACATTTGAACTGATAACCAGGGCCGGCGCCAGACTATCTGGCACCCTAGGCAAGGTTAGATTCTGGCGCCCCCCCCCCCCCTCGGAAAATAACAATTTGAAAATTTATAAACAATACATTTTTTTTTATAAAAAAAATTCAACATTTGAGCACAGACCAAGGGTAATTTTTTTTTAAAAATTACCCCTCTGTGCTCAAATGTCCGGACACCCCAAAAAAAGCACTACTTGATACTATTTTATTTGCAAAATTAAGACAAGAATAAACAAACATAAAGATAGATGAAGGTATTTCAGGAAGAAACCCTCTTGCTTTGCTAGCCCCTTAATTTGTTCTGCTTTTTGTTTGCGGTACTGGGCTCCAGAGGGTTTTTTCTTTTTTTCCGCCACGGCACGCTGGAAAATATATATATATATATTACGGCCAATCTGTCAAATTGCCCAGTTCATGAAATGGGCAAATTTGTCTGCCCAATTCTTTCCTTGTTTATACCATTAAAATAAGGAGTTACCCCCCTCAATTTGGTTTCCGCGGCAAACTGAAGGTATCGTATACGCGTGATTCCATGGAAAAACTCGTGGCCTATAAAAACATGCGAACATAATTACGTTCTGAAAGTTTCGTATATGCACGATTTTCACTCACTCATTTTGCTTGTTCCAGTCAGCCTGGTGTTTCGGTCAGACTGAATCTACCTGATTATTTGTCACTGTATGAAATAAACCAGGATAAAAGACAATCCTCAATAAAACTGAAATTTATTTATTTATTTTTCAAAACTGTTGTTGATTTGGAGAAATGCGCCCCCTGAAATCAGCGCCCTAGGCGGCTGCCTAGTTTGCCTATATGGTAGCACCAGCCCTGCTGATAACATAAATCTGCATCCATTTTAGGCATTGCTGGTTAAAACAAAAATAGGGCATGGTTTACTTGTCAATCAAATGCGAGTGCTTTCACTAACTGTAGAACAGGCGGTTTCTTGAAATAATCAGTCTCATAATCGGTATCGACAATTTTAATAATCGGCTATACGCGGTATCGGCATAATCGGCAAAAAGTGACACAGGTACAGCTTTAGAGTAATGATAACAAGATTTTCAAGCTGGCCATCATTTCGGTGGAAACACCATGTTAATATGACCATCCGTTCAGAAGGAGTAGTGATAACAAGATTTTCAAGCTGGCCATCATTTCAGTGGAAACACCATGTTAATATGACCATCCATTCAGAAGGAGTAGTGATAACAAGATTTTCAAGCTGGCCATCATTTCAGTGGAAACACCATGTTAATATGACCATCCATTCAGAAGGAGCAGTGATAACAAGATTTTCAAGCTGGCCATCATTTCAGTGGAAACACCATGTTAATATGACTAGACATTCAGAAGAGTAGTGATAACAAGATTTTCAAGCTGGCCATCATTTCAGCCACATGGATGTAAGATCAGCACATTTTCATTTAGGACCTACCATATATCAAAAGACGTATCTTTGGTGAAAAGCCCATGTTATTATAATCATGAATTAAGGAAAAGTAGTGGTCATAATGGATGTCAGATCAACATTATTTTCATTTGTGACCTCACAATAAGTCTTCTGGTGAAACCCCCCATGTTTATATGACATTCTCTTAAGAAGGTGTGGCTGAAACATTTTTCTGAGGTTTGCTATGGTAGCCATACATGGATTTCAAATCAGCATTATTTCATTTAGGACATACTAGACATCATTAGTGATTCACTGAAAACACCATGCTAAAATGACAGTCTGTTCTGGAGGAATAGCAACAACAAAATTTTCAAGACTGCCATGGTGGCAACCATACTGTACGACAGAGTGGCACCATTTGCATTTAGGAACAACTATTCTTTTGGGATGAGTAAGAGCGTAACATTTCATGGCAATCCTCCATGATTGTTGTTGTTGTTATTGTAGGGTTTAACGCCATTTTTCAGCACACGACAGGCTATACATGGCGGCCAGTATTAATGGTGGAGGAAGAACCCGGGAAAACCCCGGAAAGAACCACCAACCCACGAGAAGCTACTGGCAAGTTTTCTCACATACCCACATTGGCTGAATCTGAGACTCGAAGAGGTGAGATGGCAGTGATCCGTAACAGAGAGTGCTTTAGACCACTCAGCCACTCGGGGCCCCTCAATCCTCCATGAAGACTGGAATAAGTAACTGACCAATAGAGTTAATGTGTGTGATTTAGATTTTTAATATAGCTTTAACAAGTTCAGTCATATCGCTATGATATCAACAGCATGGCAGTTTATAGTGATGTCTAGTACTGAGGCATCATGCTGCAGACATTTAGCATGATGTCCCACCCAGTCACATTATCCTGACACCAGGCCAACCAGTCCTAACTCTAACCTCTTAATGCTGAGCGCCAAGCGAGGCAGTTGCTAGTAATATTTTATAAGTCTTTGGTATGACTTGGCCATGAATCGAACCTGTGACCTCCCGCATCCAAGTCAGACACACTAACCATTTAGGCCACTTAGATGGTAGGAGAGCTAATAAAACACTGTCAGATCATAGGTGAAGACTAAACTTAGATAAAAGCAAGATCAGATATAGAAAATATTGTAGTAAGGCACTTCTTATGGTAAACTAATTACTTGTAATGGATTATGTCAATGTTTTAAGGCATTCTTCTGGAACTTTATATTGATACAAGAGAACCATGAAACTGAACATTATATGCATGTCCCACATTTAAGTTTTCTTTATCGGCTGTAATAGGGTATGGTTGACATGGAAAATACTGATCAATGGGTCACAATTACCTTCACCTTTTGTCAAGGTATCTTTGATTCAACTATACAGTCTTGAACTAAACTTAATGTGCAGAATTATTTTCTTATCTGACTCATGAACCAGGACTGACCTCTGACCTTTAGACCGCATAATCTAATGTGACTTTTTTATTATCCTAAGAGCAAAGCCATCCTCAAATTTTTGCTCAAGAAACTTACATGTATGTACTCCAAAACAAAAGTGAATGTTGCACCTTAAGAATGGGCTTGTGAGTTTCCTTCAATGTTTGGCCCAGTGCCTCCCATGTCTTGACCCATGTCTGCCTTTAATTTGTCCCTTTAAAATTCTGCATGCTCCCCAGATCTGGAGACAGGGGTACACATCTTTATCTTATTGGGTCATATTGACAACACTTAAAAGTGATTCTGCAAAACCAATCTTTCTTTCAGATTGTGATTTTTCCCTCTGACCTTTTGACATTGTAAATTCAATCATCTAAATCTAATTACACCTATAAATGAAATTTTCAGTCTTACATACATTTTAGGAATCTTGCATAAATTTCAGGGGTTTTGCATACATTTTTGGTGGGGATTCAGATTATAGATCAACTGAAGGTGGGTTGTCTCCTAATCTTCAAACTCCTTGAGGACTGAAAAGATGGACAGTAACCCTTTTACTACTTCAATTAAATTTTGGGACACCATTTATGCCCACAAGTCAAACTACAAACAACAAAGATCCTAATCTGCTATAGCATAATGTGTATGCAGATAAGCATCTATTTGTTTGTTCTACTGATTTCTCCTAACAAACTGCACAGACCTAAACTTGCTGGTGCATGATGCAACAGCAGATCTGGGTCTTGTAGTATGAATTTGAACTTGACTTAAAAGTGAGAAAAATAATACATTTGACAAGAATTCTCTGAGAATGATTTGTTTATAATGAAGATCACAAATACATGTGGCCAATTTAATTATTTATATAAATCTGAGATGTTGATTGATACAGTATGAAAAGGCTTTATTGACATGGATTATGACAACCCCTATTATACACAGCAATGTATTTCAACAAATAACCTTCCATATTATAAATGGTGATGTGAGCAACGCCACTAATCAGAATTTTGATATTATGGTTACAAGTGGGAGTTTGAATCTCAGTGATTTAGAAGGGAGCCATGGTGATGGAAAGGATATGGATTTGAATCCTACCATTGGAAGAGCCTCAGTCCTTGGGCAAGTCACTTGACTCCTTGGCACTATATAACCTACTTGTGTTGCTGGGCCATGAAGCACCAAACAAATCAGTGATACAGCAGTTCTTTATATTGTTCCATTGCAAACTACATGTACTTTAACATTACATAATTTACATTTCACTTTACATTTATTAAACAAAATACTGCAAAACTTGTTATGCAAACAAATAAATATTCAAATATCAAAATAAATTCTTCAATATTTGCAAACAAATTATTCAGATTCAAAACAATTCAGTTTTTTGTTTCAGTTCTAAATTTACCTAAGACTAAATCTGAACTGCTGGAAAGTTTAGCAAGCCAATCAATCTTGATCTAAATATCAAAACATTTTCTCGGAGCAATGTTTAAATCCAATTTTCCTTTAAAACTTTAACACTGACAGTGATAAGACCAACTTTGTTCAGACAAATTTATTTTTCGGCCTGTCCATCAGTTTAAACAGCTTAAAGCCAACACAGTTTTAATACTGCTACATATGGAAGTCTACTCCTGCTATTTACACAATATCCAAGCATACAATCAGTTTTCAGACAAGCTGTCAGAATTTGATCCAAAGAAAAATAAAACACTCTTATCCAGTGTTTAAAATGAACTTTCCAAACCCTGGTGAACTTTGGGCCAGTAAATAGTGAATCAAACAACAGATGCTGGTGGACTTTGGGCCAGTAAATAGTGAATCAAACAACAGATGAGTTCAGCAAGTTTCCTCCACAAGTTTTGGTTTCCAGTCACAATGCTGGTGATTATTTCAAGCTCCATTCCTATCACAATTAAGTACACCATATTTAGATTTGTTTGCTGCAATGCTTAAAAGACATGTTTACAGGTCATATTCTCTTCAATATAAATCAGATGCTGCATTAATTAAACTACAACAAAACTTGTCTATAACGAAACAGTATAGGAACAAGCTGTTTTGTACACGAGAGACAGGTGACCCTTATTAAAAGCAGCCTATATAGCAAATTCTGAGCCAAGTGATTTACCCAGCAACTATTCCTTTACACCCAACTACTTTACCAAGAGTTTTGGAAATTTCTTACAAACTGTCAAGGAATGACTAATTTTGTAAGTTGTGCAATGATCAAATATGCAAGGAATATTCAAATTTGGTGATGTCATCAAAAGTCACCCACTTAAAAAAAAAGTCTGTATCCTCATTGGGGGAGCTCCCCCAAACCCCCCACATACTTTGGCAACTCAACCTCCAATGGAAGGCTCTGTGATTCTATAGTTCAAGGATTTTAGATTTTTATCTTATTTTTTATTTTGTTTTAACACGTTTACCTTCTTTATTTTAACTTATACAGCTGGTATATTCTTACTTGTATTCGGAAGGGTTTATCTTAAAATTATTAAGGGTCAATTCTTTACATTAACATGTAAAGAACTTGCTATCTGAAAGGCACCATATAGCCAGTCTTGTACTGATGTGCCATTAAACCCTATAAATCTATACATACATTTACTAGAAACAATAGTGAATCTTCAGTATAATCCCTTCAATGAAAGTCCAAAAAGATTTATAAAGCAAGGAAGTAAGCACCTATCTGCTTAAAGACTACTTTTCAATAGTTTACATTAATAATAATGTAAGAACGGTGAAGTGTCCAGAACATGCAGTGAAATGTAATTTTTGTCTACAAAATAATGTCATCCATTCATCTTCAAAAATTATCAATTCTGTAGAGTGCAAAAATAAAAGGATTATATCATTTAAAACCTTGAAAAAAATTTGCAGCATAAGTGAATCATCATATTCTTAGAGCAGGAAAAATTCTTTGTTCAAAAGCCTACATATACTTGTATTAAAATTATTTCACTGCAGCAAAGGCCTTTCAAAACAAGTTCTAAGATCCAATTTGTGCTAAGAATGGGCTACATGTCAACTGCAGTTTTTGGTTTTGGTCTGGTGTTTCATATATAGCACAGCAAACAAGTATGTCATTTAGTGCTAAGGTTATTATTAGCCTAATATGTCTTGCTCAGAGGGACAATATGAGTAAACTAGGTCTGATCCGATTATAGGTTTTGAACCTACCCCAGAGGTGTCCAATCCTTTATGGTTGGGGGCAAAAACAGATAAAATGCTCAAGATCACAGGCCATATGAGCAAGAACAGTTTAATAATTAAAACTGAAAATTCAACACAATTATTTCATTACAATAATAATACTTTTATTACATGGTTGCAATAATGTTGTTAAATAAGATATACCACATATAGTGGTAGATTCATAAAACATCATCAGAAAGCAAGACAGAAAAATGGAATAAGTATTAATTAAAAATGCACATTTTCAAAAAGGACTGCCTACATGAGCAAAGGCTACACAATGTGAAGGATTTGACCACATGCAGCCTGCAGGTTGGACATACCTGACCTTCACCCTTTACATCATGCTCTAGCATGCTAACCATTGTGGAAAAATATTACACTGATGCCATAGTAAATACAACAATGTTATGAAAACCCTCTTTCACTATGAGGCTGCCAAAGATAAGAACTGTTGATGGACAAAGAATATCAGTCTGAATGCTAGCAGCTGTACAACACTGATACTGTACTATAAACTTTCATAAAGTGATAAATCTAAAACTTGAAACACTTTGAATATTATAAAGCAAAACCTCTTATAGCTACTACATCCAAAAAAGACCAATCTTCAACAGCAACAAATTTTGTCTAGTTGTTTCTATATAATAGAGCAATTTTATCTTCTAAAACTAGACTACCTCCACGTAAGACCACTTTTTATAATCTGTGGTCTTAATTAAAGGTTCTATTTACAGGAAAACCTTGTAATAATTTATAAAACCCAATTTTTAGACAACAACAATCTCACTTCATTTCCATCATTTTAAGTAGTCTAAATTTGCCCACACCCACCCCGCATGAATTAAATCCACAAGAAATGATTGGCTTCATCTTAATATTTCTTGTTTTATATTCATAAGATCTGAAGCAAAATATCATTTAGATTTCATTGATATGATAGCACCGACAGATCCAGAGTTTTGGGAAAGAGGATCAGTGTGTCATGTAAAGCTTAGATAGTAACTTTTCAAGTGGTCATTTAGTGGAGATTGTGAAAAAATAAAAAATAAAAAAAAAGGATGCATACAAGGTACATCTCTCATTTTCATCAACTGGTGCATACACACTGTCTCAAGCCAGAGGCAAAAATCTGATATGCTCTATTTTCACCCTTGGTTGCCTGTGAGAAGAATTCCTCATGAAGACGTGTACACCTGCTTAGCCAATCACCGCAAGCCCAAGAAAAATTTCCTCAGAAGACTGACCCAACATGAGCAAGTAAGAAATCAGACTTTCTCTTCTAAACATGTCACTTGTCAATTAATACAAGGTCACTTCCATTAATATATAAGAGCGCAGTTCACTGGCACAATGAGGTATTTTTCTTCATGACTATTAATCAGAATTAAGGAAACCATATGTTAAAATCAGAGCACAGATTTCCCCCAGATGATAGCACACAAAGCAGTAAAAGTGAAATTTTCTGGGACTTGTTCAAAGTTTATCCATGTGTTTGATTAGGTCAGCAAAAGATCTAATTTGGTAAAGTTCATACCATTTTAATAATAATCTCATGTTGCTGATTCCATAGTTTAAACTTTATGCACACACAAAAAAAAAACTGGAAATATATTATTTTAACAACAGGTTGAATAAAAAGATGTTTGCTTGAAACGAATGAATAATGGACATAATTAATCAAGCAGATGAAAAATTCAGATATTTCGTGAGTGGCATTTATTCAAGTTTTTCACCCACCACTGGTTTTTCACTCACGATATGAAATATATCCATTATTCACTTGAAGCAAATTTTATTTTTATTTTATGCTCAAATGTATTGGCTAGCAATAGGTGAAACAGATTTTTAGTAGCAGTTTTTGTACTGTACCCATGTGATAATGTCAGCAGTTAAGTGATTATATTCTGCTGTGTTTTGTGTATATTCGCTGCTGTGTTTTGTGTATTTTCGCTGCTGTGTTTTGTGTATATTCACAGTTGTATTTTGTGTATATTCACTGCTGTGTTTTGTGTATAATCGCTGCTGTGTTTTGTGTATATTCACTGTTGTATTTTGTGTATATTCACTGCTGTGTTTTGTGTATATTCACTGCTGTTTTGTGTATATTCACTGCTGTGTTTTGTGTATCGGGGAAAAATATAGGTACTGTAGTAACAAAATTCTCCTTCCAAATTCAAGATAAAACAGCACATTTAAAAAAAACTGAAGAAAAATAGAATAAGCACACTGTGGGTTTTGAAACTGGTTCATCTGCATGCAAAGCCACAATACTTACCACTAGACAATACAAGCAGATTTCTTGGTTACTTTAATATTATTCTCTTGTAAAATCCTGTAATTCATGGCCTAGCATAAAACAAGCATGTACATGTATTACTAAAACTGCAACTTGTTATCAAAACATCTGTAAGGTTTTGACCGATCATGTACCACCTGTTAATCAAAGACACTGTAAGTAAACTGAAGAAAATAAATAGAAATGGGAGCAATAAAGAAAGTTCATTTTCTGTGAGAAAATGAGATTTTATCTCGCTCGGTGAGAATTACATCTACATGTACACAAATTATAATTCAGACAAATTAAATACAGTGTATCAAGAGACTGCTATACAGGCTTCAGTTCATTCCCTTCACAGTTCAAAACAATTACTTCTCCCCAGTGCTTCATAAATACATTTTTTTTTCTGTCTAACTTCCTCCCTCAAAAAGTCTTTGATCTTTGGTTGCAAGACAGTTATAGCAAAAGAGAAAATTTAAGAATCAATAAAAATGTTTTGGAAGTTGTTTACTCTAAAGACAGTATGCCATAAGCTTTGTTTAAAAAAAAGGAACAAAACAATACTTTTATACACAATGATACCTTTCAAGAAAACCTGAAGCAAAAGAACACAATTCAAACTCTCTGTTTACTTGAACCATATTTCTTGTGAGTGGATACAAATGTAGACAGGATACTGAAATGTCACAAAGACCTGTCTGGAATGCTATATAAACACTATATTATGGCAAGTTGGATAGTGTCCTTTGATGTCAATGTCAAGATCTGGTAAGATTAATGTTGGATGCCCAATACTCAATACTTCAATGATTACAACAGGTGTGAAAAAAAAACATGAATTTGTCTGAATTCTATGTGTCAACTGGTTTACCATTTTGTAAGAGTCAAATTAACATACACAACTTATTTACAGTACAAAATATAACTACTAATAACAATGATGTTTATCTAGCACTTGTTTTCTCCTTTATACTTACTTCAACTTAAAATTCCCATCAACATGACAGTATTTTTCAGAAGATGTTAAATATGATAAAAGGTACCATTTTGCAGGTTCGAGTCTCGGATTCGGCTAATGTGGGTATGTGAGAAAGCTTGCCAGTAGCTTCTCGTGGGTCAGTGGTTCTTTCCCGGGTTTTCTCGGGTTCTTCCTCCACCATTAATACTGGCCGCCATGTATAGCCAATCGCGTGCTGAAAAATGGCGTTAAACCCAAAAACAACAACAACAACAACCATTTTGCAAAAAAAAAAAAAAAAAATTCTACTGCCACGATTGGTGTATGCCATCTTTGATCTTTACAAATGGCCAAAGTATTTAGGTATGTATATAAACTTCAAGCATGTTAATGTCTATAGGAATATCAAGGTGTTTAGTTTTTTGATGGCACATCTACACAAGAAGGTTATTTAGTGCCAAGGCAACTGAAGTACCACGCCCAAGGACATGCCACTGTAGCCAATCTAGGCTAATCTGATGTTAGGATTCAAACCTGCACACTTTCGGTTGCCTGAAGTCTGGCACACTAACAACTGAGCAAACAGGACTCATACCCCCATTGGTCACCTATGACAACATGCATGAGGATGCATCAAACCTTTCTATATCCCCGAGACTTCAGAGGGTTTTCAGGAACTGCTAAATGACAATATACAACAGTTTTCTTACTCTCACCTATTCAGAAAAAAATGCATAGCAAGTATTTAATGTCCAGCAACAATGCAAGCACAGACTAAATGTTACATCTAATTTGCAAGCCCATATCTCCAAAACAATAACTGCAAAAACAGTGAAGTAATGCATTCTACAGAACCCTTGTTAATAAGCAAGATACATGTGATGAAAATCAACAGATATTAATGGCCAAATTTTAGTTATGACAGCAGATATCATCTCTGCAATAAAATTGCACACTTACTATTACTGGGCACAAACAATACAATGCATTCTTGACGGGTGTTTCCACTTGCACAAAATAATAATAATAATAATAATGAGGACTTTGTATAGTGCCTAATCTTTAGAAGCTCTAAGCGCTTTACAATATTAGACAATACCTATAAGATAAAAAACATATAATGATATGATTACAAAAATAAACACCATGAAATTAGAAAACATTAAAAAACATGCTGAGAATATTTAAGGTAGGAAACATTATTAGGTCTTTAAGTTTGTTCTTGCAGTCAAAATAAGTGAGTTTTGACAGCCCTCTTGAATGTGATCACTGTGTCTTTGTGTCTAAGTTCAGTGAGCAATTCATTCCACGTTGCTGGCCCTGGTATTCAAAAGAACGCTGTCCATATGACTTTGTTTCATACTTGGAACAATGAGTATACGATTGTCAAAAGAGGAGCGTAAGTATCTTGCTGGTGTGTACACATGGGTGAGGTCGGATAGGTACGTTGAACTAGAGTCCAACAGTGAAACATAGCACAGAGAACAAATTTTGTATTTGATCCTGGATCAAATGGATAGCCAGTGTAGGGTACAGAGCAGCGGGGATGTGTGCTCTGATCGTGGTACTCTAAGCAGGATCCGAGCAGCTGTGTTTTGAACTTTTTGAAGTTTCTGGAGCAGATATTGGGATGAACCAGACAGAACTGAGTTAACAATAGTCCAGTCTTGAAAGTACTAATGAACACACAAGTGTTTTAGTGGCATCAACTGAACGATATTTGCAAATTGAGCTGATGTGTCTCAGCTCAAGATATGCAGCCTTGTATATGTTCATGACATGTTGGTGCAATGTGAGAGTACTGTCCAGAGTAACATCATGAGAAAGAAGTACTTCACTCTCAAATCAGTAAAGAAACTTTATGATAAAGAGCCACCAGAGAAAATAATGTATAACAAAATTTGACCCAATGTTTGAAGAAGTTTATACCTTACCTTTTACAGTTACCATTTTTACACTGTTGTTCTTCATGTTTAAATTTTTTGGAAGGGTTTATTTTTCTGCTGTTCTTTTTTTTTTACAGTTCTTCATTCTGACATGCTTCAAACTTTACCTTTAGTTGACCCCATATAGTCACTATTGTACTGACATGCCACAACATTTATAAATACATATACTATCCTGTATAGGTCAAATTTCACATTTTACCATGAACTTACAAAAATGCAGTTATAACTGATTACACTTCAATTCAGGAAATGCTTTCAACTCAGATCCTCTTACAAAGGGACAGGTAAATGATCATGGATTCTGCTTTCTTAATCTATCTGATCTCCCCTTTAATCTTGATACAGAGAGATATAGATATTATGATGATAAATATACTAAGTGGTAATTAGCAATTAAACAATTTATATGATCTTAATTTAAATAAAAGACGTGTATCATTAATGTTTATAAGCCTCTGCAAAAAGTTTCCACTTTAAAACAATACATTTTGGTTTATGAGTTACTATTTGGTTCCATGTAGATAAGACACATACTAGCTTTTAATGCAGAGTTGCTAATACAAATTTCATTTCTAAATGCATATGAAAAAATGTACACAGACTAAATTATACAAGAATACTGACTCCAAGACAATAGATTGCCAGAATGGCTGAGACCAACTTGGAGTGAAATATTTATGAATTAAAACTTCTGGAATGTAAGAAAATTCGTCAATTAACATATTTGTTAAACAGAAGTTCATTTCTTCAATAATTTTGCTTACAGCGTTCTTGAAAAGGCAGTTAAAACAGGTGTATGCTTAATGCAATGACATTCAAGACAAATTTAACAGTACATGTATTACAAATTGAAAAAGCAAATAATATTTTGGTTTCTGATACTATTTACAGCATAGTAACATCATTTTCATTTAGGACCAACTTGATATTATAAGCAATCTTTTGAAATGAACCCCATGTTAATATCACCATCCATTCAGGAGGTGTATTGATAACATTTTCAAGATGGCCTCTGTGCTGACCATATTGGATTTCCAGAACTCATGGTACTAATTCAGTTCATATAATAAACCTATGCAAACACCATGATATTAAAAATTCAATAACTTTAAATTTCTGAGTGCTCAAGATCAAACCTATATTTATCAGTATAGATGAAACCTGGATGTCAGCTTCTGCAGCTGTGCAGAGAAAAGGATTTGAGCTGCAGCATTTTCTGGACCTACATGAGTTTGAAACATGTATTGGGGTGGGGGTAAAACTAATTTTAATTATGTAATACTTACCTGTTGCTATTGCTTAGCTAATCTATTTTCATGCTGAAAATATACTGTCCATATGATGTGAATACATCCTCCCAGAGTGGAGAAAAAGTCAGTATGACCCTTTGACGTTTTGCACACCTCTCTGTTGCATGGTCATGCACAGAAGGTAGATGTACCTATATGCCATCTTTTCACAGACGACAATTATGCAAGAAATTAGTGCAGGCCATGAGGAGGGTATTCTGCAATAGTGACAGGTAAGTATTGCATAATTAAAATTAGTTTTAGCACCAAAAAAAATACATTTCAATAGCAGCAATTACTTATCCTGTTGCTATTGCTTAGCTGAATTTGTCAGTAAGTTGGATATGCTGATGTCAAACTGATCAAAAACAGAGAAATTAAATGTACTCACCATAGAGGGAGAGATACACTTCTACAGAATATTCATGTCCCTCTGAGTAACATGCTATGTCCTAACAATGGGACCCAGAGACAAAAAATGCCTGTGCTCTCTTGTGCTAATGTAAAAGGAGGAAAAGGTATTGAGAGCCAAAAAGCTGCTTTCATAATATCCTCCAGAGAGGAATGATAAAAGTAGGCCCATGAGGTAGCAACAGCACGAACCTTGTGGGCTTAAAGTTTCATAAAGGTGAGGTCTTGATCTGCAAGAGATTCACAGACTCGTTTGATTGTCATGACAATCCACCAGGAGATAGTAGCAGCTGAAATGTCTATGGAGCCCTTAATAGGGAGAAAGAGACGTTTCCTACCTTTTCTTTTGCTGGAGACATTAAGACAGAAGCAAAGAGCATAGAGCATGCATGGGGCATAAAACTCAATCTCGATCATCCCCATGGCACATTTTACTGAGACTGTGAATCTCTATGGGTAAGGGTATAAGACAGCCAGAGTCAATGGACAAGGTATGAATTTCACTTCATCTCATGGAGGCAAGGGTGAGAAGAAACACAGTTCTGAGTACGAGATCCAAAAAGGAAGCTTCACTCAATTGTTCATAAGGTGCTAGTTAATGACCAAAGAACACAGACAGCTCAATATCCTTTGATAGTGGATGATGAACATCGTTTGGTCTCAGAGGAACAAAAGGAAATCAGCAATGGAAGTTACAGAAGGGCAGATAGGATCAATGTGCTTCCTACTGCACCAACCACAGAAGATTCTCATTCTGGCATCATAAACTTTGGATGTAGAAGCTCTCTTGGCTTGAATGATGCAACTGGTGACTGTCCGAAACTTTGTTCTGGCAAAGAGATTGTTTGAGATGATCCAGTTGTGAAGGTGGAGAAAGGATCCCCGGTGATGTGACAGAGACCTGGTAGAGACCTGGTTTAGTCTATCAAGAGGTCTAGGAGATCGTTGAATCATGGTTGTTGGGGCAACAATGGGGCAATGAGAATGATCAGTGCAAGTTCAGACTCTTGGTAGAACTTGTGGTAGCAGTCAGAAATGTGGGAAGGCATAAGCGAATAGGTGATCCCACTGGAAGCTGAATGCATCAACTGCCCATGCTTTCTGATCCAGGACAGGAGACAAGCAAGTAAAAGGGAAGTTTGTTGTTGAGCTTGGTCGCAAACAGATCCACTAAAGGTCTTCCCCAAAGGGAAAACAGGGACTCTGTTAATGAGTAGCAAAGAGACCATTCTGTGAGGATGGCTCGGTCAGTGCTGGACAGGTTCCAGACCTCCACGCAAAGAGAAGGGGCATGTGTGCCTCCTTGACATTGTAAGTAGGCTACGACAGACATGTTGTCTGAGGAGACCACGAAACATCATCCCCTTATTAGGTCAATGCACCCTTGCAATGCTAGAAATATTGCTTTAATTTCTAGGTTGTTGATGTGGAGGGAAAATTCAGGCCGAGTCCAGGAACCATGCAGAATTATGCCCTCCGGCTCTAAATGGGCTCCCCAGCCTGAATCTGACACATCTGCAAATAGACAGGAATGGGGATTGGTTGCATGGATGTGGACCCCCATCAGGAATCTGTCTTGATTCATTCACCAAAGCAAATGGTGGTGAAATAATGGTCCTAGAGGGACTGGAGAATCTCTGTGAGGTTTAAACCTTGCCAGAAGAAGGAACTGTGGAGGACACATGTGAAGACATCCTAAAAGAACCAATTCAGCAGAGATGTTCAAGGTTCCGAGTAGGGACAGATAAAGGCAAACAGATAAAACAGTTTTTGCTCGTAGCATCTCTAGGACAGCCAAGATTGGATCTACCCAAACAAGGGAACCCAGACCAAGTTTTGGTTTGTGAGGAAGTTCATCACCACGTAAACAAAGTCATATGATGGAATGAGTTCCAACTTCTCGAGGTTATGGTGGATCAAGAGTGGACTAAAGGTAAGCCGCAACTACTCCCATAACCCGGCCTTAGACTCTGGGAGCAGAAGACATTCCGAACAGCAGAACCCGAAATTGAAAAACTTCCTAGTCTATGCACAAATCAAGATATTGCAGTGCGGAGGAAAAATGGGTCCGGATTTAGGAGCTTGTCTCCATCTTGAAGGTTTCCTCAAACAGAAACTGGTTGAACAGGGAAAGCCGTTAATGATTCGAAATTTCCTGCTTTTCTTGGTGACCAGGAAGACTCGGGAGTAAAAGGCATGAAACTGATTGTTTAAAACCCTCTTGACAGCCACTTTCTGCAAAAGGGTGTCCACCTCCTCCCTTAACTCCATAACAATGGACTGGGGACAGAAAATGGGGGGGGTCCTTGATTGAGGGGTTGTTCCTGAACTGGAGTTATTTACAATGGAGAAGACCCAACCATCATCCGGTAGGAAAGGAAGTGGGTTAGAAAACTTCCTCTTGGATCTGCAGCAACCTGGGCACCATGGACATGATGAGGGAGAAGGTGGTCAAGCAAGAATTTGTGGACTGGACTGGGGTTGTGCCTAACTAAGAAATTTGGCAGATGGTCCCTGAGGATGATTTGCCTGAGATCATTTCCTGGTCAATTGCGATGGACCAAGAGAGGAGGTAAAAGATCAATGTTGGTAATCAAGTAAGCCTTGAGAAGCCACAGTAGAAATCAGGCCCCAGTAGAGGGTCTTGGTTTCTAGACGAGCAGTCCTTAGAAGGTCTTTACTGTGGTTAAGCAAGACCTTCGATGAGTCCAATGCAAATCACAAGTGATGTGCAGAAATTCTGCTGATAATGCCATGGCAATAGATAGCGCATGCCAGGTTGTTTTGGCCATAGCATCCAGCACACGTAATGTAGCTGGATTGAGGGAATTCTCTCTCAGCATACAAAAGGTAGAAGCTGAGAAAAGGTTGGCAAGCGAGAATATAGTCACAAGTAACCGGTTTTTCTGTTCCATGGCATCAATTGTTTAGATGGGAAAGTGTGCCCAGGATACTGAAGAAATACCCACTTTGGCTGCATCAGCATCCAAAGGAGGAGGTTTAATAGGCCACTTCGGGGAATTACCCAGTAGCTTGAAGAAGAGATAAGGGGTTTCATCATAGAGAGTGAAACATACCACCCTCTATATTGACGAGCAATATTTTGGCCTTGTGAAAACCTTCCTGATTATTCCTCAATTGTAGATGAATGTGGGAGAAGTAGGAGGTCTGGTTGCGGTGGTATCCTGGAGATCTTTTCCAAGCATGAAAGGACCTTTTTGGACCGTGTGCTAGATGATTTGGAGCACAAGTTGGAGAGTAAACAAACGGTAAACCTTGTTTACCACGTTATCAAAGAACCAGACTACCTCTTCTTCCTCATCCACCTGAGATAAGGGAGTGGCCTGATAGAAGGTGTCATTGCCACAGCTTCTGTCTCAAACTTGTTGGAGTCTATGAGGATGGAGAGAGCATCATCATCCTCATACTCAAGGACACTCTGAGTTGGAGAGTGGCTGAGCATCACTATGTCCCTTGATGGAGGGGCATAGGAGTACTATGTGTCACATCCCCTGGTTGAGCAGGAGATGTGGAGGGGAGACAAGAATGTCTAACTACCCTCAATAATGTAACACCTGTAGCCTTCTGAAAGGAAACCATATGATGAGGTGATAGTGGGACACGAGCTGCAGCATCACTTTGATTGGTATGGCAAGGACCAGTAGTCCATTGGGGCATAATGGTGTGTGCAGGCAAGGCAATGGGTGCCATTTACCCAGGAAGTTGGGTTCAAATCTCTGTAGAATATATATATATATATATATATATATATATATATATATATATATATATATATATATATATATATATATATATATATATATATATATATATATATATGATGTTTTCAAACAAATTATCCACCCACCCTAATTTTAAAATCAGTGCAATAGGAACCACATGTTTTTTCCTTGGCCTTAGTGCAACATGATGCAATAACTGCTCATTGGTGCAATTAGTTTATTAACACCTCCAGAACATGTGAAACTTTACCTCTGTTCCCATGAGAAACAACACTGATGTGGTCTCATTTAGATCACTGCTACCTACTGTGCATTCCAAAAATGAGTCAATACTTATTCATTTCTGAAATGTCTTGCAAGCAGATTTTCATATCAGCACTGACAAGACTACAATTATACATAGGACTTCAATATGAGCCTTAATCATGACTTTCAAGCATCTGAAAATCATCCATAAAACAGCGAAATGCATCTGAAAATCATCCATAAAACAGCCAAATGCATCTGAAAACCATCATAAAACAGCCAAATGCATCTGAAAACCATCCATAAAACAGTCAAATGCATCTGAAAACCATCCATAAAACAGCCAAATGCATCTGAAAACCATCCATAAACAGTGATATGCATATAAAAACCATCCATAAAACAGCAAAATACATCTGAAAACCATCCATACAAACAGCAAAATGCATCTGAAAATAATCCTTAAAACAGCAAAATACATCTAAAAATCATCATAAAACAGTGAAATGCATCTGAAAACAATCCATAAAACAGCACAATACATCTGTTTTCCATGCATAAAAGAGCAAAATGCATCTGAAAACAATTCATAAAATAGCAAAATGCATCTGAAAACCATCCATGAAACAGCAAAATGCATCTGAATACAATCAATAGAACAGCAAAATACACCTGAAAACCATCCATAAAACAATGAAACACATCTGAAAACAATCCATGAAACAGCAAAATGCATCTGAAAACCATCCATAAAACAGCAAAATACACCTGAATACAATCCACAGAACAGCAAAATACATCTGAAAACCATCCATAAAACAGCAAAATACATCTGAAAACAATCCATAAAATGGCAAAATGCATCTGAAAACCATTGATTAAACAGCAAAATTCATCTGAAAACCGTGCACTGAACAGCAAAACCTTTGAAGAGCTGAAAGCTGTCCATGTTCATGAGAATGAAACTGATAACAATTAGATCAGTGAGACTGCCATCCAGATTTTTCCCGTAAAGCTGCATTTTTCTTTTGCTTGTTCATATGCGAACATGAATCAAAAGCTTGAGACATTGCAATGGAAGCAGTCTTATACTAACTCACAATAAAAGCATACTTGTTTACATCCTCTAAAAATCAGTCGATAATGGTTGGTACACATTACAGCAGATTAAGTATTACAATGAATTCTCCTAAAACATCACTATATTTTCACCTGATAACTCAAGAGTTAAAAATGGTACGATTCTCAGCAAAAGACATTACAATAGTTAGTCATTCAAGTTCAATCTTTGCAACATAGCAATCAATTAAATTTTGATGTTCATTGTTCAAATCTAATAGGTTTTTAAAAATATGCAAGTAAGCAAATTACTTTCTTCAAATTATATTTTTGTCACAGTTTGCAATCCCTGCAACGATTTTCATGCCATAACAACCTGACATGTCTAATGGTCCTATGTTTCTTGATTAATGTTCAATATTCATAAGAAACTTTTGTACAATGTTCAGAGCAAGAATTATAACGTTTGGAAAAAAAAAATTTTCAAAGTCTAAAGACACATTCCATATCATGAATTTAGCTCAGAAACCTATTGGTAATGTGATTTGTTTATATATAAAATAATGCTTGCAATGATAAATCTTGCTGTGTATTATTTGTATTGTTTGAGTGAAAATAGCTTGGCTGATTGCTGGAGAGAAAGTGACAAGGATATGGATTTGTATTGTTTGAGGGAAAAGAGCTTGGCTGATTACTGAAGAGAAAGTGACAACAATGTGGATTTGTATTATTTAAGGGAAAAGAGTTTGGCTGATTGCTGAAGAGGAAGTGACAACGATGTGGATTTGTATTATCTGAGTGAAAATAGCTTGGCTGATTGCTGGAGATAAAGTAACAAGGAAGTGGAAGTACATTTATGCATTACCACACACAAAAAAGAGATTAGTGGTATAAGGCAAAAGATCACTGCCGTGATTCTTTCAGAACACACATAAGCACACTGACACACAAACCACAGAATATAGTCTACATGAAAACATAGAAATTATTTATAGTGAAAGAGTGGATCAACATTGAGTTTTTTCACCAATCCAAACACACGTTACAAAATTCAGTCACAGTGTGGAGTCTGTCTTTCAATCTGAAAAGAGATGCCTGTGATGTCACATTCCCTATATATATGTGCTAGCATCTGTGTGCAGTGAATCAATGTAACAAAGTTTTCAAACATGATGGAAACTAAGAAGACGATGAATTGGGGTGCACTGGCCGTGGAGATAAGAAGCGATGGTATAGCAGCATCTACCAAAGTCAACACAGTCCTACTTCCAGAAGAGACTGATTTTAATTGGGATTTAGTGGATTTTCTCTCTACTTCACAAGAATTTGTTCTGGTACCAGCACCTTTGCCACCTTCTCCTTCTTTACCACATGGCAAGGATTTTAAACAGAGGCAGAAAGAAGAATCGGATAAATTTTTACAACAGCAGAAAGAAGCAGAACAAGCTTTTCTCCAACAGCGAGACGAGGGAAGAAGAAGGAAACAACAGGAAGAAGCAGCAGTAGCAGAGAAGAAACAAGGTCTAGGAGAAAAGGACAGTGAAAGTCAAATGGTGACCGTACTCTTACACATCTTGGCAGAGTTAAGGAGTCGGAAACAAATTCTTTAATACGACCCAAGAGAAAAAGACCTTTCAAAGCCAAACAACCCAACCCTGTTACTACACCCGAGATACCAGCGCTAGTGATTTCTACCAAATCACCATCAACAGGAGCAAGTCCAGAAGTAGGCCTTGGCCATGGCAAAGGTTTAAGGCAGGTAAAGCTGATTACTTCCCGTTCCTGAGTTTGTTTGTTTTTATAAATAAAAAAAACATGAAATGGTCCCTTTCAGGGCTACCCACTTCTCTTGAAAAGACATAGTATTCATTTTGCCTACATCAATTAAAACTTAAAACCCATTTTTTTTTTGTCCCATGATGAACATGTTTGTGTGAGTGAGTGAGTGCGTGAGCGTAGGTTCTTATTGTGATTATAAAAATCAAAACCAAGAGACACGTTTTTTGTCTAATTTATTCTGTTACAAATTTTACAATCCAATTCACAACATAACACTTTCAAAAGTTCATATACTTCTTCGTCTTTTTATTCACTCCCTGTTTTTTGAATTTCTTCACTTTCACATGTTTTTCCTCCTCCTCTTCCTCACTTTCTCCTTATCTTCTTTTCTTCTCTTTTTTCTCTTTCTGAACGTGACTGGGTTCTTCCTTTCAGAAGGGTACCTCTTCTTTTTCTTTCCTGTTTGGAACCCCTCTCTTCCTTTTGCTCCTGTTGTTTCTTAGGGCAGACTCAAGACCAATGTTCTTTCTCTTGACAATGATATCAAGTATCTTGACTTTTGTCTCTTCTGACACCTTTTTTGCTTTTTTGACGGTCTGGAGATTCCTTAGCCCAATGCCTTTTCTTCTTACAGATATAGCAAGTATCTTGACTTTTATCTCAAAAGGAGTGGGAGTGGTCCTTCGGCTTGTTTGAATAAAACTTTCGTATGACACCTTGCAAAGCTCTGATCAAAAGTTCAATCTGTGTGGGCTCTTTCATTGTTCTGGTCGGTTTGAGAGTGTAATGAATACTGGGAGGGAAGACACTGACCCTTTATATAGGGAAGACACTAGTCTGACATGGATATACGGACCCATAGCATTTCAAATGTAATCATTTTACTTTTTGCAGTCAAGATGAAAAGATCACATCATTTTGTGGCAAAAAGAGAAGAAAGTAAGAGGCAGAAGCGTGATTTATTGCCTCGCACAGTAGCTTAAGTCTTGGCTCAAATTCATAGCAATGATTTTGAAGATGACATAAGTGAGCCCGAATCCAGACCCAGAGAGTCTAAACCCAACCAAAGTCCACGACTATCACCCGAAAAGTACTACCACATTCGAGATGTGGAAAAGCACTCCTCTAGAAAATTTAGAACTTTGGAGAAAACGGGGGGGGGTCATCAATGAGGTGTGGGATTCTTTGTTGACCACAATGAAACGACAAGGTCAAGCCAAAGAAGATGATCGCTTGAGATTTTCCATTCATCACGACACTTTGGATCGAGCTTAGCAGCCCGGCAGAATTAACACCTTCCAATGTCATCAACAAGATTCAACACATGCAACAATCCAACGACACGTTTCACATCACAGATGGAAAAGCGACACTGTTTATGACCCATGTGTCTCTTCCCCAAGGGACCGGACAACGCAAAAAAGTGTTATTTGTGGATGATCTTCATAGCATCAAGCGTAGCCTCATCCAAATTAATAACCCTCAAGACCAGATGTGTTTAGCCAGGGCCATCATGGTGGGACAAACATATGCCAACAAGAACGACATGACAGAATGGAAAAGAGCCTAGAAAACTATTCAACGATTAGACCAAGCCAAACAACGGAGAGAAGCAGAACTCTGTTTCAGCAAGCTGTCATATCCAAACACACACCTTGTGGCATTCCTGAAATGCAAATATTGCAAGACATCTTGGCTCCAAGCTACACCATGAAAGTGCATCCTCAAGAAATGCGCGGACCTATGTTGTTTCAGGGCAAAGATTTCAAAGACAGAAAATATATTCATGTCTATCATCATGATGAACATTTTGATGCCATTACTAATATCACTGCATTCCTGAGATACAGTTAATATTGTGAGAAATGTGACTATAGTTATACCAATCAAGAGCAACACAAGCATTGCGGATCGAAATGCTCAGGATGTTTGGCCTCTCAACCCTGACTTGACAAAAGACGAGAATGAGTGCACTGTCCAGCTTGTCAGCCAACTTTTGTCAACCCTACCTGCTACCAACAACATCTGAAGACACAAGGTTCACAGCAAAAAAGTGCTTGTAAACACCTGAGATTGTGCCCTACTTGTGGACAAGGCATATGTACCAATAGTGCCAAGCAAGGCAAACGTTTGTCGAGGAAAGAAACAATGTCACATTTATCACCAACTCATGGACTTTGAACATGAATGCTTCATTCAAAAATACCATTCCAAACATCAAGAGGAAGATGATGACCAGAAGAAGAAAGTGAATTTCATCTTTTTTTTATTTTGAATGCATGCAAGAGACTGGCATTCACATTCCTAATTTCTGTGTGGCTCACCAAGCATGTGAGAAGTACACCCGAGAGCCTATATTTAGTCACTGCCCTCACTGCAGTAAGATTCCTGGAGGACATGAAAAAATCTCTCAGGGACCTAACATGCTAGCCGATTTTGCCCTCTTGGCTCCATGTCTCCTCAATGGGGTCTAAGATCCATCGGGCAAAATCAGCTAGCCATGCCACTGTAATGGTTCATAATTTCTGAGGATACAATGGACAGCTTCTTAGATACTATGCAGAACAAAGTACCGAACATCCAAAGGTGACTTTGAACAGAGCCAAAATCATTTCCATGCAATTGGGACAAGGGCAGTTTAAAAGATTTGATGAGTTACTTGGCCATGCCTTTGAGTTGAATACCTAAAACGTTTGGAATGACAGAAATGGCCAAAGGCTATTTTCTGCACTGAAGCCAGCCAACACACCATTCTACCCCATTTGCATGAGGCTCACTACTACAACCCCGACAACATATGCACCAAACAACTAGAAGCTTTTTATGCATGGCACCACATTCACATCTCAGACACCTTCAACTTTCAGGAAGAAATGTTAAAGTATTGTCGTTACGACGTGGACATTTTTGGGCATTGCTGTGGAAAATTTTGAGAACTGTCCATAGAACATGGAGGGATTGATCCTTTGAAAGAAGCCTGCACCATCATCAAATCGTGTTCCTTAGTATAACGCCAATGATTCATGCCCAAAAACACCCTGGCTGTCATCAGCCCTCAAATAACCAACTTTTTTAAACATCGATCCTCTGTCAAAGCCCTATGCTGTCTACATTATTTGTGTGACAAGGAAGACAAATGGATTCAACGGAGGAGGTGAAAAGACCATCGGACCATATTCGGTGGATGGCTGAGACTTAGAAAACCCCAAGATCGTGTACGAGTTTAATGGGTGCTTATTTCACAGTTGTCCCCTCAGCTACCCTCAATGTGACACTAAAAATCAGCTTTTACAATGTACCATAGAAGACTTGTATGAGGCCACTTGACAGCGATGCTTGAAGTTAGAACAGCAAGGATACCACGTCGTGGAAATGTGGGAACACGAGTATGATGACCATTTGAAAACAGATCAAGAGTTTAAATGTGACGTGAAAAGTTACAAGCTGGTGGACCCTCTGAACCTGTGGGATAGTTTGTATGGAGGATGGATGAAGGACATGAGGATGCTGATGAGGATAAAGGACAAGAAATCAAAAACATGTGTTCTCTGTATCCTTACATGTGCAAATACTGTCACTTTCCTGCAGGGCACCCACAACTGCTGACGGAACACAATGACCTGGACAACATTTGACAATGCGAAGGATTGATTAAATGCAAAGTCTTGCCTCCTACAGACTTGTACCATCCCATTTTACCTCACCATTACCAAGGAAAATTGATGTTTCCCTTGTGCCATACTTGTGCCAAAACATGCAACCAAGACCAACCTTGTCAGCACACCCAGGAAGAATAAGGTTGATGGTAACTTGGGTCATAGTGGAATTGTTTAAAGCTATTGACCTCTTGTTAGAAGTGTACAAAATTTACCACTTTCCCAAGACAAAAATACCACAAGGACAATGAGACTCAGAAAGGCATTTTCGCAGACTACGTGAATGCCTTTTTGAAACTGAAACAAAAAGCCAGCGGCTATTGTTCCTGGTGCCACAATCCCAAAGACCAAAACAAATTCAAAGAGAAATACTGGGAGCAGGAAGGCATTGCTCTAGACCACATGGAGAAAAACGAAGGAAGACGACTGTTTGCCAAAGTGATGTTAAATTGCTTGTGGGGCAAAATGACACAATGACTGTTTACCAAAGACAGAACCTTTCCGCTACTTCCAGATAATTCACGACAAAACTAAATACATGAAACATGTGGATCACCTTCATGAGGACTTGATCTTAGTCAATTACAAAAGAAGAACTGGACTTTGTAGAAGCCGACGAATTTGGAAATGTCATCATTGCAGCTTACGTGACAGCCCATGCTCGCTTAAAATTGTACGAAACTTTTGAACTGTTAGGAGATCACGTACTGTACTTTGACACAAACAGCTGCATCTACATTGATCGCCTGGGTCAATGCCACCTTGACATCGGAGACCGTTTAGGAACCTGGACGGACAAGCACCCTGATGACAAGATTCTAAGTTTTGCTAGTGGCAGTCCTAAAAATTACGGCAATGAATACCGAGACCCACAAGAAGTGCGTAACAAGTGTAAAGTGAAAGGATTGACTCGCAATTATCGCACCAGTTGAGTAGTGAACTTTGGCATACTGAAAAAAGTCTTGCTGCCTGGACAAGATGAAAACTTTAAAATAACCACCAATGAACCACACAAGATTGTATGTTTACCCACACACCAAATACTCAGTCGACCTTTGGAAAAAGTGTATCAAATCATGTACCAGAAGCAAGTTCGGCTTCATAACCACTTCACTTTGTTATATGGACATGCCAATATTGGCCAGCATATAAAGGGGAAAATGTAAAATGTAATTTAATGTGGTGTGCAAGAAAATGGCATTCTGTTATGAAATATAAATGTAAACATTGTATACGAAGTGAATTTTTTTCCTAAGATATGAAATATTAAAAATATTTTTCTAGGACCAAGAACTGGGTTGTTTAAAACAAATATGGGATATATCTGAGTGAGAGTTTTCAGGCATTTTGGTCATTGCCTGGTTAGCTTCCTTGGAATTAACATGGACTGGATTGGAGTGAAAGTTTCATTACGTGATAGGAATTAACTAGTGACATCAAAAGCTTACCAATGGAAATACAAGATTTTATCTACAAGTTTGATTACAAGTCAAGGGGAGAGGAGAAGTCCAAGCTAGTGAATAAAGATGATCTTGGCCAAGATTTGCATAGGAGAAAGGTATATCAGTGAACAAATATATTCGATTCATATTTGTTAGAACTTTCTTTTGGAGCCTGTACTTGTCAAGAACAGATCTGACAACTCAACAACAGCATGATATTCTCTCCAGGTATCCTATTGAATTTACTGGAGAAGTTTGTATATATATTATGTTCTTTGAAGATTTACTTCAACGTGTGCGTAATGAAGAAGAAGCAGAATGAGGCTGAGTATTTGTTTTGTGAAGAAGATGAGGAAGTAGAAGTTAGAATTTGAGGTTAATTCAATAATTGTATCAGAGTTTAACAGTACCTTTTCTGATGTGAAGCTGAGTGAATCTAAAGGGTTTTAAATTGAATGATGGAAGAGAAAAGACAGCGAAAGTTTATGGCTTTTACATGTGGCTAAAAGTAGTAAATAGAAAGGAAATATGTACAGACTTTACACGGATAAATGTAAGAAGTATAGGAATGATACATTGATTTGTATAAGGACTCTGAAGTATGGAGAGATCATAGTGTAAATGGGATTTGGGAGTTTACAAAATTAAACGTGTTGAGTAATGAGAAATGTGTAAAGAACTTTGCAATGTGATATATAGATGAATATGCACATAACTTGTAAATATGTTTGTTACATGTCCAATTGTTATGTATTAAATGGATAATGCAAAGACCAAAGCACAGGTCGTAGAGCTCATGTGTGTAACTGAATAAATGTTTTGTACCCATACAAGATAATTTTCTTTTTGGAGTCACTACTCTTTCTGTGAGTCTTTCTCTGAAATGTCTCTGTCTTTTTCTGTGTCTATCTATCTTCTGTGACTTGGAAGTTGACAACCCTTCAATTTAAAACCTACTGTGAAAGAGAAAGGTTGCAAGAAAAAAAGACAGTTGATGTCATCAAGAATGCTAGAGTCAGTACTGTGAAGTTTGGACCCGTAAGTACTCCAGAAAACCACACTACTCGACTATGATGTCTCATTCTCTCTGTCACTTTTACTTTTGTCATTGACCATAATGTCTACCAACCCTGATTTCTATCGCATCTGTGCATGAACCAAATTAAGCGAGGCAGTCTCCACTCCAACCATCCATTGCTGACTCATCCTCTTATGAAGATGTGTTCAAGACTAGCCAAGCGGAACAAAGCTTACATGAATTTTCATCGTGTCAGGCAAAGCCTGATACCCAGAACTGAAGAGATTGAGAATGTCAGAAAGTTGAGAGGAAATCAAAAAGGAAAAGAAGAATGGTCAGAGAAGTACAGACTTCTGAAGCAAAGCAAGCAAAGAGAACAGCAGCTACAGCAGCAGCTGGAACCAGACAAAGACTTTGTCGACTGCCATGTAGATACAAAAGAGTTCTCCTTCTCTTTCCTAAGAAGCAGACCCTATCCTGTGGGAAAGCCTGCCACCAGACAGGGATGCAATCTTAAACAATAAAAGACTGCCATAACTCCCCGTCCACAAAAAATTTCAGGGTTACACCAATAATCTAGAAAAGAGATACTAGTTCATTTGCCAATCATATTTTTTGTGTGTCAATAAGCACTTTGTTTCTTTATGTCCAAAAAATTAGAAGTGCGTCTATCAACACTTCCTTTCCCTGTCTTGTCAAATAGAGTGTTTTTCTTTGTAGTACGTGATTATATGTAAAAAGTGAGTGTATCTTTTAGGTCTGCGCTTTCCATGTTTTTTGGTAATGATAAGAGTCTTGCAAGTTTTGGTATCAGGGGATGTTTTCCTTCATGTACGTGTTTGACACTTATAAAGTGAAGCGCTCATCAGTCTGGCTACCCAGCGTTCACTCGTTAACATTCAAGATGATTAGAATCAGAAAATTATTGGAGCTTCAGATGCCTCCTGGATGAGCTGGCCATGGAGGCAATTCAGGAAAGCGCCAGGCTTAAAGAAGAGGAGGAGAAAAAAAAAAGAAAGAATAGAAGGAAAAGAAAGAATTAATTCTGCCATACATGATGCTAAGACAGAGCTGTGAAAGTCAAGCTGATGGTGAGGACATCTTCACAGAGACAAGCACCACAGCCACTACCAGCACAGAGACCTGTGGTCCCACAAATAGAGAACTGGGACCAAGAATGTAATGTAATTTCCCATTGGTGCTATATCATACCCATACACTACTAACATATAATGCCAAATGGGTTATAACACGGTGTGGGATTATTTCACACATACAAGAATGAATATTTGACACCAAATAGATGAAAAAAGCTGTGGGACTAATGGCACATATAAGAAAGAACATAATACATGAGCTGAACACAAATCAAAATTAAACAGCGAATTAATGATATGCATTCAATATAAATGTTATGTTGATAACATAGATTGAATTTTGTCCATACATCGATAAACACCAGTTAATTTAATTAGCAATGTCTGTAAGCTCCCTCAGTACTTCGAATGATTTGAAAATTATTAATAAACACAAATATTTTATCTTTACATGCACTTGCCTCCCCTCCCGATTTGACTTCTGAACATATTTTGGTCTACATCCGTACAACATTATGGCTGATCACTACATATTTGCCCCCAACCCATTCCAAAAATATTTCTGGTGGGGAGGAATCTGTTCACACTACCAATGAAGAAAAATGTTAAGATTCACAGAACGTGTAGCTTATTTGACAAGGGGATGATAGGTATCATCATTTGGGAGTTTTTGTTGCCACAGAAAACAAAGTTCATTCAAGCGGAAGAAAATATACACAGATGAAAGACTTGATATAAAATCTTCACTTCCTCAGAGGGTTATATGTTTAACAATATTATGGGTAGCAGTACATGGGATACTGAATGAAATATTTTAATCATATCTAAAGTGTCTTCAAATAAAATCATGTCTGCCCCAAATTAAATAAATAACAATGTCAGTACGGTTCTCTCTTAACTAAAGATTGTTATGCAATTAAATTTTATTTATTGAGAATATATTTTGCAATAAATATTATCAGTACCAAGATATGTTCGTTGTTATAAAAACACACTCTCTGTCTCTGTCTCTCTCTCTAGAATGATTACACATAGACTTTCTTTCCTCATGTGTGTAGATATCTTGTTACAGAAACTGGTGGAGATCACTGTTTAGATTATAAGTAGTGTATAATCTGTTTGACAGGGTGATGATAACAGAGCCTAAATTTGATTACTCAGTTTAAGTGGACCAAATTAAATTTGTCAAAGTTTGGTGTGCATGCAAAAGTTCTGTTTTTGCTTCCCATCATAAAGAAATTTCATATAAAGACAAAAGCACATCATATAAAGACAAAAGCACATCATATAAAGAAGTTTGCACATCATATAACGATGAAAGCACTGCATATGAAGAAGTTTGCACATCATATAAGGACAAAAGCACATCATATAATGAGGCTTCTACATCACATAATAAAAATTGTCATCTTAAGAGAGCTCTGGTGTTCCATACCAGATACCAGACTCCACTCTCTGGACCCCCCCAGCTTGAACCCAAGACCTGATTCCAGACTTGACACTATACTCTATAAACCCACAATTCCATAAGCCTGATCCAAGACTCTCAGATCTAGATCCCCAACTCCAGATTTTTTATTCTAGATCACTGGCCCCAGACTCAGATAAAAGATTCCAGTCTCTGATGTCAGGGGATCCCAGACTTCTAACTTGAGACTGAATACTAAGACTTAAAATCAAAGACTCCACATTCAAGTCCTAAGACTTTAGAACCCAGACTCAGAATCCAGACCCAAGACTCTTGACTGTGACTCCAGATTCATGACCCCATACTCAAGACTTCTGACCTTTGACTCCAGATTCAACCATTAACTGCAGACACCCAAGTCCAGACTCTATTTTATTTTCCACCTATCTGAGCCTTCAAAATGCACAGTACAAGTTGTGAAAACTCAGTGTACATTTTATAGCAAAAATAGTTCTTACTTCAAGAGTGAATTACCCACAGCAGTTAAAAGTAAAGTGAAAAATTTACTGTCAAAATACAACACCCTTACTATAAGTCCCTCATTTTTCCTACTGTAAGAGAGGTATGGTTCTGGATCCCATTTCAGTAAGTGACAGTAAAATTAATATATCATCTATTTCACTACAAGGTGGTCTCACTTTAAATTAGTAAACTCTATGAGACTCCTCTGTACATTTTTTAAGTGAGTACTATATTTTGGTTCCTGGTACATGTATAGAGAAAAAAGATTTCTATATCAAGTATATAAAACTACATTTATACACCAAACCAGAGAACAACTTGGTGCAGCAAGAGAAATTCTCTGCTAGTAGATAAAGTGTCATTTTTAATAAACAACTCTGCAAATACATTTCAACAGCTGTTTATTGTTTCATTTCTGGTTGTCTAACAAAATGAAATGAAGCTTACCCGAGGCCTTGACCCACATGTCAAATACAGTCACACTAAATTATAGACATTAAAAATCTACTTGTTCACTCTTGCAACACAAAATGTACAGACTTAAACAATTTTTTGCCCCTGGTCCTGTTCAACAAGTGCAATACTTGTCACTTTCAGATTATCAAGGAACCAAAGTAAGAAGAGTTTGGAATTGATTGGCAGCCATTTTAAGGTACCAGTATTTAGATCTTGCCTGGAAAGTGTCAAATTGCAACAACATGGCACTTTCCTGACATGCGATTCTTCAGCCTCACAAGCTGTTGCAGTTAAACTAATCAATCTTTACAATCAGTCTCTGCTTCTCTTTTGGAATTTCAATTAGATACACAAGACAAGGCATAAATATAAAGGTCAGAAATCTATTTTGACTGTGCATCTGTTTTATTTACTTTAATACCTGATTAAAGATGACCTCTGTTAAAGAGTTTTTGTACCAAGGAATGACAATTCTCTGCTCAACTAAACTGAACAAATAAAAATTATTATTTGGGCCAGTTCAATTTCAGGCAAGTAACTATATTTCATGATTCATACAAAAATGATTGCCAAATTTAACTTTTCAATGGCATTACAAGGATTTCTTATAATTTTATTCAGGACCTTACTTAAATTAACTTGCCCACTTTTAAAGCTGAAGTCTGAAACCTTTTTAACTTATTTATATCAAGTCTATATTCCAAATTGTAAAATATGTGCAAGATGTTTAAGCCTTTAAATATTAACATGTATACAATAACTTTACCTTCCGTGCTATGTTCAATCTCTGCATTTTACTACATGTACTTCAGCAATTCTACTATATCAAACAATTTTTTTCTATATTTTTAATTCCTGAGACTAAACTTTAGATCCTTTCCTAAGACAGTTCATCATCATAAATCACAGGCAAACAGCCATTATGGTCCATTTTCACCTAATGCTGCCTGCAAAAAGGTCTCCCATATTCCATGAATATACATAAACAAAACATAGCCACCAACAACACTGTGAAATGAGCGTTTCCACATCAATGAAAGTGCCACATGATGTCCACTAAACATAAAATTGTTGCCGTTCCTGCTTTTCTCCCCCAAGAATCTAAATAATCCATTTTATCTGTCTGAACTTTCAAAACTTTTTAAAGGTTTAATGTCCCTTTCAACGAGACCTGTCATTTATTGAACATAATTTGTAAAGTAAAATGAGCAAAACTTGATCATGCAGATCTGCATAAAAAAAAATTGCAGTTTAAAGCATCTGAGGCACTCTGGTAAAGTTAGTCTGGTTCCTGACTAATTCCACTGAATCTCGTATGCTCATATGAAACCCGGATCCAAATCAAACATGGACAAGCCAGTATCCAGATTTTACTACAATCATATTTCCACTTCTATTCCATAAATCTGTATTTTAAGCATCATTTTTGTAATACTTAAGGCACAATCATAACATAATGGTCTTAACTTAGCATGATGCTGATCTGACATCCAATAATGAAAACCATATTATCACTACTCAGCAGACCTGCCAACCCTTATGACTGTGCCCTAAGTATTACAGAAATGCATCATTCTTCCAAGATTAAATGGCTGCTATGCTGGAACACTTTCTGTCAAAGTTTGTTGTGGGGGAGGGGGAGTTACATAAGCTTTTTTACTACTTTTAGTAACAGCAGCTACAGGTAATGTAGTACTGATATTAACGACAACTGATGACAGATGATTCAAGAATAACAGGTGGTGAAGAAAGGACCATGACCTTACAGCCAGGTGAACGAACAGAAAATAAATTAAAAGGAAATGTTATCAAATCATGGCTTATTTTGCAGCATGATCTGATTTTTCCTTGCACACATCACTTCCAAACCTGACCTAGTACATACAGCTAAAATAAACTATTTTAATAGTTCTAGTTTTTCATCTAAACCTAAAAACCTTTAATCTTTTTCCCCTCTTTTGACCTGGATCTTTCCTTTAGCCTTGACCCTTATGCTTATTCATTATAAGGATTGTATGACTGGCCTGGAATAGCCCATTTCATACCGAATTTATCCGAGTTGCTCCGTAATTATCCGAATAACCTCCCGAGTTACTTTATACTACAGCCAATCAAACGCTTGTGGGTACATGTACATAACAAAATGGTGTCCATTGTTGTTTAGAAATATTTCAGAAATAAAATTAATTAAATGATATTTACATGTAAATTATCCACAGACTTTCAAAAACAAATCTGATAAACTCATATGAAACACATTTTATTATAGTTATGTTTCGGATGCACAGAAATAGTTTGAACAACTTGCTCTTTGATTGTCAGGATTAAATTTACTTCGACACCATTTCCTTACTTATATGTACATGTCCAGATGTAAACAGCTCAAAGCTACTCTCTCGTATGGGTTTGAAATCCGCCCTAGTTTCCAGAAAATAAGACAGGATGGTTCCAATATTAAATTTTGTCAATATCTGCGGCAGCATCACTGCTGAATATGCATTTTTCAACTCGATAAACAATGTTGAAGTAGTTACAGAAGTTGATGCTGATGCTGAAGCGTTAGCCATATTTTGCCCACCACCTATTGAGTGGCTATTACAGTCAGCTGACCACCCGCCACGTGATCAAAATTCTGAGCAAATTATGAAGTTCACCGAAGTCTGCATGAAATGGGCTCTTCACTTTAACTAAGATATGAGGTCTAGATTTTACAAATATTGAATCAAATACCCTAACAAAATTTTAGCTTGACTTAAGACTAACAAATCTGTTACATTATTCTCTGATATATTGAAGACAAGTTGAAGAAAATAATTTGACTATCATCATATCAGTATCCAAATATGAAGTCTTCCCGTATGTACTTGCTTATAAGTCAAGTCAAACTGTGAACAACAAAGATCCTGAACTGCCACAGCATAATGTGCAAGCTGATCAGGTTCTATGTTGTTGTTTTTTTCACTGATCACTCCTAACAAACTGCAAAGACCCAGATCTGCTGGTGCATTATGTAATGGGAGATCTGGTTCTGTGCAGTTTGCAACTCAACTCAACTTAGAAGTGAGGATATATGGTGTAACAAACAACAGAGCAAGCAGGAAATGAGCTAATGATACCTTAGAGCAGGGTGCACAACATACGACCACACTTTTGTGCAGCTCACGGCCCATTTCCTCATTTTATTCATGTGTATTTATCCTTTTATTATAAACACAAAATTTTGCAGTGTGGCCTACTTAGTTCTAATCAAGGTCAATTCTGGCCCTTGTAAATATCTCAGTTGTGTACTCCTGCCTTAGAACTTAAAACCAACCTTTGACCTTCTGAACTGAATGCAATATGTCCATTTCAATTTAGTGATGATGCCTGACTGTCCCATGACCAAGAATAGAAAGCATTATGCTTTGCTGTTTGCAGATTTCACTGTAAGAATCACAACTAGATAATTTTGGTAATTATCATTCTCTTAGATTTAACTTACCCTCTGGAAAAACTCTTCTGCTCCTTCTTCATCATTTTCAAGGCTACCTGCAACATAGGACAACATATTTATGCTTAATGAACCAAATAAGCCTGTTGCACTAGTCTGAAAGCAGATTTTGTTACCATTTTCTAAATGTTTTTTTCAACAGACATGCAGCAGTGTGTTTTAAGACTGCTGCAGCCTGCCATCTACTGCCCTACTTTACCCTCAGATGGGTACTGTGCCCTGGCCTCCTTGTAGGTTTTTTTGTCTTAAATCTCCATAGTTTTAATACACTGTACACGTCCATTCAGAGTGTAATTTTAGAATCATTTGTACACATTCTTCTCTTGCAGAAAAAAATATTATCTTGAATGCACCAATGAATTGCAAAAAACCCTCTATAAGCATAGTATATATCCCACTAAATATTGTCAATTTCTCCACTGCCCTTGTGTATATGAATTATTTATAAACATGACATAATGATGTAAAATATATATTATGTAAGTTGCAAATGAAATGTTTGTGTGATATAAACCCAGAAATGAATACAGTCTTCCTTTCTTATTATAAATATTATGTACGTGCAAAAAATGACCATGAGGACCTCATGACATATTATCTAAACAAATTATAATTGTTATTAAAGGGTACTCTCAAAGAAGACTTTACGGTGCTTAAACCCCAAATAATACTATTAATAACTGTTATTCATGACATAATTAGCTAACTGCTGGTTTAAATTAAAGACCTGCAATTAAAGTAAACATACATGTAGTTAGTAAAGAATCTACAAGGTTAACATCTATTGCATAAAAGAATACAAATATATCAAAAGTGTACACAAAATATACAACACAAACATTTCCTTGCCCTGACTAGTGGACAACTATAAACAGAGATATTTAATACACACATAAATTGTTATTATTTATACCAAAGGACAGAGATAAATTGCAAAGTCGTAACAAGATCAGATCTGCAACGCATGCATTCAAAACTGATTTTTCTTCATTATGGTTTGATTTGGTATTTTGTAACAATGTACCATATGAATGTTAAGTAGAATAAAGTGCCTTGCCCAAGGAGACACCAGAGTTGCCAGTTCTGGCTAATCCAATGGTGGGAACTGAACCCACAACCTTCTGGTCATGTGTCTAATGCTTCAACTACACTAATGATGCATTGATACATCACAATATTTACACTATGCCCCCATCCCTTTTAAAGATAAGCAAGTGCCTACTTTGAGGCAATAAAGATGGGACAATCTACATCCTTTAACTATCAAATGTTATACACAAGATGTCCAAGGAAACATGAATCGAAACAAAGCAACATATGCTCTTGCAGGTACCAATTCAAACTGATCCATCTTGATACACACTGGCAGGAAAATGATATCAGCACATGCTGTGTTCAGTTCCCAGAGCATGAGTGATGTTTCTCTTTTTGGTTTTAGCAGATCATATCAACAAATAAGTACTGTAAAGTGGAGTTGGTACCGCAAAATATTTTGTGCCATGGAATACAGCAGTATTTCGGAACATCCTCATGATACATACCATGCTATAATGCAATTATATTAGGGGCCAACAATTTAATGTTCTGGGGCTGGGGTCTGACACTTTTTTGTTTAATTTCTCTCTGTCAATAGTTGGAAAAATATTTTGCTCTGATTGATAGCAAAATAACACCATATTATATCCATGATATTATTTGGAAAAAATATTAATTATCTTGAGATAAAAGAAAAGAAAATATTCCCAAGCAAAAGAAAATCATAATCCCCCTCACCTCAAAAATTAAATGGCCAGAACCTTATTGTACATGAATATGATATGTATATTGTAAGTTGGAATTCACTGCCACCGTTCGGTGGCAGCACAGGGTAAATGCTTACCCGAGGGGCCTAGCATTATTAAACGATGTTACATGAAGTCATGCCTGAATGAAATCGATAGGAAAATGATTTATTTTCTGATCTGATAGATAAATTGCAAGTATTATAACTGCTATGTCTTTAATTCGCTGACAGACGAGGTGAAACTACCAGCGTTGATGAAGTCTGACCTGGTACTGGCCATTTGCATTGCTAATCACATAATAATAATAACAATAATAATAATAAAGATTTTATTTAGAGAAGGTAACTCAATTAGTTACATATGATGTGAAGAGTCTGGCTTGACACTAAATAATTAAGTAATTTTAAAATTCAAAGTATCAAGCCTGGAACACATTCACAGGCATCAGTGAAAACATAAACATATATAAAACATAAAATATAATCCTGCATTGAAAAATTCAGCTATGAAAATGATGTAAAATTACAGAAAAGCAGGTGGTATTTGTTGTACTAGAACTGTTCAATTTTCTAAAGATTTCATTCATGTAAGACACTGATTGTGAAAAGACGAAATGCTAGGAGCCTGCCTTATGTCACTGGGAATGTTGTTCCATACCAGTGGACCAGTATACTGAAAACTTTTTTTAAATAATTCCTTCTTTGGCCTTGGTATAATGTAATTTTTTTTTCTTATGGACCTTAAATTTGGAGTGCCATCAGCATCTCTTTGGCGAAAGATATTGCTTAGATAGACAGGAATGTCTTTTCTGGATACTTTATACATCAATTTGGCCTTTCTAAGAAATATTCTTTCATGTATTGTTAAAACCTTTATATTATTCATTGCATCCTGAAAATTGTCACTACTTTGATCTAGAATTAAATGGCAAGCCCTCTTTTGGAGTCTTAAAAGTGTTGTTATGTTTGAATTAGAGGTATTACCCCAAATTACATTACAGTAGTCCAGATATGGCTGAATATAACTTTTATAAAAGATGACCCTATACTGAAGAGGAATGTATGTTTTGATTTTCCTCAGTAGCCAAAGATAAGAGTTAACCTTTTTTGAAATATGTTTAATGAGAATAGACCAAGTAAGATTGTTATCCATGAATACACCAAGAATTCTATCTTGAGAGGTCATATTGAGGCTCACATTGTCAAATAGAACCTGGAGTTTGTCGCTATCTAGCCTTGCTCGTTTTTGTTGTGTTGTAACTAGTAGGACTTTTATTTTTTCTGTATTTATGATCATACTGTTTTCCTTGCACCATACCTGAAGTCTGTTGAGAGCATCTTGTAAATTATTTTCAAGTACTGTTTTGGTTTTACCAATCTCAGACAGTGCAGTATCATCTGCATAAAGGTCAGTGGAAGAAACTGAAGTTCCAATCTTAAGAGGTAAATTGTTGATAAATAGTATGAATAACAGAGGCCCAAGGATAGAGCCTTGTGGTACTCCACAATTAATATTTTTACTTTCAAAAAGTTGACCATTTAAAGATACTTTTTGCACTCTATCGATTAAGTAAGAAGTAAACCAATTTAGGGAGTTTTCACTGCATTGATAGATTTTTAGTTTTTCAAGCAAAATTTCATGATCTACAAGATCAAAAGCTTTACAAAAATCAACCATAACAGTGCCTACCATTTCTCCTTGATCTAATGCTTTCAGCCATTTATCAATCAAAGATACCTGATCTAATGCTTTCAGCCATTTATCAATCAAAGATATGTGCAGTTTCACAGGAGTGATTCTGTCGAAAGCCAGACTGATTATCATGAATAAGATCATAAGTGTTTAAATAGTTGAGAAAAGAATCATGTACATGTTTTTCATGTAATTTGGAGAGACAAGGAAGGATAGAGATGGGTCTGTAGTTATTTACATCATCTTTTGTTCCTGCTTTATGCAATGGTATAACCTTGGCAGTTTTCCATGTTTGTGGAAATTTATTAGACCTAATACTATCATTGCAAATGAAAGCTATACTCTCTACAACTGCAGGTGCAGCTACCTTTAGTAGCCTTGGTCCAATCATATCAAGTCCTGTAGCTTTACAATCATCCATTTTTTTAATATATTTCAACACAAATTCGGGACTCATTTCAGGGATTTCAAACTTTATATTGTTTGGTAGTTTTTTAGCACAAAAATGTTTGAGTACCAGATGATCAGATGAAGTCCTGGGTTCTTTAAGTTTTTCAGCAATTTGAACAAAAAAGTTGTTAAAAATATTTGAGATGTCAGCTGGATTATCAGTGTAAATGCCCTCATGATTGAGGGATAAAATTTCAGCTTTACTCTTACATTTGCCTGCACCAAACCCTGTAAACACTTTCCAGATAGTTTTGGGATTATTTTGGTTTTCATCAAGCACATTTTTATAGTGCACTTGTTTGGCTTGATGTATCATTTTAATAACTTTATTCCTCCAAACTCTACATTCAGTTTGATTTCCTACTGATTTTAGTTGGTCTCTTTGCTTTATTGCTTCTAAAATTTCTGGGGAGATCCAGACTGGCTGGTGGTCTTTCTTTATCCTGTGTGTTTTTAAAGGGGCATGCTTGTTCACTATACTGATGAACAGATCCGTCCAAGTTTCTAAAACATCATCAATATCTTCAAAGATTTGGACTGTATTCCATGGAATCTGTTTCAGATCTTCTAGGAATTTAACAGTATCAAAGTTTTGAAAGGATCTATAAGTAATGGATTTATGGATATTATTTTTTGTTGATTTGCCACTGACTTTATGTGTTAGAAAAATTGCGAAGTGGTCACTTATACCAATCTTTGGAACCATTACTTCCAAAACATTTTCTTTTGTACTGGTATAAATATGATCTATAAGTGTTTTAGAGGTAGATGTTACTCTGGTGGGTTCATTTACTAGTTGCTCCATACCTAATGAAGCAATAAAATTCATCCAATTCATTTTTATTTGATCATTGAGAAGGTCTCTATTTATATCGCCTAGAATGTAAAATTCTTTATCTTCTTTTGAAATTTTATCTACTTGAAGTTCATGACTACACACATCTCGCAACCTACTTGTCCATGATATCAGAGGTCAAACAGTGATGTGATACCAGCAATAAACCCCTTACCAAAAGTTGTTGCACAAAAATTCGAAAATATTAAATGAAAGTCTCTTACAGTTTGTAAAAGCACGAAATGAACCTTAATTCTCAACATATTTTGAAAAGTGAAAGTAGATAGATGTGGGAGGATGAGATTTTCATTACTGATCAGGATCGGAACCATCTACCTATATGATTTTAATGTTGTCTTCACTCTCATGTGCAACTTGTATGATTACCCCAGGCATCGAGTTTTTAGAAGTTAAACATGCACAATTTAGAAACCAAACTTGTCTCAATGGTACCGCTGCACCTTAATCACATATAACTACATGTACTGTATGAGATCGCATGGAGCGCAGTCTTCAGGTCACGAAGTGGGTTACCCTCATAAGGTCTCAAACTTGGGTCACTTTGTAAAGCATGCGTTTTTTGCCCACAGTAATCCGAGAGCGACTACTCGATTTTTAACGAATGCACGGTTCCGTATATGTGCGCAGAGGTGTCAAAAAATTTATGTTCCTGCCAACACAGTCTGAATCAAAGGGGTGGTAATGATTTTATTTACGATGACCACTGAGCATAGTTTATTAGTTATATTGAGACTACTTTGCACTGCACTGAGAATTTCAGAATAAACACGTACTCGTTCATGTAAATTAATATTAATTTTCCAGCCCTGCCAATCCTAAATGTGCTTTCAATTAGGAGTTTGTGAAAGCTTTACCAGTTTCAATAAAACAGGCATGATCAAGTAGTTACCCTGTTCGCATCCCATATTTGTAGATTGCATGTGAGAAAATGATAAAATCTTTTCTGGTAGAAGGCTCAAACCCTGATCTGTAACAGATAAAAATCTCACCCCACCCCCATCTATCTTTTGTGAATGTTATTAAGTTAACTATGTGTGATATTTGTTATAGTTTAATAATTTGATGATGTACGGAAAGGACAAAATATATAATAGAAATAATGCTTTATATGGAGTACAAAATAAAGAAAAATGTGATAAAAGCATAATGTCAGCTCGTGCATACTTAATATTCAATACTTCAGATTAACTATTAATTGGAGTAGAATTGTTTGGCCATTTATTATTCATAGTTGCTATATATAAAAAGAGAAGCTGGGTACTGTGAAATATTTTGTATATTTCTGAATATACCACAATACTACCATGGTATACCAAAATTATATTAGGGACCAACAATTTAATGTTCTTGTGCAACGGGCTGACATTTATTGTTTCATTTTTGTCTGTCAATAGTTGGGAAAATATTTTCCTCTGATTTATAGCCAAATAACACCATACTATATCCATGATATTGTTTGGAATAACACCATATTATATCCATGATACTGTTTGGAATAACACCATTTTATATCCCTGATATTGTTTGGAATAACACCATATTATATCCATGATACTGTTTGGAATAACACCATATTATATCCATGATAATGTTTGGAATAACACCATATTGTATCCATGATATTGTTTGGAATAACACCATATTGTATCCATGATATTGTTTGGAATAACACCATATTATATCCATGATATTGTCTGGAATAACACCATATTATATCCTTGATATTATTTGGAAAAAATATACTAATTATATTGAGATGAAAGAAAAGTAAATATTTCAGCTAAAATGAAAATCACAATCCCACTCCCCACTTCAAAATGAAATGGCCAAACAATTGTATTTTGAAGTCATTTATATTTTTTATTGGCATTGTTTTATAAACTAAACACAAATAAGAACCAGTTGTACATGTGGCATTGCCAGCATTAAGATGTTTGACATCGGTTGCTGCAAGTAAATTTTGGTTGCCATTTTCTGCCGATTTCATAAATTTTAGTCCAATTATTCAGCAAGCAAAAAACAACAAGTGCCTCATATTGATACCACTTATTCTTTAGGGTTCATTTGATTTACTGAGTCTCACTCCAAGCCAATAAAGATCCCAGACAAAATAACACTGAAAAAAAAATTGGGACCATACCAGGCAGTCACCAATTCTGGAGAACTACTCGTGTATGTTAACTGTTGTATAAGCTGCAATCTAAAAGTTGTAAATAAAGTGGGATGATTACGCTTACACTACAGATGATACTGATATTCGAGAACCTATTGATAAATATCAAAAGTGTTGATACTGAAGCAAAACATTCACTAGCTACACTATTGGTATAATAGGGAGATAAACATAAAACACACTTACCCAACAAACAAGAAAACATTTAATCAACCTAATAAAATTATCTAATGTTCAGACAGAAAACAAGTATACGCCTGAAATCATAGGATAATTTGCAGCCTTACAAAGGAATACACATACTTAACATTCACGAACACTAGTAAATAAATAAAACATGACATGTGTTGTTTTTTATTTGTATTATTTATAAAACCTAAATTTTGCCTAAACTTGGATTTGGCTAAAATATGTATCTCAACATTCTATTTGGCCACTGCATTGGCTCATGTCACACATAATTAAAATGAGCATACATATATAGACAAAACTACACAATTCATTTCAAGGAGGCAGAAAAAATAAATTTGATGCAGTGTAGAAATATGTCAAGGCCATCAGGCCAAGACATATGCTCCTATGCCATAATGAATTATTTCCTCAACTCAGAACAAAACACTTATGTAGTTTTGTATTTATTGCATATCCCCCTTTTACTCACACATTCTTTTCAATTTTTTAAATGTATACATTTAAAAATATGAATTACACAATTGCCATTTTATGAAAGACTCTGTACAATCTCTGAAAAATCCCTATGTGATGTATGTAAAAGCAGCTTGGCCTAAATATATTCTGTGCAGTTGTGTCAATGATCTGTCTTCATTGCTGAGATGATTATTTCTCTTTAGTTTTGAGTGTTTCAAAAATGTTTTATGGGGTAGGTGAATTACTTTAAAATGCAATCAAAGGCAAGTAGATTTTTCCTTACTTCTCTAATGGACCAGTAAGTCATCTTTTGGGGCCATCCATATTAGTAAGTACACAAAAATCTGGCAAAGCTCGACCCCCCCCCCCCTTTACACATATATATTTTTAAACCACCACCCCACCTGCATACATTCACTTGATGCACACCACACCCCCTACCCACCAAATTCTATAGAACGGCCTATTTTTAATCCACGCAGAAACTACCAAGGATTAATAATATTTATGTGTTTAACAAAACAGTCCACCAATGCTGAATGTCTAGCTGCAAAGAAATAAGCTGCGTAACTTTAAAAACTCTGTCTAGTGTCCGCTAAAATTAAAACGCCTACTTAACCCAGTCAAAGAGGTTATGTATTAGACAAATTATTATAGAGGTTTCAACCACCACCCATTTCCTATGTGTGCGTATATTATCAGTAGACCCTCCTCATACACAAGTATATGCATATGGGTTAAACCCCCTCCTCCCTTCATGTATTTGTACTAAATGGATGGCCCCTTTCTTCTTACATCATACTTACTGAATACATGCATATACTTCCAAGCAAATTTCAGGACCAATTTCACAGTACAAGAGTACATGTATATTCAATTTGAAACAGAAAGATCGATATTTTACAGTACTTTTCAAACTCTCTATTTTTATGTTTTCATTATAAGCAATTATTGATGCATTAAATTTAAAGGTGATAATTTAAGAATATATTTTAAACAAAATGAAGACTTAGTCTCTTTCTAAAATGCGGGACTAGATCTGCATATTTTTAAGAAGAAAATTCTAAATAATGTTGTTCTGTTTTCTTCTCTTTATTTTGTACTTGAACAGTAGCAAACTTTTAAATGTAAACAAAACATACAATTTCCAGCATGTAACCAAATAATGAAGACGTCTCAATGACAATATTGTAACATGATGTATTTCTTCTATCATTAAATCATATTCAAAATAGCTGCTGCTGTCATATTTCTAACTTTATGTTGGAAATGTTTGTCAGTTTTATCTTCAAATTACTAGACAAATTCAGTTCCTCAGTCATATTAATAGACAAATTGACAAGTTCCTCAACTAAACTTGCTCCTTATCGATATACACACACACATACACACACACATACTCTGAAGATATACAAATATTCTGGAGACCAAAGTTTTCTGAATCTGAAATGATTTTTAGATGGGTTTTGCTTTTGTTAGATGATTTACATTATAGGAATGTTTCTTCTTTGTCTGGGAACAACATCAAAATGGACGAACAGTTCAAACGTCTTTTTTCCTCCAATTTCTTGAACCAGTTTGTTGAAGGTAGCTGCACCTATAATTCAGCACCTTGTGGCAAATATCCAACTCACTGATGATCAAATGCTGGAGCCTAAGTTACTGACTCTTGATTGTCTGTCTATAGCTGTGTTGTAACTAAGTTACTGACTCTTGATTGTCTGTCTATAGCTGTGTTGTAACTAAGTTACTGACTCTTGATTGTCTGTCTATAGCTGTGTTGTGACTAAGTTACTTACTCTTGATTGTCTGTCTATAGCTGTGTTGTAACTAAGTTACTGACTCTTGATTGTCTGTCTATAGCTGTGTTGTGACTAAGTTACTTACTCTTGATTGTCTGTCTATAGCTGTGTTGTAACTAAGTTAATGACTCTTGATTGTCTGTCTATAGCTGTGTTGTAACTAAGTTACTGACTATTGATCGTCTGTCTATAGCTGTGTTGTAACTAAGTTACTGACTCTTGATTGTCTGTCTATAGCTGTGTTGTAACTAAGCTACTGACACTTGATTGTCTGTCTATAGCTATGCTAATGTGACTAAGTTACTGACTCTTGATTGTCTGTCTATAACTGTGTTGTGACTAAGTTACTTACTCTAAATTGTCTGTTGTGACTATTAAGAGTATCTGATTCTAGGTACAAACTATCCAGCTTCATTAATCGGTTAGGCACTAATTTAAGTGTCTAATTAAACAGAGGTAAAGTTTTCTCCAAATGTGAAGGCATTTCTTGAAACTTAACATGAAAGCACTACCCTCTCTCTCTCTCTCTCTCTATCTCATGTCACTTTGCACACCAGCTTCATTTGATCATCTGATCTGAAAACTTATTGTCAAGCATTCTATCCATGATATCGTTGTCCACCTCAAACTAACTCTAATTTCCCAGCCTAGATATCATGAAATGCACATAAACTCCTCATTGCTACTTACAGTACTATCCCATTATCCAAAGCAACGTAAATGGCCAGTTACATGAATTATGACTGTATTTCTTTTTGCATAATTTAAAATGTATAGCAATAAATCATTCTAAATATTTTATAAGTGGAATATTATTTAATATTTCAAATTGTAAAAGTAGTTACAGGCTGTGTGTGCAGTACGAAAATTTTAAGTGTGTGACATGGAATGAACATCTGTATCTCACACCAGATCAGTCACGTATAAGATTTAATAGGTATGTAATAAAATTATATTTGTAAAATTCACCATTAATTTGTGGCAGATACAACCATTTTGTAAAAAGAAAGCCAATTTGTTGAACAATTTAGTCATGAATAATAAAAACAAGATGTTAATATTTCATTTAAGTTGTAACAAGGATCCTCTGGAAGTCCTCTACATTCCCTCCTGATGGAAACAACCGACATACCAATACCATAAAAAAGTACTGTGGTACATACCACCCGAAAAAAAGTACTGTGCAGGGATGGTCCTGGCTTTTAAAAAGCTGTCGCCAAAAAAATCGCCAACCTCAATATTTTGTCGCCAATTTTCAAAAAGTGTCGCCAAAAAAAGTAGTGTACATTTTTCCAAGTGTTAATTTAGTCTATTAATGTAACAGGCAATGAAAATTACAAAAGATGGATTAGTTAATACTTTAATTACAACAAGCATTAACAAAATGTTACAAAGTGTTACATGAAGATCTGTCGCGATTTTAGGACTGCCCACTTGCTGAATGCAGTTTCAAAGTCTCATTTTTCACATCTGTACATGCTGATTCTCATTAAATTCTCGAGAGATGAGATGCAGAGCTTATTTCTGATGTCAGTTTTTATGAGGTTCATCTTACTGAATCCACGTTCACAGTCCTCAGTGCTGACAGGTGACACCAGCAGTCTCTCAGCAGTCCCCCTCCCCCCCCATGGCTAGCTTCATAAAGCTTGTAGCGAAATGCTTCCTAAATCCCAAGAATGATCACTGAATGCTGTATAAATTTTCTCGACAAGAAAAATAGGATCCATTCCCACGAATGAAACTTACACGAGTCAACACCTGGAAATATTGGACCGTATATATAAGCATAAATTCACACCCAATTTAGGGATTCTTTCACTCCTGTATTTTGAGAAATAAATAATTATTATTAATTATGTAAAACTGTTCTTTTTTGCTATTTCTTGTTGCGGAGTTTAAGTCTCTGCAGCCGTAAATCAGGACTGATGGCAAAAGGAAAAGATCAATGAGTAAAATGCCGCACTGGCGACAGATGTAATTGTGATTTAGATTTTTTCCATTTGCTTTGTATTTATACACAGTAGTCGGTACTTCAAAGCTTATCAGTTTTCTATGAAGGTTCAGCAAAACTATTTTATTGGTATATGTATAAAAAAAACCAGAAGGATTAGCCATACAATTAATTGTATCTGTTCTATTCGCGTCTTCAGAAGTCAGTCAGTTGTAGGTATAGTGCGGTAGCATGATTGACTGTATCGCAGCATACAGTACTCAGCCCAGATGTCAGCATAAGCAGATTATGATGTAACAATGCACTGTAAAGATGGGGTTGTCAATAAGAACAAAGGATCGTTTGTGTAACAGATTGATTCCAATGCATTGCTTAGTCAAGTTTGTGGCTTCCTTTCGTTCTGCCTTTTAATTTATCCAGTCCAAATCATTGATTGTATGTACAAATTAAATAACCAAAAAGTATGTCGCCAAAAAAATCGCCAGATGGGATATTTTTGTCGCCAATAAGGGAAAAAAATCGCAATTTGCGATATTGGCGAAGCCCAGGACGATCCCTGCTGTGGTACACCGGTACTCTGGTAATACTGTGCACCTCTCATGTAAAGTACACGTACCCCTAAAAGACCTTTCAGTGAGAACAAGGTACATTAATTGTTGATGACTTCAATACATACATTCCCCTGATTTAGCTGAGTGTATCTATTTAGGCCAAACAATACAAATGTTTTTAAATCATTTTCATGTATCTCATTGACATTTACAGAATATTCAAGTGACAGAAAAAAGGAAAACACTTCATATTCATTTTTTCTGCGAATTTAAAAATATCATTCAATGATATTACTCATATTCCTTTTACAAACATGAACTAGTTTAATTATTTTTCAGTTTATCTATGTGACACAAAAAAGAAATATCACATTTAAGACAATTACTGTAAAGTAAAATTTGTATAAGTCATAAGGCATTCAGCACCCACGATTTCAGCAATGGGTGTCATTTTTTGGAATTCGATTTTACATACATTTAAATGGCAATTATTCACTTTACTTGGATCCTCATACATCCATATTGGAAGGTCATCTTAATTACACACCACGAAAAGTTCATATGGCAAAATCAATGTTAAAGTACAAGGACATTTTTGGATGAGATAAACCTAAAGGTGTCATCCAGTACAATCCAGATTGAATGTCGCATGCAGTGAATCTTTGATAAACGAATTTATACTACCCTATATTATGATGATTAGACTTGACATGCTCTTTTCTGTTTAGTACATGGCCACCACTATAAAGTTCATAGTGATAATAATTTTCATATGAAAGTTTCTTGATAACAGATAACGTGCAGATCATTAAATAATCATGATTAAACAGATTTTGGTTAAACAAAATTAGTATTACATTTTAAAACAAACAATTTACATTTATTTTAAAATGAGTGATTTGCACACAGATGACCTGTATGACTTTTACTATAATCCAATATGGACAGTGATACCAAGATCCATAGCCACAGTAACTTCATGAGGATCATCAATATGTTTACATTTTGAGTGGTTATGAGGCATATTACAGTGTATTTATGAATATAGACTGACCAGGTTTCTTTTCCCTTACTCAGACTCTCTTCCCCCAACCCTTATTTGACTTTTAACAGAGATTTTTCTGGAAATCTACAACTTTTAAGCAACAAATGTTCTCAAAAGTTATGGTGTCCAATACATTTTCTATACAAAAAAAAAAGTGTCTTAACCATGGGAGGATCCTTTCCAACTATCAGAAAGTTACTCTGATATCATCTTTCTGACTGGCATTGCTCTGATGACCTAGTGGTTAGAGCATCTGCCTCGGATGCAGGTCACAGGTTCGAACCCCAGCTAAGTCATACCAAAGACTTATAAAAATGGTACTAACATCTGCCTTGGTAGATGCTCAGCATTAAGAGGTTTGTATAGGACTAGTCGCTCTAATATCAGGACAATGCGAATGGGTGGGATATCATGCTACATTTCTGTGGCATTATACCCCAGTGCTAGATATCACTATAAACTGCCATACTGCAGACATCGTAGCAATATGACTGGAAAATTATTAATGCTACAATATAAATCCAAACACACACACTCTTTCTGACTGCATAAATAGATAATTTAACTAATCTATTTATCATCAATTTGCTTTCATAATTGTTTTTTGTTTTTTTATATAATATGAATACCTTATTTTCAGACACAAAAAATCATCTTAAAAGATAGGATCAAACTCTCAATGAACTTCATGATAATTGCGAGTTTTATTATTCTGACTACATTTACCATAGTTATATAAATATGTATGTATACATGTACTGCATAATCTTAAGAGAAAGTGTATCTATGTATATGTATGTGTGTGTGTGTGTGTGTGTGTGTATATATATATATATATATATATATATATATATATATATATATATATATATATATATATATATATATCCTTCCTGCTCACCTATCAACAATGAGCCAGGTCTTTTACATACAGTTACCCCCATGATGCATTTAGTCACTGGCACTATACTGAAAATACTTAGGTGGTTAATCCCCAACATTCCACTTAATACCCTAATTTACAACAAACCTGACAGGCTTGCAAACTTGTATAAAAAAAGTAAACACTTGTGTCCTTTCTCTGAACAAGTCAATGAAGTAAATTATGACTATTTTGTTCAATCAACATGAAAAAATCCATTAGTAACTGTATTAATAAATAAATATTATTTTCAATTTTGATAAAAGATCAGATATGCCATGCCGAGTCAATTTGACTACCTAACTGAAGATGGCATCACAATTTTAATCTATCATTTGAACAAGATTCAATTTGCTATAAAAATTGAATATCATCACAGCACCATGGCAAATGTCATCAGACGTCTCTGGGCAAATCTGGAATGTGTGGTAATCACTGACTTATCTCTTTGATTCGTGTTTACTGAATATATATCAAGAGTTTTAAGTACAAAATAATAAATGAAGTCTTTTGTATGAAGAGTTTCTTAAAGTTGGTGAATAGGAAATACCTGGGAGCTTACTCATGTGCACTCTATGAGTCTTGTAGTAAGCTTTGAGCAATACAAGACTATAAGTACTTTCAGTCAACAAGAGCAAAATGCTAGAACATCATCAAATTCCACCTTTTCAGTAAGGTCATTAGCAGATGACATTTTACAGTATAACTCCTGGTCATACATTAACTAATATGGAATCAAACTTGCAGCTGACCACATACAAGTCAATAATATGTTTTGATTTTCAAAATTAACAGAATTCTAGTGAGACTCTGATTCCAGGACCTTCATTTTCTAGCAAAGGACTCCCTGTTTTGAAATTCTGGTCAACCTTTATCTACAGCATATACTTGACGAGCCATTTAGAAAAAGGTCACAAGGACATGACAGAAATGAACAAACACACAAAAAAGGATACAAGTGACAGTAGAAAATGCCCAATTATGCCTAAATTGACAAAGTGTTGAGTACCCATGAGATGTGTAGAAATGCACCACAGTCTAAGTCAGAGAAAAAGAAGGAAGATACTCCCTAATGTCAGAAGTGGTCTAAAGTATTAAACTGGAATCATGTTTTTTATTCTGGACTTTCAATTACTTATTGGAGGTGTGATTAATATCCTTGTACTGGAAAGTAGCATCAGGAAAAGATATAGTAAAGCTATAAAAGCAATGTATTACTGTGTATTTTTAGACTTTTAAAGTAGCTTGTAACAATTTAAGTCATATTGGTGGCAGAGTGGTCTAAAGCGCTCTCCGTTACGGATCACTGCCATCTCACCTCTGTCTGTGTGGGTTCGAGTCTTGGATTCAGCCAATGTGGGTATGTGAGAAAGTTTGCCAGTAACTTCTTGTGGGTTGGTGGTTCTTTCCAGGGTGTTTCCCGGGTTCTTCCTCCACCAATAATACTGGCCGCCATGTATAGCGTATCGTGTGCTGAAAAATGGCGTTAAACCTACAACAACAATAAGTCATATCACCACCATGTCGACAGTGTGGTAGTTTATAGTGATGTCTAGCACTGGGGCAACAAAAGGCAGACATGCAGTATTATGTCCCACCCAGTTACATTATCCTGACACCAGTCAAACCAGTCCAAACACTAACCTCTTAATGCTGAGCATCAAGCAAGGCATCTGCAAGTACCATTGCTGTATGTCTTTGGTATGACTTGACTGGGGTACAAACCCAAAATTTCCCGTATCTGAGGTAGATGCTCTAACCACTCAGGCTAGCAGAGCAGTGCTTACTGCTAATGAACTCCTTAAAAATGTGAACCACAACTTTTCAGCCATCACACTTCAACTTTTAAACTGTATATGTAAATATAATTCATCCTGGGTGTCTTTAACTATTTATATATATATATATATATATATATATATATATATATATATATATATATATATATATATATATATATATGTAAAAGGTCAAATTTTGAATGGTATTGAACCTTAAAGTTGAATGCATTGATCATTAAAATTTTATCACATTTAAGCCAGAAAAGTCTTTGTGAAGGGTCTTTTTTTTCTTCCCCCAATGTCAGTGTTATAGCCTGAAAGGCAAAAATTTATGTCTGAGTGAGATTCAACAATGGGCATTGCTACGCTGTCCTGAGAATGTAAACATTTCAGCTACCAACCATAACCGCTTGATAGGAACCCATGTCAAATTATCATTTATCATAGGGAAATTGTTATGCACCGTAGTTTACAGATTCTTTGCTGTCTAAATCTGATGAAAGAATTATTATCTTGGGAAAAAGTTAGAAACCACTGCCTAAGATTGGCCAGAATAAAATTAAGGCATACACTTTAGAAGCAATCTGAATTTAAAGTAACGACCTTAATCGAAATTCTTTACTTTTAAAATATCCTGAAAGAGGAGTAGTTCTGACTCTGGAGGAAGCCTAAGAGAATAGTGCTTTCCTCATTAAACAAGAAAGTGACGAGGTGGCTGTCACGTAAAAAGAAAATACATGTTTTAGTGCTTGGATGCACACGTTCTGAAAAAGAACAGCATTAAGGTACGCAATTTTAATTTCACGTAATATTCTATTTTTTTATTGTTTTATGCAAATGTGCTTGCTATGACTAAGTTCCATATTATGTATCATTTATTCAGTTTCACGGAAATGTGAAGGATTTCATAGGATTATATGAAATAATTTCCTTTGTCTGTTAGGACAATAATGATTATCTCGAGTTAACGATAATTACATATTTATATCTGATTTTGTAATGTTTGAATAGTCTTGTAAGTTAAGGATTTCTGCGATCTAGAATTTTGTGAATTTCATGCAATAGTAACAGAGCATGTGGTAGCATAGGTAAAGAGATACGGTAATGTTAGCTACTGCGAATGTGGTAATTATGGCCTGTCACTGTGAAGTGAGAGTAATGTTCTACTAAGTCAGAATTTATGCAGTGTGTGAATAGCTAGTATGCTTCTGAGCAACGAAGTGAGGGAATTTCATGTTTGTGTAGAAAGTGGTATATACATAGATTTAGGGGTAAGTTTGTCCTTTAAAGAACAGCTTTCTGGGAGAGACATGGGACAGTCATGAGACAGAAGTCTGAGGGAAAAAAGGATGAGGTCAGAATATAGGAACCGGAAGTCCAGGAAGGGATGAAGCGTGGAGAATAGAAAGGGACAAGCATATAGTATAGGAGTCATTGAAACAGGAAGACACTAATACACGGTCAAGGGAGGAAGGTGATACAAATCGGTCATGGACATTCAGCTCTTTTCATCACTTGTTATTATGATGAAATAAATCCAAACTGGACACTGCTATTAAATTCTGTTGACATAATTTAGATTGAATTGGAATTACCACATTTAATTTGTTTGATTAAATTTGTTATTTTTCTTTTCTAAGGGGGCTCATATTGCTTTATTTCTTACCAATATTCTTGCTCAGTTCTCAGTTGAAATTCTATTCTTTTTCCACTACCACCGGGCTATAACATCAAGGGAGGTCATCCTTTAGATATCGCCAGCCAAATCCAATTAATCACCCCTCTAACTAAGAGGATGACATTACAATATACTAACTGATAAGTTAAATCTGACTTCCCAACTGCACAGACCCAGGTCTGTTGCATAATGCACTGGCAGATCTGGGTCTGTACAGTTTATTAGGGGTAATCAGTAGATGAAACAACACAGACCCTAACCTGCTACAGTTGTTTGGAGTTTGATTCGACTTATAAGCGAGTACATGTATGTACATATTTCATCATTTCTCCATCACCATTTTTGCCCCTTTCATTAATTTACTAAAAACAATCTATGTGATAGTATCATCAGCAGCATAGGTCAGCAATGATAAAGAAAGATATTAAAGTAAATGCCAGCAAACAAATCTCTAAAACTGCTACTGCAGTTCAATGCAATTCTTAAGTGTACTTGTACATGCATCTTGCAATATTTATAATCCAACCATCTGAGTCATACAAAAATCAAAGAGCTATGCAAAATCTGAATTCTGGTTGAAGTGTATCAGTCTCCAAGATGGTACGAAGTTAAGCTAATTTCATACAAAACCACTTCCCGATCAAAATCAGGTCATAAATACCATTTCTCAAGTGGTATGAAGCACAGTCCACCAGATGCAAAATCACTTCATTAATATGAATAGATCTCATAATTATACTCATCTCATATCTTAATGATATAAGTACATTTAGAAAATTTTATCAAAATCAGATCAGAAACAAAGCTGCTAGAATGTTGAAATGCTCAAAAATCAGATGCAAGATCACTGTATTAATATGTGTGGATCTCACTCATCCTTGTACTCATCCAAATCTTGATATCTAGTTTGAGCAAAACTGAAACAGAATACCATCTCTTGAGCAGGAACAAGCTCCACCAATAAGATGCAAGATCACCTCATTAATAAGCATGGATCTCACTCATTATCACACTAATGCTAGATCTGGCTGATGTAAGATTTTATTCCAAGTCTGACAAAAACTGTATCAGAAATACAGTCAAACAAACTCAGCCAATCTGATGCAAGATCATCTAATTAATATGCACAGATCTTATTCATTGTCATATCAGCCCAGGATCTTTAAGACATATCAGTTTTGATTAAAATCTGATTTTAAAAAATGGCCTCCATAGTGTTAACATGCTTGGCCAACTTGATGCAGGATGACCTCATTGGTACAGTATCAAGATATTACTCATTACTGAACACATCCAAGAGCTTTTTTAATACATGTATAATAATATTTTCTATGACCAAAATTGGATCAGAAACACGTCCTTCTGAGTGGTTACAAGGTCAGCCAATCATATGCAAGATCATCTCATTAATATACATGAATCTTGCACATTAAGGAACTAATCTGAGATCTTCATGACCAAGTCCAACTTCCAGAAATTCCATATTCTAAGTCTGATGAAAATCAGACAAGAAATCTGGCCCCCAGAGTGGAAACAAGGTCAGCCTGTCAGATGCAAGATCAACCCATTAACACATTAACCACTGGCACGTAAACTCATCACCAGGGGTTTATGTGTTAACAAGGATTTTTTAATTTTTTTACAAATCATCAAGGAATGGATAAATTTTTAATTTATGTGCAACGTCGATATACAAGTGATTAAATACGCAAGGAATATTCAAATTATGTGACATCATTAAAATGCACCCATTAACACATTAACCCCTGGAGGTTTTTGTCGTTTTCACCTGAAATTCAAGTAGGAAACACATTTTGAAAGCTATTTCTGAATACATCCTAATACATCAACTTCCAGGTGAATTTCCAATAACCTAATGCCTATTTGTGTTAGAAATATCGTTTTTCATTGGCTATTTCATTGGACATTCTCAGCATGGTTTTTTTTGTTTTATTTGCTTTAATTTTTTTATTATGTTTTCTAATTTCATGGTGTTTGTTTTTGTAATCATATCATTATATGTTTTTTATCTTAAGGTGTTGTCTAATGTTGTAAAGCACTTAGAGCTTCTAAAGATTAGGCGCTATACAAAGTCCTCATTATTATTATTTTTATTATTTGTCTCACGCATGGGCAGAAGGGCAAAAGTTGGAGTTCTTTTTTTTTTTGCTTAACAGACCCATTATTTTCATATCGAGACCACTCTTTATTCCAAATGCACATCTTATCCTACTTTCTGCAAAGGTTCCTACCACGGGCAAATTTTGGGTGGAAACAAATTGGGCCCAAAAAATTAGGTTTTACCCTCTGTATTTTGTTGTGCAACTAGAACTTCCAGATTATTTGGTATCAATGTAGAGCTACATTTATCATCCTTTCTATAATACCACCCACTTTAGTATATCATACATGACCTTTACACTGCACAGCTTGGCAGTAGGCTACAACCTCCTGCCACGTAACTCGTCACCAGGGGTTAAGTGTTAAGAAGGATTTTTTTACAAATCATCAAGGAATGGCTAAATTTTTAATTTATGTGCAATGTCAATGCACAAGTGATTAAATACGCAAGGAATATTCAAATCTGGTGACATCATCAAAATGCACTCATTAACACATTAACCCCTAGAGGTTTTTGTCTTTTTTGCCTGAAATTTGAGTAAAAAACACATTTTGAAAGCTATTTCTGAATACACCCTAATACATCAACTTCCAGGTGATTTTCCAATAATCTAATGCCTAATTGTGTTAGAAACATCATTTTTCATTAGCTTTTTGGCTGGGGCCCTGAGTGGCCAAGTGGTCTAAAGCGCTCTCCATTACAGATCACTGCCATCTCACCTCTGCCTGCATGAGTATTGGGTCTCGGATTCGGCTAATGTGGGTATGTGAGAAAGCTTGCCAGTAGCTTCTCGTGGGTTGGTGGTTCTTACCGGGGTCTTCCCAGGTTCTTCCTCCACCATTAATACTGGCCGCCATGTATAGCCTATCGTGTGCTGAAAAATGGCGTTAAACCCTACAACAACAACTACAACAAGCTATTTGGGTCACGCATGAACGGGTAAAAGTTGGAGTTCTCTGGACCCATTATTTTCATATCGAGACCACTCTTTATTCCAAATGACCATCTTATCCTACTTTTTGCAAAGGTTCCGACCATGAACGAAATTTGGGTGGAAAAAAATCGGGTCCAAAATATGAGGTTTTACCCTCTGTACTTTGCTGTGCAACTAGAACTTCCAGATTATTTGGTATCATTATAGAGCAACATATGTCTACCTTTCGATAATACCACCCACTTTTGTGTATCATATATGACCTTGAAACTACAGAGCTCGGCAGTAGGCTATTACCTCCTGGCACTAAACTCGTCGCCAGGGGTTAATGTGTTAATATACACAGATCCTCTCATTCTTGAATTTGTCTCAGCTCTTGATGAAATACATTCTTCTATCCAAATGACTTCTGCAATTGTTTCAATATTTACTTTGTCATGAAAAGGTATGTATATTTGGTCAACCAGTACACTCTCAGCAACAATGTTTATGCTACATGTAATGAGGGCAAAGATCACAGCTGGAATAGTCCATTATCTTACTGGGGAAATAAGGAATGATTCACAACTCAAAATGTTTGAAGTTTATTTAGCATCACAAAAAAGGCAATTTTAATATTTAATAATTGTGCTGTGGATTAAATCAGATATACCCATATTTTTTCTAGCTTTATGGTGAAATAAGTTTTTCAAAATTGCCATCAAATGTGACTTAATCCACTTTACTGAGAATGTGACTTGTCTACATTAATGAAAAATTTTAGCCAGTCAAAATTAATAATTAACAACACTGGTTATTGGTTGCAATTTATGGTACTCAACATCTTCCTATTTGACATGCATGACTGCTTTGTCTCCCTTAATATGTTCTCCTTCAAAAACAATAAATGAAGTAAGTATTCAAGCACATGTCAGCTCAATGTAACGCTGATACCCACTGATTCATCATGGTACTTCTTTAATTACTTTTTTCCACTGTCTTTAAAGGTTGTTTTTTGTTTTACCATTACCTTTAAGAGCTTTGTTTTGGGAACTGCAGGACCACATGACATCAACTGTTTTTATTGCTGCCCATTGAGAATGCCTTCAGTTAATTCAAGCAGTAATAGTTTAACAGAAGTGGTTTTGTGAGCTGACAGTCATTTATTCAGTTATCTGTTTTCGGTTAATTCAAGCAATAATTAGTTTAACAGAAGTGATTTCATATGTCTGACAGTCATTTATTTAATTATCTGTTTTTAGTATGGTAAAGTTTTCATTTGTTTACATTCCAAGTTAAATAATGTTATCAGCTTATTAAAAAAAAACTAAACTTGGCATGTGAATATGTATTGTACTATTGAAAATGAAAATTGTTAAAAATGTGGTGTCTGGAAATTTAGAGGGTTTGAGGTAAAAAGGGTCAAGCAAGAATGTAACCAACTTGATTGTTTTTAAGCTTCATCATGTTTCATATCAAGTACATGTATGAAGAAAATCCACCAAAGGGTTTAGGAAATAAAAACAAATGAAAGAACTTTAACCAAAACCTTAAGTTAATACAAATTTTCTATGACAATCTCAACACCAACACTATAGTAGCAAGCAAGCATGTCAACAAACAAGTTGTCTGAGCTTCATAATATACTTGAGCCAAGTGCTATAAAAATCTATCAAGGAGCATGGGAAATATTAGCAAATAAAATCAAGGAGCATGGGAAATATTAGCAAATAAAATCAAGGAGCATGGGAAATATTAGCAAATAAAATCAAGGAGCATGGGAAATATTAGCAAATAAAATCAAGGAGCATGGGAAATATTAGCAAATAAAATCAAGGAGCATGGGAAATATTAGCAAATAAAATACATTCACCAAAATCTTAATGCAAATTTGTTATGCCTGTGGAACCTTGACTCCAAGGAAACGGGGTAAGTGAGCACCTCGTGGAATGAATTGTCTTAGCTTCATAATGATTTATGCAAATTATGATGACAATCCATTAAGGAGTTTAGGAAGTATATGCAGATTAAAAACTTTAAGCAAAACCATGACCAACCTCCACCACTGCTGCCACCGTAGCTGGAAAAGGGACTGCTTCTAGCTTCCATTAATATCATTTTCAGAATAATTTCTCTGTGCAAAAAAGACTTGTCAAATTGTATGGGATATTATTCATGGTGAGTTCTAAAGCATTTCATATCAAATACAAGGGAATTGATTTTGTACAAATACTTGCCTAATAATCTTTAAAGTATTTTTATCCACACAATCCCTAAACATCTTCAACACAATATATGATGTAATGTTTGTTGGGTGTGTGGGGAAAAGATCAACTTAAAATATTTTTGGCCAGATATAATAAAAATAAAATTAACTCAAAAGACAAATTTCAAAATATTTACAAGTGTCAAAGAAAATCCAGAAATCATCAAAATTGCAATATGATTTAATCAGATCATCTGCATATGAATAGAAACATGCCTACACAATTTTTTGTCTAAGAAATGTTTCAGGCAAAATCCTAATGAGTATCCTCTGATGAATGGATGCAGAGACAGACAGACAAAAAAGTACCAAATCAAGATTCATTCGAATTTTTATTAAAAATTCCACTTAAGTCTGATGAATTTTTATTCCAAGGGTTGCTTATCATTTCAATCTAAAAAGCCAGGCTTTCAAAAAAATAACTGATTATCTGTAACTACACTGCATTGATACCTGACCCATCAAATGCACATTGTACAAGTTTTAACAACATAATGCACATGTACCATAATACTTGCTTATAAGACGAGTCCAAATGCAAACTGCACAGACACAGATCTGTTGTCACAGAATGCACTGGCAGATCTGGGTCTGTGCACTTTATTAGGAGTAATCAGTAGAACAAACAGCATAGATCCTGATCTGCAGGTGCATTATGCTAAGCCTGATTAGGATCTTGTTATCCTCAGTTTGACTCGATGTCAGCAAAACTCCTGTGCTGAAAAGATCTGAAAAGTGCAGCATCTGATAATGGAGAAAAAATATACTGAGATAATGCCAGCAAATTTCAGCATTTTTTCCTTTTGTTGCTTTTAAATGCACTAATAAAAGACTACTGGCTCCATTATGCCAAGGAAATGAAAGCTACTGTAAGTGCCTTTCAAAAGGACACACAGAAGTAGCCCAAACCCACAACCCTTGAATAATGAGTCCAACACACTACCTACCATGGCTCCCAACTCTTGTATTAAATGCTTATAGTGTGAAAGAATATACCTGACTGTATCACAGACTATCTGATTGATAAAATACAGACATTCTCAACCCCAAGAAATTTTACATGTAACACTTACACTGATTGATACCAATCAAATGTAAAATACATGTAATACTTACACTGACTGATACCAATCAAATGTAAAATACATGTAACACTTACACTGATTGATACCAATCAAATGTAAAATACATGTAACACTTACACTGATTGATACCAATCAAATGTAAAATACATGTAACACTTACACTGATTGATACCAATCAAATGTAAAATACATGTAACACTTACACTGATTGATACCAATCAAATGTAAAATACATGTAACACTTACACTGATTGATACCAATCAAATGTAAAATACATGTAACACTTACACTGATTGATACCAATCAAATGTAAAATACATGTAACACTTACACTGATTGATACCAATCAAATGTAAAATACATGTAACACTTACACTGATTGATACCAATCAAATGTAAAATACATGTAACACTTACACTGACTGATACCAATCAAATGTAAAATACATGTAACACTTACACTGATTGATACCAATCAAATGTAAAATACATGTAACACTTACTGACTGATACCAATCAAATGTAAAATGTCCAGCACAAGTTCATCTGCACATGCACAAATTAAAGTATAATAATTCATGAAAATAAGAATTGGATTATTTACCGCTTGTGGGCTCTTTTAAAACAAAACCCAAATTAATCTGAAATACAAAAGCAAAAGTAAATATTCACTATGACCCTATAATTTATTGTCAACTCTGACGTGGACATAACCTGGACTACCCAGTATATGCATGCAGTACAATTTATTTGTACCAACTTCAGTTGCATTATAAATACCAATTTGATAAAAACGACAAAAAAAGTGACACATCTCAAATAAGACAGGTGCTTATCAAAAAGCCATGAATAAGCTTCCACATCTAGGTCTATAAATGTACTGTCTGGGGCAAAGGTGGACAGATAAAAATCCCCCCTGGAAGAGATGACAAATATCCCCTTACAAAAGTTGAACTTTATTTTTCTCTTCTTTTCCAAGCTTGGAAAATGACCAAAACTAAATAGATCTTTACTACATACAATAAATAATTATTAAAAAAATTACTGTATATATGGAATGGGAAAAACTGGTGTTTGAGCCTCGAATGATCAAGATAAATATCCAACCCTGAAGCCCACTAAGAAAGCCTTACAGTGAAGAATGTCAAAAGCTGTTCATTTAGTGAAGAATTTATTGTAAAATGGGAAGAAAAAAAGTTCTGTCATTGTACAAAATGTCCTAGGAAACAATCACTGCATTAATGGACAAATTAGGTGCAATTCAATACACATGAAAGGCAAAAAAAAACTGTGTTTCCTATGCACTGGTTTTAAAATTTGGGTAGGTTTTATGGGGAGAAGGTTTAAAAAATTATATATAATATACTAAGTGCTTCAAGTAATGGGCAAAATTGGCTCAATTAGACAAATCAATTTTGGGATTTTTTTTTTAAAAATATTTCTTTTTTAAACCCTGGGGGAAAAATGTGCTAGGGTTGGCAACGAAAAATGGATGGTCAGCAACATATTTTTAGTGTGGCCTGATCACATTGATTTATATGATCTATAACATGGAAAGAGATAGTAATTGGAACCTTTTCTTTAAGATGATTTTTTTGTTGTTTACAGAATCTCAACTTGCAATACATATTCTGTGTCAGGAATATTAGTATTTTCGTAATAATAAAATACACTGTATCCCTTATGCATGACACAATCTTAAAAATTCAAATAATTCCTATGTAATTGACAATTTACCAACTGGCGATTAATGATGCCAAGGCAATGGGAGAATTGTCTTGCAAAAAGATAAACTGGCTGATGCAAACCTGCTACCCACTGGCTCTTCAAGCTAACACTCAAGTCACCATGTGAAGAAAGCAAATAGCACTGAAAACTGCGGTACTCATTAAAGCTTCACAAAACTGATTTTTAACATTACAAGTGTATTCTTTGCAGTGCCTTATAATGTATAATGATGTTATTTCCACACCAACACTTATCACGATCATTCGCTTTGGTCTTCTTTAATACAGGCATGTGCAAATTCCTCCAGGATGAGGAACAGATAGTGATTTTTAAATTTATCTATACCTGGACCATACAAATGTACCTAAAACCAGGTTCCGGGCCATATGTGGCATGGAGGCCATAGGTTGCACATGCCTGGTTTTAATTTATCACGGAAATCCTTATACTGTCATATTATTTACACTCAGTGATTTTTTTTTTTAAATTTTATGAAGACCTTATAACATGTTCTGCATTCACCAATGTCCTTATATCTCGTCTGTTTATTGGCTGACCAGAGGGTTTAGAGCAAAAGTCATCTTATAATGTTATATAGACACAGAGAGCACATGCTTTCAAAACTGTGCTTTTTTACTGCCCCATGAGTAAATTATGTGTTTCATGTGCCTGGGTGACCTTGTCACTGATTCGCTGACATAATAGCATGAGAGCAACATATTAGAAACATCCAATTTGGGTCCATGAATGGATTCCCCCCTTCTGTTAGCTTCGGGCAGTGGTAGTTCAGTTGGTAATGTGTCAAATCATAATCTAATGAATACAGTTTCAACACCTTCCCAGGCCAGCCCAAATCAGCTCAACATTATGTTAAAAGTGCCATTTAAAATCAACTAACCAACCTATGCTCAAAATCATTCCACCACTATTCATTGGGTAACAGCCACAAAACTGAATTATACAATTATCTCAGTGTTTCAATATGTTTGTAAGGGTATGCTCCTTATGAATCATCAGTTTCATCAGTGTAGTAGTTGTTGTTCTTGTTGTTGTTGTTGTAGGGTTTATTGCCATTTTTCAGCACATGATAGGCTATACATGGGGGCCAGTATAAATGGTAGAGGAGGAACCTGGGAAAACTCCAGAAAGAAGCTACTGGCAAGCTTTCTCACATACCCACACTGGTTGAGCCTGAGACTCAAACCCATGCAGACTGAGGTGAGATGGCAGTGATCTGTAGCAGTGAGCACTTAAGACCAATCGGCTACTCGAGGCCTCTCATCAGTGTAGAGTCGGAACAAAATCTGACTAATTGAGATGCAATAGAGCTTCAGATACTGAGGATGTAACAAACTAAATGGCTGCAAACAAGCTACTGAAGTGTGAAAATTAGTTTACAGTGACCTAGCTTTGTATGTTTGTTTTATTCTTGTTTAGATGCATGGGAATATCAATTTTTATGAAAGCAGGTCCAATAGGGTCAAACACTGAGGGTGTAATAAAATGAAAAGCCAAATGATCCAATTTACTTGATCATAAAAATTACATTACTGGGATCTACTTTTGGTATTGGTGAGTGATTCTTCCTATGATGCATCTCCACATGAACTTAGATGAAACAGTGTCAAAGCCAAATTACAAGTCACTCAAAAGCATGAAAATCAGTCACAGTGACTGAGTTTTTGCATGGCTGAGTTACTCTTATTAAGATGCAAATTAAATACTAATTTTCAGGATAAAGGGGATGACAATTTCCAAAGCTAATAAGCCAAAACAAGTAGAAATCATTGTTAGAAATGTGGAATTTCAATTGTTGCAAAGAAAACCATACAAAAATGCACAACACATCTGAAATGCACCTCAATGTTTTTTACTTGTAGGTTCAAAAAGGTTTATGAAAAGGGCATCCGAGTTACCAAGCTTGGTTCAGTTTGGTTACACACTTTGAATTTACATTGCATCCACATACCAGTTTTCATAGCTGTCAGTCTTATATATGGTATATGGTGATATTATGAATATAATAAACAAATGTCTGAAATTACAAATATCTCTCAACGGTGACATTGTCAGAATGACCTAATCTTTACTGCTGAGTTAAACACTTCATAATGCATCCCTATAGCAATTTTCATGTGTAGGCAAAAAAGGGTCCAAGATACTGAGATTGTAACAAAAAAATAGTAAGTTTAGATTAAAACACAAAATTCATTTAATTTTGAAAATTGGGTCACAATGACCTTCTGATACAGCCGAGTTACTCTTCCCAAGATGCTTTTACATACAAATTTTTCAAGAGTCCAAGATATTGATGATGTCATGACTGAATGGCTTAAAATAGTAAAGTCAAACATGAGTCAGAGTAACCTAGTTTTAACATGCCAATTTACTCTCCTTAAGATGAATATATATGCTAAATTTCATGAGTATAGGTGAAATGTTTAATGAACAAACAGCTGAAAATACAAATCATTCAAGTATTCAAGTTAGGTAACTGACCTAGTTCTAATATAGCCAAGTTACTCTTCCTGATATGCATCCCCATACCAATTTTTACAAGTACAGTATAAACCAGGTCAAAGATATCAGGAGCATAACAAATGAATAGTTGAAAATAACAAAGTCACTTATACATCAAAACTAAATCACAGTGACCTATTTTGGAACAAATTAGTTTTTCTTCCTGGGATGCATCCACATCAATTTTTATGAGTATAGGTGAAATAAGGAAATACATGATGATGGTTTAACAAATGAATGAACATACAAACAAGCTGGCACAAAGGTATATCCCCTGGGGATAAAATACAACTTGGGTGGTGCTGAACTGTGATGAGAAAGTGAGCTCATCAACTGTTGTAAACATGAAAATAATCTGTAGACAAATATCACAATACATACTGTACTGGGATATCATGATACATATTGTATCACAACAAGTGGCAATACACACCCCTACTGTACAGTGTATGTGCAATTTCTATTTGTAGCCATATCAAGGTACATGTACATTCCATTTGCAGTTATGTTGAGGTACATAAACTTGCCATTTCCAGTCATATCTAGGTAAATGTACTTGCCATTTGTAGTCATACTGAGGTACATGTACTTGCCATTTACAGTCACATTTGCCATTTGCAGTCATATCAAGGTACATATACTTGCCATTTGTATTCTGGGTACATGTACTTGCCATCTGTCATATCTGGGTACATGCACTTGCCATCTGTCATATCTGGGTAAATGTACTTGCCATTTGTCATATCTGGGTACATGTACTTGGAATTTGTCATATCTGGGTAAATGTACTTGCCATTTGTCATATCTGGGTACATGTACTTGCCATATGTCATATCTGGGTACATGTGCTTGGAATTTGTCATATCTGGGTAAATGTACTTGCCATTTGTCATATATGGGTACATGTACTTGCCATTTGTCATATCTGGGTACATGTACTTGCCATTTATAGTCAAACTGAGGTAAAGGTACTTGTCATTTGCAGTCACATCTAGGTGCATGTACTTGCCAGTTGTAGTCATATCATGGTACATTTACTTTCCATTTGAAGTCATTCAACTTTTGAAAAAAATGCTTAAGAATCAACCATAGCAATTGTATCACCATATTTTTGGCACTATACACACATATACCTTGACACCTGTATACAGCATATATGTATTATCAAGAACTGATTGCATGTCAGAACAATCCTGGTGATACAGTGCTGATGAAAAGTAAAAATAATGTTTCTACATAACAATCTTTCTCTTGATAATTGTCATGTGAAAAGCAAACAAACTGATCCCTCACCACTCTGGTATATCCATGTAATATTTCCCTTACAATCAATAATGTCACCTTGTTCTAAGATCATGAACACTAAATATGCAAGATACAAGTGCATCAATGTCATCAATCTCAACAGATGAACAATATCTGCCTTCACCTGTCTATCAGTGTAATAATATTTATATCTGAACTGCTTGTTTAAATTTTTTTTAACAACTAAAATGTTATGGTCTATGAATATTTGCTATTCTTGAATTTGGAAATATTAGGTTAATAAAAAAATTCCACTATATATCTCTTTATGTCAAAAACTGAGACTACACTACAAATTTCAGTTTTTTTCCTGCATATTCCAACTCCACCACCATCATCCCATGGTCATCACACCCCCAGACAGTGACCCAGGTTCATTATGCAAAATACGTCACATACACAATACATATTCCTGATATAGCTGTTGTTGTTGTTGTTGGTGTGGGGTTTAACGCCATTTTTCAGCACATGATAGGATATACATGGCGGCTAGTATTAATGGTGGAGGAAGAACCCGGGAAAACCCCGGAAAGAACCACCAACCCACGAGAAGCTACTGGCAAGCTTTCTCACATACCCACATTGGCTGAATCCGAGACTCAAACTTGCGCAGACAGAGGTGAGATGGCAGTGATCTGTAACGGACAGCGCTTTAGACCACTTGGCCACTCGGGGCCCCTGCTATAGCTGTAAAGTAACAGAATCAGTTAGAAAGTGTCACTGCAATTGAAATTTTCATATGTGTGACTTTTTGACACCCTCACCCCACCCCCACCCTGCCTTCCAATGACCCCAGGGGCATCAGCCACTGATGACACCCATCTTACTGCAAAAAGGACAAATAAACTACACAACTTTGTGAATTTCCACTCACAGTTTACAAGATGTGGTATTACACTATCAGACAGATGGGTCTAACTGGATTATTGGACAGATGGATCTGAATGGATAAAAAGGACAGACGTGGAATTATTACAATAATCACAATGCTTTTCAACAAGTGGGCTGATAAGTACTTAAAAAATGAAGAGTTGAGATTATTATTGTCGTTGAGAAACAAAAGGAACAAGATGGGGGGAAAAATTTAACATATATACTTCTTTGTCACATGACCTGAGCACTAATTATTCTACAACATCTACAATTTCCAATTAACTGTATTAGTGGCCAACATGTTTGTCTGTTTCCCACCTCTACATTCTAAACCCACCAATGTCTAAATAACCAAGACATATTTTGGTATGGATGAGTTATTTTTCTGGGATGCATCCACATATCAATTTTTAGGAGTATAGGTGAAATAACGTTATATTAGATAATGATGGTGTAACAAATAAATAAACAATATGGGGAAAAATGTATCATATATCAGAAAATTCATGTTTCTTTGTCATATGACATGAGCACTAATTATTCTACAACATATAAAATTTCCATCTAACTTTATTATTGGCCAACATGCTTATCTGTTTCCCACCTCTACATTCTAAACCCATCGATGTCTAAATAAGGACTGCCATTTTGTATATACATGTATTGTCAACAATTAATTCTAAGTACCATAATATACTAACTTATAATTTAGATCCATCTGCATACAACATACATTTACATGTAGACCCTGAACTGCCATAACATTATCAGTGTCTACGTAGTTAGTGCTTCTGATTACTCCTAATAAATGCATAGACCCAGAGCTGCTGACTCATTATAGAAGAGCAGATCTGGGTCTATGCAATGCAATTTGATCTGATTAATACATGACTCTGTGTGTGTGCATGTATTTAATATATATATATATATATATATATATATATATATATATATATATATATATATATATATATATATATATATATATATATATATTCCCATAAACTTAATAGGATCAAATAATATACATTCTCATGAACTGAATACAAGCACACCCATTAGCAAAAGAGGTCAAAAATGTGCTATCAACTGATCATGATGAGGTGCCAAAGACAGTGGGACAGGTCATGTTACCTGATCAGGACATGTTAACATTTGGATCACTGATTTAACATAAAAGTTGAATTGTCAGGGAGATATATCCAACAGGGTATCTAACTGAAGGGGATGTGTCAAACCATTGATAACATAATTCTTCAAACCAAGAAGAAGTAATATTTATTGATTTTATGATAAATGCCAGCTTAATATTTCAGTTAGCTTGTTGTGTGTGGTGCTTATAAGAAAGAGAGAACTGCTAACCTCCCTGTTCCAACAACTCTGTTTGGAAACTAGATCAACAAGATTTAAATTTTAAGACATCCAATTCAAATACCATTAAATATTGGCAAGTTACCTTATGTATCCCATTTGCCATATAACTGATTATTTTATAAAGTAATTTTATAGACATCACATTCATTTCTTGTCCTCAAATTCTTTCACTTAGAATTATTAATATTTAAAAATTTCTACTTTAAAAAAAAATCAGCTGAAAACTATTTAAAAAAATGTATAGATTACATTATTTGAACTCCCAAAAAATTATGAAATATCAAAGTACAGTAGACAAGACTGGGTGTCAAAAAAAAAATGAAACAATATTATGGCAACACCTGTGCATGGAATCAAGTACTCCAAGCACTGATACATGTCCATAACTTTCATAAACCTACACATGTCTAGACTACCTGATAATATTTACAGCAATAATGGAACAAAGTGGCAACTTTTATCAGCAGCAGAAGAAAAACTGCTGCATTTGTTTGAAGCATGTTTGAGCATACAAGTTTAATTACTAGTGCAGGTGTTATACATTAATTTAATATTCCACTCTAAATTTTTTCCATGTACTGAAATAAATTTAATATACTGTATTTTTCCTATTTCGCATAAGCCATTGTAGACCACCCCCATTAACTTTCTGAAAAATTGGGGTGAGCTTATTATATTGGAAAAGGCTTTCTTCATACATGTATGTGGGGACCTGAGTGATCAAGTGATTTAAGGTGCTCACCTTTACAGATAACTGACATATCACCTTCCTCCATGTGGGTTTGAGTCTCGGCTCAGGCAATGTGGATATATGAGAAAGCCTGCCAGTACCTTCCCATGAACCTGTGGTTGTTTCTAGGATCTACCTCCACATAATACACTGGCTGCCAAGTATGGCATGTCATGTGCTGTGTTACATTTTGGTTCTTACAAAATGTAACATACTTTGTAAAATTTAGCAAATAATTAATTTCCCTTGAAAAACAAGGTAAACATCTGAAAAAGAACTTATGGTTCTAAGAATAAAATCCAAAAATAATCCAAGAATAAAAAACAGAAGTCCCAGTAATAAAAAGTCCTAATGAAACTGAGTTTGATTCCCTATGAAATCCAAAATGGAAGGTGATGACGTATGCTGTGGTCAGCATTGTACTGATGTGTCAACAGTTCTTTGTTGAATCACAGAAAATAATATTCAAGTGTTTTAATTCTGTGCAAATTTTGATAACTGTCTTTGTCCAAGAGTTAATTTAGAGCACAAGTATTTCCAAGGGAAAATAATCTCTTGGAATCCAAATAATCTGAAGAAAAATTAAAACTTCAAGTCAAACTGGTCACAACAAAACACCTTTGAGTCAATGGTTTAAAGCCAGGCTGCCCAAATTATCAATTGAAAACAGTTATACACTAATTTAAGATGCAAAACAGATTCCTGTATGAGGCTCACATAATCACCCTTCTAGAACAACACAGAAGTTTTTACATGCCTAACATCACGTACTCTGAGTATGGCCTCAATGTCACTTCATGAATCTTACAATGAGAAAGAATTTTTTTTTAAATTTTAAAAAAAGTTGTTTACTTCAATGCTTACTGATTCTGAATCAAGGTCAGGAACTAGGTCAGCATTAGATACAAAGTTTATATGAATAGTTGTTTATGAAAAACAGTCAGATCAAATAAAACTGAACTGAATTTCTGGAAAATGTCAAATCCAGTAAATAAAGTTACATTAAAATAGCATGTAATGGAATAAAATTTAAAAAAAACCAACAAACAAACAATTAAATTAAATCAAATATACATAACAGCTGAAAAATGAAGATAAAACCCACAAAACCAAACCATGATAAATTTTGTACATGTAAGTGATTTTTCACAGACCTACAGAATCTTCAAATTTTCTGATCACAAAACTCAAGCTCAAGCTGAAATTTTAATATGGTGTAACTGTAATTACTATAGTCAGCTTCTGTTGTCAAAGAAATATTTTTCCACTGGCCAACATATCTGTTCACAATGATTCAAATCAACTGGCCCTCCCAATCAAATTTAATGACTTAAAAATATTTACCTGGCCCGATGGGGCTGCAGTTGTCAGTGACTGGCCATCCTCAATACCCACAGGCCAGCGGCTAAATCAACCCTAGCTACAATGTCATAGCCCCATCCACAGCGCCAGGGTACTAATATTACCAGTAGTACAAAAATCGATCAGTGCAGATCCTGATCAATTAAGTAATGTACCTGACCTTCAATCTCCAAACGTAATTACCTCGATCATTACAATCTAGCTGAGAATTATTAAATTCCTTCATCACTTGCAAAATTTCAACGAGACAGCTACCACTATAATAGCTGAATGAAAACAAAGGGAGATAAAACAGTGGCAAAATTATCTAAGTCTTAAAAATGTCCTTAAATCGAGTATAGATTTTGTATTGTTTGTTATTATTATATGTCAAACATTCCATAACAATGCAGTTTGTGTAGACTGACAAAGGTATGGTTTCAAATTTGTAACTGAATAATTCTCAGGCAGACTGTAATTGTACTAGGAAAATACTCTCAAAGATTAAAAGTGAAGCATGATTCATAATGGATCGGACACTGGCAAAACAAAAGAAATATCTGAATAATGTAACATTCAGCATCATCTAATTTGGTGGGTTTCAACACGTATTGTTTTTTCTCACTGATGCAGTGGTATTTTGTGTAAGCATTTTTATCTAATGTTTTAAAGGTTTTGAGCCAGAATTCAAGTTTGTTGCTCAAAAGGTTTTTAAAATACAGGGCTAGAGCTATGATGAGTCATAGTGGTCACTCACATAAAGTCACCAAGTATTATCATTCTCCTCTTGTATTATAGATAGGGTCAAGGCTCCCATCCAATTGGTTTAATTTAATTTTATCACTGCAACGTAATTTATTAATGTAATCTATTTTTTTATTGTGTTTTTTTAGTAGTTGGCTAATAAGAACCAGTTATAAAGTGGGTTTCCATCATTAATATATCAATACACACACCTCAGCATAATTCACCCCTCATTTGCAGCACATATCACTTTTATGACTGCCATTAACAGTGTTATAAGGAGAAAGCATAGTACATGTATTTGGCGACCGTGCCCTGTTTCGGAGCTTAATGCCCTATTCATACAAACTGTGCAAAGTTTTAAATGATCCAAATGAAAATTAGCTGAGATACATGATAACTCTGCAATCAAAAACTGGATTAATGTTATTGTTCTACCCCCCAAAAATGCAACAATGAGCCAATGGCAGCTTATCTGGAAGAACACCTGCATCAAACATGTGATAAGATGCATGGCTCTGGATTGAGACAAAAGACTAGAAGGGGGAAGATAAAAAAAATGTGGTTATAGCTTGTATTAAACTCCAACTCAGTGGAGCAACATACAGTATAACTTGATCTATTGATACATGTAGCAGGCCTCTCTGTTTATCTGAAAATGATACAAATTTTCCCTCAGAGGTACATGGATATATCCAGTGGTGGAGCCCACATTAAGATGTATATGGGGAGAATATATGTTATTGAAATTATATCTGCTTACAACTTTATGACTGAAAATTATTATCACAAAAAGTGTAAATGTGGTGAAAAAAAGGGAACATAAATAACATTTCTTAAAACCTCTGGCATCTGCAACTTTTTATATCTAACACTCTACTGGGAGAAAACATCACCTAGTGGTTGGAATGGTGAACTCTGGAATCAAGTTCCAACAAGGCATCAAATAAATGATATACATTGGTACCAGCAAATGGAACCCTATTTACAAAGCATTTGTGCAAATGGAAATAAAATTGTTGCAGTTATTTCAAAATAAATGAAACTTGTTAATACACTTGGGGAAAGGTTTCCAACTGGTTTGCACACCCACTGCAAAGGCTGTTTGAGAAACAAATTAAGCTTCCAATACAAAATACTGTACACTTAAAACTGTTAATAAAACATACATCATCAGAGCATTATAATCTAACACTTAAAAAAAAATGCTAAATTTTAATGCATGGTGAAGTGCTGACTGGTACTGAGGGGGGGGGGGGGGGGTCTAATATATTAGGATTACCGGTATGTGTTTTTTTAAGACACCATAAAATTTGGTTTAGTCTGTTATCAGAGAGAAAAAAACACCTTCCGTAGAAAAGGCCAAGGCCTGTGTTAATCGCATTAAAATAAAATCTCCAGTGTCCTACATGAGATCTGACAGCGATCGCATAGGGGTCACGTTCTGGTGACCTATGTTATCATAATCACTAATTTCATAAACCAATCAAATGAAGCCTTATATATACGTGTTTGGGAGACTAAGCAGTATAGTTGAAGATCATGAATGTGTGCCAAACAATCAGATTTGCTTTCAGATATCTGAAAGCTGCATTTCAATTGACTAATTCAAAGGTCACCAGAACATGCCCCCAAAGCGGTCACTGTCAGAATTTCAAGTATGACAGTGGAGATTTGATCTTAATGAGATTGGGCTTGCATATCAAGTATTTAAACACTGAAACATTGTGAAGTATCATTCATTTATCTCATTTAGTTTTCTATATGGAACTGTATTTAGTCATGTGGCAGATTGTGATTTTCAGAAGGAACATATAATGTTCAGCAAACCAAAATACTTCTCAAAACTGAAAACAATTTGGTCCCAGGGGTTTTCAGTTCTTGAGTCTCACTATATATATATATATATATATATATATATATATATATATATATATATACAATCTCAAAATTTCCAAATATTAAAAAGCTGATAAGATGCACGAGAAAGAGATGAGACTGACTGTATCTCCTTTATCTGGCTACAAACTGTCAAACAATAATATTCTGAAGCAGATGTATCGGGATGTTAACCTATTTGGACTGACAATCACTTTCATGCATCACTTGAAATGGGTTAAAAGTTACCATAGCAAATAATACTGCAATTTTTTTCATTCCCTGGAGCCAAATTCATTCAATGTTTTGTTACAGAAATCAATATTGGCCCCAAAAAAAGCAAATTAACAACATATAGAAGCTTGAAGCTAGATGCACGTGCTCTCACTGCATGTTTGACTTAAGGTTTGACATTAACTCCAAGAAATGAATAATCTAAATACTAATCAAATTTTAAGAAACAAAATTTTTTGAATATCAAATTATTCAAGGATATATATATTCCAAATCGGCTCCTTTCTAATAAGCAACAGATGTGATAGATCTTTACAAGATCTATTCAATTGCCACCTATAATAACCTCCAGGAATTGTTTCCATGTGTTACTGTTTTATAACAGGTAGCATTACTCCACACATCACACCAGCTACTGGTTACCAGTCAACATGGAGGAAAAATTGTTAACTTGGATCACCCAGCATCCAGAATAATTCCATGCACCATATATGTTATAAAATCTTTGCATTTTCATCAGGGCATGCATTTCTCATAACATTTTAATTAAATAATCTAACACTAAAGCCCCCCCCCCCCATCACATATCTTACTTTCAATTCACTAATTTTTAAGGGGTTGAAATATTCGTTGCTTTTAAACTTACTACAAATCATTAATTTAATGTCTGGTTTGGTTCTGTGACTACAGCACAACACATGAAAGTGCCAATAAACAAATGTCCTTCATTTTGAATCAAAAGGGCACCTATACCACAAGCTCAAGTTCCAATTACACTTATAATGTAATTTTAACTCAAGCAGCTACAACTGCCTGCATGTCAAGCCCCCCCCCATATATAATCTTACAATATTGGGATCAAATGGTTTTGTGTTAAAAGGAAGGAACAAACCTGAACACTGCATTTTTAGTGCATTTATGGAAATTGACAAAAGGATATGCACACAAACACCAAAGTGATCACTTTTTCTAGCTTTCTCCAGATCCAACTCAACAATTTACTCACCAAAGTGCATGTTCACACTAAGCTCTATGCCAATGTGATGAACAGTATACTGACAGAAATAAAAAAGAATCAAATATTGGTCAATATGACTTATTTTGGATGGAAAAGTATTATACCTACCAAGACACATCAACATAACAATTTCCATGACCATGTGGCCAATAATAATCAAGAAACTGACCACAATGCAGGACTTGAAGAAAATCAATGAATCATATCAAGGTCAAGTTGGCCTAGTTTTAGTGATTTGTCCCTTTTATTCATAAAACTATCTAACTATCTAAACTAAGTTACAATACCCGTAACAAATAAAATATAAGACACTGAGGCAAACAGAAGACTTAACCAAAGTCTGGGAAGCACGAAATGGAGGGAATGCTGACTTACTTTGGCAAATTGATGATGTACATAAAGATACATCAAGCAAAATGACTGGCAACTGTACTTGAGAAACTGACAACATTACTTAAGATTGACCACATGGGCACAGTTTGAATCATACCATCAGATGGTCAGAGTCATCTATGTGCAGGTGTGCCCTTGTTCAAGGCACTTTAATCCATTTGCCTCAGCAATAAATAACCTTCTTCTTTTGCTGTACATGTATAAAACACCAACCAAACCAAAGGAAGGTTAATCTGAAGCTTGAAAAGCTCTCTCTGAGAGGATAACCCAAAAAATCCTTACCCCCACTGGGCTGAGCCATTAATCTGGATGATTAAAAAACACCAAAGTTCACTGAGTTAATCTAGGGTGTAAATGGACCTATGGTCTAGTACAATTAATTCCAAAGTGTCCTCTATATTAAGATTCTGCCAAATTCAGGCAAGCTTGAGAAAAACCATGACATCATACAAGATACCTTATCTGCTTCTGTAAAACACATGCCCAAATACAAAATGTGCAAACCATGAGCTGCCATAGAGTACTGTGATGGCAGATCTGAGTCTGTACTGTTTATTCTTAAACTATCATTTTCTGGTAGTCTGCTTTTGTGAAATCAACACTTAATGTGCAGCTCAAAATAATCATATTGTGTCACTTTTTACCAAGGTGTGTCATAATACTATGAACTTGAGGAGAGATAGGACATAAAATGATGTCGTTGCAACTTCTGACTACCATTTCTTATTAATAATGAAAACAAAAAATTCTCAAACCATTTTAATAATTGTAACCAGTCCTGTTTAGAGAAAATAACAAAATTTATTATATGTATACAGGACCATCGAGAAATCTTTAGTGGTTTACAACCTGACATAAATCGGCCATGTAGTCCTTTTGCTGTGGAACCAATATGATCCCAACAATTGTGTTATACTGAAAAAAATATCATGCATCAAGAAAAACTTTTCTATGTATAGCGGGGTGTATGAGCTTAAACCTATGCAAACCTAATTAAGTTTGAAATACCCATTCAATTACTGCTAAATGGCCAATTAGCAGCAATATTATTTGGGGGGAGCTGCAGGGGGCTAAGTGGTTGGCCTGCTGAATTCATGACAAAAAGGATGCGAGACAGAACCATTGAACCATCCTGTTAGCTACCATAGAGTGTCCTTAGGCGAGGGGCTTTACTCCAAATGCCTCAACACTAAATAATCTACTCACGCTGCTGTGCTGTAAAGCACCAAACGAAACCATATATTTTCACTGAATACTTTTCTATTTAATGACCTTTACCTGGTAGACTGATATGAAAATGCACGCCAACCTATGGACTTTTTGAAATGGCCTTTTTGACTGTCCTTATCAACAAAACTGTATTTATTAATGTACAAGTCAGATCCAAATGCAAACAAAGACCCTAATCTGTCATCACATAATATGCCAGAAGATCTGGATCCATTTTACTTTTTCTGTTATTAAACAATAATAACAGTAATAATGTGGACTTAGCACAGCACCTAATCTTTAGAAACTAAAGTGCTTTACAACATCAGACAACACATAAAAGCATATACAATGACAAGATTACAAAAACAAATACCATGAAATTACAAAACAAAAACATGCCAAAAATAATTAAGGAAGAAAACATCATTAGGTCTGTAAGTCTGTTCTTGTAGTTACAAAAAAGTCAATTTTAAGACCACTTCTGAATCACAGTGTCCTTGTGTCTAACATCGATGGGCAAGTCGTTCCATGTAGATGGGGCCTGGTACACAAAAAAACATTTTAAGACTTCATTTTAAAACGGGAACAATGAGAATGCATGTCTCAGAAGAGGAGGACAAGTTTCAACATCGGGTGTACAAATCGGTGAGGTCAGGTATACTGGACTATAGCCATCAACTAAAAGCATAGAGAACAGATTTTGTGCTTGCTTCTGAATCAAACAGGTAGCCAATGGTGCCAGAGGAGGGTCAGTTCATCATACTCTAAGGATAATCCAAGCAGACATTTTTTTTACTTTTTGAAGTTGTAGCAGATGCTAAGATGAACCAGACAGAAGTGAATTACAATAGTCCGGTCTTGAAAGTACAAAGGAACACACAAGTGTTTTAGTGGCATCAACTTAAAGAAAATTGCAAATGGAGTTTATGTGTCTCAGCTCCAGATATGCTTGCATAGATTCATCACATGTTGGTATAATGAGATCGTACTGTCGAGAGTGACACCTAGGTTTTGTTTTGACTGCGTACATTTTATGATGGTTTTGGTGATACTTATTGTTTGAGGTAAAGGATATGAATTAGAAAGTCTCTGCATGGTGATCAGGATGGCTTAAATTTTATCATCATTCATCTGCAGCATGTTGCATCCATGACTTCACACAGGAAATGCACCTCACTAAGCCTTGGATGGAGGCTCAACTTCAGCTGGGCAGCTAGATTTGTATATTTGAGTCTCATCAGTATATAATTGGTGAGATACCAGTCGATCTATGATACCTGAGAGCGGCTGAGTAACAGTACCAAAATAAGAGATCGGGGCAAAAAAGAGGGCCCAGTGGAACACCAGAATATTGATAAAATGGGCCTGAATATTTTCCGTTTATGGAGGCTATTTCTGTCTTGTTGACTAGGTAGGACTTAAACCTTAGTAAGTGATTTGGTGATGTGATTTGGATTTTTAACGTAGCTTTAACAATTTTTCAGTCATACTGCTACAATGTCCGCAGTATTGCAGTTTATAGTGATGTCTAGCACTGGGGCATCATGCCGCAGACATGTAGCATGATGTCCCACCCAGTCACATTATTCTGACACCAGGCCAACCAGCCCTAACACTGACCTCTTAATGCTGAGCACCAAACGAGGCAGCTGTTAGTACCATTTTTGTAAGTCTTTGGTATGACTCGGTCGGGGATCAAACCCACAACCTTCCGCATCCAAAGCAGATGCTCTAACCACTAGGCCACCAGAGCGGTAAACCTTAGTAAGGCTGTATTGTAAATACCAAATATATACTGGAGATGCTGAAGTCATATATCATGGTCTATTGTGTAAAATGCTGCAGACAATTTAATTAGGGTGAGGACTGCAATCTTTCCACTTTCCAAAGCAGCGAGAAGGTCATTAACTCTTCTCAGAAGGGCAGTTTTAAGTACTCACAGTACTAATTCAGTCCCATAGTAAACCTAAGCAAACACTATGATATTAAAAATTCAATTGATTACAAGAACATTTATGCATCACTGTGATGTTTTACCCCAACCCCTTGTATTATACATGTATTTATAAGTCTGTAAGTGGAGCCAGGTAAGCTTTGTTTTTCCAAGTACCTAAGTTGGCTAATCCTCTTACGTAACCCAGTCTTTGTTTGAGCTCTTGAGTGGAAATCTAGCGGGAATCTTTGTACATGGGAACACGTGACGTAGACAACTTCAAAGAGCCGGAAGCCAACAATGGTAGGCTGGACAGTCCATGGGGACACACAGACTGACATTTTTATGATTGACAGTTCAATCAAATGACCAGAGTCCGTCGCCATCCAATCGGGATGCGTTGTAGGTGGGACTTGATTCGAGAAACTGGCATAAGACTTGTACAAGCCTGAAATTCGTCAGTTGGTGTTTAAGAGTCGCAGTGACACACACTCCGTTAGCCATTCGTAAAAATTGGCGGAATTTAGGAAATTCATGAAATAGCTTCGATCAGGAAGCTTTCGGGGGATGAAAGAATTTCAGAGAATTTCACGACGAGAGAAGTTCAGAGAATTTCGGGTGACGGTGAGAGATACCGAGTGAATTTCGGGTGACCTCAAGGGATACCGTCAAGGGTTCCGGATACTAGAAGAGGAACCGGAAGTCAAGATAACGGCAAGGAACAAGGATTATAGAAGAGGAAGCGGAAGTGGAGATCACGAAAGGAGAGAAAGACAAGGGAACGAAGAGATTTAGATGAGTAGCACTCAAGAAGGGAAAAATCTCCTCACACTGTGAACTCAAATGATGATCAAAGGGATCATTGGGTGAAAGAGAGACACTGACTACTTTAAATTCTTTTAAATTTCATTTATTAAATTGTTATTGTTTAAATTTCATCTTTGTATTTCTTTTAATTTAACTGTTGGCATTGCTGACTGGGGGCTCGTAGCCATAAATATATTTAGTCAATAAATAATATAGTGTCCAGAATTAACTTTCTGAATAAGGACCAGGGGAACTTCTCAGAATTTGTTAAAGTCTATAAGAAGAACCCCACCCCTAGACAACCACTACACCTTTACAGTGGGCGTTTCGTCCGGGATATGAATTAGACATATATATTATTTTGGGACTTAAAGTTATTGGTAGAAGTATTAGTGAACAGTGTGAGATATTTTCCATTCTTTGTATTTGAAATTTTGTGATTTTCTCATCTTGTATTTTTATTGTCATATGTGCAGGCTTTATAGATCTTCCATTCATAGCAGTACGTGTGAAGCAGATATCGAACAAATATCTTACCTGAACGAAACTAGTTGTTGTCGACAGGTAAGTATTTAAACTTGTATTACAAATATCTGTATATTGTTTGAATTTTGAGACAAGGTATCACTTTACATTAGTATAATGGCTACCGAACGACAAATGATAAAGGAATACCGCGCCATGGGGTCGGAAGATCTTGGATACGAGGGAGATCGCCTGGCAACCTTTATAGAAGAAAGGATCAAGGAATGGAAGGCCGAAAAAGCAGCGGAAAGAGAAGCCCAGAGAGAACTAGCCAAGATAGCAGCGGACCAAGAGTTAGCCAAGATCGCAGCGGATCAAGCCAAGATAGCCGCAGACCGAGACGCCCAGAAAGAGCTGGAGCTAGCCAGACTCGCTCACACTCTGGAGATGGAAAAGGTCAGAGTTGAAGCTAGGACCAACGGACGGGACGACGCCAGTACAAGCTCTGGAACAACCGGCCGACCTTTCATCGACCACCGGATAGTCCAGATCAACATGTCACGCTTCAATGATAGGGAGGAGGCTATTGACGATTTTCTCGTCCAGTTTGAGAAACTCGCACGCGCTCATCAGGTCCCTGAACAGCACTGGGCCATTAATGTCTCAGCCTTTTTGCAAGGTGCAGCTCGGGAAGTCTACCACGGCTTAACTGCAGAAGAGGCTGATGACTACACTGCCCTCAAGAAGGTGCTTCTCTGCCATTACCGGCTGACCGCCGAGACTTACCGGAAACTTTTCCGGGACTCGGTGAAAAAGGTAACAGAGACCCACTCTCAATTCCACAACCGTGTTCGAGGTTTATTTGAGAAGTGGATGAAAATGGCCGAAGTCGAACGCACGTACGAAGGGCTACGCGAGGTAATACTCAAGGAACATGTCCTGGGTACTTACCGTCGCGAGTTGACAGTTTTCTTAGCAGAAAGAGAACACCGGACGCTCGAAGAGATCGCTAACATGGCGGAGCGATACGAGCAGGCGCACTCGAAGAGTGGAGGTTCCGGGGTTGCTGACCGACCCCGACCCTCTGAGTCGCGTCGTATGGGGGAGGTTGAGCCGTCTGTCCGTAACCGTCAGGGCGACGGGAAGGTCGGAGGGGCACCTACAGGTAGGGATGCCGCCTATCGACCTGGACAAGCCTCACCCACGAAACCAGGACTTGCAAGTCGGCGAGGGCCACCGACATGTTTTAATTGCAAGCGCCTGGGGCATTTTGCCAGGGACTGTCCCAAGGGCAGGCAGACCCAGGTGAATGTCGTAGCTAAGAAGGAATGTGTGCCGGAAGCGAGTCGCAACCCAGCCAACCTTGCGACCGCAACTGTCAATGGTGAAGGCGCCACCATCTTGTATGACACTGGGTGCAGTGTCCCCATGCTTGTCGACAAGAAATATGTCAAGCCGGAGGACTATACAGGGGAGGTAATAGAAGTTCAGTACGCGAACTGCGCGCGTGACTCATTACCAGTAGCTGTCATTGACCTCGATTCACCATACGTGAAGGGGAAAATTGAAGCTGCTTGCTTGGAGGGGCTATCACATGACGTCATATTGGGTTGCCGTTATGTGTTACCCCAGCCGAACCCCGAAACCTGCACACCTATGCCAGTGAGTGCTGTTGAAACCAGGGCCATGAGTCGACAGCCGAAACAAAAGCCAATCCAAGTTACATCGACACCGGTTAGTAATGTTATTCCAGCGGAGTTAAGGAAGCTGCAACAGGAGGACGCAACTCTGGCGCAGTTGCACAAACACGCAGAAGCGGGAACAGAAAGGGAAACTCCGAACGGCGCGGTGAAGTTTGTCTACAAGAAGGGAATCTTGTATCGCCACGCCAGGAAACACAACGAACACTTCAAGCAAGTCGTCGTGCCAAAGGAAAAGCGTTGCGAAGTACTGAAACTTGCACACGAGAGTCTCATGGGTGGACACATGGGAATTGCTAAGATGCGTGACCGTCTTGTGAAAGAGTTTTACTGGCCAGGGGTCCAGGGAGACGTAAAACGGTTCTGTCTCTCCTGTGACAAATGCCAGAGAATGGCACCGAAAACGGATCAGCGACCCATCCCTTTGGGGAGTACGCCCCTTATCGATGAACCATTTAGACGTGTTGCCATGGATTTAATCGGACCGATAAAACCCGCGTCTGCGCACGGAAATCGATATATTTTAACGGTTGTCGATTATGCTACACGCTATCCGGAGGCCGTTGCGTTGCGTAACATTGACACGGAAACCGTCGCGGAAGCTCTGTTTGCGATCTGGTCAATAGTCGGAGTGCCCGACGAGATCTTGACCGATCAAGGAACACAATTTATGAGTCGTGTGATGGCGGAGGTGAATCGTCTCATGTCGATTAAACACCTCACGACTACACCGTATCACCCCCAATGTAACGGATTGGTCGAACGGTTTAATGGGACCTTGAAAAACACGCTCAAGAAATTGTGCGAAGGCCGCCCCAAGGATTGGGACCGGTATATTCCGGCCATGCTTTTTGCATACCGGGAAGTACCGCAAGCGAGTTTGGGGTTCTCTCCCTTTGAACTCTTGTACGGGAGAACCGTACGCGGCCCAATCGCCGTACTGAGACAGCTGTGGACAGACGACCACGCTGTAGAGGAAGTACGCACTACCTACCAGTACGTCGCGGACTTGCGCAACAAACTGGAAGAGGTTTGTTCTCTCGAGCAAGAAAATCTCAAACGAGCTAAGGCGCAACAGGCGAAAAATTACAATAAGCGTGCAAAACCACGTCAGTTTGAGGTAGGGGACAAAGTGTTGTTGTTGTTGCCCCAGGAACACAACAAGTTGCAAGTTTCCTGGAGGGGTCCATACGTCGTCACCAAGAAGGTCGGAGGTCAAACCTACCGGATACAGCTACCGACGAAAGAGAAATTGTACCATGCCAATTTGCTCAAGAGGTACCGGGAAAGGGAGACCGCCAGCGATTTTGTTGTTGCAGCGATAGTCACCGAGGATATCAAAGGCGATACGGAAGGTGCTAACACTGTCCCGAGCTGTCTATTAACGAGGGCCGAGACTCCGTCGGACGTGGAGTGTGACCCCATGTTAACTGACCCCGAACATATCTTCGCTTCGGTCTCGAAAGCGAAATATTTCTCCAAACTGGATTTGTCCAAGGGGTATTGGCAAATTCCGGTAAGGAAAGAAGACCGACCGAAGATTGCTTTTGCAACTCCCGACGGGACATACCAATGGTTGGTGATGCCGTTCGGGGTACAAAACGCGCCCAGCGTCTTTACCAGAATGATGCGGAAGTTGTTGGAGCCCTTGCGCGATAGGGGTGTCCACAACTTCATGGACGACCTCTTGTTAGCTACAGAGACATGGGGTGAACACCTCGCTCTGTTAGCTGACGTTTTGGAGCGGCTACGTCAGGAGGGCTTGACAGCCCGCCCTTCCAAATGTCACCTTGGTTTCAGGACATTAGACTATTTAGGACATACCCTGAGCCAAGGCACGCTGTCTCCAGAGAAGTCGAAGGTGGAGCAGTTGAGAAACGCCGCACGCCCCACCACGAAAACGGAAGTGAGGTCATTCCTGGGACTGGCCGGATATTACCGGAGGTATGTCGCTAATTTCAGCGCGATTGCGGGCCCGTTGTCTGACCTAACCAAGAAACGGACCCCGAGTAAGTTCATTTGGACAGATGCGTGTGAGCACGCATTCCAAACGCTAAAGGAGAGACTTACATCCGACGCAGTTGTTCGTCTACCGGACTTGGATAAAGAATTCGTTCTGCGCACCGATGCATGCGACACGGGACTGGGAGCAGTACTGCTCCAGGAGCATGATAAGACGCTTTTTCCTGTCGCATACGGCAGCCAGAAGTTGTCTGCTGCCGAGAAGAATTACTCAGTATCGGAGAGGGAATGTCTCGGAATCGTGTTCGGCATATCACGGTTCGAGCGATACCTATATGGACGTAAGTTCATATTGGAGACCGACCACCAACCACTCGCCTATCTGGCGCAGGCAAAGTTGTCCAATGGTCGATTGATGCGATGGTCGCTGTTTTTACAGCAGTACCAGATGCAGATCAGATATGTGAAAGGATCTGAAAACGTAGGCGCAGATTTCATGAGTAGAAGCGCCGAAATGATATAGATCGTTTGTTATATTTTCGTGTTCATACTCAGTTTAGCATTTAGTTCATTTTGCTGATTTTGTTCTTTATATTGTGTAACACTTTTGCTTTTTTAATTTGAGTGAATAAAATCCTGATTTTATTCTCAAGCGTGGGGGGATGTGATGTTTTACCCCAACCCCTTGTATTATACATGTATTTATAAGTCTGTAAGTGGAGCCAGGTAAGCTTTGTTTTTCCAAGTACCTAAGTTGGCTAATCCTCTTACGTAACCCAGTCTTTGTTTGAGCTCTTGAGTGGAAATCTAGCGGGAATCTTTGTACATGGGAACACGTGACGTAGACAACTTCAAAGAGCCGGAAGCCGACAATGGTAGGCTGGACAGTCCATGGGGACACACAGACTGACATTTTTATGATTGACAGTTCGATCAAATGACCAGAGTCCGTCGCCATCCAATCGGGATGCGTTGTAGGTGGGACTTGATTCGAGAAACTGGCATAAGACTTGTACAAGCCTGAAATTCGTCAGTTGGTGTTTAAGAGTCGCAGTGACACACACTCCGTTAGCCATTCGTAAAAATTGGCAGAATTTAGGAAATTCATGAAATAGCTTCGATCAGGAAGCTTTTGGGGGATGAAAGAATTTCAGAGAATTTCGGGGACGAGAGAAGTTCAGAGAATTTCGGGTGACAGTGAGAGATACCGAGTGAATTTCGGGTGACCTCAAGGGATACCGTCAAGGGTTCCGGATACTAGAAGAGAAACCGGAAGTCAAGATAACGGCAAGGAACAAGGATTATAGAAGAGGAAGCGGAAGTGGAGATCACGAAAGGAGAGAAAGACAAGGGAACGAAGAGATTTAGATGAGTAGCACTCAAGAAGGGAAAAATCTCCTCACACTGTGAACTCAAATGATGATCAAAGGGATCATTGGGTGAAAGAGAGACATTGATTACTTTAAATTCTTTTAAATTTCATTTATTAAATTGTTATTGTTTAAATTTCATCTTTGTATTTCTTTTAATTTAACTGTCGGCATTGCTGACTGGGGGCTCGTAGCCATAAATATATTTAGTCAATAAATAATATAGTGTCCAGAATTAACTTTCTGAATAAGGACCAGGGGAACTTCTCAGAATTCGTTAAAGTCTATAAGAAGAACCCCACCCCTAGACAACCACTACACCCTTTACAATCACATAGCGAAAATCGCTGCGACATCATGAGGCATGATCACATGAGTGAATTCCCTATGCAAACACCATGATATTAAAAATTCAGAAACTTAAAATTTTTGAGTGCTCATGATCAAACCTATATTTATCAGTATAGATGAAACCTGGATGTCAGCTTCTGTATAGAGGAAAGGATATGAGCCGCTGCATTTTCTGGACATGCATGTGTATGAAACTTGTGCTTTCAATTCCGCACCAAAGAGTCAGGTGCTAATTTTAGTAATGAGTGTTCCAAACTCAAGACTGTTAAAGGACTGAAATTCCATCAATAAAACAATGTCTCTATTTTTTTCACTTACAACTAGAATAAGCTCTCAAAAGAGTATTTCTCCTAAAACATAACTTACATTATTAACCAATCCTGGTCAGCCAAACCCATATATACTCTATTTTATGTTCACCCATTTCCAGGCTGGTTCCCATTTTTCATATAATTAGTACCATGTGTCCTTCAGTACTATGCCAAGGGTGATATGCAGACTGTACATTGCTAAAAAGACTATATGAATTCACACAAGATACAAGCTGGGACAGAATACCTTTTCTTAAGATTTTTTTAATGAATGAGACCAACTAGAAATAAGAAGTCTGAAATTGCCATGTTGAAATAGCAATCCATTTAGTGAGCAATAGAGATGGTAATATTTTCAAGATATGTATGGCTGATCTGGCAGTCATACTCGACATCAGATGTGACCAGCTAGAAATCATTAGTCTTTCAGTGAAAACCATAGGCTAATTAATATGACCATCCATTTAGAAGTAGCGTCAACAAGATTTTCAAGATGGCTGCCATGGTGGTCATATTGGACATCTGAATGGCATTAATTTCATTCAGCACCAACTAAACATCATAAGAAGTCTTTTAACGAAAAAGCCAAGTTGATATGACCATCTACAATAATGAGGAGGAGTTAAGTGATAACAAAATTATCAACATGGTTGCCAATGTCAGATCAGCACCACTTTCATTTCAGACTAACTATGCATCAGAGGAAATCTTACAGAGAAAACCTCATGTTGATATGACAAATCATTCAAGAAGTGTAGCAATAACAAGCTCATCAAGATGGCCACTGTGGTGAACATAATGGCTGTCCAAGCATCACCATTTCCAGTTTGGACTAACTAGACCATAGCATGAATTGTGTGTAAAGTTTTTGTGGTAATCCTCCAAATAGTTTAGGAGAAGTACCAATAATAAACTTGTGCTAATGGATGGACAGATGACAGACAACAGACCATCCCATATGCTTTTCTGGTCTATGACCAGATGAGCTAAATATGGGTTGCAAATTTACATACCAGTACCTTGTTTATTCAAGAAATTCAAGTACATATCTCTATCACATTATGTCATGAATTTATTGATTTATTCAATAAATATTCACTCTTCCAGTATTACATGCAATGAAACAGTCACTACCCACTCAGGCTTTAGCATAGTTACCTATAGTCTCACAGTGCAAGTCATCAACCCCGATATTATTTTAAACTGAGGATGCAACATCAAACTGCCAGCAGAAATATTATTGTGTAGCATGTTCACCAGTCAGTAAAGGGGGGGGGGGGGGTAAATTAAAACTAAATTTTCAAGAATATCTCACATACTTGGCAGCCCATATTGACACTGTTGCACAAAGTAAAGTCTAATTGCTTTAGTCAGACTATACTTACACTCTGCTTTGTTTTTCCTTAATGAATCAAATTCTGACACAAGCAAATGTGTGTGTTTTCGTGTTCCACCAACAGATTTCAGGAAGTTGAAATGCAATGGTAATAAGTAATGCAGGAGTCCATTCAAGCAGAGATAAGTTTCTTAATGAAAAGAAGAAATGCAAACTAATGTTGATGAAAGCTATTAGCTTCATTTTGTTAAATAAAAAAACTAACTCTTACTTCAGTTCAAACTGCATTATGTGATAACAGATCAAGATTCATATTATCTGCAGCTGGACCAAACTTAATGCAAATACATGTATATATGTAGTTCGATAAATCAACCCCCCAAATCTGTATTGATGGGGGTAACTGTTGGTCTGATGTTATCTGTTCATTTTTTTAAATGACATTTTGCAGCATACAAATATATCCAGAACACACTGACATATAATTCAGACACTAATAGGTATTTGGTAACAGCTGCATGTAGCCACAAAATTCAAAATGGCCACAGGATTTTGGGTTGTAATTTCACACAGATTTACAAGTCATCAAACATATGATCTGATCTAGAAATATTCTGTATGTATCATCAAAAGAGCCATTCAACTTACGCTAGCTCAAAAGATGCAAAAAATACATGTAAGTGTCTAAAATGTACAGTGATATGTTGCAAACATATCTGTCTGCAAAGAATTCCTCAATCTTATGATAAAAGTGCCATCAGACGCACAAATTGTCTATTAATATCAACAAAGAATTGGTGGTCTAATTTATCAGACTAGTATATATGTCAATAAAATATGTATTCTACTTCTTAAGTTATCTCCAATCTTTGCACAAGTTAATTAACTTTGGAAGCTGTGGTGGCTCAGTAGTTAGCAAGCTGAACTTGAGATTAAAAGGACCAAGGTTCAAATTCTACTATTGGATCAGCAAGGATTGGCTACCATGATTTGTCTTTGGGCAAGGCAATTTATTCAAATTGCCTGGACACTAAATAACCTTCATGTGTTGCCCTGCCAAAAAAAGCAGCCACAACCTAAACCAAATCAAACCAACATTAACGACTGGGCATTAACTATCATCAAAACTCAAAATTTTCAAGATGGCAGTTCTACACATGAAGAGTGTTATCCAGTAGTTGTGGAATAACTTGGTCAATATGCCCTTCCTATACAAATAATCCTTTAAAAAATCAGTTTTTACTTACAGCCTATTAAGCATGAAAAGTCTCTAAATACAGTATTGAGATTGCAAGTGGTACCTGTTCAATATATCCTGCAATGAACACACATGAGCTTCATTTTCTCTGGGAGTCAAATGTACTTTAAAATGACTGTGGACTGTCTTACTGATAAACATTGAAAGTGATAATCTGACCCACATTTTACACATCAGATAAACAGGTTTAACAAATACCAGTGGCTTCTAATCTACAACCAAAAAAAAAAACAAATTGCGTCATTCTTTTTTTTTACAAAGGAAAAACTACTCTTGACAATTTTACTGCACCATCCAATTTATGGACAGCAAGGCCATCACCACTGACCGGATCCCTATCTTTTTCCAGTACTATGGAGGGGGAAGAGGGGCACGGTTTCCTGGTAAACAATAAAAAACATTTCTTACTGTCTTACTGATAAACACTGAAAGTGCTAATCTGACCCACATTTTACACATCAGATAAACAGGTTTAACAAATACCAGTGGCTTCTAATCTACAACCAAAAAAAACAAATTGCGTCATTCTTTTTTTTTTACAAAGGAAAAACTATTCTTGACAATTTTACTGCACCATCCAATTTATGAACAGCAAGGCCATCACCACTGAATCTATTATGGTATGACCGGATCCCTATCTTTTTCCAGTACTATGGAGGGGGAAGAGGGGCACGATTTCCTGGTAAACAATAAAAAACATTTAATCTTTTTACAATACTGCAGGTCATTAGCTAATGTCATGATGCTCTGCTTTAAGTGCTGGATGCACTTCTACCAAACTGCTATGTCCACAACTGTCAACAAAATCTGGTACTGCACTGGCCTTTGGCAGACAAACAATGGCAGTTTAAAGAGCTTTCAATAGATTTTATTACATGCAGGGTGGGGTCATGGTGCCTAAGTGGTAAAAGCGCTAGACTGGCAACCAGAATGAGTGCAAGTTCAATTACCACCATTAGCTCAGACCATATCTGCTACTGTGGCGTGCCAGTAAGCAAAGCATTTTATTTACATCTCAGCATTATATAACCTTCAAAGTGTTGACATGCCATAAGACACTAAACCAAACCAAACTAATTAGACCTGGAGGTCCTGCTCTAAACCAGCCTTTCACACTGGCCAGCATTTACTATTTGACTTGTTACAACTGGCCCAGATCAATTGACTACAAACAGAAAAACTAAATATTGGAAGGCCAATCTTGAACTGAAACATTTTAATCACCTTGATCAGATTACAAATAAACTGCCCATTTAAATAAACAAAAATAATCAGAACATAACAATCTGCAGGGCTGTTAATTTTCATTACAATCTGAATAAGATGACACTGAAATAATTTTATATTCTGTTTGTCTGATTATAACCTTTACTGCTAATTAGAGCAGAGGAGTGTATATGTATAATATTGAACAAAACTGGGGTCAAGGGCTGGTTTATTAGTGTGTACAGCATATACAAGGAAAATCCAGGGTCAAAAATACATTGGAAGTCTTTAAAAAGCTCTGATAAAATTACATGCATACCAAAAAGACAGGAATTGCACACACAAAATCAAATCTGCACTCATGCTGTATATATTCTGTTACAAGTCCAGTAAAACTTCAAACTGCACAGATCCATATCTGCTATCATATAATGTGCTTGCAGATCTGGGTCTCTGCAGTTTGTCTGGAGTAATCAGTAGAACATAGACCCAGATCTACTGGCACATTATGCAATGGCAGACAGGATCTACATTGTTTGCAACTGAACTGGACTTATAAGCAAGTACATCCAGTAAGCAAAAATGCAGTCAATAAATGGACCCATTCAGAAGTAAAGAATCAAGTTTTGTCTACAGTATGATTCTAAAAAGAGGTACAGAGGAAATATGCCATTCTGCTGAATTAACACCATCCAGCATGATATACATGTCTGCAATCTGGTACATGTATATACTTGACACAGACTGAGAAAAAGTGCAGTACACTTTCAACCTGATAAACATACACTGGGGATTAAGTGTGTGTGTGTGTGATTTGGATTTTTAACGTAGCTTTAACAATTTTTCAGTCATAAGGCTACAATGTCTGCAGCGTGACAGTTTATAGTGATGTCTAGCACTGGGGCATCATGCCACAGACATGTAGCATGATGTCCCACCCAGTCACAGGATCCTGACACCGGGCTGACCAGTCCTAACACTAACCTCTTAATGCCAAGCGCCAAGCGAGGGAGCTGTTAGTACCATTTTTGTAAGTCTTTGGTACGACTTGACCAGGGATCAAACCCATGACCTCCCACATCTGAGACAGATGCTCTAACCACTAGGCCACCTGAGCAGTTTGGGGATTAAATACATGTACACTTACATGCTAGAGTTATGCATAAAGAAGACATTAGTACATTACTATGTTTGCTGTTTAATGATGGACAATGTGCACATGGTAAAAGATGTCATCATACACAGCACACAACAGTACATTAAATGCTGGAATTATTCCTAGTGCATTAAAACTGGAAGAGAAAAAACTTCAGCATAATGTACTCAAAATTGTTAAAAGATAGGACAGGTCAAAAGGTACCCAAACCGAAACGTACCCAAGTCAAAACATACCCAAATTAAAATATGACCCACACTCACTTTAAATAATGACATAATTTGAGTGTATTGTGTGTGTTTCATATGATAGTGACCGGCCAGATAAGCAATGGAAATCGGCAGGCACTATGGAACTATGATTCAAGCTGGTATAACTTGAATACACAATGGAAATTATGGAACACAATGAAAATTAAATAAAATACGAATGGAAAAATGGAATGCAATGCAAATAAAGATGCAATGGAAATCATTTTTGTGTTCTTATTTTTTTAAACTATAAAAAGTCAAAAGTAAGCTTTTATTCATCAGATGTATACATATCTATTTCTATTGCAAAACAGAAAATGGAATTAATTTAAAACTGACCCTAATAATTGTATGAAACGTGTGCATTTGATTACTGGTTAAAACACATGAAGCAGTCATGAAGCATGGTTCAGATCTGTTGGTAGAATATTCTCCACAGGAAAAAACATAAATATATTCAAGCGATACTTCTTAACTTAAAGACGTTTTTCTTAATGTGATTTGAAGCCAGATTATAAGGTAAGATAGTTCCATTGCATCTGCCAATTTCCATTTCACTGTCAAGAAATACAATGCGCTCAAATTATGTCATTATTTAAAGCAAGTGTGGGTAATGTTTTCATTTGGGTACATTCTGACTTGGACACAATTTGACTTGAGTATGTTCTGACTTGGATATGTTTCAGTCTGGGCATGTTTTGACTTGGGTAAATTTCGGTTTTGGTACATTTTCACTTGAGTACGTTTTGACTGTAAACCTTGGGAAGAGGGCCACTATTTTACCACACTGACAATAGATACAACAAAGGGACGGTTTCTGTGATAAGTTTTGTTAAAGTTATAATTTTACTGAACAGCAACACAATTAGGCTATGTACATGTAGTCCTGAGGAAACTGGACAGGGATGATTCCAACAATAAGATTTTGGGGGCACCGCCCCAATAAATGGGAAGATTTCATCATGAAATTAGTACTATTGGGAATTTGTAACTTATAGGTTTATGGTTCTTAACACATTAACCCCTGGAGCTTTTTGTCATTTTCGCGTAGGAAACACATTTTGAAAGCTATTTCTGAATAGATCCGAAAACACCCAACCCCCGGTGATCTTTCAATAACACACTGCCTAGTTGTGTTAGAAACATTGTTTTTTGTTGGCTATTTGACTCGCGCATGAGCAGGAGGGTTAAAGTTGGATTTTTTTAATTTTTTTTTTGCTAAACGGAGCCATTATTTTTGTATGGAGACCACTCTTTATTCCAAATGCCCATCTTATCCTACTTTTTGCAAAGGCTCATCTGTCTGTTTGCAATTCATGCTGGTTTGCCTTAGATCTGAGACCAAAAAGTCTAAAATCCGGACACAAAATCGGATTCCGACCAAGGGCGAAATTTTCAGTAGAAACAATTTGGGTCCAAAAAATGAGTTTTTTTTAATTTGTATTTTGTAATGGAACTAGATATTCCAGATTATTTGGTATCATTGTAGAGCTACATGTCTATTTTTCTTTAATACCACCCACTTTAGTGTATCATACATGACCATGACGCTACAGAGCTCGGCAGTAGGCTACTACCTCCTGCCCCGTTAAGTCATCGCTAGGAGTTAATGTGTTAACCTTAACACTCATAAATTTGTTTCAGTTTATTTTTCAATGTTCCTTTATGGCAGAATTAGAAAAATAATATAAGCCAAAATTAGTTCTATGATTCTGTTTTTGTTTTGTACAGAAATACATTTGTAAGTACTGTGTAGTGATAGTAAAAGCTGCTGTTGCATTCTTGGTATAAAACAGCTTTTTTTAGGGCAACAGTATGAAACAAAATTGATCTGTTTATTCAAATAATATAAATTTAGGCTGCATGATAATAATTGCTATTTACTTACAATTCTTCATGGAATAAAGGTTCCCAAAGTAAGGAGCTTTGCAGCATATCTACCAAGCAGACACAAGTCAACAAATTAGAATACTTAACACTACTTAAAATGATATGCCAATTTAATATTAAATAAAGCATGAAAAAGAATATCATTTTAAAAAAGTCATTTCGCTTGGCAGACCAGATCAAGCATACTGTGCAAATGAATTTCTGGCCATCTGTTTATTTAAGCAATTTAAAGCACAAAGTGTGTGCATCGACTTTTAAAATATCTACTAACAAATATCCAAACAGCTAGTCCCCAAGCAAGTTGCGCTAATCAAGGTAGGAACATATATATGTTGCAATGAAAATGGGGAGCCATCTGTTCTCACCAGCTTTTCAACAGTGAAAGTATGTTGGAGAATCTGAATACTTACTGGGGTCCATGCTAGGGGATTATTTTGGTGAAACAGACACCTTGGAGTCTGTCATTTACCTATATTTCATGACATCTCCCACCTCTATTTTCTTTCAATACAATGCAATAATAATCAAAGTAAAAATCCAATTTTGTGTCTACTTTCCCATCAAAAAGATTGAAAGACAGAGAAGAAGCTTATGTTCAATAGTCAATTTTTGTGCTAATTTGATGAGCATACATACCAAAAATTACAATGCTAAGTACAGAATTCCTGGCAGAAATTCACACAATATCCTTGAAAAACAAGTGAAAACTTAATTTTTGTAGCCCAATTTAATGCAAAATAATGAATACATGGACCTATCCATGTAAATTTCTAAAACATTTAATCATTTTATATCCAATTTTAAATCAGACATTTCATATATAATGTGACCTTTTGCTATGGAAGATGTTTATACATCAACCGTGTTAAAGCAAAATTAGAAGTTTTACAATTGTTTATAAACTTTTAATAATACTAAATGAAATTAACGTGCCAGTGTATGCACTGAGTGATTACTACCCAGTCTGTATAACCAGACATGTTCCGAAATCATCTAAAAATGGTCCACACATTGAAATACAATACAGGGACTTTAATGAGTTTGATGAGGAGATGTTCTTAAATGATCTAGTTTGCAAACCCTTCCACTCAGTCTGCAATATAGCTGATGTCAACACTTAGACAAATGGTATGGGATGTTCAATGCAGCCTTATACAAGCATGCCCCAATTAAAACAAAAAGGGTTATTGTAAACACTAAATTACACCCAAGTGGATTACCCCTGAGATCAATGAAGCATCTGAAAGAGCTGAACCCACCCAAGAACAGTTGTTTTCCTTCTAGACTTAAGCAAAATGATGATATAGCAACATCTGTGTAAGACATTGTGGAAATGTTCAACAATTTCTTCATAAGCATCTCCAGTAGCAGTATTCAGAACCAGACTAACATCCCAATTGAACTTGATGTTCTTCTATCATTTATAAGAGCTAAAACTCCTGATAATCATTTGTCAATAGCTAATGTTAGTGAAGCTGATGTTTTTGATATGCTAATTAAGGTGATTAATAAATCCTCTGGACTGGATGGTACTGGTCCATGAATTCTTAAAATTGATGCACCAGTAATAACAAAGTCATTAACATATATCATAAACTTAAATATAATGAGTAGTAATTTTCCAGACACATTGAAATGTGCAAAGGTTACACCTAAAATTAAAAAACGAGAAAAGGAGGATCCAGGGGCTTACAGACCAATATCAATTCTACCTGTATTGTCAAGATCATTTGAAAAGCATGTGGCCATTCAGGTCTATAAATTTTCTGAAGCCTACTCTCTATTTCATAAAGCGCAATCAGGATTTTGAAAGTACCACTCGTGCCAATCAGAACTTGCCAAATTAATTGATCTTCGGCTGAAGGAGATAGATAATGCACATATGACTGGGATTGTTTTCCTAGACTTCAAGAAAGCCTTTGATCTTGCTGATCATGAAATTCTGCTGCTTTTTAACTGTTACAGGTTCAACAATCCTTCTTTAAACTGGTTTAGATTACACATACATCAAAGGTCTCAATAAGTAAGCATTGGCAGAATTAGCTCTCAAACTCGCACTATTCATTCAGGTCCCTCAAGGCTCAGTTTTAGGCCCTCTCCTCTTCCTTATCTATATCAATGATCTACCATTAAATAATGAAACCAAAAACACAGATTTGTTTGCAGACAATGCAACCTTGTATACATCATGTTCTGATACTGAAATTATCCAAATGAGATTAAACTCAACCTTTATTAGAGTTCAAAACTGGGCACAACAAAACAGGATGGCAATTAATGAAGGTGGTAAACCAAAATTTAGGATTTTCGGGACATCACAAAAGCTACACAAGTCAGGGAACCCAGAACTATCTCTTGCAATAAATAATCATCCGTTAGAAAATGTAGGTGTGACTGTAGATAATAATTTATTATGGGATGACCATATTGATAAGCTTTGTAAAACAATGTCATCCAAAACTGTTCTACTCAGCAGAATCAAGAAATATTTAACTATGGAAACTCACAATCTATAATACAAGTCATATATTCTTCCAACAATGGATTATTGTTCAAATGTATGGAGAAACTGTGCTAAATCGGAGCTTGACAGGATTTAAAAACTTCAGAAATGAGCAACACACATAATTTTAGATGCATCTATTGATCATCGCTAAAAAGCATTGTTTACAGAACTCAAATGGTTCACAATCTATGACAGGATAGATTTTCACAAGGCAGTTCTTTTATATAAATGTCTACATGGAACTGCACCAGAGTATCTTAGGACTTATTCAGGCCTTTTTCAACCCAATACCAGTTGAGATCAATATCACATGGAAACCTTCTAGCACCAAAACCAAGAACAGAGCAATTTAAAAAGAGCTTCCAATACTCTGGTACAGTTCTGTGGAACAAGCTTCCACTACATGTAAAATCTGGTGAAAATATTACAGTATTTAAGAAGAGATATCAGTAGCATGTATGTGCTTCTGATAGATAAGGGAATTTAGTTTTTTAATACCAAACATGTTAAAATACACAGTAATTATTGCTATCTTCATATAATGTGCATTGTTATACTCTCCTTAAGAGGGCCTCAAGGAAGACTAGTCCTTGACTAATGAGTCACCCTCTATAAATAAAGCATTATTATTACTATTATTATTACATCATCATTTTAGTTATCTGACATGAAAACATTAACACAAGTGTCTGTTTTGAACTTTGTACACAAACTTCTTCCTACCTTTGCTAGTTCTGCCCTACTGTGGCTGAAGAGGTACAATTTCACTCCAACAGTCCACTCCAGCATGGGACCTGATGAGTTATTGCATTAAAAAGCAATGACAAGCTTTGTATGATTAAGATTACTTATGGTAAAGAAAATTGAAAAAAATATGGTTCCAATCTAGTAACATGGACATGAATGTAATGAGTAAAAGTTCTAGCAAGCAAGATTTACTAACGTACAATTGGGATATTTCAAAATAAAAATTCTGGGGAAGCCAACAGGAGTAAAGTGCCTTGCCAAAAACATCCAGAAAGCTGACAAGACTAAAGGACATGCTATAATGCAATAATTTGGAACTGTTTTTGGTACTGTAATGCTGCTGTACAAAAAGATAGATTGGTTATTTTTCACACAAAAGTAGGATAAGTTAGTGATCTGGAGTACAATGTGGCCATGGCACAAAATTGATGGGTCCAATATGAAAAAATTTTTAAAATTATTTTTAACAAATCCAAATTTTACCCTTTCAAAATATGCACGAGCAAAACAGCCAATGAAAAATGCCATTTCTAACACAACCAGACATCTGGCTAAATGAAAATCTCTTAGAAGCAGATATTTGGATGTACTCAGATGTAGCCCCTAAAATGTGTTTCCCACTCCCATTTCAGGTTAAAATGACAAAAATCTCCAGGGGTCAAATGCATCTAATAGAAGAACCATGAGGGCAAAGAGGAAAGCAATCCAAATGTGAACAAAGGTACAGGGACTGGATGACAGATATGAAGGGCAGGGGCACTGCCATAACCCATTCAAAGGTAGTGTATATACTCAAAAGTTGAGCCTAATTGCAAACACAGACTGATCTGCTGTCTCATATGCCAGCAGATCAGGATCTGTTTTTTTTTTTTCCCCACTGATTACTCTTAACAAACTGGATAACCCATATCTGCTAGTGCATTTTGTGATGGCATATCTCAGTCAGTGCAGCCGGACTAAACTTAGTACACCTCTCCCTTGATACAGTGTATCCCCTAGGGGTGCAAGACTGAGAGTCAAAACTCTCCTTGGTGTCAAAACTGGGGGTCAGGCTGAGTAAAAAACAAACTTTGGTATCAGAACTGGGAGTCAAATTAAAAATTTGGGGGTTTCTGAAGCGCAAATGAGGGTAAAGGGAAACACTGCTTGATAGCTCACACACAATGGAATACACAAACACAGACCGCACTATAAGTGAGGTGCGAGTTACCAAGGGACCTCCTAAAATTGAAAAAAATTGCTTTTACATCGAGAAAACCTTGGGGGGGGGGGGGGGCAGCATTAGAGAACTAGGCTGTTTATTGACTGAATCCTCATTTTACAATCACGTCGATAATAATTTTTAATAATGCACTTTTTCTAATCAAGTTGTTTGTTATTCTGTTAAAATAACATTTATTTTCAAAATGTCCAACATATGAAAGATAGGTTTGAATGGTTTCAACAACCATCACATGCACTCAAAAAAATCTGTGTATTGCATCACTGCTTTTTGTTTTCTTGACGAGTCTGGTTCCCGCAGTGGTGTTTACTATTATCCTGCCAAATTGGGACTCCACAGGGCAGGGAACTAGACTAACTGTTGATACACCACCAAACAAGACTCCTTTTTCTCAAAAACACGCTACATTTATTTCGTGAGACAATCGTCTACGCTGAAACTCAATTTTTGTATTGCTCAATTAGTAAAATATTGATGTCGTGAATTAATTAATAGGAATTAATAATGAAACTTCTTATCATCCTTGAGGATATCCCTAAGTGCCAGTTCAAGAATTCTCTGAAACTCGCTTGCCCACAATGGTCTGTACCTGTGAAATCAAGCTCTTTATTTTACAAAGTATTCATTTCACTTAGCTGTCTTGTTATCATTGATCACAGTTATGAAAGAGTCGGTTAATTTAAGGTAGTTTATAACTCACATTTATAAGTGTTCAATTGATCAAATGAAGTGAGTTCACCCGACATATGACCAGGGTCACTAGATTTTAAGTTTGTAGGATTTTCGTGCCTTTTGACTTTTCTTTTATTTCGCCTCCTTTATTTGATTCAAAAGACATAATTAACATGATAATACAAAGGAGGCCAGCTTTTAATTCAGTGCAACAATACAACAAATGCTTCCAGAAGTCAGTTATCAAAACACGGTTGGCACTTAATTAGATTCTCAGAGAAATGCTTGCGGACATAGCTGTTACGGTTGATTGACACATTTTACGTTTAATTACAAGAGGCAGATGTCTCGCTAGGATTTTAAAACTAGGAGTCCAGGACTCCCATTTTGGTAAAAAGTTGCAGTCCCTTCTTTCCTACAGAATCATAGACATGAGTGCATCTATTTTTAGATGGAGAGGTTTTCGTAATGTAATCACTCACTATAATATAGCTTCATTACAACAGTCCACTGACAGGATTGCAAATTTATGGTTTATTTATTTGTATACGTACTTGTAGTAATTTTAGGCAAATAAATAGTATCTGATTTGCTGGGGTTTTTCCATATTTTTGCAAATAAGTGTCAAGTCAGAAAACAGCTTGGACTTAAAACGCATCTCGCGAATTCCACAACATAGCACTGTCCCATACATTTCTGACCTACATAATTTGCATTTTAAAGTTAAATTTTTAATAAAATAATACCTAGGCGTTGGTTTCTATGATTTGTATATTTTTTCTGAATATATTTACCCGATGATTTAAGAAAACACACAATCTAATAAACTGGTACATCCCAGACTTAGCGAAGTCCGCCATTATTTCCCGTTAGGCCTACTGCTTCACTCACAGTTTCAAACTAATTTTATGATGAAATAGTGTACAAGAGGCAGTTAATATATATCCAGATCACCGATTCTGATCTTAAAACACAAGTCTGTATGTTTTATCATAAAAGGATAGCATGCAGGAAATTGATAGTTGCTACCTTACTCTGAAAACGGTTAATGTTCAATCAGCTATCAAAACATAATGCTTGTGAATCGGCAAGAGTTTGTTTGTCAACGTAATTGATATAAAAACTAGGCCTAGCTACTGATGCCTTGTTGAGTATATTTCGGTACAACACTAGAACTAACTGGGCTAAGGTGAGGGGCATTACAAAAAATATGGTATGGTCAGTCAATATACCTCTTAAATAATCACAGAGCAAAGTCGTTTTCGCTTTCCTAACAGAAGAAGGCAAAGTTTACATTTGTAGATGACTTGTCACCCACTTATGAATGGCATTTTGTCTAAGTCTCAACATGTCTTGATTCTGAGGTCACGTGCACTGCTTATTCCACTACATTCAGAAATGAACACAATAACGAAAGCTAAAGTTGTTTATTTGATGTACTTTTATAAATGACCACATGTACATCTCTGGGTCTTTCTGCCTCTGAATTTAACCATCGTAAATATCAGTACATTTTACCACCTGGCCACCAGTCAAAGTCTTTGAACTTGCCGCCAGCTATAGCATCATGTTCTTTTTTATGTACTCTTATAAAATGGCAACATGTATGTATCAAGGGGTCTTTCAGTCACTGAATTCTGTCATTGTAAATATCAGCACAGCTAGCTGATCAACATATTTTACCACAAAGCAGGTGGCTGAAGCAGGATTGGCAAGTCTTTGAATTTTGCTGCACACCTATTACATGTGTATGGAGGACTCCTGCCTCCGTGATTTTCTGCATCCCAGATCAAAAATTGGTGTCCAAATACGCGTAATTAAGCGTTTCTGAGATCTCTGAGGACACATTGCATTTATGACCATTACACTTAAAAGGAACACAATTTTCAACTGATAAAAAATTATTTAATTTGTATTTATTTATTAAAGAACTGCCTCCACTCGGAGTGAGTGACATTTTCATTGATCAAAATTTCCTTACATATCATTAATTGTGGTGTACTAGGAATGTCGTTTGGAAAGAAAATGTAAATAATTGTATGACCTATTTTTAAATTTGATATTTCAAAGTGTTGATTCAAATTTCCAGGTCCTATCTACCATTTTCAACATTAAAACGAGTGATACATCAACATTTCCGTTACCAATTTTGATCGCAATTTTCTTCAAGTTCAACAATTAGGGATCAATTTTTGGGGCATTTTCTGGTTTTAAAATGGGATCCATGACAGACCCCACGTTATAAGTGGATTCACGAGTTATCGAGGGAGTTATGTAAGTATATATGGAAAAATGACTTCAAAAGTGCATGTACAAGTAGTTAATATAGAGGTAGGTATCCTTGCATCAGTAACTGGTAATGTGCAAAATATTTATCTGCATGAAGCTGATGAGGTGTGGGAGAAGTATGCCATGATGTTTCCATCTGACCAAACAGCTGACAAATATACTTTAACCCACTCTGGGAGTCAGCATTGGGTCAAGAAAGCCTAACTTAACAAAGTGTAAACATTCCTGTAATGCTTATCATGGTGATTGTCAGTTTCATTAACAGTATTAATACATAAATATGCAATGCCTTTATGATAATGATACCATGTATCAAATATTCAGTCAGCTATTCCTAACTGCACCTAACTATTGGAAATTACAATCCTCATCATCTACTGAAGACAGTGATATATTTTAAATCTTCCAATACACTCTACATAACTGAGGCTAAGTAAGTGTCTTGGCTACAGGTATTTGGTAAGTCACTACACAAAGTTGCATATTAATTCTATGCTAATCCAATTTGCTAACATGTTTGTGATGAGTCTGATAAAAGTGTTCCATGTACCTGAGTCCTTTACTTTAATGTGATGGCTTGCAAAGGTAAATCTATGTCTTGATTGTAATATGAACAAAGTAACATTCTTTCTAAAAGATAAGTCCACCTGTTTTTTTGCAAGAAACTCAATGGAACACTTCCACTGTCAAGCTTATCAATTTCAGAGGTAAGCAGTTCCTGCATGTAATACACAATCTTGTTACGTCTAAATGGAAGTGACTGCTTTTTAGAAATATGGGAACTTTTTAAGTTTGTCACCCACATGTCAACCTAGTAATTAATTCTCATATATACAGTCATTCATGATTCCTAAGACAGAAATCAAGGAATGTAGAAATAATTATAGAGGATTACAAATTTACACGAAACAGAACAGAAAAGGCTATGACTGGATTCTAAAAGAGAATGCTTGATAATGCTAAAATAATTTTTATACATTTATATGAATAAACAGCATTATCATACAGGTTAGAGAATTTTCATTTGTACTCTCTTGTAGAATTCAGGGTGAGAAAAATGCAGTATATGGCTAAGAATAATGCTGTTACAACATAAGACTTTGAATTGACGATTCTGTCACTAAAACAATTATCTGTCTCACACTGGTAAAAATGGAACATGTTTTATGTTCATTAAACAATATATTTTGGGTGAGCCTACTAAGACAGGCTGTAAGTAAAACTGTATGCACAGAGCGCAAAATGAGAAGCATTACATTGTTTATGAAAAATAAAAAGTATGTGTGGTTCTGGTTATCCCACTGACCCTAATTTTTTCCCTCTTATTTAGAATTTTTTGGGGAAAAATAAAATTTGAAAAAGAGAACAAAATTCATGAGAAAAAAGATTAGCAAAACTACATAGCAAAGATCAAAGTTAAATTTAGGATGTGAATGACACTTGTTTTCTTCTTTACATCTGGACTACCATCCCCCCACCAAAAACAAAGTGTACCAAACCTATTTTTCAATATAACCAGAACCACACACATTTTTCTTTATTTGCCCTTATCCTAATAAACAAGAATACTACCAATGCTTTCATGATGAAGACAATGGTTCAGAGTATAGTAAGTATAGAGTTCATTAGGTCACATGTTGCAAATAGAGGAATTTGGTCTTACTAACATAAACTTGTTCAAGTCATACAGGTCACATTGTCATGCAGTACAACAATTGAACAAATAAAAAGGAAGAACTACTACCCTGCACATATATTCAAAGAGATTTCAAAATTTAAGGAATTACTGTGATTATCAACACTATATCAAGCTGTTACTTGAAAACACAGAATCAACTATGCAAATATGGTGACCTCATAACTAAAGAAACTCCTGGGTTTTTTTTCTAAACACCAACAAGCTGACAATGTGTGAGACCTCTGACAAAGTAAAAGAAAATAATTGATGAATGTTTTGTGCATCTCTTATATCCTTTATTCCTTTTGGCTTCTTTTAAAAATGTATAGGGGGTACAAATAAATTGAAGGGTGTGCAACTACTATAGTGTAATCTAAGTGAATGTCACACAGTATGTCACAATGACAGCAAAAATTGTACTACTTGATCACTGGTAATCTTCATACCCAATGTCAGCTAATATCAATAATGGCGTTTACATGACCACACTTTAATCATGTGCATAAACAAAGGCTCTCTAAAAGATCTTGGAAGTTGGAGAAATGATTCTTCTACGAAATGGATGTCCAAATACATGCTGATGTAAACCCAATCTGAAAAGTGCGTCAACTGCTGTAAGAGAGAAGACTGAGTTCTGGAAGCTCTGAGAAAGTGCTACCCTTTGCCTGGAATGTTATTATGATGCCGACCGGTTATAATAACAATTACACGATTCTTTATGCATGCGGATTCGTGTACAAATATATTTCTTTAAGGGTAAACATTCCAATTTCTTAACTAAACAACTGTCATAAAAGTTCCATACAAGAAGTATTCCGAATGATTCGTACCCTTTCGGACGATTCAGCTTACCTTGTAACATTTGCTCCAATTTTTTCCTGTCCACACGAAATCTGTCTTCCACAAAGGCGGGATCTCTTTCCAGAATATCATCTTTATTTCCCTGAGAATTAATATCCTCTAAATCCGTACCATTTTCTTTTAGTGTCGCCGAGTCTTTCATCTCGACTCGGTGCACGGATACACTGTCCGCCATGGCATTCTTGTTGTCATAATCAAAGCGAGGCTGCCACTAAAAGTGGCACTCACAAGTGCCCACGTTCATATCCAAAAGGGGGCGTATCAAAGTTTGAATACGGAAATATAAATTCTGAATATGGTACGTCTATATTACTCCGGATTCCTGTCAAAATGAATTAAAGATCAAAGCAATATGCTTTTATTTTATTATCTGCTTTAATTTAAACTTATTCTTTAAACTTTCAGGCATGTCAACATACAAACGCTTTGAAATCAACATTTTGGTAAGTTTAACAAAAAATTGTACGTGGGACAAACATAAATTGAGATAGGAAGCTCTTATCTACCCCACAAAAATATCATCCGTAACAGTTTGATATGTAAACGAGGGCTCTTATGACTATATGTTGAAGGAACCGCAGGGACTCTTGTGCTAACTGGATTACGTTGAAGGAACCGCAGGGACTCTTGTGCTAACTGGATCTAGAGAGGCTTGCATATAGCACATATTTTGTAAACCCCATTGTTCATCGCAAACAGATAAGATTAAAACACTATTCATTTGCTTTATTCATTTGAGCAACTTATATTAAAAATCATTTGCAAATATCACAACTTTACTAACTGTTAAAAAATTTAGTATTGATTTATACTAAGACCTTTTGTAAATAATTTTACTACTGCTGTATTGGTGATACAAAAATTTAGGTTATATCCAAGGATTTCACGTGCATTTAACATGTATTGCTGCTGTTTTTTTTGGGAAACAATTACACACTCACACACACACATGTGTGTGTGTGTGTGTACGTGTGTGTGTGTACGTGTGTGTGTGTGTGTGTGTGTGTGTGTGTAGCCTGTTAAATCTGAGGTCATTTTCACATGTGGGTAAAATAAAGAATCCTTTCGCTGAAGGTATCTCAATTACTAACACAGTTCACAGAAAATTCATAATATTATGGAAGCGGCTGCAAATAACTTTTTGAATAATAATAATAATTGGTATTATAGAAGTATTAATAGCAGTTCATCATCATCACCATCATCATCATCATCTTCTTCTTCTTCTTCTTGTACACTCGTTATTGACAAAGAAGAAAAATTAAGTGTCCAGAAACTGAAAGCACAACATGAACACAGACAAATGTTTTAACCAAATGTATAGTGCAGAATGTCTATGAGCCATATAAATAAATATCCTCTTTAATCATATATGCACCATCTAATATATTAGTCAAGCAATCAGCGTTAAGCATACTAGTAGTGAATAGGGGCGATTCAGCGTCAATGGGAATTAGCATTAAAAACCACCCTGGACCTGTTTAGCGTCTATGTAAATTTAACATGGGAAAAAATCGTGGGCCTGTTTAGCGTCAAGGGAATTTAACATGGGAAAAAAAATCTTGGGCCTGTTTAGCGTCAAGGGAAATTGAACAGGGTGGGTCTGTATAGCGTCAAGGGAAATGGACAGGGTCGGGACCCTATTTTAATATGGTCCCGACCTTATGGGTCTATGGAAATGAAACAGGGAGAGGGATAGAACACACACACACACACACACACTATAGACAACAGACATTTTTTTTAAAAATGGGGTAGGCAATGAAAGTCAAGATCTTTTCGAGACCTATGAGTGGCCCTGAATAGGGCCTTTTGGTTTCTTCTTCTTCCACTTCTTCAACCATCTTCTAACTTTTGCCACTATTCCTGTCTTCTTCTTTATTTCTGACTCAGGCATCCAGTCAGGATGGCCCATCGTTCGGAATTTCTCCTGTATTCTTATCCAATTATTGTTGAGTTTCTCAAAGCTTTCTTTTCTCTTTCTATTTTCTTCTTCTTTTCTTTCCTTAGACCACTTTTCTTTGATGTTCTTTACCTCTTCCGTCAGCACTTTCCTCATTACTTCTTCCGTTTTTGTCAACTGGTCGAACCCCCATTTTACGTATCGCCACTCCATCCAATACAATAGTTTTTCTAGGAAGCACCTGACTTAGATGACATGATCTAGTGCTTCCTTCAAACTTCCCACTCTGACATAAGGTGAGTCACTAAATCCTCTTGACTTGTTGACTTCTTCTTCTATCATCCCTGCGATGAGATCTCTGGCTACCTTTAGTCTTTTGACTTGAATAGTTAACAAGTCTTGCCTACCTCCATCACCCCATTCCTTTTCTATTCTTCCTACAACATATTCAACATCCATTATCCAGAAATAAATATCTCTTAATAGATTGAATAAGTTTGTCACCTCCATCTTCTTTGTTTATTCCGGAATGGTGTGAACGATTTGTTTGTTTGTTTAATTGAATTATAGAGGCGTTCGTCTGCAATAGACATGTACCTCTTGTTTATGGTGCCAGAGACACCTTCTTGATTACTACTGGGGGAAGGAATGGTGCCACATCCCCCAGGATTTTATGTTCTCACAGAGAACTTCTTGATTGTAACCGTTAGGTTGTAGAAACATTTTGTTCTTAACAACCTAAATGTAAGGCTCTTACATGAGTGGGAACAGAGAAAGCACGCACTCACGTTAGCATAGATTCTGTTTGCATTTAGTTCGCCCCTGGTGTCAACCCAGGCAGTATGTAACGTCCGCTGCGATTGGTCAGCAGCGATGACGTCACATTAGGACTCCTGGTCGTGTGGCAAGTGGAAATCGTTCCACAGCTTGCCACGTGTACGAAATCCGAGCGTGGTAAGGGAGGAAAGGTGCTCGACAAGCCAACCATGGATGTTGTGTACTTCCCGAAACGCCAGCCCGTACTTATTTCAAATCAAGTCCAGTTGTACTAATGGACAAAAAATACCAATAATGTGTAAGCCATCTCTGCAATTAATCAAATTTAAGAGTTTTTCAATTTTGAATAAATTTTAACGAACAAGTTTGAATTTAGTGTACAAAGTGTACATATTTGTATAAATAGAATACCAATCGGTAAGTCAAAATGACTTATTGTATCAGTTTTTTTTTTCGCATAGGTAAAAGTTTAGTCATGAATTTTGACGGCGGTGCCAATGTAATCCAATTTGTTTGTTGTATAAGTTTACCAAGAAGGGACACTAGTCAAAATGGGTCCCTATGTATTAATTATAGGCAATCTTGGAGCCCTAAGAAGGGCTTTTTTTACTCCTGAAATGTGCCACGCCGCTCTTCCAACCGCACGATTTGTTCCGCTGTTCGCTTTTCATGTTTGATGATATCCGGAAACAGGTAACCGTGGTAGGTGGCGATGTATGCAGCGGCTTCGATCAATTGGCTGAGTTGTATCCGGTATAGGCCCGTTTATAGTGCTGAGGGAGAACTCTGGTTCCGAAGCCCCATTGTGATGGTCTAGGTTGGAAGGAATCTAGGGATCGGAATGCTACATATTGGATTGCTCTGACAAACTGTCCAGCAATTTTTGTATTATGTAGCGGTAGACCAAGTCCCATTTCCGTATATTTTTCAACCAGGGGGTCGGTATCTTCCTTTGTTTCTGCTACCTCCTCTGCCCATTCTTCGATCGGTGAGCTTTGTTCATCTTCGGTCGATGTTGATACCTCGAGGTCAGCTGCAATGTCGTCGACCGTTGTAGTGGTTTCTTCAGGTATGATTGCCTTGGGGGTCGGTGTGGTTGAGCCTAACATGTCATTAAGCTTTTGTAACAGTTCCGACAAGGTTATTGTTGATAAGACTTCAGCTGGGTCAGAGTCCTGGGCCCTGCTAATGTTAACCGTGGGTATGGGTTCTACATTCAAGACTGTCGGCTGCTGTCTTATGTTGGTTGTGGTAGGACTGCTAACATACTGGGTCTGCAATTGCTGCTCCCTCTGTTGTTGCTGCTTTTTCTTTCCTCCACGACGAGATCTGGGCCTAATCCTTTGTTCTTCTTTTTCTTTTTCTTCCCATATCAATAGGAGTGTTGTTCTCTTATGTTGAGCTCGTAAGCTCCAGCCGGAGGCTATCTTCAGACTTAGTCCGTGGACTGCGCTCAACGCCTGTTGTGGGATAAATATTTCCGCCGCTAGCTCCATTGTTAGGTGTTGCTCCTTCTGTGTTCGCTGCAGACTTGGATAAGGTGTGAACGACGAATAATGTGGGTTCTTATAAAAAAAAAAAAGCGCGGACGTGAAGGAAAACATCCCCTACTTTTCTCATCTCATATTATCTACTTTCCACATACGCGAAGCAGCAATAAACAAACCCATAATCTACTATCCACACAAACGTACGTGAGCACTTACAAAACTCAAACTATACTATCCACACACGCTAAGCAGCAAAATTAAACCCAAAATCTACCATCCACACACGCAAAGCATTAAAATCAAACTCAAATCTACTATCCACACAAACTTACTTGATCACTTCCAAAACCAATAATCTACTATCCACACAAACGTACGTGAGCACTTACAAACACAAACACATACACTAACACTAGGAAAAAAGAGTCAGTGTTTATATTCACACTACATACACACATTGGCAAATGGATTACTATCTCTTTTCAAGTTTTTTGGCTAGCCCTGAAAAGGGCTTTTTTTTTTTTAAGAACTCCACTACACCTGGTTAATGATGGCACCTTCCAGGCCTGGCACCACACACACATCTTCTACTCCAATCTTTCCAGTTGACTCTCTTAGATGGGAGTACAGAGGCTGGATGAGTAGCATCTTTACCCCAATCTTCTGTCTCTGGCATTCTGAACACTTCTTCGTCCCTCTTTCTTTCCTCCTCCTCTTTTATTCTGCCTTCTTGTACTATGGCCTCCGCTGCCAGCTCATTTAGTATGCGCCTGGCATATTCCAGGTGCATCTGGAGTTCTAACAGTTTAGCTAGTCTGGTTTTCATTCTCTAGTGTTGATCAATCAACAAGGGTAGCTAGACTGCCGAGCGATTTTCAATTTATACGAAGAGCGAGGACGTGAAGGAAAACATCCCCTAAGACAAAACTTATATTACCTAGATCATGACCAAACAACGCGCGGACCTAAAAGAAACATTCACTCACTTTTTTTACTACCCATTACTAATTTAAAAATTTTCATTAAAGAAATAATATACTATCCATATACGTAAAGCAGTCAAATCAAACCCAAATCTACTATTCCCACACTTCAAACAACAAAATACATTATCATAATCTACTCTTCACACAAACGTACGTGAGCGCTTACAATCACACACACACTTTCTAAGCAAGATAAATAATTCATGTGCTTATACACTCACTTCTATTTTTTAACTTATTAGAGGCAATCGATTGTTATTTCTTTTCTAGAGGTTGGGGTAGCCCTGAAAAGGGCTGGGGTTTTTTTTGTTTGCTATGGCAATCTTTTATAGGTTCTAAGATTGCGGCCTCCTTTGACGATAGGGGTTCTCCCAGGATAAGGTCTGCTTCTTCGGAAAGAGAAGAAGAACTCTTTGGTATCGATACGACAGTCGACAAAGCCTCTGTCAAGTTCAAGTTGCTGTTGTTGCTGTTGCTGCTCTCTCTGCTGTTTCTGAAGTCTGTACTTCTCTGTCCATTCTTCTTTCTCCCTGTTAATTTCTTCTCTGAAGAGCTCTTCTATCAGGTCTTCAGTGACTTTTAACATTCTCACATTCTCTATCTCTTCTGGCTTCGGTATCAGACTGTGTCTGACCCTATGCAAATTCACGTAGCTTCGTTTAGCTTAGCTAGTCTGGAGCACATGTTCGTAGGAGGATGAGTCGACAATGGATGGTCAGACTGGAGACTGCCCCGGTTTTATGGTCAAAGCGCGGACGTGAAGGAAAACATCCCTACACGGTTTTCGAGTCGGAACGTTCAATGAGTGTCATGAGAGGGATAGTAAGAAATCAAAGAGCATGAATCAAGATTCCTATAGCAAAACAAACCACAAAGGCATTTTGTTTTCTTCAAAACACAACATTTTTTATTCATAATTACTTAACACTAACAAGTAACTATAACATTTTAACAATAACTATTAAATTTAGCATTAAACATTTTTTTCAAATCACAAATATTTTTTTTCAACTAACACATTATTTTGGACAGGGCTGACAACGTTGTGAATGAAATTGTGATTTCCACTGTTGGAAGTCATTAGGCCATTGATGGACACTACGTTTCCTAGCTTGAGACAAAAGATAAGCATAATGGTCACAAAACCATCAATCTACTTTCACATCGTTTCTAGAAGAATAACGAGAAACAAAATGAGTCACTAAATGTTCTAAGGAATAGCCCAGGCTGCGATAATGCAGAAAATACACACAATATTGTCCGCACACCAAGGAATCTGTACCTTGTAATTTCACATTATTAAATCGTGTGATCTGATCAATTCTTCTCATAAAGTCAATGATATCGTCTTCCAAAGGAGGCAATCCATACGAATCAAAATATTCCACACATCCTTCTCGAGGAAAATAAACGGCTACCCAGTGAGTTCCTGGGAGATGACTGTCGTCCGTGTTCATCACATAAGCTTGATGGTTTTGAGGTTTCCGATGAGGGAGTTTATCTTTAGCACATACGACAGGATTCCAAGAAGCAGTGTACGAACTGTGGTTCAAAAGATAATAAAGTTCCCACGTATCCATGTTTTGTGTGGTTTTTTTTTCTTTTTTCTTCTTCTTCTTCACAGGTAATGATAAGTAATCAATTCGATCCTGACTTTTTGCTTGAAAATGTCTGACAAGTAAAAGGCGTTTAGCTCCGACTTCTTACTCTGGTCAAAGAGAGATTCGATGCGACGGCACTCCAGAGACGTTAATGGAGGAGAAGAATGTTTATCCAAGCCTTTATACCACTCATTCAACACGAATTCTATCTCGATGAGACCCCAAGCTTTGTCCAGATATTCGTCCAATTTTTCTTCTTGACTTAACATCAGACATTTGTCGTGTTGAATTTGACTGGGATGATCGTTGTGACATCCATAGCACTCTTCCTTGATTAATTCTTTCATTTTATCTGCTAGGACTGTAGCAAAACAGGAGACTAAATGGGCTTCTTGTTCTGGCCATCTGGACTTCATCATGATAACTTCTTCGTCTTTGTCTTGGGATTCTTCTTCTTCTTCCAGTCTCCTCACTTTTCATGTCCAAAATTTCTCCAGTAGGTAAAGAGGGATAACAGTCTTCCATGGTTTCTAATAATCTAGAATGACTTCTCTCAAACTGTTGATTTCTATCGTATTATCAAATTCTGCATACAGGATGACGTTCATTGTGTGATCTGGAGGTGGATTTGCAAACTGAAGTTCCACACGAATCTGACCCGATTTTATAGGGTGGAAATGTCCCTCGTCGCTGCCTTGGTCTGGAGTGGAATCAAAACCCCACAAAGCATAGCCTCCTGCATAACCGTCGTACGAAATACCGTGACTGGTGTTGGTTCCTAACTGTCTCGTGGCTTCGTACAGGGACAAGTACGATCTCAAATAATTCTTCGCGACACCAAGGTTAGGCTCAAAGGGTCGGGTACACAAGGTCTTGCCGTCGCGACTGACTTCGATCTTGGACACATTGTAATGTTGAAACTCAAAAGTAGTTTGATCGTGGGTGATCGTTGAAGGCTGAATTCCTGACGATACCAACGATCAAACGTTTGGGTAACTGTCCTTGGAACAGATGATCTTCGATCATAGATCGCTGTCCAGCGGGAATCGTGAACGCCCTTGCAGAATTTTCTTACGACGGTCGTTAAACCCCACATTGTGAGGATTGTCATCTTCTGTCAGGGCTGTGTCGTTAAACGTGGTTACACCTGCCGTGTCAGGTTTCCATACCACGCAAGCATCCAGATGAGTGCTCTTGGCTTCTTTTCCGTACGTCAAGAGATTTTCCAGGTAGGCACGATATGGGTAAGTATCCATGCTGCTGCTGACCAGTGTGCTATTCAAGTACATGTTCACTTCGCTGAACAAGGAATGCATGAAATTGTTGACAGGAGCTACTCTAGCAGTGTCTGAGGGATTGGTGTTGTCCGCCATTTTGATCACTTTGACTTTCAAATACAGGTAACTGCTATTCAGATCGATATAATCTTCGGGCTGTCCTTTGATTTCAAAATCGATAGGAGCGAAATCCGTCAAAGAGGAGACGGGATGAAATTCCACCCACTGGGATTCTTGCATCGTCATCATAGTGGGTGGCATGGCAAACAGATTCAGTTCCGACTTGGAACAAGCGCAAGACTCTCGGTGCATCATTTTTTTCTGTGTCTCAATAATCGAAAACGTCTAAGTCTCGGACCGTTCTTCTTTTCTTTGCCTTTTTAGCTTTACAAGTGTGAAGTCTGGTGAAAGGGTGTTTTCTTCGTCGTCTCTTTCTACCTTGTCCTTGCTGTGGTGTCAGGGAAATAGAAATGCCTGACTCGGTAGCGTGCAGGGCATTTATAGGTGTTTCTCGTCGGCCTAAAAGGTCTTTACCCGTTTGCAGCAAGACATTTTTGCCTGCCCTCAAGAAGGCTTCTTTGGGGCTTTGTTTGTCGATGATGACATTTTGGAGAAATTCTTTGCCTTGCGTCAGTGCAACATCTTTCAAGGCGTGCAATCCGCGTGTCACCATCGGTTTCAACACCGGAGCCACCGAACGAAAGGCTGATTATAACATATCTCCTAAACCGTGTCCTCGCTGTCGAGCAACGCCTCGGTACACTGGATACATGACTTACGAGTCGTGAGAGAACCGTTTTCGAAAATGGAGTTTCACCGTGACTTTTCCTTTGGTGAATGGAATATTTTGTCCCAAATCTCCTTTTATAGCAATGTTGACCGTGTCCAAATAAGACTTGCTGACAGGCAAATAATGAGGATGTACAAACTCGCGGTGAACGTGATAGGTGTTTCCACCTTCCTCGTCAGCGGCCGTGGCAGAATCCACTTTGAAAGGAATGACACGAAGTAACGGTACGGAGGTGTGTCCCACCACGTTGTACTCCACCACATAGGAGTACACAAAGATCAAATTCAGTCCTTGGTTCAGTTCTACCGGGGCACCCAAAAACTTGGCAAAAGAATCGTTGTCGTAAATGACTGGTAATTCGACTTTTTGTTGTTCTACTTTCTTCCTCAGCTCCATGTCTCGCCCAACATGGCAAACAATTCAGGACAAAATAAAATGGACATAATTTTACCCCACTCAGGAAATTTCATCAGGAAGCGACGAGCTACTTTATGGTATTCCATGGTGACACTTTTTTGACACTTTCCAAAGCTTTCAGAAACACGACATTAAACCTGGAGGCTATGGTGCTCACCAAATGTTGACCACTAAAATAATAGCCTGGGGGAATGAACAAGTGATAGGTGGTCCACTTTTGATTTTTTGTGCTAGGGGATTTCTTGTCATAGTTGACATGGGTATCCAAGTACTGTTGCAATGGTTCGTCATGAACTTCCACCTCAAAAAATATTTGATTCCGTAGGACATTGAGGACTTGGGTCGGGTGAATAATTTCTACCAAAGCCACTTCCCAATGGGCTTCGTGATCTAATTGGATGGCCTGAGGTAATTTGGCCGTGTAACAGCACAACGTGTTCTTGGGAAACACCTCCATGGAGCTGTCACTGGGTAAGGTTAAGTAAAATTGGTTGTTACTGTTCATAATTCCGGAGTTCAGTGGCTGTCCGAGGGGTTACTGGACGTCAGAGGAGTGTCTCCGCTCAAAATGGGATTGTTATTGGAGTGGTGACTGACACTGGCACTGGACACAAGATTACCGTTGTTCCCGTTCGAAGTGAATTTGACGGAGGGATTAGGAAGCAGGTAACCGATGCAACTGCTCAATAAAATGGTCCACAATTGTTTGTCTCCTTGTTGCAAACTCAGCTTGGCAATGGCTGCACCGATGACACAATACACCACGAAGATTTGGCAGAAAAAGACGATTTGCGTTTTAGGCACACGTTCTCCACACCACACCCACAAGGGTTGTTTCTGTAAATCGTGCAGAGAAGAACTGGGTGAAGGAGTGGTCACAGTAGCTGCGTCTGTGTGAAAGGGTATAATGGTCACTTCTTTTTATAGGCGATGAGTTGCGAAGCGTCGATCCAAGAATCAAAACTGGGTGGATATCCTTTCCAACGTACTTTGACTTCTTTGACACGTCGTTTGCCCACTTTACGGGTTCTGCGTTCGAGAATGCTTTCGATGTCGTACACGTCTTCTTTTTTGGTGACACGTTGTAACTCGGGCAAATAAAACGTTCCTTTGAGCACTTCTCCGTTCATGTCTTCCAATTTATAGACGGCAGGATGACGGCCATGCACTCGTCCAGTGACACGAAACAATTCGGTAGTCCAGTTGGGTAAGTAACCTTTGTCGAAAGTACGTTTGGTTTTGCCAATGCGTACCCAATCTCCTACGTCCAACACTCCACTTTTTTTGGGGACAGCCCTCGTCGGGGACGTACCAAACAGGCGATCAGACACCAGCACTTCGTTATCGGGAGTCACCTCTTACGGGGCACGTCCAATGCTTCGATGGTAAGATTGGTTGTACGCTTGCACCAGGTGCGGTAAGATGTCGATGTACTTCAGAGTGTGGTGATGCGTAAAATATTTCCACATGCGTTCCTTCAAAGTGCGTTGTAAACGTTCCACGATGCTGCCTTTGGTTTCAGGATTCTCGGTGGCAAAAAATGAATGTCACGTTTCTTTAATTCTTTTTGGAAAGCTTGGTTCAGAAATTCGGTACCTTTGTCCGTTTGCCATCGAAGAGGGTGACGACCGCTTTGTTTCAACACCCGTTGCAGGGCTCGCACTAACTCGCTGCTCGATTTGGAAGTCAAGGGCACAACCCCGGCAAATTTGGAAAAGATGTCGATGACACAAAACAAATATTTGTAGCCACGATTGTAGCTGGCTAAATGAGACACATCGGCTAAATCGGCTTGCCATTGATGATCGATGCCTTCCACTCGGGTGCGACTTCTGGAAAACTTGCGTCGAATGGGTTTGTGTAAAGTGTAGGTAGCTTGTTCTTGTAACCATCGTTGCACTTGAGGTAAACGGAGACTTTTCAGTCGAGTTTTGGCAGCCCGATACAATTTTTGAACTCCTGTGTAACCTGCAGGATGAGACGGATCGTAGTAAATGCTGGCTAACACTTTTTCCATTTTTTGTTTGTTAATAAGGCACCCACTCTTGGAGGATGCTACTCTTTTTCTCTTGGGGTATTTTCTTGGATAGTAATGCTTTGCGTTTGCGACCTGCAATAGGTGTCGCAGAGGAGGATGTCTGAACAGGGGATATCTTTTCTTGTTTCACTTCTGTCTTCACCTTCTTTTTCTCTTCTGATGAAGAAGGGGTGGTCATCATCTTTTTAATCCATCCAATTCTGGAGGTAGATGGTGTTGTTAACTTGCGTACTTTTCCTGGTGGAGTCTGAAACCCTTCTTCTTCTTCTTCTCCTTTTTCTGTCTTCGTCACTGGTAGTGGTGGTGGTAGTAGTGATGGTGCTGGACTTTTCATCAAGGTCTTAAAATCTTTCAGAGTGGGAAGAGCTGTTTCGTCTGAGGCTTTCTGGTGAAAGAGTTGCAGTCGTTGCAAGAGTTGACTGTACTTTTGCGATTTTTCTGTTTCGGACAAATCTTGGCGATCCATCAAGGACTGCAATTCGTGTTGTAACTGGGACATCTCGCTCAAATTGGGATTGGGAGGTAAATGCGGGGTGCGTTGTTCTTGCCAACGATGGTATTCCATGCATCGTTTGTAAGGCACTAAAGCTAGTTTTCTTCCTTCCATGGGCTGTCAAGGGTCAATTCTGAGATCTTGGGACTTCAGAGGTCCCTTTTATCTTGCTCCCACCAGTCCTCCCAACACGGTTCCCAAGACTCCTTTCAGAAATGGGCCTAATAAGAGGGGTAAAATTCCTCCACGTTGGACCAACATCTTCTTCTTTTGACGAATGGGGATTTTCTTTTGAACCATTTGGCGAAGAACGTGACGATGTTTGCCTAAGCAATGTTTCTGGTGTTTGGACAATGGGATCGTGCCTTTTAACACGTTCAAAGAACATTCGCACACGGTATCGATGACCTCTTTGGAAGCCGTTTGAATGAGTTTTTTTCGCAGGGGTGGAGAAGCTTTGGACAGGACAGATAACATGTCCCCATTTTTGACTAAACGTGGAGGCAGTCCTTTCCTTTTCTTTCCTTGGGGTTTAGAAGAGAAATGTTTTCTGGAGGATGACATCTTTGCTTGTGGGTTCCGGGACATTCACCAAATATACACTAACGTCGATGACTTAACACACGCCCTTTTATCTTTTTTTTGGGACTATCGCTTTGTCAGAAAGGTGACAATGTTTTTTCCAAAATCCCCAAGGAATCCTCCCCTTTGTTGACGCCTCTTTTTCTTTGAACGACTGTATCTTTTCTTAGCGTAACGTCGATGCTTGACTAAGCGCTTTGTCGGATGACGAGTCTGCCTTTGTCTTTTTCTTTTTTGACGATAGTGAAGGTGTGCACTTCTTGGAGGTGACATCTTTTGGAAATTCACTGATACCCCTACTTTGTCGCAGGCCTTTTTTATACTGGAACGCGTCGCCACTGATTGTCTTTACGTCGTATCAACTTGAGGACAGGGATGACACGTCATGCAGGGGTATGCAACGGACTAAATCGAGCCAGTTCTTGCTTGGACAAATCCAGTAAATTTTGTAACATGCCCGATCTTTCTTGAACTTTGATTTTGGAAGCAGGTACTTTGTGAGCAGCGGCCACTGCCGCTAAATTGGAGGGTCCTACCACTGGGGAAGTTCTTGGGGTCATCAACGGAGAAGTTCTTGGTATGATCAACGTCTCCAAGTACTTTTCAGTTCTTGGTGTCATCAACGGAGAAGTGGATGAACCTGAGGCTACCGGAGACGAGGTCACCGCCGTTGCAGGTCGTGGTTTGCGAGTGTAAGGTTGTGTCCTGGCCGAAGTGCCTCTCTTGCGACTAGTTTTCTGTGGGCTTTTCTTTTTCTGTGGACTGCATTCCTTCACCTGTTCTCGGCACCCCAACATGTGGACTACCGTGGAGTCATCAACTATCATTTCATCCATGATGTTCCGGACGGACATACCGATGTATGTCTGATCCAAGTGGACAGTTGTCCACAGGACATACACCAGCCTGTGGATAAGAAGGATATATGTGGAGAGGTAAGGATGCCTAAAGAGAGTATTAGTATATGGCCCTGCAGTCAGGCGCAGCATGAGAAGAAGAAGATCTCACAGATGCCCTTTATGTTAATATTAAGGGTATATTAACATAAAACCAAAGGTCCTTTACAGGGCCCCTTCATAGGTCTCGAAAAGACCTTCAGTTTCATTGCCTATCCCATTTTTTTAAAAATGTCTGTTGTCCATATTGTGTGTGTGTGTGTGTGTGTGTGTGTGTGTGTGTGTGTGTGTGTGTGTTCTATCCCTCTCCCTGTTCCATTTCCATAGACCGATAAGGTCGGGACCTTATTAAAATAGGGTCCCGACCATGTTCCATTTCCCATGACGCTATACAGACCCACCCTGTTCAATTTCCCTTGACGCTAAACAGGCCCAAGATTTTTTTTTCCATGTTAAATTCCTTGACGCTAAACAGGCCCACGGTTTTTTCCCATGTTAAATTTACATAGACGCTAAACAGGCTCAGGGTGGTTTTTAATGCTAATAACAAGTGACGCTGAATCGCCCCTATTCACTACTCATACTCTTGTCTAGGTCTTCGGAAACTCGAAAAATCGTAAACTCAAACGAAATTTTTCGTCCCGCAGAGAGTTCGAGATTTCGATGTTCAACTTGACTGCATTGTAGTAGTCTTCAATAAAGTAATTCTGGCCCAAAACCCTATTTTGTAATGGACGACAACATAATTCTTCTCCCCTCCATGGTCCCTTCAAATTAGTCTAAACAACTACGAAAACAACTTTGTTGAGGCAACAGCGTCTATTTCATAATCGTTTATCCGTCGGGGACATGTTATTGAATCGTCGCCGTCGTCAAAAAAGTAGGGGTTTGATCCAGAAACACCCCTTTTAGAAGACTACTCATATATTTCACACAAAGTTACAAGAGAATATTATGTGATATTTCACACAAAACTGCTTGAGACTGATAGCGATTTACTGTAGCAACCAGTCCAAAAAATCTACTTTACTAAAATGAACATCATATTTTTGTATCCTAACGCTAATGTGTTAATGCCATCAGAACATTATCTCTTATCATCGAAATTGCAAGGAACATATTTTATTATGACATCAGTCTCACTTTTGTGACAATTTGACTTTATTGCCATCATTTCAACATGACCACTAAAACCATCTAACGCCGACTTGTAATTATTTCCTTTTATTCCCTTGGCTCGTTTCTTGACCTTATTATCAGATAATTTTAAGCAATACATTTTACTACGTAATCCGATAAAGTCCGTTATAATTCTCATTGAAACTTAATCTTTAAACTTTTCTATTACCTTTTATTGTCATCGCAGTGAAATCCACTTTTTGTTAGATAATATGAAACATCAAACAGATCCCGGTGTTCATAAATTTCTTTGTACATATCATCAGATTATATCTTGTATATGAGTGAATCAGTGTCAGTGAACAGCAACTCTGCATCAGGCCACTCAATCTTAGCAAAATTGTAATGAAAGTCGTACATTAACGTCTTTGATATCTCAAACACTGCCATAAAGACATCAAGTTGTTTATTCAACTTCACGTTTGCTTTTCTCTTATGTATCGCGACAAGATTTTCATTAAAATTTGTCATACTACCAAAATTATTAGATGATACAAGTTTATTACGACGTTCAGCATTATTGACGATCTCAATATTGACTCGCTTTCGAATATTTTCCACGGTCTTTCCGAAGACGCAATTGTTCATGAGCTTGAATAAGTTTTTCTTAGATTCTGTTGTTGCACTCCTCTTCGTCTAGTATTAGAGTAAATATAATCTTTCATCCAACGCTACTGATTAAACTTTAACACACGATGAACTTTTCTTAGTATCAGACCATGATCAAATGCCGGTTTCAGATTTTGATGGTGCAAAATATATCTCCGTTTGTCGCGAAGATTAGGAACTAGTTTTTGAACAACTGATTTACCACTAGTGCTAGACGAATAATTACGTTGTTGATCTGATAGCAAATTATAGTCGATCAACATTGATTGGTGACAAAATGGATAATCGTTACGAGTGTCATGTAGCTTCACAGGATATTCGAGATCAACTTCAACAAAGTAACCAATATCATCAGGTACAATTTTATCCGTTTCTTTGGAAACTGATCCGGACCTATCCAATGAAATCCGCCATACGGCATAGGTTCAAACATTGCATATCCATAAAGATTATTTGGGTCAAGATAAAGAATGAAAACGATGGCAATCTCTAATCATAGTCGTTCATATACATATTATTAGCTTTCGCATACTTTTTTTATTATAACGCTTATTCTACCTCTGCTTCCAATTTCGATAAAATTGAACATGTCAGGATCTGTCAGAAACTTCAGTTGTATTTTGCTGTTCTTGAGTAATGCATCCCAACTTAATTCCGATGCTGAACAGTACCATTCTGGATCAAGTCCGTAGCTATCAGCGCTGACATATCTAAAAATTTTAAATATATCTGCGAGCAACAACACATCTGTGATCAGATACAGGTCATGATAATCTCCAGAGGTTTTACAGTCAAATTTATTCTAAATTTGCTCAGCGTAAGCATAGTCGTCATCGCCGACACTTATTCAAGAATAAAAACTTTCCTGGTCAGGTAGACTTGTTTTGTTAAATTTAACCCAGTCCTTTTCTTGTAAGTAAACTTCATTTGTTTCACCAAAATTATCAGTCAAATTATCAAACTTTCCACATCCTTTCACAAGCTCATAAAACGATGCCGCCATAAATTGTAAACTGTCAATAAATCTTAACTTTTCGAGTGTTACTGACATATACTTTTCAGTATTGATTAGTATACAGTTTATTTTATCGTTGTTATCGATTTTTAGGCGGTTTATTATATTTTTGTTACCGAACGCTTCCGTGATTATGAGAATCATATGACCACGGAAATTATGTGGAATGGTATATTTTAAATTATATTTGTCATGAGCTGGACCGTGATATTTACCTGTAATATGATAATGATCTTTTACTCGATCTTGAAGCGCAAGCGGTGTAAACACCTGCTCACAAATAAGACATATTTTTGGTGAAGCAAATTCAACTTCTTCTTTCATTGTAAACGGTTTCATTTTAGTTGTCCTACCGAGCAACAGCATGATGGCATGAACCTCGTCGATATGGTTTTTCAACGACCACAGAGCAGCTTTGACACCACGATAAAGCTTAACAGGTTTTGATAAACTTTTATCAACAGTACATACGATTTTGTATGCGACCCCACATGGAACATGTTCTTGTACTTTTGCTGTAGAAGATTTATCAGGATTTATTTTCTAATCATGTAACCGGAAGCAGAATGGACTCAAAATCGTAGTAGATTATAAAAGGAAATTTCATTTTATGTATGTAATTCGGGAACTGTAATATATTTTCATCTTTACCTGGCATATATATTCGTTGTACATTAGAATAATATTCTAGGTGACGATCTAATACCAGCTGGGACTTGCAACCGTATATACATATCACACAGACACACATACAATTCTTTATTTTTGTGTTTGTTATACTGCCAACCGACTAACCAGTGAAAGGTTTTGATCCAGACGTAATGATTTTTATAGAACAGAAGTTCATTGTTGTTTGTTGTGATCTCGCGAGATCTGATGCAGCTGGATCGCAGGTATATCTCGGATTTATTTTTTGTGTATCATTATCTACTCCAAACACGTTAATACCATCCGGTAAAAGTAAAGTGTTTTCTTGCTAAAATTTTGGACTTTGATACTCAGAAACAGGAAATACAATATTGCTAAAGTTGAGACTGTTAACATCAATGATATAACTTGTCATTCTGACGGAGTGTTTATCTATTGGGAATAACGCTATTGAAAGCATTTGTTGTCGCTGTTCTTGACATTGATACAACATTTTGTGTTTTTTATTTTAGTTGGTAGATCGACATATGAGCTACCTCGCAACGAATTGTATTTCATAGCATGAAACAATATTTATGTTATTTTATGGAATCTCCAACCCGATCCAGATGTTGTGCATTCATCAACTTTTTTCTGTATCTCCTTGAGATATATCATCTGCCAATGACATTAAATTTGTGCCAATCAAAATTCTACGAGATAGCGTTGTATTGTAAGAACTGATGCTGTCGTTATTGTTGATCGACTAGCCGATCTCACGATATAATCAACATTGAAAAACGAATATGAAATTGTACACTAATCTTCAGACCCTCATGCGTTGCAAACTCAGATTTTACTGTTGGCTGAAGAAAATAAAACAGATTTTCAGATGAAAAATTTGTTAGTAAAAGTTGATTATCAACTCTCCAGCTGTTATCGAATCCGGCAAATTCTGTTGCAATTTTTGTTTGGCTGATATTTTGTCACGAACGAACTTTGTTTTGCGATATCTACAAGTTTCAACATCTTATAATACTTTGTTTTATATTTCTCTAATAGCATGATACGAAATTGCTAATTAGAGATTTGAAAAACTTATAGTATATGATGGCAAATTTATACCAACAACCCATTATCATCAATAGTCTTGCAAGGTGCCATGAAAGATCATGGTGTCATCCAAAATATAACCTGTTTACCGGCAATGAACTTGGAGTGATTATTAATCTTAAAACTAAAGATTTGTTCGGGATTATAACACAAGAAGGTTATACAATTAAAGTAAAGTTCAAATATGATGCAAAGTACACTGACATGTTCTTGCACGACTTTATCTGGACATTGTTCTGCGATGGTATTCCATCCAGCTGAAATGCAAGTTTATCATGTCAATGATCAAGTCACCGACGATAGCATTGCAAATTTGTCTGTGAGAGGAGAGTCAAACCACATCCGATGTATGATCTTTACCAGGCTAGCAGAGGAGGTATTGTCAGAAACATCCGAACAAGAAAAGTTCTTGGTCGTGTTGGTAATACTGGTTATTTGATGGTCATGGTTAGAGATACACAAAATAATCAAAATTTATATTATCGCATAGGTTCGTGTTTGAAGTTTTCATGAATTAATCCCAAGTGGTTTAGTTATAGATCATGTCAACAACATAAAAATAGATACTCGACTCCATAATTTGGAACTTGTGTCACAGCAGGAAAACGTCGAGGCAAAAGAGGTGGTAATAATTTCGAAAATCCAGCTAGACCTGTTGCATCAACAAACCCTGTTACAGATGAAGAAATATTATTTTCTTCAATCTCGTCAGCTTAAAAATATTTCAATATTCATTCAGCGTCAATAAAATTTGTTGATGATGGTATTATAAATCAGCTTTTTCAAAGCGATCTAACGTTAGAATTTTATTTAAATATCAATCATTCATTGTTTAAGATATTTGCTACATCACTGTTGGTCAGAGAGCAGTTGACATATTTGTTTAGAGCTTCTCTGTCGTACTCAATCCAGATTTACCACATTTTAGCAAACGATCGACTTCGACGTTGTTAAACAAAATAAGATTATTTTTTCTCGTTCTACTTCGAAGCGGTCCATCACATTAACATTACCACGAAACGTGTTTCTTATAGCTTCTTCAAGCTTATATGTGTTTACAACATTAGCTCTAGTAACAAACCATTCCATGTTATTCAAATATTTAACACAAAATTAGAGTGCTTTGTGCTCTTTTGATTAAAGATCGATCTTCAGATTATCTTTAAGGTTTTCTCGGGTCAAGCAGCAATGAGCCCGTTTTATGACAGTTTCCGTGTCATATCTGACAAATATTTTTAAAAAAATCTTTTCCAAGATCCAATGCCTCGAAATCTATTAACAGTACCTCAAAAGCCGAGTAAGGATCATATCCAAAGATAAGATTAACATGCATGAGATCCGTTTCATCATCGCCAATGAAAACTTTAACAGCGTCAAATAGCAATTCATATTTAAGATTTTAGCTGTCAATACTTCTTACTTCATCTGGCATTTTTATTATTCATATTAGATAAAAGTTTTTTGCATAATGTCGCTGATAAAACATGATATATTTCAACAACTTGCTTATCTTCAAGCTAGTATTTATAAAATTGAAGATTGTAATCGACTGACAATAACATATCAACATGTAGAACAATTACAATTTAATCTCGAAACATATTTGTTTCCTGTACTCGATGATCAACTTGCCGATGAACAAGGTAGTATACCTCAACATGAACAAGTTTATGTTGAAGCGCAATCACGAAATAATGTCAAATATCATCTTGCCAAAGAGATTTTTAAAAACTGATTTTACTGTCACAGAGCATAACACATTTTGGGATATGTTTAAGCCGTTTATGCGTAATGGACAACTAGAAGTTTCTGGTCGTCAACAAATATAAAATTTGATTTTAATTTTGTAAAGATCTTAAACTTGTTGACAGATTTAACTGAAGATCGAAGACAACGTTTAATATCGTTGTGTAGACCCGTTAAATGCAAATCTGTTCTGCTAAAATATGAAAAGATCTATGACGATGTAGTCAAAGATCTTTGATTTCACAAGTTGGAATCCAGCTGTTAAAACTATCACCCTAACCGAGTCATTTAACCAAACTTCGATTAGCACGTATTTTTATCACTCGTTCTGTAAAAATTATATCTTGTGTTGGTAGTTGAAGTTCCTGGTCGTATAAACTTCCTACCTCTTAGTTTGCAAGATCTTTTAGCTTGTATGTTACCGGTTTTGTCATTAGAACCTTGTCAACGACAAAAACTTCCTCTGACCAGTTTGGGGTAAAACCTTTTTTAAATGTATTTTTCGTAAATGAAATTCTAACACGATCACCAACGTTAAGCTTATGTCTGCGATATATGTTCTCGTTTGCAAGAACTGGATTTTAATAGCATTTTCGGCGACATACTTGATCCGGGTGCGGATAGTGTCTTATGTTTAGCATAATCGTAATTTAATATCATCGCTGGCAGATCATCAAAATATCTGTTAGTGTTGTTTGCTGTAAGATAATTGCAAATCTTTTCTTTTATCGTAAGATTAACTCGTTCGACAACGACACTCTTTCTTTTGTTATCGGTAACATAATTTTTATATTGTTTTGTTTAAGAAGCTGCTCAAAACGGTTATTTAAAAAAAAAAAAACTCTGATCCATGGTCGGCCCAGATTTTATTTGGTTTTCGCTCCGTCTTACCAAGAATATCTTCTAACACATTTGTTATCGTCGATCCAGTTTTATCAAAAATAGGAACACTAAACGTTTATTTGCTAAGGACGTCAATGACGTTAAACAGATACAGTTTGTCATCGTTGTACTGTGCAATGTTCTGCATATCTGCGAGATCTATCGCCCTGATATTATCAGCTGTGTTTGCGAAGGCCCTCCTTCGTAGAAACTTGTCTTTTAGGTCTGTAAAGCTCATGCGCTAACTGATTTGACGCAAGTTTCTGAGGCAATGTGGATGCTTGCATCAGAGTGCTATGCATCCCAATGCCAAGCTTACACTTTGCTCCAATGTTACCTTGTACTAGTTTTCTCTCAAATCGTTCTCGCATATTACCTTGTTTCATCTGTCGTAATTTGTCAAGCATGACCCGATCGATACCTAGTTTTGTCGTCGACGTGATTACTATAACAAATATCATGACGCATCGCAATTGCATCAACTGCATTGGAAGGCTCTTGTCCTGGCAAAGGATTGTCGTTTTCATCGAGTTGCTGATGAAGTGGATTGCATGGTCCGGTGTATTTATGTCCTGGCAATGTCCAACTACCCTTTGGTTTCGGTACTTTGCCAATAATTTTATGTATATCCAATCCTGATCCGATGACAGCTGTATGATTGCATCGCTGGTAATAAGCAACAATCTTATTTTGTTCAAGGCACATATCTTTGTTCACATCTTCGCAATTACATTTCAGTTATTTTTAGTCGCTTACTAAAATAACTTTATCGTCGGATGTTATTGTCGGAGTGCTAGCACTCTGGGCTTGCATTGCACAAACACCAGAGATTGTATCACCGGATTTATTTTGTTTAATAAACATACTATTTCTCTTACCACAAATAGCACAGACACTTTTTCAGCATTTTTCTGTTATTAGCGGTTGTTTCTGTTGTTTTATCGATGTTACTGGTTTTTGTTCTGCATTTGAGACAATATTTTTTTCATTTTTATCTTGATATCAGACAAAATCAATGTTAAGATCGTTTACGATCCAAGTACCTCTTTACGATCATCAATGATACACGGAAACGGGTCAAAGTGCAGAAAAACTTAGAAATTGTTGTGTTTAGATCCGCTACCGGATCCAGATATTTGTTTGATAAACATAACACAACAGTAACCACAAGCTGACGTTCCAACCGGTTGAAGCTGATTCGAGTTATAGTTTGTTTGTTTTTTTAAAAAGACATACTGTTTAATAACATCACTCGGAAGAAGACTAAACGAATCGATGTATTTGTTGTTGTAAAGAGCTACCCAACGAGTTCCATATCCGTCTTTGAAATTTTGTATATTGATGATACAGCTTTGATTAGTTTCTCGTGATCGATCAGTAAACTCATCTTTTGAAAATACTCCAATAAATCCTATAACATATTTAAGTTTATCAGCAATTTCAAAATTATTTAACGCAGACGATTTCATCTTTCAAGTTCCAGAATTCGACGACGATTTCATCGTCGGGTTCCCTGTAGCATCAGTTCTCGATCCCGTCATCCGCGAATCTGTCTCCACTTTGGGTATACCTGTATTGGTCGTGCTTGAACGCCATGACCTATCCCAAACAGGTTTGGTAACAACCTTATTGCTATCCCTGCTAGCAGCCGGCCAATGAATCCGCCCCTGAACGTGTTGCGGTTCGTTCTTGTGGTTCTTTTTTCTTTTTGTCATACGCTATGTGAGATCCAGTATCAGCGTCCTGATATTTTTGCATCGCCTTCATGAGATACATACAAACACGAGATACATTTTTTGTTAGCATCATCTTCAAAACTGCATTCGATCGTTCGTGTATGATACTGCTTAGAGTTTATTCTGACAAATATTCGTCTGACCTCAGCGATATCAAAAACAGAACCATTTCGTAGTTGATTATTACCTCATTCTTGACGTTGAAATACAACAAATATATGTCTCAGTAACTGCTCGCTAGGCGCTGTTATTATTCGCCATGTGTTATCATTCGAATTTGGTACATTTATCTGATAAACCTTATGCTGTTTGAAATATATTTTTCTGCTGTAAGCGGCTAACATAGTTTTGAAGTTCTACTAGTTTTTAGACAGATACAACAACTCGAGGAATCCATAGCGCAAGTCGTGAAATCACAACCTGAAGATTATTAGCAGGATCACCACCACCACCAGCAGCAGAAGTTCTCATCAAACAATTGCTTTGATCAGCTCTGCCAAGTATAAGCGTATGTTTTAGATAATACCTTGTTGTAGTAGCGGCGAACCCCAAATATTGTGCTCAGCGGTAACATCATCGTAATTTTTTTGTTCCGTTAGAAACCGCTTTTCTTTTAGCGTAATCTTCGTTGAATGTTCGATTTCTGACAGTGGTGTTATTTATGATACGATTTGCCACTGCTAACATTGTAGTTTTAACAGCATCAACTGCAGGTGGAGTAATTTCAAGAATATTACAAAGAAATGTAAGAGAAGTTATTATCGCAGTTGTATGAGCTGATGCTGGTGGTGATTCAATTCCAAATGTACCAACGCTTGCTCTAAGAAAATTTCTTACTATAACTTCCCTTGTAGAATCATCAGCTCCAGCTGCAAGTTCACCAAAATAAGCAAATTCGTTTGAAACTGCATTTCCACTTCCAGTATCTTTCCACCACATCATGTTTATTGAAACAGTTCTCGAATAATCATCGCTGAACGACACCAAAAATAGCTCTTGAAACTGGCAAGTGCATATAAATATATTCGCCTGTTTGATTAGCAAGTTGATATCATGCACTTTTAAACAAGCTCCTGCCGCTATTACAAGTGCAACTTGTGTATTGACGCCAACATCACCATTAGCAGTTGAGCTGTTCTTCTTATACTACCTTGAACTTCAAGTACGGCTTTATGCGGCAACAAAAATACATCTTCATCCCTCGTATTAAATATTCTGATTCCCATCTTGTTAGGCTCACTAAAGTTCTCGTCGAGATATTCAATGTACTCAAACTCCGTTGCAGAGTCGTAGACGGTTATCTCATCAGCAAGGTCAAGGTAGGAGACAAAAATTGTATGTTGCTGTTATCATCGCATGTGCTGTTTCTGATGAAGGTGCTATTTCAGAAATAACATGTTTTATGTAATTGTTGTCAGCGATAGATGTGAGACCGCTTTGAGGTCCACCTTTAATTTTATCAAGATCTTTTGTCCGACAGCTGTTTCTGCTGAAGATGCGGCTCCTGTTGCAAAAGACTTTCACGCGTCTAACGTGATTTGTGCTACTTTGTGAGCTATTCCAGGTATATCTTCTATTATCTTTGAAAAAATATTTTTTTTTAAAAATCACCTACGATTTTTCTGTGATAAATGTTTCGTTGTTTCATCTTGTTATACAAATTGTCTGGTAAAATTGACTGAGGTGAGCTAGTTCACTATAGTCAGTTGCTGACACTTAGATGTAGACAGGCCCGGCCCTAGGATGTGCGGGGCCAAGAGCAGCAAGCGATGAACGGGACCCCCAAGCAAAACAATTGCATGCCGGAGTTGATTTCCTAAAGGAGCGGGGACCAAGGCGGTTGCCTCGTTCGCCTTGCCCTAGGGCCAAGCCTGGATGTAGATATTAAGTCACAATTTCATTGTTAAGATCAGTCTGACGGCCTGATTGATCGGTAAGAGTCATCGTGATAGATATTTTATTTTCGACACTGATCGGATAGTATATTATTTGTCTCGGATTTAATTGCATTAACGAACGAGGCGGAACATCAGGATTAAACGAATAAATTCTCCGTCCTTGGCCAACCCGTGTTGTGTATGAACCAGTTGCAATAGAACAGGTGATCAATATTGTGTTCAAATCTGTAATGTTAACAGCTGACTCGCTGTCATACGTTACTCTCGCAGATATTGATTCGCTTTGCGGATCTGATCCGTATTGTTGTTTGGTAAATCCTAATAATGATACTATTGTGTATTGGCTACTAAGATCTACAAGCAATTTGTTTTTAGTGTTATTCTAGCTCATAAGGTGTTGTAATTCGGGATGATCTCAAGAGTATCAGATGATATACCACTACTGCCAGTGGTGATAAGATATTTTATTGTTTTGTTGACATATGTGACGTTGTAGGTGCCTTGTGGAATCTTAACAGATTTCCATTCGATGATGCCATGGATTTTCACCGCGAAGGTAAAATCGTCATTGACGTTAGTTTTAACATTTGCCATAGTGTGCCAGACAGTAGCAGATACTTTCCGATCTCATACTGTTCAAATCCAATACAGGGTTATAAAAAAAAAAAACTGAAACGTTTCCGCTGTTTAATGTCGTCTGAGATGAATCGAGTAGCAATGTCTTCGACGACATTTTTATTTGTTATTCGCAGATAAAAGCATGATCACGGTTTGTGTTAGCGAATCAAGTCGCTGTCTAACACATAAGACTCGTCCAGTGTTATAGATCCATTCGATCTTAGATGATCAGGTATTTCAACTATTTCATTGTCTATTTCTGTGCTAGTCTTTCCAGCTTCCTTTGATCAGATGAGCCACAGCAGTCGATCAATAATATCAGCGGCTGAGTTAAAGATCTTTAAACTTTCTCCTTCAACAGATTTGAATGAAACATCAGAATCAGCTGATTCTTCTTGCGCACCTTGTTCATCTTGTTGTTTGACCTTGAGGTAGACCTTGTTGAGACAAGCATCATTAAAATCATCTTTGTCCTGCTGATAATTGATTTTATATATATATATATATATATATATATATATATATATATATATATATATATATATATATATATATATATATATATATATATATATATATACACACACACACGATCGTAGTTGAATATGTCGTTGAGTAGCAAATTCATTAAAAGTTTGTTTTGCAAGATCCAGTACTTCCTACTACCAGGTAATGACAATCTGGTAACTCAAAGTTATGTTTATTTTTTTTTTTAATCATTCTGTGTCATAGTTTATTATGCTCATCATATAACATGTGCAAAAAGAGTTGTTCTGATAATTTTATCAGCAGCGTATAATAAACATGCGTTACTACACACAGTTTGGTAAGTTAGTAAGTGGTTCATTCGATGAAACAACTGCAACTATAACAGATGTTGATCTAACAAATTATCTGAAGAAACCCGGTGACATAATGACCGGCAACCTTATATCAGGACAACGACTGTTAGATCTCCTCCTGTCAACGTCAATAACACACAAGCCGTTAGTTATAATCAGCTAACCACTGCAGTATCTGAAAAGATTCCACATGCATGTGGCATAATAACCGGCGATATAAACAAGCCATGTAAGAAAATAATAAACCTGGAGATAACTTATCCGCCGTCTAATCAAAATCTTTCTCAGGCGGTGAGTAGGAACCAACTTAACATAGTAGCGGATGTAAAAATAAATACATCTGATGATTTTGTACCAGGTACTGTTTCATTTATCAACGGTGGCAAAATAACATGACTACCAACATACTTTCCTCCGAGCGGAGAATCAGATGCAACATCGTATGATAGGCTGAAAAGATCATTAACGGTGTACATGAAACTTGCTGAAGGATTAATGATAGGTTCGTTAGACATGGGAGGTAAAGGGATATACAACACACAACTCGATTATACCCCATTGTCCAACGATCGCTGGGTAGCAAACGAAACCTTTTTCAGACAAAATTTTGTCAAAAATCTGGCGACACAATGACAGGTAATGTTGACATGGGCGTCAACAAGATAACATCAACTAAGCTTCCAACAACAGCATCACATCTAACAAACAAGAAATATGTCGATTATATGATCACCGGTTATACAGCAATACGAGTAGCAAAATCCGGAGACACAATGACAGGCACGCTAAACATGGGATCAAATAAAATAACAACACCATATTATCCAGTATCTCCATTTGATCTGACAAACAAATCTTACGTCGACGTGGCAGCAAATAATGCAGCTGCTGTTGCAGGTACATCGCCTGATGCTCTTTACGTTAAGCGAACCGGATATACACTCACAGGAGTCAAATAAAATAATGTCAATATACGTTCGTGTTGCTGTATCTGATCTTGTAAATAAAATTTATGTTGACAGTGTTGTTGGCATCACAAAACGAGCTCTCAGCAATATCGGTTATATTCCACATCTTGTTGATTCGACGGATAATCGTTGGGGTTTTACAGCGACAGCGTCAACACAATACCCTGGGAATAATCCGAAGTTTGCTTTCGCGATTAACAGCGTCGTATCTGGAGGTCCCGAGTGGACAACATATGGAGAAACCTACAATTTTTGGATCAAAATTCAGTGCCCGGTAGATGTTGCCGTATGGAAATTTCAGTGACGAGGTCGACTTAATGTTAATACAACATGGACAACACTATACAACGCAACAGGTGTTTATATCTCAACGAGTCAACAGTTTACTGTAGCTGATCCTAACATGGCTAACAAGTATATTTAATTTCATATATATGTTGTCAACGCAGAAAATGCTTACCCGGGTTAAACAATGTGTCAGTAGTATGCGACCGACGACCTAGCACAGGTCGTTGCGATTTAATGTAGATATAGTTCACAATGTCTGTCGATCCTCCGTCGATCAGTGTCGCAAAAGAGTTACAGTGTTGTATTTAATCCTGAAACATAAATATTGGTGGTAAGTAATATTGATCAACTCAGTTAGACCCAGAGAGTGCAAATGAGGCACGAGCAGCAAGTATAATTGCTAAAATGAAATGTTTAACTTTAGAATCACCTGGTTTAACAGATAACGAAGACAATTTTGTCCGATTGCAGGTATGAGAGGTCCACCGCTAAATACTGTCATCCAAACGATTGCGAGGAGCAGAGACTAAACGTTTAGTCGCTGCTGACAAAGACGTTGCTCGAGATTAAGAAAGAAAATTCAATAACTATTAATAGATCTGACCGTATAAAAACAAAATCTCACGGCATAAAAGACCCAGAACAAGATCGAATAAACTTAATGAACTAGCAGACTTTTAAAAAATCGACTCACAAAAAATCGCAGGATAAGTGACAGCTTTGCTAAACGTAGAATATTTGGCGAGATAGGTATGGACTATCCAGATAAAAATAAAACATTACTCGAGGTGGCAGATTATCATGATAACGCTAATCGACTGGCGACGGCGTATTTGATATTGGTTGACTCGTTGACAAACAGCAATTATAAACAGCAATTATAAAACATATTCTGAGCAAAAGATAAATGTGGCAACGATAGCAGTAAACTCAGATGAGTCGGCAATTGAATCTTATAACGATGCCGAACGAGATCTGTTTTATCAAACACTCGATGACATAACAAGCATCAGCAGTATTATCAAACATGCTGATGTTGGAGTAGATTTTAATCGTTATAAAAAGATTTTACTTAAAACTAGAAATTGAAGCTAGAAAGCTGCTAACAAAATAAAACAAAAAACAAAATACAAAAATATCAAAGATTTTATTATTTGGTATCTAAACCTAACAGCAGATAACGTCTACTTGGACATTGATCAACGTGGCCTTTTGCCTTTTGCAACAGCATATGCAGTACTTGCACATCATCGAGTGCGCAACAATATTAAAATTGATAATTTAAGATCTGTGCTAAATTACATCGAATCAACAAAAAATCTTTACCAGGATAGTGTAAACGATATTACTAAAATACCAGAAAATTTTGGGCTCACTTTTGTTGAAGCTTATGCAAAAATTTGTAGTGTAGGTTATTAGGATACATCTTCTGATGTATACAATGAATATAAAACTTTCTTGCTAATCCTGCTAATAGTAATTTTTGTCTGCTACTTCATAAAGTTGTAGCTGATAAAACGTTTACCTTTTATGAAGAAATTAAAGTTAAAGATCCCTCAAATTTGAAACCAATAACAAGAGAAAATTAAAAATTTGTTAGCGCAGATCAATAATGACTAAAAATTATGTGATCAACTTCAACCACATATCATCTAGTCTCTCATACAACGATAGTAACTAGACATCACTATAAACTGTCACACTGCAGACATCGCAGCGATATGACTGAAAAATTGTTAAAGATATGTTTAAAATAAAAATCACACACACAAAGATAGTTACGAGCTGATCAAGTATTACAGATACTATCATAAAAACTGTATTGTATCAGACGCGCCAAAAAATATTACAGCAGAATCATAAGCGTACTAAACTATATTCCTACTGCATTAACAACAGCAGGACTAGCATCAGCAGGAGGAACAGCAAATCCGTTGTTGTTAATAGTATCCGAAGCAGGTACTGTATTATCAGCGATCAACAAAAAAAAAATAGAACCAAAATATGAGAACAAAAACGCGTCTTGTAAGATAGCAACAGCGACTTATAATAAAATATTGAATCAAATTCGAGCTTATCTCAGAGGTGAAAAGTTTATAATGTTATATCTGATACAAGAACTTCGATTAAAAGATGATTTACTTATCGATATGATACCAAACAGAGTTCTGAAATATGAAAAACAGTCTTTGGCAACGTTTTTTTGAAATGTAATGGAAGATATTACGGCGGAAGATACCATGTTAAAGATGAAGAGAATTCTCTTCCAGGGTAAGCATATGACGATTGTCCTTAACAAAGAGAAGTATAGCAAGTACTTCAAAAATAGAAACAAGATAAAGTTGTCTCTGGTTTTTAATGATTATTCGGAATATTTTGATAAACATGCTATGATCACAAAATAGCTCGTTAAAACTAATGACAATCTTTATAATCCAATATCGCAAAAAATTACCCAAAAATTACAGTAGATGATGAGCTAAACAAAGTTAAGTAAATAAGGCAGTAATTTCTCATGGAAACTTTATCAAAATGTTAGAACCGGAATCTCGTATCAGAGGTAAACTAAATATGTATCTGTTCTGTCATGACGATGACAGTTATATTATTACAAAAGCAAAACTGTTAAAAATATCTCGAGAAATCTCAAGCAGTTTTGTGTGAAATATCAGATATAAAAATTGCTAGCAATTACATAGAAAATTTTTGTGTGAAATATATGAGTAATCTTCTAAAAGGGGTGATTCTGGATCAAACCCTATTTTGTTTGACGACGGCGACGATTCAATAACGTGTCCTCGACGGGTAAACGATTATGAAATAGACGCTGTTGCCTCAAAAAGTTTTTTCGTAGTTTGTTTGGACTAAATTGATGGGGCCATGGAGGGGGGAGGAATCATGTTGTCGTCCAATGCAAAATAGGGTTTTTGGCCAGAAACTCCCTTATATAAGATAACTATTGCAAGTTAATATTTCTCACTAGATATTGTTTAAGTTTACATACATTGGTTTTGTATATTTTGTAATGATCAAAATATTATATCGATTTAAGTATAACTTAATCTGAATGCTTACATAGATTACTTGTGTATGAGTAGGGACAGGAGGAGAATGAACCCATCATGTAGGCACCTATTTTCCTATTAAAATGATTTTTCATGAAATACGTGTTTTCACCATATCTTATAGGTATGGGTCATGTGGACAGAAGAGACACAAGAAGCATTTTTATTTGTTAGTAACGAAGTGGGACAGGATTTTATTGTTTTTCTTTCATTCTTTCAAACAGCCACAGTTCCCTTCCACCAACCCAATCATAATGAAAAAGGTGAGTGCCTAAGCATTAAAAAGCATAAAAATAAACATTCCTTGCGCCTATGGATTGTTTTACACACACAAACACACATACACTCCATTTAGCAACTTACAACACAATTTCAAAACTCTTTTCTTGTGTTTTTAAATATTTACATAAACACATGAAAATCCAAGAATTTACATAAGGTAATTAAATGCACAATGACTTGGCATACAAATCTACCAACACATGTCAATCTCTTTATTATAATAATAATAATAATACGAAGAAGACGAAGTCGACGATAAGGAAGAAAAGGAATAAGATGATGATGACGACGACGATGATGATGACGACGAGAAAATGTTTCTTTATTTTAATACAATTAAATTATAATCTTAAATTAGCTACAACAGCAAATAACAAGTATAACATGCTATTAAATTAATCGCCAGAATCTGGAATCTGAAAACGAGAGAGAGAGAGAGAGAGAGAGAGAGAGAGTGGAGGTAGGTTTATAATTATCCAGAAAGCTGCAACTTGTACTTGATCCACTTCCTGTTACAAAAGAACCGTATATCAACGATTTTTCTGTTTTTAACACAATTTTAGTTTTTTGTCCATTGGTTTATGCAGTTTTAAAGCCGCATTTAAATTGGTTTGTAAATCGTTTCCGCGCAGATGTTTTCTAAAGGCATATCTGGGGTACAGTAATTATTTTCTTTTAAAATTACTTCGTTGGTGTTTGTATGTGAAAAAGGATTAAATGTCCTATATTCTGCATATCATCGTATTCCACCTTCGGCACCCGAGTCTGTGCACAATAAATGTGTAACCCTTGCTTAGAGCATTCGATTTGAATGACAAACAGCAATCGGATCTGTGTACTTAGATGAAAGATCACTACAGATTGTTTACTTTTTCTTTTGTGTGTTTACCTGTTAACACCGTTGTTGTTGTTGCGAATTTGTTGGTGTCGTTCCTTAAAGCCTATTTGAGCGACTGTTTTACATAGTTGGTCCTTTAATGTATACATTTCCTTGGTGTTGTAAATGTTTAGCAACCTGTTTTCTTCCCTTTTCGATCGCATATTGAAATCACCGTTTATAAACGCCTATATGTCGAATCCAACTTCAAAGTGAATAACCACAGACCTGCCGTCGCTTAATATGCCGGCAGATCCTGGTCTATAAAGCTTGCTAAGAGTAATAAGTAGAACAAATAACATAGACACTGATATACCGGCTGATTGTGCTGCTGTTGACTTGGGTCTATGTTTTTGGCATTGACTTTTTTAAGTTTCGTGATCCCAGCCGAGCGGCAACCTGTCTTTCTGTCTGCTCCTTTTATGGACAGTTTATAACCGTAATGACTTTTTTTCGAGGAGAGAGTAACGTGTCTTTATGCAGATTAGTTTCTTTGTTAACTACTAATTGAACTGCTCCGGTGGCCTAGTGGTTAGAACGTCCGCCTCGGATGCGGGAGGTCGTGGGTTTGATCCCCGGCCGAGTCATACCAAAGCCTTACAAAAATGGTACTTACAGCTGCCTCGCTTGGCGCTAAGCATTAAGAGGTTAGTGTTGGACTGGTCGGCCTGGTATCAGGAAAATGTAACTGGGTGGGACATCATACTTGATGTCTGCGGCATGATGCCCCAGTGCTAGACATCACTATAAACTGCCACACTGCAGACATCGTAGCGATATGACTGAAAAATTGTTCAAGCTACGTTAAAAATCCAAATCTCACAAACTACTAACTGACAACCCGTTTACAAGCTTTGTTTGCAGAGCTATGTTCAAGATCGCTGTCTCCAGTCAGTGTGTGTGTGGGGGGGTGGTGGTGGTGTTTGTGTGTGTGTTCTCAATAGCTTGATTAGCCAGAATCTTCTTGAGATGCAGTATTCGTTATTCACGAGATTGATGCATGATTTATAGAGATTATGGCGTGGATAGATTCGAGCAATAATGGCATTTCTAACTTTCTTGTACAAATAAATATGTGGTGGAAGTGGCGTTTGGAGATGGACAATGGCGCCATTTTGGAAGTAACTCGGGTATGATGGGATTTGTTCCGTTCAGACTGAAATATATATGATACAATTTACTTTTATAATTTTTTTTTACAGTTAGATTATCAAGTTGGCAGTGACATTATCGAGTTGACAGTGTTTGGGACACCTGGCGACAATCAGGTTAGAAATTATACATTGATGAATGAAATGAATAAGTTTGGTGCCTTTTTACAACATTGACGCCGTTTGTTTTGGAAATTCGGTGTGGAGGTGGAGTACAAACAAACGGGAAAGTGTGGGGATATTTTATAGCGGGCTACAATGTGAAATCATGACCTGTTCTGCATTTTTTGCTTTTAACATAACCGTGCAAATATTCGGGAAAGATGGTACCTATTAATGATTTACAACAGGGAGATATAGTGAGTCTTAAAGGTACGAGTAATCTGGACCAATAAATTTAAATTTAATCTTGGTTACTGGGAACCTGCCGGGCTGCCATCTGATTTTGAAATTTGGCTAACCCCTATGCGTATTATCTGAAAATGGAATTGACAAAATAATTCAGCCAGCGAGAATTAAGTCTCTACATCTGTCACTTGCAAGTGTTCATCATAACTCGTGTGTGTGTGTGTGTGTGTGTGTGTGTGTGTGCATTTATTACTTTATTGTTTCCAGCATTAAAATGTTTTGTTTTTTTAATTCTCTCCTTCGTTATTCAGTTTCGGTTTTAGCTTGGATTTTCGCGCATTATGTTAACAGTGACGTATTCGCCTTTATATAACGTTATCTTTGTAGTTCCTTTGTCTTCAGGGTTAATTGGTTTATTGTTTGCGATTGTAATACACTTTCAGTTATGTGTATTCTTTTACCTATCAAATACTTTTCTGTTCGCTTGGAATAATATGAATGCATGCTTTTACTTACATAGTACTTTTGTTTTAGTTCGGTTGAATTATTATGTGTTTTTGCTAGCGCGATATCTTGACACTGCTAAACGCTCATGCTTCTGAATTATGGTATGCATCCATTTGCTATTCATTTCGTGGATTTAAAGACTCCAGAATAATGATACCTCGTAGTATAAGCGTGTTACAAATTTAACTAATGTTTATTTTTTTTTATCTTAAGATGAGGCCTAAATTTTAAATTGTTAATGTTTATTACTTTTAACGCATTGCGGCCGCGCATAGGGACAAGGAGTTCCGCCTCCCCACCCCATCCCGCCCCTGTATTTCACCACAGAACGTAATTTGGACTACAGCCATGAAACTTAATAGCTGACCAATACAAGTTGCCCCACGCCCAACAAAATTTATTCTGTGGGCGTCCCTGTCGTAACGCGACCAGTAGCAGGTCAACTAAATGAAAATAGCATTTCTTGCAAGATAACACGCCGAAGTAGGAGAACAATATACACGATCAGAAATGGTAGTTCTATTATTATTATTATTTACATTTTGAAATAAAGCATTTTAGTGTTTAGGATCGCGCATATGGATCCCATATAGCGGAATTAGGGACTTACTTCCACTTAACTGACCTCAGGTTCGATTCCACAAGCTGGCACATTGCATGGTCAGTGGTCATTCTTACTCCATCAAAATCTCATAAAGTATCTATCATTTATGAAGAAATTATAGAGAGCGGGAAAATGGTGTCTGGTTGACAGATATATTGTCAGGTTCAGCGTCATTCCGTGGATTTGAAAATGCAGCTGCTTCCTGACCGCAAGAAACACTAATACAATTCCACCTTGACAGGGACATAACTTAGACTGACGTTAACACCCACCTTTTTCCACGCAGTGACCGTTTTGTTAAGAGACATGTGCTATATGCAACCAGGCCCGGCCCTAGGATGTGCGGGGCCCAAGACAGCAAGCGATGAGCAAGGCCCCAAGCAAGAACAAAATGCATTGCTGAGTTGATTTCCTGAAAGCGCGGAGCTCAAGACGTTTGCCTCGTTCGCCCTGCCCTATAGCCGGGCCTGTATGCAACAGGAAGAATACTTCAACTTTATATTATTTTCAACACAAACATACATACCCAATATGTTAAAGAAATCTAGGAAGCGAAAAACGTGTTCTATTTATATTTCTCTGAGGATAACTTTATTTGATAATGTGTACTAAAACAAAAGACTATATATTGACAATGATAATAATTACGTTCCACAGTCCTAAAACTTCATGTGTACCTGAGCATGAACTGTGGAAGAAGTTGCGGGGGTGTGGGGCTTAGGTGGAGGTTGACACATTAAGTCCGCATGAATATTCATATTAAACGAGAAAGCTGATGTAGAGCAAAGAATTCCACTCCAACGATCGTTCGACTATGATGCGAAGAGTGGCTTTTGGTCCGTACACGGTTTGTTCTGCCGGAAGCCCGCTTTCTCGTCTCATAACTGGGTCGACGGCCTCCTTCATCCTCTCCAAGATGACCCGGTTAAAGACTTTCCCTGGTACTGACAAGAGTGTGATTCCTCTGTAGTTGGAGCAATTGCTCAGGTCGCCTTTTTGGGATCATGATGAGGTATCCCTCCTTCCAGTCAGTCGGTATTTGTTCTTCCTCCAATATCTTCTCAAAGGTCCAGCTGCCTTGCGGTTCTTCATCTGGGTGATGGCTTTCCTGATTTCGTCTTTGGTAGGATTGTCACAGCTGATGGGGAGATCTGCGTTGTTTGGGTGGATTTCTGGGGAATTTAGTGGTGCTGGCCTGTTCAACAGTTCTTCAAAATGTTCTGCCCATCTATTCATTTGGTGTTCTGTACTTGCTATGGTCTTTCCCTGCTTGTACTTTACGGGTCTATCTGTTTTGCTGTACTTGCCGGACAGCTTCTTGGTGATGGCCTACAGCTTCTTCATGTCTCCATTTCCGGTCGCTTTTTTCTGCCTCTACTGCCAGTCCTTCAGCATAGTTTATATTGTCTATCTTGATGCTTCTTTTCACTTCTCTGTGGGTGTCAGTGTACTCATTTTGTACTTTTACTTTTGTAGTTTTTGTCCTACTGATATTTGCTGCTGCTTTCTTCTATTTCCGCTCCTGGATTTTGCGCAATGTTTCGGCTGAAATCCATTCTTTCTGCTGATGCTTCATGGGGACTAGTACTTCTTGGCATGTTGATTTTATTGCCTCCTTAACTTTCTGCCATCTGTTGTTCGCATTGTCTTCCTTGTCTTCAAGAAGCTGTTGTGGCATTTGGTACTTGTTATTAAGCGTCAGTCTGTATTCTTTAATATTTGCATCTTTCAACAGGCTGATGTTATACTTTGTTTTCTTCTCGTTTGTGCCCATCAAGTTCTTCTTCAGCTTCAGTTTTAGCCTTGCGACAACTAAGTGTTGGTCAGATGCCACATCTGCTCCCCTCTTCGCCCTCATATCTTGCAGTGATCTTCTGAACTTCTTGGTTATGCAGATATGGTCAGTCTGATTTTCTGTCACATGGTCTGGTGATATCCATGTGTTCTTGTGGATTCTCTTGTGGGGAAAGATGTAAGATAATTCTGTAAAGCTTTCCCTAATTTCGATTGAAAACTCCGTGTTCTCTATATAAGTCGTATATATGTAAAATAAATTTCAAATAGAAATATTTAATAAAATCGTTACCGATAAGTGAATGTACAAATATAAAGAAGCATTCTAGTTTTTCGACCCGTTTACATGCAGGATAATACATTCGTAGTAGAATATTAAGTCGAACTGTAACCTATTTACTTTTGGAAACGAGATTTATGCATATTCATCGTTAGGAACAGCAATATTCATTGTCGAGATACTTCTACACGAAGTACCAAAATCGCAAATTGGCAATTGTTATTTCAGGAGATAACAACTGACCTAGTCAGTTGCTATAATCGTAGAGATATTTTTGGGCTTCTTAACAAAGCTCTGCTTTTTTTTAGTGTCATACTATGAGTATTGTATGTAAGTGATTTGTCGTTTCAATAGGTTGTGATTGACAGCTTGATATGCCTGTTAAGTAAGTAAATAACATTATCAGAATAACGCTTAAATCTCGTTGTGTTGGCATATTGTCAACGCATACTTACTGCCAAATGCTTCTTCTCGTAGGCCACAATTCCTTAGCTGGTCATTATACAAGTCTACCCACACTTAGGAACCCATACTTAAAACTGTTTACAGTTACGTTGTGCAGATTTTTAAAAAAAGAACAGATTTTACAAATCAGTGAATAAGCAATGGTCTTACGAAGTCGTGTCTTTTTTGTATATGGTGCCGAAAATGGGTCAGGTCCCTCGAAAGTCTGAGCGATTGATTAAATTTGTTGTGTTCTTATTTTGTTCCTCGCTTCTTCTTTCACGTTCTTTCGTTCATTCTGTTTATTTAATTCTCTGGATATTTGTATTTATGTTACTTCATTTTTTTTCTATGTTATTGCACCTAATGGAAATCTTTTATTACAGCAGCAGAGGGGGTGAACAGACCGAAACTAAAATAGTACTGAATAGACAAAAACAGTTTCGGTTTACTTATTTCGACGATAAACCTTTCCATGACGACCACAGAATAAAAAAAAAATATCCCTGAACGTCGAATAATTTCTCTCGGAGAGACTCTTCGACGACCGGGGAAATGCAATAACATCCGCGCGCTGACGTTCTTGGTTTACTTCAATAAATCTGAAACTATTCCCCCGCGGGTCATCATTGACACGGTCGGTCGGTCCAGCCCCCCCCCCCCTCTGCTGCTCTACGAAATGAGTTTCCAAGGAAAAACATTTTTATGTTAACCATACAATGTATCAAGTCCGATACGGTATCGTGTCCGCGGGTCGTGTAAATTTATTGTCACAAATCCGTGCTGGTTTCTTTGAGCGTGACTAAAGAAATTCTTAAACTTATTAATATCCATATCGCCGCTACACCAGGTTTGATGAATATTTCTCAGCGTATGAACATCAACTCCATTAAACACAGCAAGAAGATTACAGTTATCCCTGATTACTTTTGGTATTTGTGTGTAACGTTGAGTAATATAAATGACATCGGTGTTTTTATGACGACCCCGGGAAAATATTCTTGCAGGATTTTTTTGCTTGTCCAGCATCACATCATCATACACTACTAGGTTATTTATTTCCCCGTTAAGGTCTTCAACGCTGGGAGCTTCTTCGATATCAGTGATAAATTCAACTACTTCCTCGCCGTCTTCACTCAGCGCTTTTGCACTCTCATTAAAATCTTTTATAACATTATAGCATCGCTGATCATCTACAGATGGTGCTACCAAATACAGCTTATCCCACTTCATCCACTTCATTATCATGTTCAACAGCAGTTGCGTTTTACCCGATCCTGACGGTCCTATGATGATCATTCTGATAGAGTTTGGTAGCACTGAATTATGCTTAACTGGCTCCTTTCTTCGCGTCGCAGAAAAATCTGTAATTTCCATTTGTATATAAAGAATAATAATTATGGATCTATATTGTGTGAAGTGTAAGGCACGAACCCCTACGAATGATCTAACAACCATTACAACAAAAAATAACAGACAAGCACTTTCTGGTAAGTGTACGCGATGTGGCACAAAAAAATTTAGATTTCAAAAAAAAAGCGAGAATTTAGCGGAGGTGACATTGCAGCCAAACTTGGAAAGCTCCCCGGAACTCCCTGGGCAAAGTATCCCGGAGAAAAACATCTCCCAGGATACAATTACTGCGGTCCAGGGACACGACTAGATATCAGACTTGATGAACAGTCTAAACCAAAACCGGGAGAGTATCCGATAAACGCTATCGACGCAGCGTGTCACATACATGATGTTGCTTATCGAAGTAAAGATCTACAAGACAGGCATATCGCGGATGTGAAATTAATTCATGCACTAAGCGCCATAAAAAATAAATCATTTAAGGAGTCACTCGCTAATTGGTTAATAAGATCAGCGATGAAATCTAAATTAGCATTAGGCGCTGGATAATTAATAACAATGGAAGCGATTTATTATTCCCCAATCGGATACTGGAGAGGTAACTCAGCAATTAATAAACTCGCCAACGCGGCATCAGTAACACGCGAGGTTGCCAAAAATTGGCTATCAAAACAAGCAATATGGCAAATCTACTTACCACCACCTCGACAAATCAACTTTGCACATTTTGATGTTAGTACCCCCAATGAAGTTCATCAGGCTGACATACTATTCCTGCCTCATGATACTGTCCGTAGAAAAACATACAAATACGCGCTAACAGTAGTTGATGTTGCCAGTAGATACAAAGAAGCAGAACCGTTAGCGACTAAAACAGCCACTGAAGTTGCCTCTGCGTTTAAACGATATTATCAGCGAGGACCTCTAAACTGGCCACGATTATTACAAGTTGATCCTGGCAAGGAATTTCAGGGCGCGGTGTCATCACTGACAAAGCAGCATAACGTTGTTATACGACGAGGACATACTGAAATTCATCGGGATCAGGCAATTGTTGAGCGATTTAATAGAACACTCGCTGAGAGATTATTCGGATACCAGTACGCGAGGGAATTCATTTACGATACGAGATCTCGTGAATGGGTTGCAAGACTGCCAAACGTGATAGCCGCACTGAATAATGAAATTACCAGAACAACAAACATGAGACCTGTAAATGCAATCACAAAAAAATATATACCCCGCGTCAGTGAACGCGGACAACAGCAACAAAATGTTTCAACGCAGCCAGGGACGCTAGCGTCCCCACTGCTGGGTAATGTCACCGTTAGGTATTTATACGAACCAGGCGAACTAGAAGGAGGAAAAAAAAGAGCAACCGATCCCACATGGAGTGTTACTACACATAAGATATCCAGCATAACCAGATCAACTGGGAGAAACGCAATCTACAGATTAGATTCGACTGCTCCTCAACGCGGATTTAAACGCGAGCAACTTCAGGTGATTCCCGAGGATACACAATTACCACCCCGATCACTAAAGTGATCCGCACTGAAGTGATTCAATCATTTAAATAACTGCAGCAACACCTCTGCGTCGGTTACACTCAAGACAGGTCAACATCACATTTTCACGTGTATGACCGCGACTGCTATCTATTCTATCTACGGTGAATTGCCTTGGGTCGTTTTTCGAATACTGCCACAGCAATAAACAATTACAACTCGCACAGTGATTATTCTGCTGTTGTTGTAATTGTATTACAAATTCAACATCCAAACTTTGTTTGGGATCAAACTCTCTACCATTTTTTTTGTCGCTCTGTTTGTAACCGGCTAATTTCTTTCTTATTGTGTCATCAGCGATTGAGCTGTCGTTGACAACATCATCTAATACAATTCTTCGTAACTGACCTATCCTTCTTACTCTTGACACGGCTAAATAAACTAAATTTGACCACTCGATGCGATCATCAACAATCCAAACTGTTGTATCTGAAATAGTTAGTCCCTGCGAACTGTGGATGGTCATAGCGTATCCTAGCGTCCACGGGGATTTGCTCATTTTCAGTGCCTGTTCAACAGCATCAACATCAACTGTGACAATATCATTTAATACTAAATTCTGTTTCTCCGGACCCGACGCAGTCAGGCGCCCTGGAATATCAACATCAATATTCTGCAATCGCGTATCAGCTGGTCTATAACACAACGGCACTGGCAACATGGGAAATTTCTTCTGATGTAACTGAAATAACCGCTGCTGAAGTGTGTCCCTGACTATCTTTCTACTTGCCACAATTAAATCACCTGGTTTCCACGTTTCCCAAAAGTCGCTCAGCGAAGTCTCTGGAATTATTTCACGCATTATCTCACACTGGACTTTATTGGTTTGTAGCCTGATCAGTGCCTTAAACTCTTTCAGCGTTTCATCGAGTGCTCTAACATCGTTAGTTATTTCCTCATAATAATCTACAAAAGTTTTCAGCCACTCGTGTGGAGATTCACCTGTAAATGGGGGTGGTTGACCATGATCGCCGCACATCACCACTGCGGTATTTTTCTTTAGCAGCCAATCCAGAAACTGTTTTAATGTATCCAACGGCACAGTGTCTATCTCATCCCAGATGATTTTCTCGGGAATATATTTCGTTCCCATTCGTTCAGGTGTCCACGTGCCGCCGCTGTATTTGAAAAAACTGTGATACGTGCTCGCGTTAACATCCCGTTGTCTCATCTCCCTGGCAAGTCTGTGTGTGGGTGTTAGCACAATCATGTCAGAGTTTCTAAATAATTCAATCGCTCGAGTTGTCTTACCGGAACCACCAGGACCGTTCAGATAAACTGTTTTGTGTCTTGTAACAGGATCGTGCACCGGCGGCAACAACGAAGTTGTCCCCGACGAAACCGTCGAAGATATTTCTGCGCTGCGATACTCATCCTCGATTTCAACATCAGCCGATTCACAATATCCGTGTAACATTTCATTCTTTATTCTCCACGAGCCCCACGATGGATCATCCGATATAACATTATCCAACAGCGCTGAGTGTTTTTTATCGATATAAAATGAATCCGTTGCAACTCTCACTGCGGCAACGGGGAATCTATTGATCATCGACAACAAATTTATGGATACATAAGCCAGCATCGAAGATCTCAAATGTGTGTACTGAGATGATTCTCCGTCGATATAACTAAAAACAGTCCCTAGTTTTTCCCCGTTTGACAGAAACACATCTTCGCGGTTACAGAACATGTTGTTCGTGGCTGCATCAGCGACAATAAGATCCAATTCAGTCTTGTCCATGATTAATCGACTGTGATGTTGTTTATGATCATACGCTCCACCTTGAGTGAATTTCCCTATTATTCTTCGTCCTAGATCTTTTGCTGTGCTTTCATCATTTCTGAGTTTGCTTTTAAGTACTTCAGGAGCTTTCTTGATGATAGCGTCGATAGAAGTTTCTGGATATTCTCGTGACCAATCTTCGATGACTTCTTCTAACGTAACCGGCGTTGGAGTTGGCAACCAAACTTCGGTTTGACGACAATAACATATAATCGCTTCGCTGACCGTCAGCGACAACAGTATTCGACTGTCAAGCATGTATCGCAATAACACTATCGGTGCCCATCGCTTCTCAACGAAATGTCTGCCAAACCAAACATAACACACAGGATGTAAATCCTTAGCGAATTTAAACGACGACACACAAGCAAATCCGGTCAAGTCAAAATCGGGTAAAACACCGTTGACAGCTACTCTTGTCATGGTATTGCCAGCGTGGCCAAACCGTTTAAAATATTCGCTGCATTCTCCACGCCCAAGGAAACTTCCTGGATAACACGCCGTCATGTCCACGGATATCATACCGCGGTGATCATACTGAGTATTCCACAAACCGCCGTGTCCGTATTCGACACAGCTCTGCTGGATATCAGCAAGAAAACTTTTCGGAGTTGGTCTCCATGAATTTCGTTCCCGGGCTACATGCGCGACAACACCCGGGACAGTAAAACAGTGTGTCAGTAACGTATCAGTGTTGCCAGCATGATATTTTTCTGCGAGTTTTTTCATTTCCTGCTGTAACGCCGTTGTTCTGTATATTTCCCCGTTGGGTCTCACAAACTGATCATATTCTCCATCTTCGCTACTTCTGAATAACCACACAGACACTGGATCGGTTTTACTTATCTGATAAATAAAATCAAACATGCTCCCAGAATTGCTTTGCGAATAATACTTCACAACACGGTCTTGCGGAAATATCCTAACCGAGTCAGTCCAGGCGTGACTGTTATGATCGATAATAGTTATTGGTGTTCCACGGGAATTGTATTTACACTCATACAATACCTCACCGGTTAACGATGAAACCGTTATAGGAAATTTTAGTAATCGCTCTAGCTCAGCAACATCATTTATTGACGCTCCTTTATCCGCTACTCGTGTCGCCCACGCTGTTATTTTAGTTTGTCTTAGCGGTGTTAGGCCGTTTCCTCGCATTGCATTTTTAAAATGTTCCATTACTCGCTCAGCTACACAATTCAACACCGACACCTTCATCGGTTTGAGTTTATCAACGCGTGGTTTCTTCATCGGATAAATTCCATAAATGACTGCGGTCACAGGATACGCTCTGGAATAATATGGTATATCAATCCCAACAAGTACTCCCGGTTTTGAGTCTTTACTTAACAGAACGGTTTTTCCGCCCCTTCTGGCATCAAGAACAGGGTCTAGTTTGTCTCTGATAATCCACGTTCCCTCGCCGACTCCAACAATAAATTTTATCTGTACGAAATATCTTCTATCGTCGAGATACCCAATTATGTTACGCGCGATTGTATCGTTCATGGTAGCATCAATGATACGGTCACGAGAAATGCCTTGCATTTCCCGAGAAACGCTCGCGTTTCCGAGGATAATTTTATACGAAGACCACGTGTGTGCGGCACCATCACGACGAAACTCTTCTTTGGCATTCTTGATAACACCAATTACCTCTGCTAACTCTCTTCGTCGTGGATCAGCGGTTAACCGGTCAAGATCGAATCTAGAACCTGATATGGGTTTTATTCTGGATAGTCTTTCAAAACCCATTATTATAATTAAGACAAATATTTAAATAGACAAATATATTATATGATGAACCAATGCAAGTGGATCAAACTAAATTCATCAGCGCCGTGTAGCAAACCCTGCAGAGGCGAATACTGTGGACAACATGCTCAACAGGTCCGCGGTGGGAGTCTAGGACCGATACCGTGTATCAGATGCGGCATTGGAGTACGAGGAAAAACGCAATTATGTTCAGCGTGTGGGGGAAAACGCTATCGAGAACTAAAACGGTATTATGATAAAAAAAATCCAGACTGTGATAACGCTCTCTCGGAGCGTGATTATATAAATAAGTTTTCAGACAAATTATGAATTAGACAAATGATTTGCTTATAGTATAATGAATCAAGAATTCGTCCGACATCCAACTATTCCAAATTATGAGGCAAACCGAGATGGCATAGTACGACACTGCACGCGAAGACGACCAGTTGGTGGAGTTGATAATGGTGGTTATTCAAGATTTACTGCCACGTGCGGAAAGAGGTATTTATGTCATCGTTTTATTTACGAATGTTTCTTTGGAGTGATCCCTAAGGGTTTTGTCATTGATCACATTAACGGTAACATACTTGATAACTCTATAAACAATCTTCGCGTGGTCACTCAGAGCAAGAACTGCCTACTGGGTAACACAGGGCGTTGTAAAACAGTTGCAAGAAGAGCTATTAAATCTATAAACGCAATTACAGGTGAAGAAATTGTATTCCAGTCAATAAACGCCGCCGGTAGGTATTTCGGTATTTGTCCACCTTCTGTACAGCATGTCGCAGATGGGATCTACAAAACAGCATTTTCAAAGAAGCTCAAACAGAAGATTTCATTCTGTTATATAACTCTTATCGTTGACACAAACGACGATAACTCCTCCGAGAGTGTGTAACGCTTTGCAGAGTTGTCGTTGCTGGTCAGAGGATTTGCTCCCCCTAAGAAAGCCACCTTGATAAAATATTTTATCGAGTTCATAACATGTAATCATTTATTTACCGTAGAATATATATTTTTTTACAAACAATATCCTCGTTTTACTGAATATATCCGACTGTTTTGCTCTTCTGTGCTTGTTATATGACCGCGCTTAAGAAAACATACAATTAAAATATTTTAAACAAGTCCCGCCCACTGCTAGAGCGAATTTCCAACTCGCAAGTAACAGTTGGGTTATATACGAAATCGCTCCCTAAGACCTTTGGGTCGATCGAAAGTCAGCACGCGCAAGCAAAACCATAAATTTAATCCGCCAATGGCGGGTGTCTTTTGTGCACCATCCAATGGTCGATTCAATGGATGGTTTTGCTCTGCTGCTGACCGTAGAAAATGACCCACCTGTGTATGTTTGTGTCGTCATAGGATAAGGTCTTAGGATAAGTTAGGATAAGATTACATGTTCATTGTGCCTTTACTTGCTGTCATACTCGAATCAGAGGTAAAGGTTGTCTGTTCTGTACCGTCTCTTAGGATAAGATTACATGTTCATTGTACCTTTGCTTGCTGTGATACTCGAATCAGAGGTAAAGGTTGTTTGTGTTGTCAAATAAATGTTTGCCGGGCCTGCTAGAGAACTCGATCCTAGAAGCCAGGGCTGTCTCGTCTTGTAAATAAATGTGCCTCTGAGTCACTTGGCAGTCAGAGGGGTCCGTCCTTAGGATAAGTTACGTGTTATATGTTTGTCCTTGTCAATTCACTAAACACGTCTTCTTGAGCCTATAGAACGTTATTTGACGATCTAGAGGCTCTTGCAGGGGATAAAGTGTTTGGTGTTACATGTTGTATTGTCATGTCGGAAGCAGTCCTCGTGGGGTTCTAGAACGTTATTTGACGATCTAGGCCCTTGCAGGGGATAAATGTTTCCGACTGTCTCGTTTTGTTTTGGAAAGCTAGCGTTTCTCATGCAAAGTGTTTGTATTAAAAATATAAAAATATATAATAATATGAATCACGAAAATATAAATACCATACTTGTTGAAATTAAAGAATTACAACAGCGAGGTTTTAATATTTTACTAGACACTGAAACAATTATGTCAGATTTTGAATCCTTGAATGAGCTATCACGCTTGGGGAAGAACAATCTCCCTGCTCGTTATAGGTTCATTAAGGGTTTGCAAGATCGTGTTTACAGATCACTTGCCGGGATAACTGAAAATCAGGTATCTGAATTTATTCCACTGTGCCGTGCAGTTGAGAAGATTCGTCTTGGATTGTCACAAGAGTATGAGACTCGAAAATTAATTAACACTAGGGTGAGACGGTTAAAAGGTTATATAAAGAATCTAGACATGGAAATGCCTTGCATTTCTGACAAAAATACTAGTGTTTCTGACTACGAGGCCGACAAGGAAGTATAAACCGCATAGCGTGTGACTCACAGCACAAAGTGAAAGTAGAACCTGAGAACGCTAGCGCCCCCCCCCCGCTTGGAGTGTAAAGCACATTTCCACGGGTAAAAAAAAAAGTGTATTATTTTTTTTGCCCTTGGAAACTCAAAGAGTTTCTCAAGTGAAGGGCGCTTTCAGATTTTCAGGATTTGCTTAAGCGTTTCAACATCAATACAGGAATGAGAATAGTTCATAATCTGTTCTCGTTGACACCAAACTATGATCATATGATTTTGCTGTAGCTCTGTTAATTGTGACGGAGTTAACAAGAAGTCTTCGTCACCATACACGTCAATAACTATTTTAACGGGGAAATACTGTTCTGGGAATGTCTGTATTTGAAATGCGGTTTTTATTGCCTCGTAAAGAATTTGCTTATCATGAATATGAACTCGTGCATGAATGTACTCGGGTTGATACATTATACACAACCGTTTTTTTTTAAATGCGTGCTAGCACTTTCAACGATAACTTATGCTGGTTTTGATAGGGTATTTGCACGATAAAATGACGAAAATGGATCAGTGCAGAAAAAAAACTATTATAAATATTATGGATCCCTTGACTTAGGACTTCACCAGTAAGTTTATACTAACAGTCTCGTCACGCAGGTCCAACAAATTCCCCCTCTGGTCGGTGAGTTTGAAATTTATCGTTGACAACCACGGGTTATGACACCGTAGATAGACCGGATTGATTGGTTCTTGCACAATCAGAAAACCAGGGGGGTCTCTTGGTGTGAACGTATACAGGATAAACCCCTGTTGTGCCGTCGTAGTATCTGATGCGCTGTAACTGCCATCGATGACGTCACATACAAGATTGACCGCAATAACATCTGTGATATTTACGATCCCGGGTGAGATGTGTCTGCCATCGGATGCTGTACTGTTGTCGTGCTTGAGAATAACAGGTTGTGGTTTTATTCGTTCGTACGCGGCAAGAATATCTTCGAAAGATTGATCGATGAGATCAGAGACTGATTTTCTCAGCTCGGGCACGTTATATCCAGGAAATTTAAAATCTGAAATATCATTCACTTGAATACCATATTTAATTGCAAAATCTGCTCTGGCTATCTGTCTATAATTATCATCGATATAGTCTTTAAGATCCAGTAAAGCCTGAATTATTCTTAGATTTATAGTTTCCATGGCCGATGCGAGTTTGTTTAGTTTTTCTATGGTTGTGATAATATTATCACGCGGACTTGTTAAATCAGAAATATAATCTTGGAAATATACTCGCAGGAGTTGTAGCTGTTGTTTATGTACTAGATTGATCGGAATAAATAATTCAGATTCTATATCATCTAGACGGTAAACACGGAGCTCCTGCCCCCCCTTAACACGTGGAGCTTCTATACTCCAAGTATCGGGCATTAAAGTACTTTTTCTTGCTAGTAATTGATCTGCAAGGAGTAAATAATAATTGTACTCGAGGTCGTGTAGTGCTTCTTTATAGGTCATAAAATCCGATTTTTCAGGTTTTGGTGGACGAGGTTTAACCTCGGGGGCCTTTGGCCATCCTAATAATGTTCGGATTGAGCTGTTATAAATATCCACGGCGTATCCTGGCGTTGAGATTTCAATGACCGCAGACAGCGTTGGTTCATGAGCTGTTATAGATATTTTGGCTTCCTTGCCGGTGATTCGTTTTATTTGGCGTTGTATCTCATTATTGATTTCTTCGATCTGATAACTCCCAGTGGGAAGTGTAATTGTATTCCAGTCAAGTTCACCCTGTTCGCCGGAGTCGGCTTTGCTTTTCCCGAACACGAATGAATTATTTGGCTGCAGACCACCAAATGATGCCGACCTAACATTGGGCCAGCTGTGATACACACTGAGCTTTGCTAACGCGATTTCACTCACTGGAATTGGAGTTCGAAAATTAATACCGAATTCTGGTGTCGTCGAGGACACTGAGATCATTGTGGTCCTTACCGGTGTTGTGTTTGTGACTATTTGTTGAAGCAGTTCTATTGACATTATTTATTTGTTTAGTTTTCAAATAGTCATTGTACGCATCTGACATTAGTTTGAATTCAGAATCTGATATCGTAGCGTCGCTACTTTGCACGTCTAACGATGATGATATCAGCGATGATAATTTCTGATATGCGGTCGTGGCTGTATTTAATTTTGTCGTGTAATCGTGTAATTTTGTGTTAGCACATGATGATATTTTTTTTGCTATGATGCCGAAAACTCCAGCTGTTGTTGTGGCCGCGGAAACACAGATCGTGGCGGCGACTGCTGCAGTTACCGGAGTGACCGCTGATAGTATTGCTCCGGCAGATGCAACAACGGCAGATACTGAATAAACCATAATATCCAGCACTGTTATGCGGCGCTTGTATTTTTTTACTTTTTGACTAGTTACTTCGATGACAGTTTTTAACTCAGATTGCCACTCACGGACTTGATTGTATCGATATTGTTGAGCATCTGGCGTCGTTGACATTATTCAATTACGCGGTAACCAATTGAGGCGTTGCAGCGACGAATTCCAAACAAAACCAGTAAGATGTTGCTGTTAAACTATCGTCCTCGGCTTCAAGCATAAATGTTTCCTCGGTTCCGCTGTTTAGTATTACAGTGCAAACCCCGGAATACTTATCGGTGGAATGTCTCCAAGGATATGTTGTGAAGATTTCAAATTTAGCGGCTGAAAACACAGACAACCTGTAAACACCGGTGGCTGTTGCTGTATATTTGATAGTGTTATTTTGTCGTGACCATGTTGCGAATCCCGATGATACCGTGAATACGATGTTGGTGATATGCCCCGGAGTAACTCCAGTGGGAACTTTAATCAAACTGGTTTTGTTAACGATATCAGGAATACCCGATACGATATCCTGCTGTGTTTGTTTGATCGTGTTAATGTCGGTCTTTACATCAGCGAGTTTTACATCGACGACTGGAGGAGTCCCAAAGAACTTATCCACGACCTCATCAGTTTTTACGAAGTTTCTTCGAAATCTTGTAAACGCGCCCACGTGAACATCATGCTCTGCACGCAGCGTATTTAGTTTACCGTTGACGATGTCCACGTATTGTTTGTTTGACGCATCCTGGTCGGATTCGGGATTCGCTAACGCGGTTATTTTGTTGCCGCTCATGCTGAGTTCGCCTGTCATCGTGTCACCGGCTTTTTTCACACATTTATCAACACCTTTATCAATACTGTCTTTGATGCTTGCGATTGATATATTCGAGTCCTTGATCCGGCCGCCATCACTAAATGCAACGAAGTTATCCTTGGTAGCTCCAAGAACTCTGCGAATTATATCATTCCACTTAATGTTGCTCGTTCTTAGTTTTCCTTGCCTGTCTTGGAAAATAGCAACTTCATCTGGGTCAACTCCAGCTATATTCAAAAGATTATCGACTTCATCTTTGGTCGCATATTTTGAGAGATCAGCATCTGTGCTTGGTTTACCTCCTCGTGTGAAAGGTCTTCCGTAAATATCCACCATTATTCTTATTGCTGTTTTTCAAATGCTAGCATTTCTCGATGCGGTATATTCATACACTACTTTATGAGGAGGAGTTGCTGGATTTCTTGAGATTGCATCAAGAACATTTAAAACCTCCCTCCCACAAATGGGCGGATCAATTAATGTTTGTGTTGGTAACGTCGACTGCCACACTGGAACATTAGAAAATCTGCTGACATACTTGAGAAACTCAACTGGCGGTGCTAAACCGTACGAATCAAAATAGATAATTCCACGTGGATCGATCGCGTAAGCAACCCAGTGAGTTCCCGGACCATCTTTGTTGTCGAGATTGATAATGCCAGTTTCTGGATTATTCGGTCGTTGCGGTAATTGATCTCGCATAAATACGCCTCTGAAATGTTTTACACGCAATTTTTTAACAGCATCGAGTAAATCAAAATTGCTCAACGGCGTTAGAATTTTTTTGGATACCATGATGGTGGAGTTCCTGGTAGTCTTAGACCGCGTCCCTTTTTTTTCTTGTATCCTTTTCCCGTTGCCTTTTTTAGTGCCATTCCAGCTGCAGTTCCAACTGCACCGAGTGCTGCGGCTTTTGCTACGGCTGGTGCTGCCGCGGCAATCAACGCCGGTATTGCTGCGAGAAGAGGAAATATTCCACCGGTTTTAGTCATGTCCTTGATAGCTGCAGCAGAGAAATCAAGTCGGACACCGGTTTTTGCTGTTAGTGCCTTATTAAAATGTTTAAGCTGAGTATTAGTCAACGACAATTTGTTTGGACCACCAGTAATCTGATCTCGTTTTAGTGTTATTGATGTCCCGCACGTGCTTGCGTTCTTTGATTGCAATTTCTTCGTTTGACCGGAAGTCAAGGTGACATTAACATGACTGTATGACATTATATCCTAAGTTTGATTTTAATTGCGTTACATATTCTCGATTGGAGCGTCGATGACCCTCATTCGTCCGCCAACACCTTCAAGCAGCATTGCTTTATCGGAGAGTATGACAGCAATCGCTCTGTAACCACCAGCAGGAACACCTACACGAGCTCGGAAATGTAGGTCGACAACAGATTGTTTAACCAGATCAAGATGTTCCAGCGAAAAGTAATAAATCGGATATAAACTCATAAAGTCTCGCTGTGATATTTGCAGGCCAGTGTCTACATTAAGGTCGCGCCCCATAAATGACATCAGACGATGATACGCGCGTGCTACACGATGATGTTCGAAATCTATTAATATATCCTCAGATGGCTCCTGATGCCCATTTATTCTCAACGAAACTTCAGAAACTCCAAGTGTATCAAATACCATTGGATTTCTTTCCTGGCTATCTGTTCTAGCACGGTATTGAAATGCAATGAAAATATGTCGTGGTGCTGATACTCCTTGTTGCGATGATATATGCCATGTAAACAACCCACCATTATCACCCTGAATAACGTCTGTGGTTGTTGTTTTCCAGGATAGCAGTGATTTACCGCCCGTGTCCATGAAAGACAACAGTCGTTGTTCTTCGGTGATTGACGGAGACAACACTGGCATCCACAACCACAGTTTAGTTAGTATTACCTGACCAGGGGCAACAGCAGCATCTCGCCAGATAGCGTCATTATCATCAGGTTTTCGCACAAGTACAACTGTGTGTTTGGCACCGAATATGACCTTGTGGACATCTCTGCAGAATCCAAAGATGTGAGACAATGGAATCACACCTGAGAACTCTTCATCTCCACTTAACATCGATCTACGTGTTGCAAAACCCAAATTAAAATTTTCGTTCATCGATGCAACTGCGTCACCGGCATTATTCATTGTTACATTCCTGTTCTCGGGGCTGTCGGTTATATCCTTTGCAAACATCATTGATGGTCCGGCTGATCTGGTGTAATCATCCGAGTATCTCGCCAACCCGAGAATTGTTGTGGCAACGTCGACGTTATCATGAATTGTTTCAATTTCTTTTCCATCTATCATGTAAATAGCGGATTTAAATAACGCCATGATGCCGTTGTTAACAAATCCAACTCGGTCGCCGATTCCGTAGTTAGTGTTATCATTCTTTAAAAGCCTACCTTCAACTTCGATGAAGGCCTCAGCGGGCAAGAAGTATCTACTTGTATCCTGGACCTGTAGTTCAATTCTTCCGCGTTGGTTAGGATCACGTGCTTCATAAGAATAATATTGAAAATCACGTACAGAATCATCTTTAAGTACTGGTTTGGACATATCAAACGCGTCATTGGATTTTCGTGCAAACATTATTATTATTTGTGATGATCTAATTAAAATGTTATCGTCACCGGAAACCACTACCAGCTATCAAATTAGCAGTTACACTATCTTGCAACGCTTTGGAGGTAATTCCTGCTGTTGCGATCTCAGCTAATTTCTGATTTACGGCCTTATTTACTACGCTACTAACATTTGCCGGCATAGCTTCAGTGGATGGTAGTTTTACTGGCACCAACCTCTCGACTGGGTTTTTTTTTCGTATCAGCTGTGCTAGTCGATCCTTGATTGATTGAAATGCTTTCCCGGCAAGACTACCAACAGTGCCAATGGCTTTATCCTTGACAACATCAGCGGCTTTCATCGCGAATTGTTTTGCTAACGGTCCAGCTTTCGGAGCGATTCTTGTGACTAAATCCCTAACAACATCACCGACTCCATCTCCGTAAACAACCTCGTATACTGGTAATCGTGAGTTTACTACTCTGACACTTCTTGGTCTGCGAAAAGAATCGTGTAGTATCATTTTATTTAATTATTGTTTATCTAACTGAATTTGCTAGCAAATTTAATTATTAGTCGCTGTGGTAACCGTCTGCGAGTTCATCAATGAGCCCCCGGTAGATGCTGATATCCATGATGCCACGCTGAAATAGTCTCTGACAGATATCTGCGGCTTCATTTATAATTTCCGGAGAATTGTTTCCGGCACGTCTTCCTCCGATGAGAACTTCCAACCGTGATACATCATCGATGATATTATTAGGGCAGGCAATAAAACCGGATCCTAAACCCTCCCCTGTTGATGGTACAATTCTTGGGGATAAAATGTCTTGAGGCAAACTTTCAGAAGATGTTGTTAAGCTAATTATCGGCGACCTAGTTTGTTTGAATTTTTGGCCCCGCGGACTTCCTTCAGATGCAGCCTCGTATTCACCTAACGGAGTTAGGTCAGGATCTATTGCTCTTCGCCGTGAAGGATATTGTTGTCGTTCTGTGTGTTGCAACGGTGATTTTTCTTCTTGAGGTTGCGATGGTGGAATTTCAAGTTTACGTATAGCATCTACAAGTCTATCGTATTTTGTATCGTCCCTGCTGATTTGTTTTTTATTTTCACGTATACGATACGAATATTTGATAAAATTATCATCTGTCATAGAACCGTGTTCTGGGTTTAAAGACACATCTCTTCTAATCAATCCTAACAGTATTGTCTCAGGTAATTTCTCTTCTGGTACATTTTTAAGAAGTTCAATATAATCCGGCGTAAATCTTTTGGCGGGGTCAGTAATTCTCCCTGTTACTCGCTTACCAGCAGGTACTGACACAACAACTTCATCGGGTGGAGGCGGGGGTTTAAGTCCAGCTGAAATATCCTGTAAAATTTTCCTTTGCTCTATTAAAGCCTCTTTGGTAACAGCTGCGGATTTTTCAGTAGCTTTGGTCACGGGTTTAAATAATTCCTCCGTAGTCTCTGCAAAGCCTTCCCGTGCTTGCTGTCTTAGTTGTAATTTTTGTCTGACACTATCACGGACAGGAAGAAATTTCTGAATTGCTTCGAGACGTTCTCGAGCTAATCTAGTCGTATGTGCTTCTCCAATATTTGCCATTATTTATTTGTCAATGATTTAATTCCGCTAACATAAAAATGTTTTTCCTTGGAAACTCATTTCGTAGAGCAGCAGAGGGGGGGGGGGGGCTGGACCGACCGACCGTGTCAATGATGACCCGCGGGGGAATAGTTTCAGATTTATTGAAGTAAACCAAGAACGTCAGCGCGCGGATGTTATTGCATTTCCCCGGTCGTCGAAGAGTCTCTCCGAGAGAAATTATTCGACGTTCAGGGATATTTTTTTTTTATTCTGTGGTCGTCATGGAAAGGTTTATCGTCGAAATAAGTAAACCGAAACTGTTTTTGTCTATTCAGTACTATTTTAGTTTCGGTCTGTTCACCCCCTCTGCTGCTATTACACAAAAAGAGGTAACCATCAGCCTTTTTTCAACTTTGGACTTACCAGTGCCTTTCTGATGCTTATATTTAACACAGTCTGCGATCATATCAAATAGGTTTTTACTCAATGTTTACACTCCATTTGTCTTTTTTATTATTATTAAAATTAGGATTAATAACTTCAACGTGACAGATCTGGATAACGACGCACCTGCAGTTCTATCAGACACGTTTTTGCTCGCTGTTTATACTACCTTTATTAACTTTTTTTTAAAATTTTGTTTTTCTTCAGTGTGAATAACTTCAACGTGACAGATCCGGATAACGACGCACCTGCAGTTATATTCCATAGCTTTTTGCTCTATGTTTACTCTCAGTGTTTTTTTCTTTTGGGCGAATAACTTCAACTTGACAGATCCGGATAACGACGACTCAGCAATCATATTCGATATCTTTTTGCTCGATGTTTACACTTAATTTTTTTTCTTTCTTTAGGGTGAATAACTTAAACCTGAACAGCCCGGGTTGTTGTTCTTGTTGTTGTAGGGTTTAACGCCATTGTTCAGCACAAGATAGGCTATACATGGCGGCCAGTATTAATGGTGGAGGAAGAACCCGGGGAAAACCCCCAAGATAACCATCGACCCACGAGAAGCTACTAGCAAGCTTTCTCACATACCCACATTGGCCGAACCCGAGACTTGAAACTATCCGGTTAACAATGCACATGCATTTACAGCTTATATAAACGGAAACATCTCAATTTCGCTTTAATAACAGCTTATACGGCTTTATTACCGTATATGATAAAAGGGTATACAACCTAAACTTGTAATATTAACTGATAAAATCATCAAATAAACCACATTCATTGAATGTGAGGGTGACTCCAATCCAGGGGAGTATTTTCAATCAAATTGCCTTGAACAAAATGTCAGTTAAGAACAAATATACAAGAAAGTCGAATAAATAAACGATTGTGAACTTTATTTACCGTCCTTACTCGCTTATAAGTCAGAACCAGTTGCAAAATGCATAGATCCAGACCTGGTGTCCTCTAATGCGTCGGCTGATTTGGGCATATGCAGTTTGGAAGGACCAAAGGCCCTGATCTGTCGGCACATAATGTACGTGCAGTACGAGTCTATGTTGTGTAATTTGGAGCTGACTTATAAGTGAGTGCATTGCAGTACTAATATTGATGATACAACCATGTTTCATAGCTGATATAAAAGGAATCTCCCATATCCCAGATCAGGGGTCGGCAACCTATATTACATAGCGTGCCACTTTTTCCGGATTAATTACAAAATGAACGATCGCGTGTAACCAGTAAAAGAGTAACACTGTTAAAATCACGATTTTTTGACTGCCTTTCCCGTGCCGCACAAAAGCTTATGACGTGCCACCCAGTGTCACGCGTGACGATGGTTGCCGACCCCTGTCCCAGACGAGTTGTGGTCATTAGTGATGGATGAAAACATCAACCTTGGATAGGAAAATGCCAACACCAGAGTCGTATACCAAGTAACGTTTAATTGTTGTTGTTGTTGTTGTTGGGTTTAGTGCCATTTTTCAGCACACGATAGGCTATACATGGCGGCCAGTATTAATGGTGGAGGAAGAACCCGGGAAAACCTCGGAAAGAACCACCGACCCACGAGAAGCTACTGGCAAGCCTTCTCACATATCCACATTAGCCGAATCGGAGACTCGAACCCACGCAGACAGAGGTGAGATGCCAGTGATCCGTAACGAAGAGCGCGTTAGACCACTCGGCCACTCGGGGCCCCAGTAACGTTTAATACTAGCTTATATAAGACAAATCCAACTGCGAACTGTAGAGACTCATATCTGCTGTCGCATAATGCACTGGCAGCTCTTGGTCTATGCAGTTTTTTAGGAGTAAAACATAGAACAAACAAGACAGACCATAATCTGCCGTCACATAATGGGTCGGCAGGTTAGAGTCGATGTAGCCTGCAATATGACTCGACTTATAAACTAGTATAATCTGCAACAATTATTTATCAGACCAGTTGTCAACAAGACATGTTCATTTTCTTTTTTTGTTCCTCCGAATATGCAACATTTTTTAAACTGAGTAGGCAAAATTGGAATTATCGCAGAAAACAATTCTTTTGATACCGAGAAGTTAGTTTCTTTAACACATTAATTCCTTCGCGTAAACCAGTACACCCGCTTTCTCTACTGTAAGTCCACGTCAATACCACACCAACCATCATCTTCTTCGTATTATTATTATTATTATTATTATTATTTATCATGCACACAGAAGATGTGGGTTTGATGTCCTCATCGAATTTGCTTGTGTGTTTCAGTTTTTACATTAAATTAGTATTTACTGTATAGTTCAAAGGTCTTAAACACGCGGCACGCAGACCTCATGCGGCCGGCCAAGCCGTTTTATGTGGCCGGCAAATTGATTGGCGTCAGAAGGTGTCATGAGAGATAACAAAGGTGGTGCGGCCATCGAAAAGGGTCACATGAAAATGCTCTCATGCGGCCCTCAGGACGGTTTGAGTTTGAGACCCCTGGTACAGTTCAATGACACCATTCAGGGTCCCTTTAAAATACTGAACCCTAAATTAATTTGTCTTTTCATACTTGATCAACAAAATGCATATACCTGATGGTTTCTTACATGTTTACGTGTTTTCAGTTTTCATTTTCCCTGAAATGGCGTGACTCTGAATGCATTCGTCATGGCTTTTTATATTTACGTCAGCAACCTCACATTGTATTTTCATAGCTCCTCTGCATGTTGTTGTTGTTGTTGTTGTAGGGTTTAACGCCATTTTTCAGCACAAGATAGGCCATATATGGCGGCCAGTATAACTGGTGGAGGAAGAACCCTGGAAAACCCAGGAAAGAACCACCGACCCACGAGAATCCTCTGCATGTGATACATATATATATATATATATATATATATATATATATATATATATATATATATATATATATATATATATATCCTATTGTCAAATTTTCTTTTTGAAAAAATTCTTGCTCCATCTCCTTGCATCGATCCATCCATCTAACCGTCCTTCTGAATATCCGACTCTCTCATCATCCTTCCTTTATTTCTTTTTTCCTTCCAAGCTCTGATCCTTCATTAGCATTTCGAAATTCAAACCTATTCATCGACTACAACGCACATTCAGTTTTCATTGTTAAAATCATGCACCAAACACGTCAATTCTGTACCATTGCGTTTGTCTTTGATGCGTGCAGTTAAAAGTAAGCATCAAGCGGTAGCTTATTATTAGAACTGTCGTAAGGGACGAACGATACGAGGGGCAGGGGCTTTTCGTGGGTCGTGTTCTTTTATTCTGTATTTTACTTACGACGACCCCTCCCCCTGCCGTTTCGTCCAGCGCAAACCTGTGATGGTCCTGCTTATTATATATGCAACCTTGTTGATTGTTGACTTAATTTGTTTAGTGATGATTTGTATTTGCGAAAGGGCACAACTTACTCGTTTTAACGAGTTCTATTCAGCTATGTCTTCATTGGTTCTGACCAAATTTGCTCCAGCATATCTTAAAGCTTACCTATACTTGAGATATTGAATTTAACGAACTTAGATCTATCTTGAGATAATAGTATTATTCGAATTTAGATCTAGACTTGAGATGTTGTATTGACTGAACTTAGATCTAGACTTATGATATTGTATTGGTCGAACTTAGGTCTAGACTGCAGATATTGTATTCATTGAACTTAGGTCAGACTTAAATCCCGTTTAATCATATAATAGGATTAATTTTTATTTTTAAAGATTTCCAAAATGTATGCGGCCACAACCATTCACTCGTCCTTCATTCCTACACTACACTTCTTTTAAGCTCCACCCCTTCATTGTGATCTCTTTATCTCTTTGTGAATTCTTTATAATTTTCATCCTCACTTTTTTGTAACCAGTTGTATGAATAAGTCAACCGGTGTTGATAATATTTCACCTAAAATTCAAAATTTTGATAAACTAGTTTTGTTAGCTAAGTCCAGTTATAAACCGTGTAAACATAACAACTGATACAACTCATTGCCAAAACCATTAAAATTAGCAACAGTAATCTTAGTGTACAATAAAAATTATCCGTTAGATTTACAGAGTTATCGCCCAGTATGAAGTTTGTTATCGGTGTAAAAACCGAACTAGTGAGCATCTGAATGTTTATTTTATCAACATCTTTAATCCATTTCTGTCAGTTTTCAGGACTGGATACAAGTGCCAATCGTGATTGCTGTCACTAAAGCATGGCAAAGGGCATAGACGAGGATCATGATGTCGCACTGAGATTTAAGGTGAATAACTCGTACAACGTATTTGTATAGTATTTTATGAGTTCTCTCCCATATAATTTTCATTGCGAAAATCTAGAACGGTTAAATTATCGTACGGTATTTACAATTAGTAGGTAGGCTGGTAGGCTTCCGTCAGTCTTATGAGACCGTGGATCTGCAGCGATGGATGCTGACATCTGTTTGGCATGATCTATTATGTATACAAAGTCTAATGCGAGAATGGCATACTTGTTGCACCTGTGGGCTCTAGTTTGTTTATTTCCTTGGTGCTGGGCCTTTCGACGTATCCTTTTTGTTCTACTCTCTGCCTAAGATCGCTCTCGTACTTTGTGAGTCCCTATGTACCTCATTTTGCCACGCACGCATATCTTTTCCCAAGTGTCTGTTCTAATGTCAAGTGCCTTTAAATCACGCCTAGATGTATCTTTATAGCGAGGTGAGGTCTTCCATCGGTATTTTCCCCCTTTCCAGCTCACCATATAGCAGGTCCTTTTGAATGCAGTAGAACTCCTGCATCGTCAGCAAATAGGAAGTCCCTATATACACTCCACTTGCACTTTCGTCTTCGCCCTAGGTCTGGAAAGGTTGGAAAGCTTCCCGTTTGATCTAGTGCGAAGGTAGATATCTTCTGTGGCGGGTCCAAAAGTGTACTTAAGCAGGATGGAGAAGAAAATAGCGAACAGCATCGGGGCAAGGACACAGCCCTGCTTCACGCCATTTCTGACGCTGAATTCTTCCGAGCTGGAGCCATGAAACATAATGGCTCCCTTCATGTCTTCGTGAAAGGATTTCACAATACTGAGACAACCAGTTTTTGCAGTAATTTGAAGAGCCCCTCCCTGTTAACAAGGTCGAAGGCCTTGGTGAGATCAGTCAGGCGACATAGAGTGGTTTTCCCTGCTCACTGTATTTTTCTTTCAGCTGTCTGATTGAAAATACCATATCGGTTGGTGGATCTCTTGACTCTAAACTCGCACTGTGACTCTGGGTAGACTCGTTCTGTAAGTACTTGGATCCTCTTCAGTACAACTTTAGGAAGAGCTTTCCCACGATGCTCAGAAGAGTATAGCCACGGTATTTGTTACAGTCACTTCTGTCACATATATTCTTACAGAGGGTGACAGTAAGGGCATCTTTTTTGTCTTATGGTACGGAGCCTTCTTTCCAGCAATGGCAGAAGAGTTTGTGCAGTTTTATGAGGAAGGGTTTCCCAGACACATTTGATGACTTCCGCTGGTTTGCCATCCTTTCCGGATGCCTTTCAAGGGGCAAGTTCTTGACTGAGTTCCTCGAGTGTTGTTACAGTCACTCCTGTCACATATATTCTTGCAGAGGGTGACAGTAAGGGCATCTTTTTTGTCTTATGGTACGGAGCCTTCTTTCCAGCAATGGCAGAAGAGTTTGTGCAGTTTTATGAGGAAGGGTTTCCCAGACACATCTGATGACTTCCGCTGGTTTGCCATCCTTTCCGGATGCCTTTCAAGGGGCAAGTTCTTGACTGAGTTCCTCGAGTGTTGTTACAGTCACTCCTGTCACATATATTCTTGCAGAGGGTGACAGTAAGGGCATCTTTTTTGTCTTATGGTACGGAGCCTTCTTTCCAGCAATGGCAGAAGAGTTTGTGCAGTTTTATGAGGAAGGGTTTCCCAGACACATTTGATGACTTCCGCTGGTTTGCCATCCTTTCCGGATGCCTTTCAAGGGGCAAGTTCTTGACTGAGTTCCTCGAGTGTTGTTACAGTCACTCCTGTCACATATATTCTTGCAGAGGGTGACAGTAAGGGCATCTTTTTTGTCTTATGGTACGGAGCCTTCTTTCCAGCAATGGCAGAAGAGTTTGTGCAGTTTTATGAGGAAGGGTTTCCCAGACACATTTGATGACTTCCGCTGGTTTGCCATCCTTTCCAGGTGCCTTTCAAGGGGCAAGTTCCTCCAGAACTTGACTGAGTTCCTCGAGTGTTGGATCACTGTCAAGCTATTCCGTGGTTGGTAAGTACTCTACAATTATAAGGGCATCCTGACTGACCTTGTTTTCTCTTTAATAGAGCTCTGAATTACGCTCCAATCAACATTCCAGCTGCTTCGGGCTGTCTGTTATCATCTTGCCTGTGACATTCTTCAGTGAGGCAGTCTTCTTTTGTGTGAGTCCAATAAGCCGCTTTGATACCATCATTAATGTCGCCGATATCGGCAGTGGTATGAATCCGCGAGCAGAGTTGAAGCCAGAAATTATTCGCACAACGCCGTTCAATTCCCTAGACTTTGTTACGGACTGTCCTGAGGGCTTTGCATGTTCTTCTCAGTTGGTGAGGTTTAGTAGGCAGCAAAAGCCTGTCATTTATCTTCGATAGCAGACAGCATTTGTTATGAATGAGCATCAAACCAGTCATTTGACTTTCCCCGCTTTTCGCCAATGGCTGTAATTTCAGCGGTGTGAATAGTGTCCCTGAGACATTCCCAATTTATAGCGGTATTTGAAAAATGTAAGGAAATATAGATGTTTAGGCCGATACATTGGTTATTGTAGGAGTAGTCACACTACCACCTCTACTACTCTTGCTACTACTACGACTACTGTCTCGCAAATGTGCAGTAAAATGTTTACGGGCATCTTAGTACAGAGGAGTCTCGTCAAGGATGATCAAATGCTTTGCACTCTGTACCGTATATGCTAAGTAAGCGTCGAGAGAAAATTGTATCCGGTACCCGGACAAATTGTAAAAGCGAGGAAAGCTCTTAATTTTTATCCATGAAAGGATTGATGTACGGGGAATGTACCACTTTGGATGGTAGAAAGTTCTTCCAACTGGCTACCCATCCCCCCGAAATTCAGGTCTCATGTTCTCAGAGCAGCACACTAGTCCAGTATGGCGGGCCACTTAGATATGACAAAAACAACCGATAGTATCTTGGTTAAATTTTACTGGCATGGCTTCTATAGAGACGTAGCACAATTTTGTCGATCGTGCAACGTTTTCAAGACGACAGTGTCGAAGGGTGAGATATTCAAAGTACCATTAGGCCAAATGCATTTAATATATACCCCATTTAAAAGGGAGGCCGTGGATACGTTGGGACCTATATTTCATATTACGGATCGGAAACCCGATATATCATTGCTCAAGTAGATAATGAAACTAGATATCAGGAAGCCATAACATTACCATCAGTTGAAACGAACATGTGGCTGATGCACCTGTTGAAATGTTCAGCAGGGTGGGTGGGTCTGAGTAGGCTCACACGGATTGTGGGACTTGATTTACTTCAAACTTATGATAGAAATTAGTAGGTTGTTATCAATTAAGCAGTTGCACACAGTACCGTATCACACCATATACAATGGAATGTGAGAGAAATTTAATGGGACGTTAAAACAAATGCTTTGTCAAGTGTGTGTGAAGAAATCACGAGATTGGGGCTGATCTTTGAACAATATTTTGTTCCCGTATGTCGAGGTACCACATGAAAGTTTGGGATTTTCATCGCTTTATTTTCTATACGGCAGGACGGTTCGTGGTCCTAAGCGGATTGTGCGCAAACTATGGTCTGGTAATCTCGCGTAAGAGGAAGTTAAAACAAACTACAACAATACGTCGTGGACTTAGCGAGAGATTAGAAAGTAAGTGAAGGATGGCACACGACGACCTCGCGAAGTCGGGACTCAAGTACGCGAAGTAGGAAATTTGACGAAGGTTATCGAGTGTAGGCGTCTCTCCCTACTAGTAGGAACAAGTTATTAGTCCAATGGAAAGGACTCTATAAAGTCGAAAAGGTAAAAGGCGAAATGGACTACATAATAGAAATGGAAGACAGGCATACTGTTTCATGCCAATATGTTTAAACGATACGTGGAAAAGTCTAATCAAATCGATGAAAAAGGGTCAATGAACGTAGCATGTAACAGAAGACGAATGAAGCGACGAACCGAAACAAGACCCCAGTACAGGAACTCCCACAGAGGGCAAGAGAAAAGATATGGTTAGCTTGTGTCTAGACTTACTTGAAGGTCCGCGTCGTCAAATCACAGCTATTATCAGTAAGTATCCAGATGTATTTACAGACTGGCCAGGTCGTCCTGGATTGAAAAGCATGAAATTAAAAATAATCCAGTACCATCTAATGCAAGGGACGCAATCGACGAAGGAGTAAGTGAAATGCTAGACCTGGAGAGATGACCCTCAAATTCCCCGTATTCGTCCCCTGTGGCATTGGTCAGAAGAAAGCTGGAAGAAACTGTTTTTAGTATAAAGTATCATCGATTGAAATAAAGTCGCAGCGTTTGATGTTGTATCAATGCCATATATGAAGGGCATGTTTTAAAAATCGGAAAGGCACCAATATATTTCAATGTTGGATCTCACCAAGGATATTGGCAAGTGCGCATCGCTGATAATCTCCGCGCATTAACGGCACTCACGACCCCTAAAGGTCAATACCAGTTTAAAGTCATGCCTTTCGTTTTGGTCAAAGCTGTTACGTCGTGTGTTCGTCTTCTGTACAAATTACTGAAAGGTAAGAAGAACGTAGTTTCGTTGACGATATTATTGTATGCAACGCATATATAGAAAGAGCATAGTACGGTATTAATCAACCTGTTAGTCAAACTCCGCAAGGCTATTCTCTCACCGAGACCTAACAAGTGTCATATAGCATATTATTCTAACTTGGAATGGTGAGGCCATATAGTAAGCGGGTTGCCGTAGTTAAAACTCCACCACACAAAACTGAAGCGATCGGAGATACTGTTAAACTAGAAACCAAGAAACAAATTCGATCGTTCCTCAGATTAATAGGGCTGTATAGGAAATACGTTCCAAATTTCGTCGCTATAGCTAGTCCATTGAAGGACTTAACGAAGAAAGGGTAAACCAATAAAGTTTCCTGAGGTGCACGACATAAAAGAATTGTTAACGCTCTTACAGCAAAGTCGATCAGTGCACCAATCCTAAAGTTGCCAGAGTGAACCAGATCATTTGTTATGAGAAAGAACTGATGCATCCGACACTGAATTAGGGGTAGTTTTGCTACAGGAGCATGAGGGGGTAAAGTTACCGTTATTTACTCTAATTGGAAATTGTTGCGTCGAGAGAAAAACTACTCCGTGATCGAAAAGGAGTGTTTGGACTGGTGTGGGAACAGGAAAATTGCACACGTACACGAAGATAATTTAGCCTTGAAACGGACCACCAAACCCTCGTGCACTTAAAGAAAGCGACAATAGACAGTGCTATATTAATGTGTTAGGCACTGGATTTTAAGCCATATCGTATCCGGATGGAGGAAGTTCGCGGGTAGGAGAAATGAAGGGCCATTTATTTGAACAAAGCGTGATTTGCGGATCCTCTTTATACCACGGTGTTCTGGTAATGTAAATGATACGTTTCATTCTATATTGTTTCGATCACATTTTGTGATTTTCTAGAAGTGTTTTCACTTTTTTAAGGGGTGGGGGTGGAGTATTGTCACTGAATTATGCATAGCAAATAAAATGTTTATGCACTGTCTACGAGTGAAAACTGATTCATGTTTTGTTCCGCGTACCTGAGGATATTTATTTTATCTTTAAACGCAGTTGCCCGAGCGAAGTACCTGCACTGTAAAACCCAATTACCTCAAGTTCACTGTGCGTGGATTTGACTGAAACCAGGGAACGTATAACCCAGAATTATCGATGTATAGTCACAATACGAGTTTTTCATGAAGCTGTCCACATCACGAAAGACTTTATGAATAAAACGAAAAGCATGTATGTCTAAATATCTTAAAGCGGGCTCTTCCAACTAAACCAAACATTGATTGTGTGTTGACAAATACATAAACTAATAACCTTTACGGAAGCAATCTTCAGTTGTTTAAGTATGTGAAACATACAGTTGCACTGTTTTCTCCTATCGGTTTTATGTGATAGAATTGTTTCATGTATTGGACGTTTTGGGAAATATGTCATATAACGTCATGCTATTATATACACTGTAGTCTGTTCCAAGTTAGCCATTTTTATCACTGAAAAGACAAATTGAATTCAGTCATACGTTGCATAGATGAAAGAACCGGTAATATCAGAGTTCTTTTAATCTAGTGTGATTATTGTTGTTGGACACAAGAAATGGAGACAACAATCTGTTCCCGTTTATGCTCAGAACATTTCGCAACTAAAAGTGGACCAACTAAAGAGCATCCCTTACCGTCAGTGTTCGACCGTGCCAGATTGACGAAAGTACTCCCTCCCCACCCACACACATAAGAGATATAAAGTCACAGATGTAATTTTTGTATGTTACATACTTTTAAATAATATTGATTATGGTTAAACACGGCTGTTTTTTGTAATTTGTATGATATGAGTGTTTCTCACTTGACGAGTATTTACAAACCGAGATATCTACTTTTGTTATTACGTTCAACCCACCCGCCTTCGGCTAAAGTGGGTATGTGAGAAAGCTTGCCAGTAGCTTCTCGTGGATTTGTGGTTCTTTCTGGGGTTCTCCCGGGTTCTTCCTCCACCATTAATACTGGCCGCCATATATAGCCTATCGTGTGCTGAAAAATGGCGTTAAACCCTACAACAAAAACAACAATATCAACCCACCCGCCCACCCCAATGAAAACATAAAAGGGAAAGAGAATATTTTCAAGTAAATCTTTCGTTTTCTTGTTCGCATTTGACAAATATCGACAGTCAAAAGTTGTATTTATTCTGAACAGGCATTTCTTTTGGAGAGAGAGAGAGAGATTAATTCATTTGGGTACCATCTTCACTACATATCTCAAATCGTCTTCCCCAAACTGCGAAGTTTACATATTATCCTCTAATACTGAAAATTCAACCGTTACCAAGGCTCAAAGCATTCATAATATCTCGACTTCCACTGAAAAAGGATCGTTTAATTTCTTACAAAAATTTCTTAGAGTCCTAAAATCTTATGAATTCAACTTCATTTCCAATAATATGAATTGATGGTGCCCTATTCAATTATACTTTCATATTTTCTACTATCTAGATCGCCAATGAAAATATCGGGATTGCCAGAATTGTATGCAGAAGAAGATAAAATCACAATTTGAGGAGCGATTAAAAAAAATTCAAAAAAAGATTGGTGAATCGGAGTATGATGGGAGCTATAAAAACTACAAGGGTAGGATACATGTAAAGTAATACCACAAGAATTATATTAAATTAAAATATAAAAAGACAGATGAAATATTAATTTTTCAGATGAAATTACTCACTTCTGCAGATGCCTTAATTTTAGGTAGAACAGCTATCCATATCGACACTATCCAGGTAATTTTTACTCCACCTGAGATTCATGATGTTCCTCGTATTGTTTGAAATGAGAAATCGCTCTGCTCTCATGGTTAACGTAACTAAATACAATACGTTTGGAAAGGACGAATTCGTAAGAGGCGATAGCCAAGCCCGGCCCAAGGGCAAGGCGTACGAGGCAACCGCCTTGGGCTCGGCGCTTTCAGGAAATCAACTCCACAATGCAGTGTTTTTGCTGGGGGGAACCGGTCATCGCTTGCTGCCTTGGGCCTAGCACATCCTAGGGCCAAGCCTGACGATATCAGTTATCTTCCTGCACAGCGTCTTGGGGACACACATTACTAATGATATGGAAAACTGGGAACCAGCCTGGAAATGGGTGCCATAAAATAGAGTATATATGGGTTTGACTGACCATGATTGGTTAATAATGTAAGTTATGTTTTACGATAAAGAAACTTTTGACAGCTTATCCTAGTTGCAAGTGAAAAAAAAATAGAGACATTGTTTTATTGATTGAATTTCAGTCCTTTAACAGTCTTGAGTTTGGAACACTCATTACTAAAATTAGCGGGGCCCCGAGTGGCCGAGTGGTTTAAAACGCTCTCCGTTACGGATTATTGCCATCTCACCTCTGTCTGCGTGGGTTCGAGTCTCGGATTCGGCCAATGTAGGTATGTAAGAAAGCTTGCCAGTAGCTTCTCGTGGGTCGGTGTTTCTTTCCGGGGTTTTCCCTGGTTCTTCCTCCACCATTAATACTGGCCGCCATGTATGGCCTATCGTGTGCTGGAAAATGGCGTTAAACCACACAACACACACCAACTAAAATTAGCACATGACTCTTTGGTGCGGAATTGAAAGCACATGTTTCAAACACGTGCGGCTCATATCCTTTTCTTCTACACAGAAGCTGACATCCAGGTTTCATCTATACTGATGAATAGGTTTGATCATGAGCACTCCAAAAATTTAAGTTATTGATTTTTTAATATCTTGGTGTTTACATAGGTTTACTGTGGGAACTGAATTAGTACCGCGAGCCCTTGGTTACCTATCAGATGTAGTAAATACCTAGAACCAGAGAGTGCTTCAAGGGAGATAACAAAGTTTCCGAAAGCTCAACAGTGCGCAACATTCTAATAGATACATTGTAGGCCTTATGAGCACGAGTATGGTGCCATATCCATTAATCGCCCAATGGCATTTTAAATGAACATCTCATACACGAAATTGCTTTCACTGTCTTTGCAAAGTTCAGCCCCAATCCGGCTCCCTACTACTGCTGCTGCTACTTTCTATGCTACATTCTTTGCAACCCGATATCTATAAATTACCCGTACGTGGTAAATAATTCTAATTGTAATACTTCTCATAGCATGCTATGTTTAAAGTATGAAACCATTCTTGTTAGTGATAGAATATTGAAAAATAAGACTTTAAAATTATGTACCATGTCATATATTATGGTTGGATGCAATATATGTCTGGTACGTTAAACAAAAAATTGTGTGAAAAATAGACAAAAGTAAAACTCAGTAAGAGAGAGAGAGAGAGAGAGAGAGAGAGAGAGAGAGAGAGTAGAATTACCCAGAAAGCTGCAATTTGTACTTGAGAGTGATCATTCAGCTGCATATTAGTTTTCATTAGTTTTACAATATTAACTGTGAAAATTGCGATATTGAAAAAAGTTAATAAGATCTTTTCAAATCCGCTTGTTCCGCGATATGCTTGTAAAACTGACATAAAGCAGCATGTTTTGAACTCTAAAACTGAGATTCGTCAAAATCCAAATTAACGATGTGTGACAGTCTACGATATTAAACCATTCGAAAATTCACATTTCTTTCCGACAAGAGACAACCTTATTCGCATGCGATGAAAAGGGTCGAGGTTGATAATACTGGATCTTCTCGTTATAATCAACCATTTGCAATTCACCACACTTCACAATTCTCAAATAATAACACTTCCTAGACTTGATCCTTCGCAATCTTCACAACACAATAATTCGTTACGCTTCAGAATTCGCTAATTGGCACTCTTCACACCCTCCTCTCGTCACACTTCACAAACCACTAACAGTCACACTTTATGATTCGCCATTCTCCTCCTATAACAATCCACCACTTGTCACAATCCAAATTCGACGACTCCTCCCATAATTATGTCAACAAAATGGGGTGGGGGGAGGGGGTTTGAAGAAGTTTGACAATTGTTGACATGGGGGAGGGGGGAGTTCAGATAAATTGACGTCAACAATGTTATTTTTTTTACAATAAATTTAATAAATCAAAAAATAGGAAATTAGTCGGTGCGTTGGTATGGCACAGACTCGCTCGCCCGTCAACAGCTCACCAGTTTAATCCTAAACCGGATGAGCTCTTGCCAAGGAAGTCATAGTCTTGCATCATCATATTTTGTTTTTATTCAATGTAGATTGTAGACTGTAGACAGATTTTTAAGGAAAGCTGTTACTAAATTCCAAGACTGCACTGAGCCATAGACATCTAAATAGTATAGCTATCCATGGACTTCTATTAAATAGCATCTATGTTATATGTATAGATGCTATATATATTGAAGTCCATGAGCTATCCCTCCAAGGATGGATAACTGAGCCTAGGAAACTTGAGAGCTTGACTATTATACAGTCATCTTTTACATAATACATAAAATAAATTATGTAGCCTACACAAGCATACAACTTCTTCAACCAGATGCAGTAACCTTAATGCCTTACAAATATTGTACACTTTGATAACAGATTCTTGTTCATTTCAGGCAAATGCCCTCCCCCCCCCCCCCCAATTTGTAAAATTTTATTAGGGGGGTCACTGAAAGTTTGACAGTTGTTGACATGGGGGGAGGGGGGTAAAAAATTGCCTAAAAATTGTTGACATAATTAATGGACGTCCCCTCTAAGACAGTCTTGGACTCTCAGACTCTACAATCTACGATACCTTACGACTGCAGACGACATCTTCAAAACCTACAGTCCACGACTCCTCAAGATCCATATTATTTTTAGCATAAATGCAATAGTAATACCCCTAAAAAAAGCATGAAAGAAAGAAATAAATGACGCTCGTCATAACCTACAATCCACGATATGCTACATTTCTAATAATTTTCACCATAAATGCTGCCTGTCACGATTTACTCGCGCCAAAATTTCCTTTCATTTGAATTCTGCGGAATTTACAAGGTGGTAGACTGCCTTGATCATGCGCATCATTCAAGAAACTAATTTATTTTAGTAAATAGGAAAATTGGTGGACGTGATTAAAGTATAAAAAAATGCTTTTTTCTTTCCATTTGGTCCCTTCATCTCAATGGAAAGCATTATTTTGTGAACAAATTATAATCTATCTAGGGTAGCCGCGAAACTCGGTTGCTTGAGCGTCGGACTCGTAATCCAAGGGTCACGGTTTCGATTCCTACCCATGACAGTCTGGGTTCCCTATGAAATCCAAACGTTTGGACTGCGTTAAAAATATGTTGTAATTTTGTGATAATATATTTGTTTGCTTTGCCGTATATATCAAAACAATATTAGTTTCTGAAATCTAACTTTTATTGATTAATCAATCATTGCAAATGAAAAGTGAAATATTCTGATTAAAATTTTGTCACAGATTTTTCCGTACTTTTATCAGTTTCTTCGCCTGAGCTGACATCATCTTTTACCTCAATTTCTGTTTCTTTATTCTTATACCGCACTCCGTTCTTTGAGCTGACAAGGTTAAGAACGCCAACCAACACGAAGACACTGATGCCGTAGGCCAGTAGAAGATACAGAAATGCTCGATGGGTGTATCTATCATACAAATATCCAATCAACCGGAGGTATGCTACGCCTCCTAGTGATCCTCCAGCTAGAACGAAGGTTATTGCAATGCCTGTCATCTCCACATGATTGTCCCCCCATCCAATACCAGAAGGGAAAAGAGGACCAATGAAAAAAGCAAGAGGCTGCGCTAGGATCCATAACGCTAACGAGCTTGTATGTCCAAAGATGGTAATCAATATTGCTGATATCAGACATCCACCAGTCTCAAGCATGATCAAAATCCTAATTGGGATCCATCGAGCGGCCAAGAATCCCGAGAAGCGACCGACTGTGAAACTGATCCAAAAAGCGGTATTTAAGAAGGACCCGTCATCTTTGCTGAATCCCATTTCATCGATAGAGAAAGCACGGATAAATTTTCCGGCCAAACGTTCCCCCCCAACCACGCTGAAGAAATATACGAAAAGGAACACGAAGATCAGTATACCATACAATAATTTGCCACCGGCACAGGTGGCAGGATTTATGATTTCTTTCAGTGTCCTTGCTTTTGTTTGCTTCTTTGATGGTAAATCGCTAGTTTGCCTTCTCTCATTCAAGCCGGTGAAATTGTACACGTAGAACACAATAGACATTAAAACAGTAATAATGGAAACGATCATGTATACATACTCTATCCTCGACTCTTCGAGGAACAATGGTGTGGTGGTTGACATGATAGTGGTTGTAGATACAGTATGCAACTTTGACGCCCTCAATGTTGTAAGATCTGGCGTTTCCGTGACGTTATTGGATATGACGTTTGGATATGGAACGGCCAGGAAAGGGTTGGCTATTAAAGGAACGATGAAGGATCCAATGCCATAACCACCATGAAGGGCATGAAGAGGGCCGGTCGCCTTTTCTTGCCAGATCTGAAGGATCAGCCTCTGTCCAGCTGAAACGGAAAATCAGGCAACAATGCATTTGAACATTACAGCATTGTTTAAATTTAAATGGACAATAATTTGAGAAGCAGGTAGTTAAAGGTTGAAAACTTTGGACAGCTATTTTGACGTCCTGAAAACACCATCCGAGTGCTGAACACTTGTAATCATCTTAGTTACACGGATGTTGAGAGAGACTGTTTCTATTGTGAGTCGAGAGACTGACAAAGAAACCTATATGCCTATGCGGGGAACTAGCGGGGAACTACAGCTAAATTTCATGAAACAAACTTCAGTTTTATAATGTGTGGAAAGAAATAAAAAAAAATCTCTGCTGTGGAACAAAACATACCACACAATCGACTGAAGAAATAAAAATGGATTATTTAGTATTTTCATTGTGATGGCTTTATCTATAAAGTTAAATTACATGATATCAATTAAATACAAGGATTCTACGAACAATTGCCAAAAAGTCTACAAATTCCAGTTATTAACTAGACTACTTCATAATATTTTTACTGTAAACTATGGAGAAATTGAAGTAACCCCTTGTCACAAAATGTGTCAAATGTAACGAAATCAGTTGGAATTGTGGCGGTATTGTTTGAGAAAACATTTTGTGAACGTTCTATTTGCAGTGAAGATCAACTGGACACCTGATTACAAACTAAAATATTGACCAGCTGTTCATTAATTCTTATACTGCAGAAGTGTAAAGAAAATTACCTGTAGTTATTAACGACAGACGTATTATCAATATAATTACTTAGCTCCTTGAGTACCCTTCAAATTACTGCATACTTAATTAAATTCATTTTATAAATTACTTACATTGATTCAACAACACGTACAATGAATAGAATTACTCACATTGTTACCTCATTGAGTATCCTACAAATTACCTGTTGTGATTCAACAACAGACATATTATCAATATTATAATAAAACAATATCAATATATAGGTTTGTCAAAACATTATCCATGCCATATTTAGATATGATCTTCAGCAAATTTCATGATAAATTAAGCACTTGGTTCATGCTATTTCTTGAGGTTGTTAAAAGTAAAATATCTGAGAGTTACATATGCCAAATATCCTGACTGGATTATACAAGATATTTTAGATGCCACGAAGGAAGGAGATAACTTAAAATGCATCAGAAATGAGCAAGCTTCCATGCAAAATAGTAATTATGTTGCAAAACTGATAAGACAACTAAAAGATTCCATTATGCAAGAAACAAAGAATATAAACAGAATGATCCAAACGTTATTTGGATACTTTCAAATGAGTTTGGAACTAGAAAGCTACGGAACAGTCAAATGATGTTGAATCAAATAGATTACTTTTGACATTTCCAAAGATATGGCAGATATTTATAATTTTTTTATTTTGTCACTAATATAGCTTCTAACCTTAAGTAATATATATCGTCGAAAGATCTTATGAACATCTTCATGACTTTTGTTCTGAAGCTATTGAAGTTGATACAGATTCTGATCACCTACAAAAGCTTTCACAATTCCTCCAGCAAATATTTTGATACAAGCTATACGGGACTTAATCAGATTAGACCCTTACGTTTTTTGTTTTAAAGGCAGATGTTACAATAATTGCTGAGCATGTTGCTTTCAGATTTAATCATAGTATAAGGACTGGTCAGTTCCCTAAATCGTAAAAAAATTGCTAAAGTGAGGTCCCCTTTTCAAAAATAAAATTACGGTGAAATCAACAATCACAGACCCATTTCTTCGTCATTGTCAAAACTAATAGAAAAACGTGTCTGATTCTCCAGTGCCTTTACAAGATTTACATAAAATCCTCCAATTAAAACAATCAAATAAAATATACCTGTGAAATGGGTTTATTACACTGGTCAACAGTGAAATCATTACTGACTTGAAAAGGCCCTAATCTGTAGTATTTTGGTGTGCCGAACACGAATATAACCGTGAAAAATTTGTATTGGCTCTCGTTTTGAAGATATTCATATACCTCATTTTCTATGTTTCACTGTGTAAATTTCTCCAGTAGGACTGCAGCAACATCCGGAATAATGATGTAACATTGCATAATACCATCATGCTCACATCATCCACAGATGATTGCATCATTTTCTGATGCAATGCAATACTAATGCCATGCGGCTGCTGAAGTAAGTTGACGTCAGCAGTGTACTATACATGTGTAGGCCTATTATACTAATGCCAGGCGGCTGCTGAAGCTGACGTAAGCAGTGTACTATATAAAGCCCAATCAGATAGGTTCAGCATTTAAAATATTTTAGACGTTGTGCGAGACAGTTCAAGCTACTGTTACATAAAACTTATTATTTTATCCATTTACGTACAATAAAGAACAGTAATGCCTCGAAAGTGTGTTAATACCGCGGACAATTTTTGCTATATTTGTGGGGAAGTGACATTTGCCAACCAGAAGAAAAGTATCAATTCTCAAGTGAAGAAGGCATATCATCTTTACTTCGGATGCAAGGTTGGTGACCAAGACAAGCCTTGGGCTCCGCATATATGCTGTGCTACATGTACAACACAGCTTTCACAGTGGTTGAATTGCAAAAGGTCATCAATGCCGTTTGCAGTCCCAATGGTGTGGAGAGAGCCAAGCAACCACCTAAATGACTGTTACTTCTGCTTGGTTCCTCCTCTTTCCGGCGGAATAACGAAGCGAAAGAAGTCGAGAATAGTCTACCCAAACATTCCGTCTGCATTGAGACCAGTTCCACATGGTGAGGGACTTCCTATTCCAGAACCTCCAGCAGAATATTCTCTTGATTCATCTGACGAAGACAAAGGTGAGTCGACCTGTTTTTCTCCTGGTCCATCAGCATGCAGTGATCCAGATTTTCACTGTGGTGCATCATCAACCCCACACAGAATAACACAGGAAGAACTAAATGACCTGATTCGTGATTTGGACTTATCAAAGAACAAGGCAGAATTGCTAGGATCAAGACTCCAACAATGGAATCTTCTAGAAGAAGATGTCACAATTACTGCATATCGAAAGCGCCACCAGCAATTGGAGCCTTTCTTCAGAAAGGAAAGTAATCTGATATTCTGTTCCGATATTGAGGGCCTCATGAATGCTTTAAAAATCACTCATGACCCACAAGAATGGAGACTATTTGTGGACTCTTCGAAACTGAGTCTCAAGGCTGTGCTTTTGCACAATGGAAAGATTCTTCCATCTATTCCAGTAGCGTATGCTGTCCACATGAAAGAGACATACGATAACTTAAGGCAGCTACTGAATTCCATTGAGTATAACAAGTACAGCTGGCACCTCTGTGGTGATTTGAAGGTAGTTGCCCTTTTAATGGGACTGCAGCAAGGATATACAAAATACATGTGTTTCTTATGCGAGTGGGATAGCCGAGCAAGGGAAATGCACTACATGAGGAAGGAATGGACTCACAGGCAGAATGTAGCCATTGGAGAGAAGAATATCCAACACCCAGCTCTGGTTGAGGCTCAGAAAATCTTGCTACCACCCCTTCACATCAAACTAGGTTTGATGAAGAACTTCGTGAAAGCCATTGACCGGACTTTGCCAGCATTCCGATACCTGCATGAAAAATTCCCTCGACTCAGCGAAGCAAAGATTAAAGAGGGAGTTTTTGTGGGTCCTCAGATTCGAGAGCTTTTCAAAGATGACCGGTTCAACAACTTGCTGGAAGGTGACGCAAAACAAGCATGGAATGCTTTTCGCCTAGTTTCTACAAACTTCCTCGGAAATGTTAGGGCAGAAAACTATAAGGAACTAGTAGAAGACATGTTGATGAAGTATAAGAAACTTGGCTGCAATATGTCTCTAAAGATTCACTTCCTTCATTCCCATTTGGATTTCTTTCCTAGCAACTGTGGTATTGTTAGTGATGAACACGGCGAACGTTTTCATCAAGATATCGCAACAATGGAACAAAGATACCAGGGAAAATGGTCCACTACAATGCTGGCTGACTACTGCTGGACACTCCTCAGAGATGCTCCCGAACAGCTGTACAAGAGACAGGCGAAGAAATCTAAGATGTAGTCAATGACTTGATTTTTTATAGGTAGGCTATTACAGTTGACCTTTTACTATTGGAATGCATTTCGTTATGTAAACATTAATTTCTTGCAGATTACAAAAAAACTAGAGCCAATTTTGCAATTTGACTGTCATATTCGTGTTCAGCACATAAAAATTGATAAGAATTGACTAATTTTATTTCAGTAACATGACTTTTGTAAAAATTTGTTGTCCAGTGTTATCAATGGTAAACAAGTGGTTCAAGTTGATTGTAACATTAATGGGCTGACCTTTGATCTAGTGATCCATGAAATTACCCTTAGAAATCTAAAAATCTATCACTGTTACAGAAGTACTATTACATAGTTTGAATCATATTATAGCATATCTCAATAGTTATCACTCGATGGTAATTTATCTGATGATAAAAATAATTGCTATATTGCCACAAGGGCCATAATTAGGTTCACTTATATTCTTCGTTGTTATCAATGACCTATTTCAAGCTGTGTATTCTTCGTTGTTATCAATGACCTATTTCAAGCTGTGTATTCTTCGTTGTTATCAATCACCTATTTCAAGCTGTATATTCTTTGATGTTATCAATCACCTATTTCAAGCTGTATATTCTCTGATGTTATCAATCACCTATTTCAAGCTGTAGGAAATACTGTACATAGACACGATCTTCAGAGGCATGACACATTATTATCTTTATCACATGTAAAGAATCTTGGAACGAACTTGAATGTACTCTTCAAAGTGCACAAAAAAAAAACAAAAAAAAAAAAAAAAAAAAAAAACAACTTCAGATGGAAATATCATACTATCTAACAAAGAGAAACCAAAGCTTTATTCATCGTCACGAAACAAAAGCATTCAAGATTATAGCATAGCCATGTGAATCGTTTCCGTTATACAAAGACTGAATAATGACATGATACTTTGGTGTTTATGTGAATGTTAGTTTACCGTGGAAAGGGCATATTAGTCGCATCATTAGAAAAGTTAACTTCTACTTCTGGTGACTCAGGAAAGTTAGAAACAAAACTCATTTGACACATCACATTTTGTTTATACTTGTTGTATGATATAGTCACAGAAAGCTTGATAAATTATACTTGATATTCCACCGAAAATTTTTTAAGTGAAGGATCAACTGAAAATATTCAGTAGATATGAACGTGTAATTTAAAATTAAATTTAAAATGCTGCATATGTCGTCTCCTGTATATTTTCATTATACTTTTAATCGATCAAAACGGGACGATACACATAACTCCTAATCTGAGGTTCGCTGTTTAAAATAAATGCCAATTTTGAAAACAACAAAAGACCTAGTTAAAAGAAACTTTCACTATTCAGGTGCCCGTATATGATAAAATATTCCCAAGGAAATTCAAAAGGCGCATATTACAAATGGAGGAACGATTGAATGAAATATAAAAGTGAAATATTCAGTTTCCACTACTACATACTGTCATTGCTATGGAAATTTGTACACACGCTCCCTGCATTTTTTTCTGCGTACAAGGAAGGGAGTATGGAGATGCTTTCTTTCAGTATCGGGGGAAATATAGTATACGTGACTCTTGTCTATCGCTATTTTTGATAGATTTCTGTTCAAGCACGCTTATCTCTGCATATTAATATATTATCGGTTCAAGTGTGTGCTTGTGTATCTTTGCTATGCGTACTGTAAGTAGGTGTGAATGGGACACACACACACACACACACAGAGAGAGAGAGAGAGAGAGAGAGAGAGAGAGAGAGAAAGAGAGAGAGAGAGAGAGAGAGTTTCGTATCAAACAGAAAAGAAAGCGCCTATCCTTGGATTGCACATTACATTTGGATACGTGAATATAGGAAAGATATATAGTTATAATTCGTTACAAGCATGAACCAAATCCTTGCCGCGAGCAACTACAACTATTACCAAGCTCGCATGCCGTAACCAACATGGTCATACGCTGTTCCCACATAAAGGACGGAACAAGATTGAAGGGAAGGACTCCAAATGCACAAGAACTTGCTTGGCAAACATAATGTAATATTCATCTATATGCGCAACCCATCAAAATTTTAAGAATGGAAACTCGATTTAGGAAAAGTTCATAGATCTGCGCATCCTCTTTTTGCCTTCGACACTAACAGTGTTATAAAAACAGATCATTTTCAGTTCGGCCAAGCAACTATCTTTCTTGTTTAATTTTTGTTTCTTCTGCTTTATTACCATCATGACGGCGTACTAAATTTTCCAAGAGACAAGCTCAGGAATCCTCCTGAATCTAAGATTTAATATTAGACGATGGTTACCATATTAATATTACCACCTCCATTTGTAAATCCTTCAATTATGACCTTAATAATAGCATACTATAATGGAAATGCATTGCATAATGAACACGGCGAACCAAACTCGTCACCATGGTGACCACCAATAATTTACATTACATCGGTTCCATAGTTTTACTGATCCTACCTATGTTGATGATTCCTTCAAAAGTTCCCTGCAACCAACAGAAGAACCAGAGAAGTTCCGTTATTTGCACCCAGGGAATACTCATTGTTGCTGCTGCACCTCCGTTAAGAGAGAGAGCCAACATTAAGTCACAGAAGCGACCAAACTTGTCCACCAATAACCCACCAATCACAGCGCCAGTGAAGTAGCCCACGCTGCGGCCTGAAATAGCAAGCGCGACATCCTCATAATCAGAATGTGTCCGTATCTTTAGATCAATAAGGGTTGGTCCAGTGATTTCTAGGTACAGGCCCTGCAAATATATGAAGTAGTACAATGATACTAGAAATTTAAATGAATGAATGAATAAATAAATAAGTAAATAAATAAAGTAATACATACAGTTATAAAATAAATAAACGAATAACAAATAAATAAAGTAATAACTAAAAAAAGTGATACATATAATAATAAAATAAATTTAAAAAAAATACAATAAGTAAAGAAATATATAAAAGACATAAAACGAGGGCTCTTTTTTAAATTTATATTGACCCAATAAGTAATGTTTTTAGGAGGATTTTGTTGCATTTCTCGCCAAAAAAATCTCTTTTCTTCTTTCAGCATTCACTATTAGACTTACATGCATGCACATGATTCCTATTTGGCCTAACCTTGAGTTGAGTCTAATTGTGAGGAAAAGTTATCGAAACAGAAGCAGAGTATAAGAAATAATTTATTTAACGAATCAGAGTTTTTCACAGTGTGCAAAATGACGTTATCTGCTATATTTTTAAAACAGTTCAAGAAGGTTAGACTCCAAACTTGATGCACCATTTATCATTCTTCAGGTTATTTATTTTTCATACAGCAGACGCTAGAATTAATTTTGCACAGTATAACTCTGTATCTACATTGCTCTGAAATACTGTATTGGTGAAGAAAGTGTTTTATAACCCAATATTAATTTTCGAAATCCTAGATGGTCCATGGTGTCCATTGTAAGTGTAAACAAATAAGACTTGACAAAATCAGTCTTAATTCAAAAAAGTTTGGAAAATACAAGGATGCACAATTTTTCAGTAAAAAGTACCAGTCATCAATTTTTTTTGGTGGTCGCTAATTTAGCAAACGAATTCTCGTCAAAATAACACTAAAATTCAGTTTCATTTATAAAACATTAATTACAATGTAGTAATATTTGTACTAGCAATCTTTAAACATTACCATATATCTGTTTTGAACATGATGTTGCTGTGTATTTGTCGCAGTTTTAAAGACCTGTTTAGTTTGTTTGCTTTATTTTTAATGTAACCCCAACCCCCAAAAACAATTTTTTTAAAAACTTGGAGCTGAAATTCAGATTAGAGAGAGCAGTTTTGCAGATTTGTGTCGTGTTGTGGCCACAAGTCATTGTTGAAATTAATATCAGTTTCTTTGCAACAAGTATTAATGAAATATAAACTGCAAATATATTTATATTATCATTTAAAGGGGGGAAAAAGTAATGTGTACTGGAAAATGATGCCTACAAGCAAAAGTGTAATGTTTATAAGGTGCATTCTATGTTAGACGAGATTTACACAAATAATGCACGGTGGCATCTTTCCGAACACTACATTCCTACAGTGATGTCGCGACTTTGAAATTAAGTAAACGTTCATGTTTATATGTTTGGGAAGTATAGACATTAAGTAAACGTTCATGTTTATATGTTTGGGAAGTATAGACATTAAGTAAACGTTCATGTTTATATGTTTGGGAAGTATAGACATTAAGTAAACGTTCATGTTTATATGTTTGGGAAGTATAGACATTAAGTAAACGTTCATGTTTATATGTTTGGGAAGTATAGACATTAAGTAAACGTTCATGTTTATATGTTTGGGAAGTATAGACATTAAAGTTATTACTTCTCTCTCTCTCTCTGATGCCATTCATTTCAGCCATTCGTTTCATAATACTCAAAGATCGTCTGTTTTCTTTGCATAAGGAGATACCATTTGCATTTTCTTTGCATGTTTGCATTTAAGATTTGTTTGCGTTTATTTTCCTTATGAAATTTCATATTTCGAACCATACATGACGAGGAAACAGAAACAATGACCTTTCACAAACTCAAAATGTAGCGTAAACTGTATATATCTTTAAATTTAAAATGCATGAAATTAGGTTGTCATCGGTACCATTACTTTAAAGCCCATACTGTTCCAGCGGAACCCTTTTTGTAGCCAAATTATAACTCGTTTCATATTTTATCATCATTTTGACCGACTTCGAGTAATTAATACACATCCGTAAAACCATAAAAGACATCTTCCGTAATTCTGTGTACACTGAAATATAATATTACACAAAGGTCAAGATTAACTTTAAATCGTGATGAAAGAGATTTTTCAGATTTTATTTTATGATATCAGTTATAATTAATCACACAAAGGCTATTTAAGGGCAGTACAAATTCAAAACGCATGTTTTAAGAGTTAGTAAATGGATTACATCAAGTTGGTGGATGCAGAAACATCAAAAGTGCAACGCGTGTACACTGAAACCAAAATTTATATGCAACCTGGTCAGACCATTTTGTCGAAGAATATAAATATAAACAAGACATAATAAAAAGAAATGCAAAAATTCACCGCTCACGTTTGTGATGAAATTCACACACACCATTCAGTTCTGTATTTAAAAAAAACCTAATGAAACATCGTAGACCGAGAATTACCGTCGCAGATCCGGGTCTGTGATGTTCGTGGGAAGTCACATAGCAAATTGCGAAGATCCTTAATTCATATGCCAAAACAATTCGTGGCTTGCAGATTGGTGCCTATGCTGATTGCAGTTAAATGAGCGTTATATGTTAACATATGCGGTCATTAGGAGCAGTAGTTTAATCAGTATGCGTCTTCGTTACGAAATTGGGGATCAACTAAAACTAAACTAAAATAAAGGATCACACTTTGAGTCTCTCACTGAAATACTGCACGTAAGTAGAGTTACAAATTATAACAAGTCCAATAAGTTGTGTCTTATTTAGCCTTGGCGTGAGTAGTATATGGGAAAGTATTATCGCGACAAAAGTGGCCTTATGACGACAGTGGGAACTACACGGTTGTCATCCTGAAACTATGTCCCAATGGTGACGAAAACTTAACATTAGTCCATATATTTAACAAGATAGACATGTATGGCGACAAGGGGAAATTAACATTACACCATAGGTTGAACATTAAGATGGAGGTGTGGTATTGTTTAGTAGGTGTGGGTGCTAGCCAGTACGACTGTGTGTTGGTCGGTAGGTGTGGTCAGTAAGGCTGTGTTGACCAGCAGGTGTGGATATTGGTGAGTAAGTGAGGCTGCTGGTCAGTGGGTGCTGGTTGGTAAACGGAGTGTTGTCAGCAGGCGTTAATGTTGGTCAGTACCCAACATTGTGTTTCATTCTCCTGAAGCCCATGTTCAGCCTAATGTTAAATTCCCTTATGAGGGCGGCCATAATGTTGGTTCACAATGTCGTCATAGGGTCATTTGTTTTCTGCCCCATCTCCCATACTGCTGGTGTGCAAATGATTTAAATTTTTAAACAATTTCTAAAATTTTATTTGAAATTAGCACACGTGTGATAATATTATATTTATCGCACGTGGAAAAAATACTTGTAATATTTGAAAAACCTCGGAATCGTCTTGTGAAATTACTGATATACATGTACGATGTTCTGACGTCATTTTTAAAGTCACAGTGTGTTATCTTATATGTAGAAAAAGGTATCATAAAGGTATATTACCCAAAAACTGTACAGTCTTGTGAGAAAAGAAAATTATTTTTGTTTAGAACCAGTTAAATTTTTGTGCCCAAACGGTAACTTCGGGCTGGGTCTGGAAATCATAAGTGTCATCATGGGCAAAATATTATTATCATCCCCAAACCCTTCATAAAGATATGAAATTATTGTGAGTTTAATTAAAACTTACGTAATTACTCATGCACTGCTCCATGAGGTCGTACTAACTTTTTTAACTCAAATATTGTTTTCAGGACTTATATTGTAAAGCTTTTATAGATAGGCTTAACATTTTCTTTTGATAAATGTGCTCACAATAATGGAGTAGTGCTGTGACTTCGCGCTTCTTTGAGTTTGAGAGAGAGACAGAGAGAGGTCATATAGTGGTTTTCGTTTGCTTCTCCAATTTTGTAGAGAGCGAAAACTACAATGATAAAGCTCATTTTAAACAACTTTATTTGTTCGATATCAAGTTTTGCATACTATACGGTACGCCCTTTTAAAGGGACTACTTTATTCAAAAATGATTGCTGCTCGTAGCTGCGTAGGATTTTTGACCTACGCTTCACTTTAAGTGCATGGATATATAAAAGGTCCTGTAATATATGGTCATGCTAGAACAAGTCATACTGTAAAGGTAAGAATTTCTCACATGAATAAATGAATATATCATTTGTATCCATTTTACATATTAAAAGACCACACAGATACCTATATGTTTGAACAAAAAGTTAGACAGTGATCAACGTTCCCTGTACAGTAAAGATTTTTTAAAAGAATCGATCTGTTATTGGAAATAACGTGATACATATCAATAACCACATTTAAAATCGTAATAAAGGATACTGAATGGCAGTCGCTCGTCTTTGTGAGAATTTAATTAAACCCATGAGATATAACTGCAAAGGAGGGAGGGAGTTACAGGCCTTTGCGAAATATGTTTTAACTGCTCTGGTCTCTGAGCTCTTTAACGTCAAATCTAGACTAGCAACGCCCGCACGATACAATGCGACTACTTATGGGTGCTATCGGACACAATTAGATCCCGGAAATTAATATTTTCCTTGAAATGTCTAGCCCCTACAGAGATTGAAGAAAATATTCTTGCTCTGATTTGTAGGGTGAAAAAAGAACTTATTATATCAATTATATTAGTTACAACAATGAATTATCTGGAGGTAAAAGAAAAAGTATTCTGGCTCTGAAGAAAAGCCTTGTCCCTCCCAATCTCTCTCCACCCCACCCCACCTCAAAAAAGACAAGAAATCGCTATTCTGTTCTCATGTAATAGTAGTCACAATGCGATTAAAAACGAACAAATACTTCTGTAAGTGTATATATTTCTTTGGAAAGGTTGTTGATGGCATGACCATCACGTTACATTGTTTTCCACCGAACAGGAGACTGAGAAACATTTGGTTACGACGATGCGAGCTTGTGATGAACACTTTCACATACACAAAGAATAGCATTCTGAACAGTTCGCTGATAAGGAAGGGCCATCCCTCAAGCATACACTAACATAAGTGTTTGGATAGGAAGCATTTAAGACATCAGTAAACCATTATTTCCAAGACGGGAGAATGGGAACAACTAAATATTGCAAACAATGGCTTTAGACTTTGTACGAATGATGCCGCACTCTCATGGAAAAATAAGTTTTAATATTTTCGTTTTATAGATTGAAACGGACTTAGTAAACTAAAACTGACATCGATGAATAGGCCTATAATGTGTTTCTGTTTGTGTGTTTGTTTGTTGTTGTTGTTTTTTTTAAAATATTAACGTAGCTTTAAAAATTGTAGTCATCACGCGTAGGAACATACGTCTCTACCAGACGGACTCGACATATTCTTGCACTGCATCAAACTCGTTCTTCCTCCCACTCAGAACAAAAGACATACTTAGTTTTGTCTACATATTTATGATCCTTTAATGACATTTGATACATGTCACATATGTCAACGCGGTGGCGAAATGGAATGATGTCAAACATATTCGAGCCAAAGGCCAACTTTTGGAAAAGTTTCGGATTAAAAATTAAAAAAACACCACATGTCATGTTTTCAGTTAGTTACTAGTGTATGTGAATGTGTTAAGTAGTAGTTAGTTTGCGATTCATCCTACAATTTTTGAGGAGCGCACTTGTTTCCTGTCTGAACTTTACGTAATGTTCTCAAGTCCACTAAGTATTTTCTCGTTTCTTAAGTAAGTGTGTTTTATATTTGCTGCCTTTTCTCCCAATTATACCAATTGTGTAGCTTCAGTATCAACACTTTCGATTTATATGAATAGGTATTTAACATTATCAATCTATAGTGTAAGCCACTTTATTTACAGATTTTAGATTGCAGCTCATACAACAGTTAACATACACGTAGCAAATACATCTACTATAAAGTATTGACCATTTCATTTTGAGGTGGGGAGTGGGATTGTGATTTTCTTTCTAGCTGAAATATTTACTTTTCTTTCATCTCAATATAATTAGTGTATTTTTTGCAAACAATATCATGGATATAATATGGTGTTATTCCAAACAATATCATGAATATAATATGGTGTTATTCCAAACAATATCATGAATATAATATGGTGTTATTCCAAACAATATCATGGATATAATATGGTGTTATTCCAAACAATATCATGAATATAATATGGTGTTATTCCAAACAATATCATGAATATAATATGGTGTTATTCCAAGCAATATCATGGATATAATATGGTGTTATTCCAAACAATATCATGAATATAATATGGTGTTATTCCAAACAATATCATGGATATAATATGGTGTTATTCCCATCAATATCATGGATATAATATGGTGTTATTCCAAACAATATAATGGATATAATATGGTGTTATTTGGCTATTAATCAGAGGTAAATATTTTTCCAACTATTGACAGACAAAATGAAACAAAAAATGTCAGCCCGTTGCCCAAGAACATTAAATTGTTGGTCCCTAATATAATTTTGGTATACCGTGGTAGTGTTGTGGTATACTCAGAAATATACAAAATATTTCGCAATACCCAGCTTCCTTTATTTATATAGCAACTATGAATAATAAATGACCAAACAATTCTACTCCAATTAATACTTAATCTGAAGTATTGAATATTAAGTATGCACGAGCTGACATTATACTTTTATCACATTTTTCTTTATTTTGTACTCCATATAAAGCATTATTTCTATTATATATTTTGTTCTTTCCAAACATCATCAAATTATTAAACTACAACACATATCACACATAGTTAACTAATAACATTCACAAAAGATAGATGGGGGTGGGTGAGATTTTTATTTGTTACCAATCAGGGTTCGAGGCTTATACCAGAAAAGATTTTACCATTTTCTCAAACGCTGATCGATCTACAAATACGGGATGCGAAAAGGGTAACTACGAGATCGTACCTGTTTTATCGAAACCTCGTAAAACATTAGCAAACTCTTAATTGAAAGCACATTTAGGGTTGGCGGGGCTGGAAAATTAATATTACATTTACATCAACGAGTACGTGTTTATTCTGAAATTCTCAGTGCAGCGCAAAGTAGTCTCAATATAACTAATAAACTATGCTCAGTGGTAATCGTAAACAAAATCATTACCACCCCTTTGATTCAAACTGTGTTGGCAGCAACATAAATTTTTTGACACCTCTGCGCACATATACGGAACCGTGCATTCGTTAAAAATCGAGTAATCGCTCGGGGATTACTGTGGGCGGACAACGCACGCTTTACAAAGCGCCCCAAGTTCGAGACCATACGAGGGCAACCCACTTCGTGACCCGAAGATTGCGCTCCATGCGATTTCGTACAGTAATTATACGCTATTAAGGCGCAGCGGTGTGGTTGAGACGAGTTTGGTTTCTAAATCGTGCACGTGTAACGTCTCTAAAACTCGATGCTCGGGGTAATCGTACGAGTTGCACACCAGTGACGAAAACATTAAAATCACGGAGATAGACGGTTCGTACCCTGATCAACAATGAAAATCTCATCCTCCCCCATCTGTCTACTTTCACTTTTCAAAATATGTTGAGAATTATGTTTCATTTCGTGCTTTTACAAACTAAGTGACTTTCATTTAATATTTTCGAAGTTTTGTGCAACAACTTTTGGTAAGGGGTTTATTGCTGATATCACATGACTATTTGACCTCTGATATCATGGACAAGTATGTTGCGAGATGAAAGATTTTGTGCAGGATTCTTCTTAATATATTTTTGTTGCTAATCTAAGTATATTATGATTTAGATGCCCTCAGGTTTGCAAACCTTCCATTTTGATGTTTAATTTCTTTTGGTTAGGATCTGTAGAAAGACCATGCTAATGGTGTTTTAGTAAGAACAATTGTAGTAGTAAAATGATTGACTTGGACCGCTGAACCAGTGCTAAACTGTTTTTAATAAAAAATAACCCCTCAATTTTAATTACATTACTGAGTAAAGATACATATCAGAGGGGTCTGAAATATGAAGCTGCAAAGTAATACTTGATGCTGAAAGACCCTATCAGAAATTTCATGCAGTTTGAAATTGTTGTAGTTTGCTCACATCGGAAAAAATGTCTGTTGAAACAATGGCAACGGAACTACTAATACAATGTGTTCATTCGCAATCAGGTTTATTTTTAAGAACGACCGCTTCGGAAAAGCAAGGAAAGAGAATGATAATTATTTCGCTAAATGCTGAAGGTAGTTGAAGAACAGTATGATTATTAACGTTCCAATATAATGCATATGACATCATGTCACCAAGTGCTGCTGATAATGCCTTTCAAACTCAAGAATATGATTCATCTGAGAAAAGTTTCAATTATCTGAAGGATATATTCTTTGTGAAGCCTTACTTAAATAAGATGATATTCCCAAAGTAGTTCTTGGATGTAAGCTGCTGGAATGCAAGGGTTAAGTGGTCAATAAAAATCCTGGTAATAGAAAGCTGTAGACCGACTAAGGAGATATCCTACGTCCATTCCTGATTACAGCAAGCTGTAGAACGACGAAGGAGATATCCTACGTCCATTTCCGATTACAGCAATCTGTAGACCGGCGAAGGAGACAACCCACGTTCATTACTGATTATAGCAAGCTGTAGAATGACAATGGAGACAGCCTTCGTTCATTCATGACGAACAAGAAAAGCTGATAGAGTTAAGAGTGAAGGAAAACAAATGCTGATAAATAACAGCTTCTCGAAATATTTGTATACATTTTGTATACTGATGTAATTAGAAAAGAGGCTGCTCTAACACAGTCGTTCGAGACCAAAACCCGAAATCATCGCTTTTAACTATTGTATAATAAATTCTAACAATAGTCAGCAAAAGCTTAATATAAACATAGATAGACCTTTATATCTTGACCACCCCCACCCCAAAGCCTATGTAAATGTCTATGTATTGTCACACTTCGATCACCCACCCCCCATGAATTCCGAGCAAAGGCCTCAAACGTTTCGCTTTGACTTTGAATATTCATTAGTGCAGAGGCTCAAAGTTTGGCACAGTTGTAATGAAATTTCCTTTATTAGTTGCATCACCTTCTTTTAGTATTCGAGAGATAATATTGTGAGTGAAATAAACAGTAAAATATAACATCACTCACCTGTTTTTAATTCAAATGCCACACCCAAACTCACAACCGGAAATTCCCTTCAATATTTTGCTTGCATAACCGATTACACAATTACCATTACCTAGAGAAATTCATACAACTATTTTTGATAGGGCAATATTGTCAGGCTGTAAAAAGGACTCCTCTTTAATGGGACAAGATTATCAGGTTGCAAGGAGTACTCATTTGATAGTGGACTTCAGAGTAAATGAAATAGCTTTTAAATTTGAGCAGGAAGTTAATTATAAAACAGAAGTAGCCTTTAAAAAGAATCTTGTTTACTCATAAGATCTCATTAAAATATAAATTTCAAGAATGCATAAAGAATATGCAATGCCAGAATAAATAAAACTAATATCTAATCCCCCAGGCCAATTTTTGGCACTAACAGCATTCTCAAAGCGTACAAAGAGCAAGGCTATTAAAACATAACGATTGGCAATGTCTTACCCGCAGAATTTCTACTTTAGCACAGATAAATGTTCTCTACAGATTACATTGCCTTGTTAGAGATACTAAATAGAAACCGTGATAAATCTGGCGTGTTAACTGACTATACTCTGTCATGATAATGGCTGAAGATGCAAAAACAAATGGTGGTCCATTTTCTTCAACACCTTGGGCCACGTAGTTGGACCACTCTGATAAATAAACAGTGCATTTGAAAGACAAACACTTTATTAATTTATAAAACGTGGCCTAGATAAAAAGCGAAGTCTCGTCTTATTTCTGATGAATGAGTAAAATTTTCCTAGATAAAAAAGCAAGTATACTGACAACGATATGATTGTTACAGTCGAAGTGTAGCTCCGTTGGTAGAGAGTTGGAATCGTATATGTCGTGGATTCGATACCTTTCCAGACTAACCCGGGTCGGTTCCCCCTGTGTAACCTTCGGAAAGGCACTTTGCTCCCATTTCCTCGGCATAATATAGCCAATTATGCGTTAAAGGTTCCGTTGGAAACCAATCAATCAACATGAGAGGAGTTTACGAATAGAAATATGCGCCATAGGAAACGGGCAGATGAAATCTCTTCATGCTTCCATTCTTCAGCAGCCACAAACAACCAAGCTGGACTATGATGGATTTTTAGATAGCGATCGTATATCCGATATACATAAAAACAACCAACAAAAGAAAAACAACAACAAACATCACAAAACACAACCACACATCGGATAAAGTGATTTTTTTTTTACAACTTGTCAATGTTTATGTCTTTTTTTGGCGATGATATATTTGCCCCGGTATCATTACATGGTGTTTATGGCGTATGATATAGTTGCCCCAGTATCAATAAGGGGTGTTTATGGCGTATGATATATTTGCCCCAGTATCATTACGGGGTGTTTATGGCGTATGATATCAAAATTATTTGTGTAAGAGAAGACACAGGCCATGAAGGTTATATAAGAACCAAAAAGCTTTCGGACAACCTGCAGACTCGATGGAATTTTGTCCAGGTAGATTCATAAGTCACTAGCGTTCACCTGACTAATATACACACCTACCCATAAAACTCAGTTATTAAGGTAAAATATAGAACAGCTAAATGGTCAACCGCCCCAGAACTTTCACTTCCGGTTTGCAAAAGGTTCGGTACATGGCTTTACAAGATGAAGAGTATTGCTTTCATTAGACCCAGCTGCGAATTACCTTGTTTATCTGTTATCTGTTATTGTCGTTATTATTCAAGAAAGGACCTAATACCAAAACGACCATGCCTGGTTACGGAATAAAATTTATTGAATACATCACATTTTAAAAATGTATCAACATGTTTAGTGATGATAACCTGTTATGTTATTGCTGCAGTGAAGAAGAAAGAGATTATGAGAGAGAATCGAAGCCTGCTGATACAGACGGCTATCCTACAGAACTATTTCAGGTGAAAAGATGCCCGCGTCACGCAGAGCGAGGTTTGTGAGATACGGAATCGGACGAAGTAGGAAGATTGGTTACGCCAAATTTAGTTTTAACAGTTCGGTTTAAGTGTTCCAATTATAAGAAAATTTATAGCAGATAATTCGCAACATGTGTTCTGCTTATTTAAATGAATAAAACAAACAATTAAATGAATGATGTGTTTTTTTTATGTTTTAACGTACATATAATTTTATCACATATAAATTCTTTGTGCTATATATTCTTGTGTTTTCACTGAGGATTTGTTTTAATTTTGAGAAATGACAATTAAATTTAAACAGGAAAGACGTTTATTTTGTATTAATATTATAATATTAACTGTGTATATGATAGATTTTCTTCTACAATCAAATAATATTTGTTTATTTTCTCTACCTTGCCAAGTTCTACATGTACATGTAAGTCCATACTTACCAGACATACCCAAACCAGAACTAAAAAGATCGTCTTGAGCACTTTCTGGAAGTGAGACTTGTCCTGGGGTTGAGTAATTGCCTCCTCAGACGTCGAAGTTTGTTCTTTTTCGGTCTGCATGTTTAACTGACAGTATCATATGAGGTGTATATCTGCTGCATATATTAAATCTAGATGACCTTGATGTGTCCTGCTTGTTGAATTGATAACACGAACGTAACAGTTATGGAATTTCCCGATACCATCCGTAAGACACCTAAAGTTTTTCATATTGAGACATCTATAAGTGAAACGAAGTAATTTTGTGTTATCATGTTGATAATCGGCATATACTGTGATATTAGGCGAATACCATGTTTTTCGGCTTATTTCTTAGTTTTGTTTAGAAAAAGAAATGTTAAGCATCGCCTTTTTTATGACTCAAAACGACTTTCGGCTAATCATACGATAGTCTCATTTATAAGTTACTAATAACAAGAAGATTAACTGAATATATGACGTATGCAAAATTGACTTTTAGCGACTGTGGCATTTTATCTGGCCCTCCAGAAATCCCCGGAGATGTTTTGTTTTATTATACTAATAAGAAATGAAACAGATGATAGTGTCTTTAAAACAGGTGGGTAAAACTCCATATATAGATAACAAGACCACCAAATAAGACATTGACATATTCATTCCGAACAGGTTTTATCAGAATTCCTTCTGTAACCTCCACATTTGACCCCATTATCCTTCATTAGCAAAGATTTTTAGTGTGCATCGCGAGGCTGTATTCCAAAGTTTAACCACAGCATATCCATAGAAACAACGAATATATCAGTTTCCAACACTTAAACCCAGTGAATATAGTGTCAAAGAAATAGATTTAGCTTTTATGCCGATGGTTTGTGTTCATTAATTGAGATTATATGATATTATTCAGAAGGTAAAACAAAGATTTATAAGTTCTTGTCACCTTTTGGTATGAAAAACCCAGATGTAGCATATGCGTTACTGACATTAAGAAAATGGTTGTGCTTTGTCGGGTATTCTTTAAACGTTTCCAACTCAAAACTTAAGCTAGAACCCTGAGGTTACGACATGTTCACATCCGATGATTTTAATTTTGTTTAAAGTTGCATAATCTAATTTTGAGCATCTTTTTATAAGCCATTGATTGTTTCTAAGTGGTACACACACTGGGTGTTGTAAAGCACTGAGTAAATGATCAAATTAACACCTAATATTAAAATCATAGTAGTGGCTTCATCCGATTCCATTTTATCTTAAAGACACAGACTTAATGACTCACTTCACGACTAACAAGCAATGCTCAGAATTAGTACTATTCTAAAAATACTAGACCATACGAACTATAAAGATAAATGTCAAGACTGGTTTTGAACTGATTTGTCAGATTTCATGCGTTGGTCAAGTTGATTTCAAAACAAGGCTGCTAACGCGAACAAAAGGGAATGGCGGGAATAAGTATGTTGAAAATTACATTATGTCTTATCGTTTAAAACATTACGTGACTTTTATTCAATATTTCCGTGTTTTGGGGTTTTGTATTACGTTACTAGTGGACCGTTGATATCATGGATATTTAGGCTGCGAGATCTGGATAGTCATGAAACTTCCAATACAAATGCAGGAAGTTAAGTCAAAGTTCCTGAACGCAACAGTTTCATTTCGCTTGTCGATGAATTAAAGATATAAGAAATGTTATCTTCGCAATTTTTGAGAAGATAAACCATCCTCCCTGTCAATTTCATGCAAGCAGCGCTCGATGAAAGGTCGTTTAAGTTTGCTAAGTCTCGTAGTCAGAGGCTACCAAATGCCCGACACCGCGTGGTTTCGATGATTTCCAACCTTTCAATAAGCAATGCCTTCTGATAACCGAACATAAATGTCAAAATATTTAAATTGGTATAGGACTGGTTAAATGAAACTCGGATAATAAACACTGACATGCATCCTTACTTTATAAATCTAACAAAGCTAGTTAAGATTCATACATCCTCATATTGAATTACGATTTGTAAAGTTTTAATTTGTTCTAAGTCACTAATCTAGGGGAGCGTTTAAATCTTAGAGATGTATGCAGTTAACTCAGAGAGTACATGGGCATCGGCCTTATCATTTATATTTTCGAAAACTATGTAAACGAGCACTGATTGGTGACAACGGTAACTATGGTCCATCGGATTATTAAAATTTTGATAACCACTAGTCTGCAAGGAAATTGTATAGACTGTGGCTAGCGGACTATTGCTAATTTTGAGCCTTGTATGAGGAAGGAATAAATCATGTAGTTGATGTGGAATATGCACAAATCACAAAGTTGATGTACGTAAATATACACATTTGCATTCGGTCAATTTTAGGGTACAATCTTATGATTTCGAAATGTTTATAACAATTCAGCAAAAACAGAAGTGATTTAAAACAAATTCGATTTAAAACTGCTCACGGTGACATAGTGGCTCGGTATATCAGGCATCTGTAGCAGAAACCTGATATGCTGAGTCGGCGATGTAAACAGTGTTAGTGTCGAAATTTTGACGTAAATTTAAAACGTTTCATACGTTTGAAAAACTTGAAGAAACGTTTGAAATTACTGAAAATATAGAGTTTGTGTTATATGATTGGTCTGTTGACTTGTTGAGACAACTTATCAAACCAATTAGTCTCCCGATATGTTTATTTCTTTTTAAATGACCGACAAAGAGCGGTACTTAAGGCATCTTTACTATGCTACTGAAGGTCTAGTCGCTTACACAAATATCAATCACTTCTGGAAACAAATTAAAAAAGAGAAGAGAAAAATACACTGAGTTGAAACAATGGTCGACTGAAACGAGGAAAAAAGATTCTTTATAGAAGGGGCCAATGTTAATCACATGGATGACCAGGAACGGGCATACATTGTTGACAATTGACATGCCAGCATATGAACAATAAAGGGGTACGTTCAACTACGTTTTGTCAGTGATAAACGTAATCGCGAAATCCGATAAGACTGGGAAAGTGAAAGCAAAAGAAAGAGATAACATGCACAATGCTATAAGAGAAATATGTAGAAAGTGAAATTCTGAAAATGTACTTTGATGAGAGAAAAGTGTTTCAAAACATAAACTTTAGGATTTGCTGGACCAGGAAATAGAGGGCGAGTTTTATGACATCGAGTTATCCCTGCATGACAAACAAGATGACATACAGAAAGTTAAAAATATATTAAAGATCTAAATAATGAACAGAAAAAGTATGTACTTGTGTAATAGTAAGGACACGATGAATCGTTAGTAGTTGGTTGTAAAACGGATGCTATAAAATAACTGTTATATTACGAGCCGCTGAAGTTTCTTGTTAAGATGAGACTGCTTTAACTCGCTTAAGTCGAAATAACTTAGAAAGTGGAGCCTGAAAACAATAACTTCCAAGTTTTTGAATATTGTAAAGCTAAGCTAGACCTTCTTTCAGTTCGCCTATATACTGCAAATGTGCGTTCACCTGGGCAAATTCAGCGACACTAAAGACGGTCAGAGGAATGAACGAGTCGAAATTAACACTATAATTTTAATTGATACAGAAGATATATCTTCAAAACATTTCATTAATGAAAAGCAAATAACTCCAATCCTAACATCACCCTGTAATTGTTGACGAGAAAATACGAAGGATTTTGTATCTTTCAATATAATCACCTTTATCATTCAAAATGTTGAAAATCGTAACACTTGATTTGGAAAAGTGGGAAAGAAATTTTTTTTAACGTGTAGCCTAGTCTTATAAAAATATGATACTATACTTAGAATCATTCACTTAAACAAACTGTAAAATATAGCTACAAATACCTAAATTACAAGAATCTGCTGTACTTACGAGCACCAGTAAGAATATAATTTCCATAAAAATCTGTACACTAATAAAATATTCAACAAAATTAACTTCAGGTATTACCAGTACAATTATCAAAACAAATCCATTACTTAAGATGAAGCTATTGTGTATCTGTTTCGGCATTCCCTTATAAGTACATTTTCATGTTTTCAATTTTTTTGTACATATATGTGTCTTCAATCGATATTTTAATTCTATCTAAAAGCATTTCTTCCGTATTTGAAGTTTTACTCGAAGTGAGTACATAGCGATATTGTTATTTTACGCCGTTACTTGCTTTAATATCCAACATGACCAATACAATCCAAACATTTCGTGTCAGAATGTCCATTAAACGTTGCTAATTGCTGACTGAAACAAGTTTCGACAACTTATGACGCATACTAAATGTATGTAGCATTAATACGTCTTCTTGGGAAATGGGCCAAAGACAGTGTGGGAGGCTGACGCAGTATGAAAGATGTGCCCCAAGGTAAGCTGATCGGTATAGTACATCACATTATGGACTTTGTTTACATAAATAAATGAAAATGTCATAGTTTAAAAAGCTGTTTGACCCCAGTACAAGACATACAGAGAACAGGCATGTGCATTTGTCAATTTAATCAAACTCGTGACTACGCCCATTCGAATGGTTAAATTGGATTATGCTTGTTCCTCTCTCTCTCTCTCTGCCGATTGACAACAAAAGGTCTTAATATGAGACCGAGATTAAAGTATGTATGGCAGAGTTGAAGAAAAAGAATAACGTCATAGTAGCCAAATATATTGGGGACCTCAGAACAAAACAATGCGAGTAACAACATCTATGAAGAAAACAAATACTATCTATATATGACATATTTGAATAAGAAGACCAAAACTATCAAAGATATTACCACTAAAGAATTTAACTGTCTTGAGATGGACAATCTAAAATAGATACTAAATTATACTGATGGAGAACGGACTAATATATAAGTTTGGCACAATGTAGTATTGATGAATTACACAAAGGAATACAACGTGTGAAATATGAATTAACTGATTTGAAACATATATATATATGACTTGGCACAAACCATTTTATCTTATTTTTTGGAGTAGGTTGAAGGGTTTGTAACCAGTCTTTTTGACGAACTCTTTGACTATCGCTTCGTCAAAAATATGACTTTTTTCTATATCGACAAACAATCATCCATTTTGGTTGCTCCTCTTTTTCTTTGGACGATGGGGTCTTTTTAGGGGTAGACGTCGATACTTGGCTAAGCGTTTTTCCGGATGCGGGGTCAAACGACGAGACTGTCCTTTTCTTTTCACTTTTCCTTTTTGGACAGAAGAACGGCGATAATGGTTTTGTGTACTTCTGGTAGGTGAAGTCTTTGTTTGTTCCGGAGCACACAAAAATACACTGACGTCGATGATTTGGCACACGTCCTTTTATCTTATGTTTTTTGAAGTAGTAGTTTTGGAGTAGTTGGCTGGTGTGTGACCAGTCTGTTTAACGAACTCTCTGGTTATCACATTATCACATTATCACCAAAAAATTCCTCCCGTTTGGTTGCTCCTCTTTTTCTTTGGACGATGGGGTAAGTTTTGGGGTAGACGTCGATGCTTGGCTATGCGTTTTTTTTCGGATGCTAGATCAAATGATGAGACTGTCCTTTTCATTTTCCTTTTCCTATTTGGACAGGAGAAAGACGATGGTGGTGGTACACACTTTTGGGGTGGGTGGGTGGTGACATCATTTTGCGTTCAGGGGCACTAAAACACTGATACCCATCGTTTGCCCTGTCTTTTTTATAGTGGTGGAATGCATCGCCAATGATTGTCAGTCCGACGTATCATTTTTTCCTGGCAGGCATCACTCGACGTTGAGCGATTCGCAACGGACTAAATTGGGACAGTTCTTGCTTGCATAAATCCAGTAAAGTCTGTAACATACCCGATCTCTCATGGAGTTTGATTTTGGGGAGGGTACTTTGTTAGCAGCTGCCTCGGCAGCTAAAGAGGAGGAGGGTGTCACCGCAAGAGGAAAAGTTTCTCGCAACAGGAGTTTCCAATTTCTCATAAAATTAGCAAAGATGCTTGTCCAGTTTGGTCCAATTGGGTTTTGCTGGCATAACCAACAAAGGAGAATTGGAAGAACCTGAGGCTACTGGCGACGCGGTCACCCTTGCTGCAGGTCGTGGCTTGGGAATATAAGGTTGCGTCTTGCGAGTAGAAGCTGATTTCTGGGATCTTCTCTTGGGGCTTTTCTTGTTCTGGGGACTTTTCTTTCTCTGGGGATGTGACCTGGTGTTGACACCACTGCTCTTTTTCTTCTGGGTACGTTTGGGTCGGGGAGTGGCTTTTTTCTTGGGGATGACTTTTGGGGCATTGGGATCCCATTTTAAGAGGGAGCGAATGATAACACTTTCTAGAGAACCGCTACCTCCAGGTTTCAAAATGATTTGTTTTTTGGTTTGAGTGTCGATGCGGGAACTGCCAATTGCGTCAAGGCTACTTTGTTTCTCTCAAAAAAGCGTTTGGTTTGATGAGGGGTGTGAATTATATTTTGAAGTAATTGATATGCTGTCACCGTAAACCATCGTAAGACTTCTCTGAGACTGGCTTCTAAGATACGAGCACGTATTTGTAAATCTTTTTCGCGACTGATGTCGTACAAGGCACGAATCAATTTGACGGGAAGATGAGACTGAAGGGACGTTATGTTGACGTTGTGTGAGACAGACCTGTCCGAGTTTTTTTAAATATAGATTTTGTTATGTCGACGTGGATGTGTATACGACAGGCCCTCCGTCTTGGCACCAGTGGTAAAACATATGAGTACGAAATCGCAAATAATCGGGGGTAGTGGGTTTTCAATCCACGAGTAAATAGGCGTGAGGGGGTTTGAGTGGCATCATCGTACGCACGAGTCAGCCAAGGAGTTCTTAAATGTTTGGCTAACACTTGCACTTACGATTTATCTCTAGGACTTTTAAACAAGACCACGTAATAAAAATTGAGACTGATTGTATAATGGGCTTTACTTTCTTGAAAAAAAAGTTGGGTGATGCAAATGACACTGGCATTACGATGATGCCCTTTGCGCGTAAACCAGTTTAATTTCTTCTTCGTCTTCTCCTAGCAAGTCGTTTCAAGATGACCAGGTGAGTTTGACTGGGGTCAGACACAGTCCCGTCGTCTTCGCCAGGAATGCCTTCCACAAACACGATGGAATCGCCTTGACTTTCTCGCAGGAGACTGTGGGCCGATTGCCACTCTTTGTAACACCACACGATACGCTGAGGTCGACGATCAATCAAATGATTTTTATGTTCAATCAAACGTTTGACAAATTTGGTTTTTCCTGAACCACTCGGTCCAGCAATTAACATGTTTAAGGGATGGCGAAGATACAAGGGCTTCCATCTAGCATGATCTATGTGTTCGTCGATGACTTTGAAAGTGGAGGAAGAGAGAGCAGAGACAGCAGAGGTAGCCACAGTGAAGAGGGTGTCACTTTAAAACGAACACAGACAAGACAAGAGTTTTTAAACTTTTTCAGGACATGTTTATTTTTTTTAAAAATTGAAATTGAACACGAAAGATAAAACTGCATAAAAGCCAAATGGTTAAGTACATCGATAATATACACATAAAAACAATCAAAGTGGAATATAAACAAGTCACTGTACAACATTTTTTTGTGACGAAGGTGGGTATCCAAGGGTCGCTGTGAAATGTTCTAACAGTCTCTACACCACTTGGCACAGTCTCACAGGAATCGCCTTTTGGGGTGTCGATGTCAATGACAGTCCTGTCCTGAATGGGGTGGTTTTCCTCGGTGTCGGTTTCTTCTAGCACTATGGCTAACACAGGTTTAAAAGTTACTTTTTTTCACTGAACGTTTGAATTTATGATCACAAATATTTGTCATAGTTCGCCACTTTTTTCGTCCAAGCCTCGAAACCAAAACTTTTCCAGTCACGTACATCTTGCCAGTGAGGGTGTAAGTCACAAGCTATACACACATCTTCGTAATCATCATCAGTGACTAAAGGTTGATGAATCTTTTTAACCTGAAAGGTAGAGATGTAATGAGATGAGTGCAAAAGGCTTTTAACAGAATGAGTCTCTCGTGCACATTTCAAGGTACCACACTCATGTTTTGGGTGGTAGGTACTATTTGTAAAGAGTCCACAAAGGAATCGGCTGGTAAACGAGATCACAGAAAGGAAGTCACTAAGACACATAACACACGTCGACCCCAAATCAATGGACACAGTTCTCGTAATAAGTGTTGGAGCAGCAGAGAGGGCGGACAAGCTCTAAATGGTTCACCCGTATTTTCGGAAAATACGCCTTCCTGGGAAACACCAACAATCGCGATTTTTTTTAAAGTATCCGACATGAGACGACGCTGTTCAGAGAACTTTATTAGTCTCCAACCCCACTTACTGGTTATCGCGATTACCAGTGATACACCAAAGGAAAATACGCGATTGTGTCGGTGACAATTTGGAGCCGCGCCCTCTCTGCTGCTATTAATTAAATCATCGCGTTATCAATAATGGCAAATATCGGAGAAGCATATACCACTAGATTAGCTCGAGAGCGACTAGAGACAATAAAGAGATTTCTTCCTGTTCGTGATTCTGTAAGACAAAAACTTCAAGAACGTCAGCAAACGCAAGTTGAATTCGCAACCGGCACAGAACAGTTATTAAAACCCGTAACAAGAGCTACTGAAAAGTTGCAGCGACTACTGAAAGAGCTATATGGGGAGATGTTAAGGATGAGGAGGAGAGGAAAAAGCTGGGTATTATTCCAGTATTAAAACAAACCGCTGAGCAGACTGAAAAAAATAGCAGCTAGAACTAAAAAAGCAAAAAAGATTTTACGAGAACTTCCAACTGATATAGCTGCAGCTCAACCTCCACCCGTCGGCGAAGAAATACTTGAGGGTATTGGTAAAATTCGTACTGAATTTGCCGACGTGAATAAAGAACTTGCATCTAAACCAGTAAAAGAAAATATTGGACTGATTGCAAAATTTAGGGAGGGTTTTGTCGAAGATATTAGAAATACTAAAAGAGAAAAATTGCCTGAAAAAATATTAATTAGTACATTTAAATCCAGTATCTTAAAACCCGTTTTGAAAAAGTAGACGATGATAATTTTATTAAATGGATATATCGCATATATAAAAACAAAAAAAAAAAAAACAAGCCAGAGATGATGATTTATAATACAGAAGTCTTGATGAAGAAGTAAAGAGACTTTATAAAGAAACACTGAAACAAATAGAAGAACAACAACTCTCCCAGCAGGAACCTTCATATCAGCTTCCTCCACCTCTGCAACAGATAGAACAACAACAGTCTTCTTCACCGCAGCAAAAGTTGATGCGGGAACTTAAAAGGTCTGAGGAGCTACTTAAAAAAGCAAAACAAGAAAGATCACCCTTAAGACTATTTAAGAAAGGCACGGAAACAACAGAAGAGGGAGCAACCGGACGCGGTTTGGGAAGTGGTTTTATTGCCTGTCCTAACAATATCCTTAATGACGTTTCACGGTTAGAAGTTCCCATAGGAGGAAAGCGAGCTGGAAAGAACTCACCATAAATAATTAATGAAGCAGCTGATATCTGTCAACGATTATTTCAAGGTGGTATCATGGATACAAGTATCTACCGAAAACTTATTGATGAGCTCGTTGATGACTGTCATAGTGACTAGTTGTTAGATAAATGAATAATTAAATAAAAATGATCGTACACAATTCTCATCGTAGACCAGCTATGGTTAGGGTGGTAAATTCACGATTGCCAGTATACAGGATGACTTACGGAAATGGATTCGGTGATGTTGTTCGGGGTTTATTCACAAGGATGGCCCCTAAAGCAATGCCAATTGCAAAACAATTATCGATGAAAGCAATGGATATTATTCGTGATAAAGCTCCTGGTGCTATTGGTAACGTTGCCAGTAAAGCGTTCTTGGCAATCAAGGACAGACTAGCACGATTAATACGAAGACCACCACCGCCAGTGAAATTACCCAGTACCGAAGTGATGTCCGCAAATGTCAGTAAAGTAATAAATCAAGCCGCAAATCAAAAACTAGCAGCGTTGATAAATCAAGGGGCTGAACAAATAAATACAAGTCTAGTGTCGGGAAGTGGTCTTCGTTTTAGACGATAACAAATTATAATAAAATGTTTAAACGTGAATCCGACACAGCGTTTGACATAGACGAACCGGTTCTTAAAAATGAATCAGTGCGTGATTTTCAGTATTATTCTTATGACGCACGAGAACCAAATCAACGAGGACGAATTGAATTGCAAGTTCAAGATACAAGCAGATATTTCTTACCCGCTGAAGCATTTATTGAAGTAGCAGGTGAAATTATAAGAGCAGATGATACAGAATACGGGGGCAATGTTAAAGTCGGTTTTGTCAATAACGGAATTATGGCCTTGTTTGAAAGCGCTGCGTATCTCATTGACGGAAAAAAAATTGAGTCAATTGAGAATAATGTTGATGTGGCTACAACAATAATAGGTTTGGCAAGATACTTCGATGATTATACAAAATCAGCTGGTCCATCAATGATGTTTGCTAAGGACACTTCTGATTTTCCTAACAATGATCAGTACAATATTAGACGACCAGGAAATAATGCCAATAACGCTGACGCTGATATGTGGCCGGTGGATCATGGTGCTAATACAGAATTTAATTTAGGTTTTCATACACGTAAATTAATGTTAAGTGTTGATCGTAGAAAATTTCCTTGTGCAATTCCGCTGTCGCATACATTTGGATTTTGTAGAGATGTCCGAAAAGTAATTTTTGGAGCAAAATATATGGTTGTGCTGTTTAGAAAATCTGATAATATTGATGCATTATGGCGACCCATAGGTGACGCTGGTAAAGTAGAAATAAAAAACTATCACTGTGGATGCCTTTAATGACTCCGGCAATCGCTGAAGAACAGCGATTACATTCTTTTATGGATCAAGGTGGTAAATCGTTGTTATCATGGCTTACAGTAACCACAGATGGTATTCAAAGTAATGATAATGGTTTATTTACATGGCATATAGCATCACAGCAGGGAGTTTCTGCACCGCGACATATTTTCATTGCTCTTCAAGATATAACACGAATAAACTCACAAACACGGAGTCATATGATATTTGACAAACTTGGTGTCTCTGAAGTATCTTTAAGGATAAACGGACATCAAGAACCATCTAAGAATATACTGTTAGATTTTAATAATAATCATGTTGCACGTGTATATCATCGTTTGACGAAATATCTAGCGCGTGATATAAATATCGATACTGGCTTGCAAATATCACAATTGGATTTTATGACATATTATCCAATCTATTACTTTTCACTAGAGCATCTTGATTTAACTAGACAATCTGTCGTTGATGTACACTTTCGAGCTAATGTGACAAGAGGGGCTATAGCTATTTACAGAACAATCGCGGTCATACTCAGCGATAAAGCAATGCTACTTGAGGGTGTTGGTGGGCGAATGAGAGTTATTGATGCACCAGTGGAAAACATGTAGACAATTAGACCAACCGTGTTTATTATAAAAATGTCATATAGTCACGTTAATGTTACTCTGACTCCTGGTCAGGCGAAAAAAATACAATCGAAAAACGCGAACGCATGTGGGACAACGATAACACTAACGCGGGATCAAATTGCTAATGGTGGCCCAAACAAGTTATCGTTGACTAAAACTCAACTAAATCACCTCAACAAAGCAAAGAAAGCAAAAACTGGAGTTCAGCTTAGTTTCGCTCCAAAAGCCATCAGCGACATGATTAAAACCGGTGGTATATTTCCACTTCTCGCAGCAATACCAGCACTGATAGCTGCTGCTGCCCCAGCTGTCGCAAAAACAGCCGCGTTAGGAGCTATTGGAACCGCTGCTGGAATGGCATTAAAGAAAGCAACTGGAAAAGGATATAAAAAAAGGGAGCGGGTCTAAGACTTCCAGGAACTCCGCCCTCATGGTATCCCAAACGCCGTTGACGCCGATATCAAAGTTTGCTTTACTCTATGCCGCTAAACAATTAAATATAAAAAAATTTCAGAGGTGTTTTTATGAGAGATCAGTTACTGAGACAACCGAATAATCCAGAAACTGGAATTATTAATCTCGATAACAGCGATGGTCCAGGAACTCACTGGGTTGCTTACGCGATACATCCACGTGGGATTGTTTATTTTGATTCGTATGGGTTAGCACCGCCAGTTGAATTTCTAAACTACGCGCAAAGTACTCCCATTCCAGTTTGGTATTCAACGCTACCAACACAAACATTAACCGATCCACCAATATGTGGCCGTTAAGTGATTAATGTACTTGACGCGTTAACAAAATCAACCAAACCGCTTCACAAAGTCGTCCACGAGTATACCGCGGACCGATTTAACATTTTAAACAATCTCTAAAGAATAATGGTTGATATTTACGGAAGATCTCTCATCGAAGCAAAGACAAAAAAAAACGTGGCGATGTAGATTTATCAAAATATGCGACCAAAGATGAAATCGACAATCTTTTAACGTTATCCGGGATAGACCCAGATGAGGTTGTTATTTTTCAGGATCGACATGGTAAGCTAAAAATCAGCAATATCAAATGGAATGACATAGTTCGCAGGGTTCTTGGAGCTACCCCGGATAACATCCCTGTATTTACTGACAGTGGAAAAATCAGAGACTCAAGTATATCGTTTACAACCATCAGAGATGAAATCATACAGAGAGTTGCTAATCGCGTGAAAAATATCGGCGACACAATGACAGGTGAACTCAACATGAACGGAAACAAAATAGTGGTTTTAAGAGATCCAACATCCGACGAAGATGCCACGACGAAAAAATATGTTGACGTTAACTACAGCACCGTTGACGATAAATTATCCACGTTGCGGGCCGAGTATGACGTTCACGTAAACGCGTTTGCAAGACTTCGCAGAAATTTTCAAAAAACCGATGAGGCCATAGATAAATTCTTTGGTACTCCGCTCACCGTTGACGCAAAACTTTCTGATATCAAAACTAACATTGACACAATCAAGAAAACGCTGGAAGATGTCGCAAGTGGAATTCCTGAGATTGTTAACAAAATTAATCTGATTAAAATCCCACCTGGTGTTACTCCCGGGCATATTACCAATATCGAATACACGGTATCATCTGGATTCGCAACATGGTCAGAACAAAATAATACTATCAAATATACCGCAACAGTCACTGGCGTGTACAGGCTGTCTGTGTTCAGTGCTGAAAAATTTGAGATATTTACAACATATCTTTGGAGGCATTCCACTGACAAGTTTTCCGGGGTTGTGACTATCATATTAAATAGCGGAACCGAAGAAACTTTTATACTGGAAGCAGCTGACAAGAAATTAACCGCAACATCTTACTGGTGGTATTTGGAATTCGTAGCTGAAACACCTCAATTGGTTACTGCGTAAAATAATAAATGGCCCCCTTAACGGAGTTAAGGACGACGATGACAGCATCAACAACAACATTAGATGCGCAACAATACAGATACGATCAAGTGCGCGAATGGCTGTCAGAGTTAAAAAATACCATCAACGAGTATACAACAAAAGTAAAAAAATACCAGAGACGTGTAATTATCCTGGATGCGTTAGTATACTCAGTATCCGCGTTAGTTGCATCCACAGGAGTAATATTATCAGCGCTAACTAAAGTAACAACTACAATCGCAGTAACAATATGCGTTTCATCATCAGCGGCCGGGGCTGGTGTTTTTAATCTAATCGCGAAAAAGATATCAACGTGCACGAGCACAAAACTGCACGACGCTGTCACGCGGCTAAACACAGCAGCAGCATACTCAAAATTGTCGTCGTTGATATCATCAAGCCTCAACGACGAAACAATATCAGATTCCGAATTCACGAACATGGCAAAGATATACGAAGACTACAAACAAGTCAGCCATTTGAAAACAACGAAAATGAATAATGACAGAATTACTTCAGCAGATAGCCGCAAATACAAGCCCCGTGAAAACGTCAATGATAACAGTAAGCTCGACCAAACCTGAATTCAGTATTAATTTTCCAACTGCGATTCCGGTAAGCGAGATCGCGGTGGCACAGTTGCGAGTATATTACAGCTGGCCCAATATCAGATCAAAATCATTTGGTGGATTACCAGCAAATAATTCGTTTGTGTTTGCAAATAAAAATAAACCAGATGGTACACCCGACTGGAACGTTGTTGGAATACCAACCGGCTCTTATCAAATCGATGAAATCAACGTCGAATAAAAAATATCACCGGGAAGGAATCCAAAATAGCAATAACCGTTCATGAACCAACGCTGTCTTCTGCAATTGAGATAAACTCTCCCGACTACGCCGTGGATATATATCAATCATCGATCAGAACAGTGTTAGGATGGCCTGAAATTCCACCGCCGACACCACCGCATCCATCTGAACCAAAAAAATCTGATTATGCCACGGATAAACAATCATATCACGATATTATCCTGTCATATAAAGATCGTTACTTGACATAAAAAATGCAACGGCTGGTGTTGATCTTATATTCGACGATAGGATTGATAATGCATCTTGGTATTTTATTTTTGGATACACTAGTGGTGGGGCACCTGAAAGTATGACTATTATTCAACTAAATGAAATTGTTGAATATTTTGCAGAAATTAATCGAGAACTTAAACGACAACAACAGCGACGACGGCAAAGTTTCCAAGAATATCTTTTTGATATAACAAGTTCACGCAGCGAAATCGTCACGCGGATTGAAATATTAAATCAGCTTGTATCCTACATGGAATATATTAACCGGCGAGTAATCGAGGTAACAATTAATGTTAAAGCGGTAAACATACCAGACAAACAAAATTTTTTAATTGCATATTCGATAAAAGAAGCTGATTTACCGAATTATAAATATAAAGCAACCGAACTAAGAAAATCAGTCAGTGATATCATCGATGAGTTCTTCCCTGATATACTCGCAGAATGGAGAAAAACGCTACCACCGGCAACTATTCTCCGGCACAACAGTGACCCAACAGGGCAAGTACGACATGTATCCCCGGAAATCGTAAATATAACCCCTGTGGTCGCGGTCAATCTTGTGTGTGATGTAATCGATGGCAGCTACAGCACGGACACGACAGTATCAAATCAAGCCCAGCAAGGATTTGTTCTTTATTCATTCACACCAAAAGATATACCACCTGGATTTCTGATTGTGCAAGAGCCGATCAATCGAGTCTATCTACGATCTCATAATCCACTGTTATTAAGAATAAATTTCAAACTAACTGACCAGTCCAGCCACTTATTGGATATTCGAGGTGAAACTATACATATTAATTTACTTGTGAAATCCTAAGGATCTCATCTTAGATTTTCTCAGGCGGATGTTAAATTTTGCACGATTCGGAAAGTAATAAGGTCGTCAAAATCATGCAAATTCAACGTTTTTCAGTAAAAAGAAAAAAATATTGAAATCTGCAAGTGCATCATAAGAAATTTATTTTTTACTGACAGACCTTGATTTCTAACTTAAATTAATCAAGCGAGTATCATATAATGTACCAACACGTGAAAGTTTTCATACACGACAAGCAAGTACTTGAAAACTACATCAAAAAAGTGTTTACACAGTTTCAAGTCGGCCCAGTTGATCTGGTTATTGATGTATACGGTAACGAAGACTTTTTATTCACACAATCGCAGTTGGATAAACTACAGCGAGAACATATTTCTATGGTCACGTGTGATAAAGATCAGATTCTAGATGATGCGCACTCTTGCATTAAATTTGATCCACTTAAGGAAATATTATCTCACTCATCAGACTGATACAAGTAAAAAATATATTGAAATCTGCAAGTGCACAAAAAATATTATTTTTTTTACTCGCATCACACGATTTTGTTAATTTCATAGGAGTTATTACTTGTCAAAATCATGCACATCGACTGATTTGCTAATTCTCAAGGGTATTTAGGTAGTCAAAATCATACGCATCGACTGATTTATTAATTTTGAAGGGGTAATTACTAGTCAAAATCGTGCAAATTATCTGATTTGCTAATTCGGAAAGTATTTAGCTAGTCAAAATCATGGAAATCGACTGAAATTCACAGGCAAGTATAATAATTTTATTTTTGTGCACGGGCAACAGTAAAAATATTTTATTTATATATATTTTGTGCACATCGACTAAATTGCTAATTGTGATAGGGTATTTGCTAGTCAAAATCGTGGAAATCGACTGATTTGCTAATTCTGATAGGGTATTTACTAGTCAAAATCGTGCACATCGACTGAAATTCACAGGCAAGTATAATGATTTTATTTTTGTGCACGGGCAACAGTAAAAATACTTTATTTATATATATTTTGTGCACATCGACCGATTTGTTTATTCTGATAGGGTATTTACTAGTAAAAATCATGGAAATTGACCGATTTGTTAATTCTGATAGGGTATTTACTAGTAAAAATCATGGAAATTGACCGATTTGCTAATTCTGATAGGATATTTACTAGTCAAAATCGTACACATCGTCCGATTTGCTAATTCTGATAGGGTATTTACTAGTAAAAATCATGGAAATCCAGCAATTGTCAGTGAAAGACAAAAAATAAATATTGAAATCAGTTTTTTTACTTTCGATTTCATTTCCACGTACTTACTTGATTTCCACGTACTTGATTTCATCAAGGGAGTCTAACTTTCATTTTCGATCGCTTCACGATCTGACATAATTTTTCTTAATTGTCTCACACGAGAATTAATTATTTTCTTTGATTCATATTCAAGAGACAATTCCGACCTAATTTTTTCAATTGCACAAGACAACGAAACCTAATCCTTTATTCGTGTTTCTTCTACTGTGGCTAGTGATTGATACATAGCCGTCTGAATTTTCTTTATAAATCTATACTGAGCCGGCAGAATATAACTTCCTTGATGTGTATCCTCTTGCAGTGTTTTAAAATCAGAAATGATTTTTTTCAGGATTTATACCGTCATGTTCTAATTTTTTAATAGCAACAATTATATCATTGATATTTCGTAATACATTATTTAGTATATTATATATACCAAATATTATATATTTAAAAGAAAAATATTTTAGACCGAAAAATAAACAGTAGCTATGATGAGCGGTTATCAGTCATGGATCCCTGCACTGGCCTGTGTGTCTTTCATGGGAGGCCTTTGTTTGAGACTTTTGTCTTTGTTTGAGACTTTTGTCTTTGTTTGAGATCTTTTTTTTTTGATCTTCTCGGCCCCCATGACCGTTTCTTTTAGCCAAATATTCTTTATGTGGGGTATCCATGTGACTTAGAGCTTATGGATCCACGCTACTGTTTATTTTGGGGCGCCAGCGAAACGAAATGTCTGTCTGTGCATGTACACACACCTCCAAGATCAAATCCCGGGGCAAGCGCAAAAGACGCACTCACCACGGTATCTGACGTGATGAGAGGGGGGTGTACATGGGGCTGCTGCTGCTGGCTCCCCACTTATATAGGAAAAACCCTATAAATCGGTACCGTCGACAATATGCCCGTTACGAGACTCGAACCGCCGACCCCTTGACAGAGTCAAGGAACGAAAGTCAGCCGCTCTACCACTTGCGCCAATGACTCTAATCTACTGATATAGGATTTTAAAATTATTATATAGTTAACCGTTTACAGACAGTTAACAATTTGTAGCTGAATTTTAATTCTGAACTGGATTTTAATTCTAAATTCTAAACATTACCCGTAAAAAAAGCCTACCTGTACAATTCTTGATTTTATCAACAGGGAAGTGTTAACCTTACTGACGCAGTATGTATACAATAAGACGGTTACGCCACGAAACTATATGGCTGTAAAAAAATAACTGTATACAGTTCTGTCGCGCTGGATAATATATTATCTGTAAAATAAGTAATAATGTGTGTTGCACAATCTCAAGGGAGTATTGCGCAATCTCATGGAGGTAATTGCATCATTGACTTTTACACAATCGCTGCAGAGTCATCTCCGTTATCTGTATCTACATAGCAAAACGAAATCCAGCTTCCAAACCGGTATGAAAACGATGATTTGGACACTTCATCTGCAACACGCTGGACCGAACGCGAGTGAATACAGAAATACTTGCCAGCCGCGCCCATTAACTGAAAAAGTCTCTCTTCGCCGGTCGCTATATTTAAAGATTGAACCCCTCTCTTTCCAATGCTCTTAAACTGACCAGTATTACCAGACTTACAATTCTGGCTTTGCGTGACAGCTCTTAGATTGGATAAAGAATTATCGGTTTTTTCACGATTGATGTGATCGATCACAAGACCGTCTTTGATCACTCCAAAGAAACATTCGAATACAAAACGATGACAGTAATAACTTTTCTTGCCCCAAATGGCAAATCTAAGATACCCAGTATTATTAGCAACACCAACTGGTTTCTTCAGCCTACAGTGTCTAACTATTCCATTACGATTTGCTTCATAATCCTTGATGATGGGATGTCTGACAAATTCTTGGTTCATTTTATATAATAAGATCATTTGTTTAAATTATAATTTGTCTGAAAACTTATTTAAATAATCCTCTTCACACGCTATAACTCTACCCCTGATTTTGTCAGGGACAGAGTCTGGTATTTTTTATCATAATATCTTTTGAGCTCCCCGTATCGCTTACCACCGTTGCTCGAACACAACTGTGTTTTTTCTCAAACTCCGACACCACATCGTAAGCAGGGTATTGGACCTAAGCTTCCATTACGAACACATTGTGAATGTTGCTCGCAGAATTCGTTTACGCAGGATTTGCCACATGGAGTCACAAATACTACCTTAAACCACTTGCACCGATTTCTTGTTTGGGATATTGTATATATAATATTTTTTATTTAAATGTTTGTCTTAATTATATATGGATGAGTTTGAGAGATTATCCAGAATCAAGCCCTGGAAAGCTTCTAGATTTCATCTTGACAGACTAACCCCTGACTCGCGGAGGCGAGCTCTGACCGATCTGATTGATATTATCAGAGGCGCCAAAAAAGAATTTCGTGATGATGGAGCATCTCACGTGTGGTCTACATTCAAAATTGTACGCGACGACTCTGTCATTGATGCTACAATGAACGGTGCACGAGCGAAAGCGATTATCGATTACCCCAATCAGAAATATCTTTTCAGAATAAAGTTTATTGTGCAAGCAGATTCCGATAGGTGGATTATCCGTGACAAACGTGACCCTGTCCTTGCTAATGGAAAAACCACTGTATTAAGTAAAAATTTCAAACCAGGAATGTTGACTGGGATTGACAGACCATATTACGCTCGATTGTATCATGTGACCGCGGTTGTTTATGGAATTTATCAACTAAATGATATACCTAACATTAATGATCTTGCCCCGATGAGATTTTCAAAGCTGAATTGTGTAGCCGAGCGAGTAACAGAACATTTTAAAAATGCCAAGCGTGGAAACGATTTAAATGATCTGCGACGTGAAAAAATAGCGAAGTGGGCTGAATTGATCAAGGATACAGGAGCGTCAATAAACGATGTCGCTGATTATCAAGTAAATTAAAATTTCCAATGGTAGTAAAAACGTTAACGGGGGAGGTCTTATATGAATCAGCGAATAAGGGAAATGGAACACCAATTGAAATTATTGATCATAACGCTCATGCTTGGACCAACGCAGTAACAATATTTCCACGAGATCGTGTTGTGAGATATTACTCGTCAGAGAACTCTGGGAAAAATTCCCGGGAAAACATATTTGATGCTATCAACCGGATAAGCAGAAACGATCCCGTGTCAGTGTGGTTGTTTAAAAGTTCCGAAGATGGCGAGTATGATCAATTTGTAACACCTAACGGTGAATTATATCGTAAAAAATCTCTGCACGAAGAAATGAGAAAACTCTCACAGAGATATTCAGAAAATACTGAGCAATTATTAACTAATTGTTTTACAGTTTCGTCAGTTGCTGACCACGCCGCGAGAGAGAGAAATTCATGGAGACCAACACGCGCTGAGTTTCTCGAAGATGTTCAGGCGAGTTGTATTGAGTATGGACATGGCGGTTTGTGGAATATCGAATATGACCACAAGGATGTCATTTCCGTGGACATTGTCGCATGTTATCCGGAAAGTTTTCTCGGGATGGGCGAGTGTAACGAATACTTTAAAAGGTTTGGTCATCCTTGCCATGAGATGGTAAGCGTATCAGTTAATGGTCCATTACCCGATTTCCCCCTGACAGGATTCGCTCGTGTAGTGTCGTTTGAATTTGCTATGAATCTTCATCCGTGCTGTTATGTTTGGTTTGTCAGACACTTCTCGGAGAAACGTTGGGCACCAATTGTGTTATTACGATATATGATTGGTAATAAAATATTGATATCGTTGACGGTCACTGAAGCGATTATATCATATCGGCCGCAGACTTCGGTTTGGTTACCAACACCGGAGCGTATCAGTCTCGATGAAGTAATTGAAAAATACAAGCAGGAATGTCCAAACGTTTCTGCTGATGTCATTGTTGTTGATGCCCCTAATATTCTTAGGATTAAACTCAGCAACAGTGAAAAAACAGCAAAGGATCTCGGTAGAAAAATAATCGGTAAATTTACTCAGGGTGGTGCATATGATCATAAACGGCATCACTCACGATTGATTATGGATGATGTTGAATTAGATTTTATAATTGCTGATGCCGCTGCGAGAAATAATTTTTGTAATCGGGAAGATGCTTACTTGTCTGACGGAACACGGTTGGGCACAATTGTTAGTTACATTAATGGAGAATCTCCTCAGTATACACATTTAAGATCTTCGATGCTAGCTTATGTTTCTATAAATTTGCTATCGATGATAAATAGATTTCCTCACACCGCAGTTAGATTTGCAACAGATTCATTTTACTTGAATAAAAAATATTTAGAATTACTGGCTCGTTTCACAAGCAATGATGAATCATGGAGTTCGTGGAGATAAAAAAGGAAATGCTACATTGTTATTGTGAATCCGCGGATGTTGCGGCTAAAGCTAGTAATCGCAAATCAGAATTATCAGAATTGTCGTCGGAGCCATCCGTGTATGATCCAGTATCCAGACACAAAACGGTTTATTTGAACGGGCTGGGTGGGTCTGGTAAGACAACTCGGGTGATCGAATTATTTCGACAGAAACGCGATGATATGATTGTGCTAACACCAACACACAGACTTGACAGGGAGATGAAACAACGAGGAGTCAATTCTTGTACTTATCACAACTTTTTCAAATACAGCGGCGGCACATGTACTCCAGATCGAATGGGAGAGAAATATATTCCAAAGATCATCATTTGGGATGAAGTGTGCACAGTGTCGTTGGAAACACTAAAAACATTTCTCAATTGGTTGTTCTTGAAAAATACAGCTGTGATAATGTGCGGAGATCACGGTCAATCGCCACCGTTTGTCGAACCATCTCCACACGATTGGCTGAAGAGTTTTGTTGATTATTACTCGGAGGTAACTGATGATTATATATCTCTTGATGCAGAATTAAACGAGTTCAAGAAGTTAATCAGACTGCAACGGAACAAAATTCAATGTGAAATAGCGCGTAAAATAATTTCAGAAACTTCTATGAATGACTTTTGGGAAACATGGAGACCAAACGATTTAATAGTGGCAGGTAGAAAGATAGTCAGAGACACACTTCAACAGCGGTTGTTTCAGTTACACAAAGAGAAATTCCCAACACTGCCAGTGCCGCTGTGTTATCGACCAGCTGATACGCGACGGCAGAATATTGACGTTGATATCCAGGACCCTTGACAGAGTCAAGGAGGAAGCAGAGTCTTGTGTTGAATGATATTGTCGCAGTTGATGTCAATGTTGCTGAGGATGCGCTGCACGCTGACCAATCTCCGTGGACGCTAGGATACGCAATGACGATTCACTCATTACAAGGACTGACTATCACTGACACAGATGTTTGGATCGTTGATGATCGCATCGAATGGTCGAACTTAGTTTACTTAGCGGTGTCCAGAGTTAGAAGATTATCTCAACTGCGAAGGATGATCTTAGATGAGTCAATGACCGATAAAATTAGCGACAATGACAAGTGCAACGACGATATATTAAGAAAAAAAATGGCTGGTTATAAAAAAAGCGACAAAAAAAAATAATCGCGACTTTGATCTTGACGCTGACTTTATTAACGCGCTGAAACAACAGCAGAATAATCACTGTGCGAGCTGTAATTGTGTAATGTTGTGGCAGTATTCGAGTAAACACCCAAGACAATTTATCGTAGATAGAAAAGATAACCGTCTTGGTCATACACGACAAAATGTGATGCTGACCTGTCTTGAATGTAATCGACGTCGTGGTGCTAGTTAAGTGATCTCGGCGGTAATTGTGTGTCTTCGGGAATCACTTGTAATTGCTCACGTGTAAATCCACGTTGAGGAGCAGATGAATCCAGTCTGTAGATTGCTGGTCTACCAGTAGATCTTGTTATGCTAGATATCTTGTGTGTCGTGATGCTCCAGATAGGATCAGTCGCTCTTTTTTTACCGCCTTCAAGTTCACCGGGTTCATATAAATATCTTACAGTGTCATTGCCCAGCACCGGTTGCGTTGAAAAATCACGTCGTTGTGCGGGTATATTCTTTTTGGTCATTACGTTAATAGGTTTCATATTGGTTGTTCGAGTAATTCCATTATTTAATGCAGTTATCACGCTTGGTAATCTTGCAACCCATTCACGAGATCTCTTGTCTTGAATGAATTCCTTCGCGTATTGATATCCAAATAACCGCTCAGCAAGTGTTCGATTAAATCGTTCAACAATTGCCTGATCACGATGAATCTCAGTATGCCCTCGTCTGATGTTGACATTATGTTGTTTCATCAGCGATGATACTGCACCCTGAAATTCTTTGCCAGGATCAACTTGTAACAGCTGTGGCCATTGTAGAGGTTCTCGTTGATAAATTCGTTTAAACACATCGGCTACTTCAGTTGCTGTCTTTGTAGACAACGGTTCTGCTTCTTTATATCTACTTGCAACGTCAACTACAGTTAGCACATACTTGTATGTTATTTGACGTCTTTGGATTTTAACGGCATCATGTGGTAGAAATAATATATCAACTTGATGAACTTCATTAGGAACACTGACATTGAAATGTGCAAAGTCAATTTGCTTAGGCGGTGGTAGGTAAATTTGCCATATTGCCTGTTTGGATAACCATTTTTTAGCAGTAACACGCGTAACTTTTCCTGCTTCAGCGAGTTTACTAATCGCTGCGGTACCCTTCCAGCATCCTCTTGGGGAATAATAAATCAATTCCATTTATAAATTACCAGTACCTAGCGCTAATTTACCTTTCATTGCAGATTTTATTAACCAACTAGCTAACCTTTCCTTGAAAGATTTATCAGTGATGGAATTTAGTGCATGAATTAATTTCACATCTGCGAGATGTCGCTGCTGCAGATTATTACTTTTATAAGCTACATCATGAGCATGACACGCTTTATCAATAGCGTTTATTGGTTCCTCTCCTGGTTTTGGTTGGTCTTGGTTGTCAAGTCTGATATCAAGTCGGGTTCCAGGCCCGCAGTAATTATATCTTGGAAGATGTTTTTCTCCTGGATATTTAACCCACGGAGTTCCAGGTAATTTTCCTAATTTTGCTGCAATATCACCTCCGTGTTGCTTTTTTTACTTGACTATGGCTTATTGCCCGAGGGAATAAATTTAAATTTTTTGTACCGCATCGTTCACACTTACCAGTAACCGCTGATCTGTTATTTTTTGTTGTGATGGTTGTTAGATCACCTGTTGGGGTACGCTTCCTGCATTTCACACAATATAAATTCATATTACTTTATATATTTTCTATATGGAAATCATTGACTCTTCTGCAACAAGGAAACGAGAACAAGTTAAGCATCATGCAGCGCTACCAAATTCTGTTCGTATGATTATTATAGGTCCATCTGGACGTGGCGAGACGCAGTTGTTACTTAATTTAATAATGAAGTGGATGAAGTGGGATAAGTTGTATTTGGTAGCACCTTCAGTTGATGATCAACGATGCTACGGTGTGATAAAGGATTTTAATGAAAGCGCAAAATCGTTAAATGAGAACGGAGACGATGTTGTTGAATTTATCACCGATATTGATGAAGCACCAAGTATTGATGATATTGATGGATTTATTAATAATTTAGTTGTTTACGATTATGTAATGTTGGATAAACAATCAAATCCAGCTAGGATATTTTCCAGAGGTAGACACAAAAACACAGATGTAATTTATGTAACCCAGCGGTATACACAAATTCCTAAAGTGATCAGGGATAACTGTAATATTCTTACTGTGTTTAACGTAGTTGATACTCACATGTTACGAAATATTCATCAGACCTGGTGTAGCGGTGACATGGACATGAATAAGTTTAAAAATTTCTTTAGTGTTGCTCAATCAACCCCGCACGAATTTATAACAATAAATTTACATGATCCTCGAACACGATATCGAGTAGGTCTTGATACGATTTTTGGATAATAGCAGCAGAGAGGGCGCGGCTCCAAATTGTCACCGACGATATCGCGTTTTTCCTTCGGGGTATCGCAAAGAAAAAACCCATCAGCGATAACCGGGTAAGCCAATTTGTCATCGACGGAGTTGTCTTACGCTGGATATCGCGGTTTTTTTTTTGTTTTTTCGCGATCTCCAAGGAAGGTGTATTTTGCGAAAATACGGGTGAACCATTTAGAGCTTGTCCACCCTCTCTGCTGCTGTTGGTAATCATCCACAATCTGAATAGTGTCGTTGATTTCCTTCCATGGAATCTGTTGTATCACGACTTATAAAGGACGTGGCATGGCAGCAAAGTTTTATACACTCTTTTTTTGAAGGTAATAAATGTACTTATTGAACAAAAGCGGCTTTACCGTAACAAAATTGTTTAGTCACTAACTCACACGCCACATGTCGCAGAGAAGTTTCCTCTCGAACCAAGATTTGTTCGTGTAAAAGATTTTGGTAATCCGCTAACTCTTCCGTTGGAATTCGGTGTACTTTGGTCACATTGTAAGCAGAATGATTGGCATCCAAACCTTTATGAATCTCGTGTGATTCATCAATGTCTAACCATTGGAACACTTTGAAATGAATCAGTCCTCTGATGCCAATCAGGTACCATTAGTTTGTTCCAACACTGGTGACGAAAAAGATGCAAGTGTTCTTTGCGTTTGACTTGTATTCTGACAAACTCTCGGTAAATGTGTTCTCTCAACTCCACAGACAAACCACGAATTGTCTCTTGTAAAGTATCCATCAAGACATTACGTCGATCCCACTAAAGGTAGGTAGTGACAGTGCGGAGACTATCTAGCATTATCCAGGTTAGCCGAGTCGTTCTGCTCTCACTGGTGAAGTGACACACCTCAACTGAAGCACTTGACTTTATCACCTTCGCCCAAGAAGACAATTCCAGTTCTGGCTAATTCTTCGGGGGTAAGTCCTCCAAAATATTTTAGGTCACTTTCCTTAGAAGGTTTGGAAATGACTTTCAAAGTCGCAGTATTCAGACAAACACACAGGGAACGAATATTCTTCTTTCACAGGCTCATTTCGAGGAGGGTACGGTGAAACCCGAAGTAGTTTGCTCAGGCATAGTATACAACTATAGGGTGGTAGCCGCATGGTTTCAAGTTGAGGATGACATTGACTATGAAAACCAGTAGAGTCCACAAAAAAGAGTGGCATTTCTTTCGCATCTGTCAGGTTTGACACGCACAGCATCACTTTCCATGGTAGGTGTTGTAATAGTAGTAGCCATAGCGAAGTTCGCATGACGTCCTACTGAACTGATGAGGTCACAGCGTACAGCATCAATGCAATCGCAAGGCAAAGCATTGCGCGTCGCACTCCACTAGAGAATCATTGAACTTGAATTGTGTCCGTTTGAAACGATTCACATTTCTCGCTTGGAAACTGTAGTCACAATGAACTATCGGTCTTAGACGTTTTCCCTTTTTATATGCTGACCAATATCGACGTGTCCGTAAGGTAAACTGAAGTCGTTGGGAAGCCACACTCGCTTCTGGTACAAGATTTGATAGTTTTTCCAACCTCGACTAACGTTTTGGTGTGTGTCTAAACGTACAATCTTGTGCGGCTTGAGTTTAATGCCAAATGTAGGAGGCTTCTAAGTTGTTCGGTGCGCGTGTTGTCGGGGTCATAGAAGTAAGCATCAGGCAAATGGGGTAAAACGGTGTGTTGATTGGCTTCGGTATTGAAAAGTGTGGCCATTTCTGTCATTCCAAATGTTTTAGGCATTCGACTCCAAGGCATGGCCAAGTTACTCATATAATCTTTAAACTGCACTTGTCCCACTAGCATGTAAATGATTTTGGTTCCATTCAAAAAGCGACTTTAAGATGTTCGGTGCTTTGTTCCATATAGCATTTCAGAAGAAATCGTCCATCGTATCCCAAGAAATCATGAGCCATCACCGTGGCATAGCGATGGCAATCTCCGTAACGTCCGATGTCCTCTTGACTCCACGTCTCCGATGTCCTCTTGGCTCTCGTCGATAGGGTTTAAGATCCATTGGGCAAAATCGGCCAGCGTGTTAGGTCCTCTAAAGATTTTTTCACGCCCTCCAGAAATCTTGCTCCAATGGCGGCAATGAATAAAGATAGGCTATTCACATTATAGGCTATTGGGTGCACTTATCGCACGCTCGATGAGCTACGCAGAAATTAGTGCACTCCAGAATTTAGCAAGACAAATTTTTTATAAATTAAGAAGACAAAGTTGTTCCTTCTCTCTCTCGTGTGCACGAGCACGTTTTGTTTTATAATTTATAAATTTACTGCAACACAAGGATAAACCAAACCACATATTACAATGAAAAGTGTTGGCAATCAAATTAAGTATCCCGTTAACCTGAAATAACGTTATGATTGTGACAGATTGCAGTTTAATAATGGTTACATATACTAATCTGGCCAGGCCCTAAGATGTGCGGGGCCCAAGGCAGCAAGCGATAAGCGGGGCCCCAAGCAAAAAAAAATTGCATTGCGGAGTTGATTTCCTGAAAGCACAGGGTCCAAGGCGATTGCCTTGTTCGCCTTGCCCTAGGGCAGGCCTGATACTAATTATTGCTACAGCAAAAATAAATCACATCTTTCATAATAAGTACATGTTAAACCTGCAATTTTTAAAGTCCTAAATAGATTTGTGCTGGTTTCTTTTGGCTTTCAGGTCTACCCTATGTCCATTGCCACAAACGTATGAGTTACAATCGTGAATGTGTGTGTGTGTTCTCCCCGTAAGGTCTATTTAACCCTTTTTGTTACATGCACGATAGTCAACCTACTCAATTTGGTACACACGAAGTTTAAAAAAAACGAAACTAATCACACAGATTAAAACCATTTATCAAGCTATATATATATATATATATATATATATATATATATATATATATATATATATATATATATATATATATATATATATATATATATATATATATATTTGTTGTTGTTGTAGGGTTTAACGCCATTTTTCAGCACATGATAGGCTATACATGGCGGCCAGTATTAATGGTGGAGGAAGAACCCAGAAAAACCCGGAAAGAACCACCGACCCACGAGAAGCTACTGGCAAGCTTTCTCACATATCCACATTAGCCGAATCCGAGACTCGAACTCACGCAGACAGAGGTGAGATGGCAGTGATCCGTAACGGAGAGCGCTTTAGACCACTCGGCCACTCGGGGCCCCATATATATATATATATATATATATATATATATATATATATATATATATATATATATATATATATATATATATATATAAGAAATGCTACCATTGAATTCTTCGTATACCTCTCTCTCTCTCTGACTATCAATGTGTTTGTTTGTTTTAAATTAAGATCTTTGTGCCATATTTGATAATGGTCGCAGCAGTAAGAGTGTAGGTCGCAGTTATACAAGTACTACAACTATTACAAATCTGGCTCCACTTGCTGATGCACATACTCCCTACCTACACATAGATACATACATATATACTTACATAGATACATACATACATACATACACCTGATTAATACAACAGGGCATCGTATGTAATCTTCGTAGGTAAAATGAACTAAGCAAGACCTGGCTGGCCCACGCGAGTCGAATCGGATTTAATTATCTGAGTGGATGGGAGCCAACTTTTCAAGGTTTAATATGTCTTCCCTTCCAGAAAGTAAAAGATGCCACTCGTGATTTTGCAGTTTGAAGGCTCTCTCTCGCGCGCGTGTGTGTGTGTGTGTGTGATTAGGATTTTTAACATAGTTTTTAAAAAAATTCAGTCATATCGCTACGATGTCTGCAGTGTGGCAGTTTACAGTGATGTCTAACACTGGGGCATCATGCCGCGGACAATTTATTCCATTTGATCCACGTCATTATTAGATTTAGTAACAGTTGTGTTTTACCAGACCCGGACGGCCCAATTATAATCATTCGGACAGAATTTGGTAGCGCTGGATGATGTTTAACCGGTTCCAGCGTTTTTGTTGCCGAGAAGTCAGTTACATCCATATACTTATAATATAGACTTATATTGTGTGAAATGCAGGGTGCGCACCCCCCACAAGTGGACTAACAACTACAACTACGAAAAATAAAAGACAAGCACTTACGAGCAAGTGTAAACAACGTGGTACAAAAAAATTAAGTTTATTTCCACTGACAAATCAACTGGCAAAGTTATTAAAAAAAGGGGGTGATATTGCCTCTTCGTTAGGACAATTACCAGGAACTCCGCGGGCCAAATGTCCAAAAGAAAAACATCTTCCATGATATAACTACTGCGGTCCTGGTACCAAACTTGACATCAGACTATATAACCAAGATCAGCCAAGGCCTGGTGAGTATCCAGTAAACGCTATTGATAAATCGTGTCACGCTTATGATGTAGCTTAAAAAAGTAAAGATCTTCAGCAACGACATATTACAGATGTGAAATTAATTCATGCGTTAAATTCCATAAAAAGTAAATCTTTCAAAGAATCATTAGCTGATTGGTTGGTAAGATCTGCAATGAAAGGTAAACTAGCATTATGAGCCGGTAATTAAACAACCGATAATTATTATAATGGAATCGATTTATTATAGTCCAAGGGGATATTGGAAAGGTCGAGCAGCGATTAGTAAGCTCGCTGAAGCAGCAAATGTTACACGCGTTGCTGCTGAAAATGGTTAGAACGACAGGCAATATGGCCAATTTTATCTACCAGCACCTAAAACAATTCAACATGCACATTTTGATGTCAGAGTGCCAAATGAAGTTCATCAAGCAGATATTCTATTTTTACCACATGATACTATTAAAATTGGAAGACGTCAGTTAACATACAAATGCGCGTTGACTGTCGTTGCTGTTGCAAGTAGGGATAAAGAAGCAGAGCCATTATCAACGAAAACAGCTGCTGAAGTTGTATCTGCTTTTGAGCGAATTTATCAACGAGGACCCTTACGATGGCCACAACTATTACAGGTTGATCCTGGCAAAGAATTTCAGGGTGCAGTATCATCGCTGATGAAGCAACATAAAGTTGAAATACGACGAGGACACACTGCAATTTATCGCGATCAAGCAATTGTTGAACTATTTAATCGAACACTTGCTGATTGGTTATTTGGATATCAATATGCAAATGAAATAGTTCAAGATATGAGATCTCGCGAATGGGTTGCAAGATTACCAAGTGCCATAGCTACATTAAATAATGAAATTACTCGAACAACTAACATGAAACCTATTATCGCGATCACAAAAGAATATACCTATACAACGACATGACTTTTCAAAACAACCAGTATTGGGTAATGTTACTGTAAGATATTTATACGAACTCGGTGAACTTGAAGGCGGTAAAAAAAGAGCAACTGATTCTATCTGGAGTATTAAAACGCATAATTTTTTTAGCTTGGTAAGATCCACGGGTAGACCCCCAATCTACAGATTAGATTCAACTGCTCCTCAACGTGGATTTACACGTGAACAATTACAAGTAATTCCTGAAGACACACAGTTACCACCGCGATTACACGCAAGACAGGCTAACATCGTATTTCACGTGTATGACCAAGACCACTATCTTTTCTATTTACGGTAAATTGTCTTGGGTCATTACTCGAGTATCGCCACAACATCAAAATGTTACAGCTCGGATAATGATTATGTTGCTGCTGTCTCAGCGCCATGACAAATTCAACATCGAGATCAAAGTCTCATTTGTTTTTTGTCACATTGTTTATAACCAACTAATTTTTTTTTTATTATATCGCTGTCAATAACATCATCAATGGTTTCTGTAACGTCTATGACAATTTTCTGCAGCTGAGATATTTTTCTGACTGGCGACACTGCGAGATAAACTAAGTTCGACCATTCGATACGATCATCGACAATCCAAACAACTGTATCAGAAATAATTAACCCCTGAGATGAATGAATTGTCATTGCGTATCCCAGAGTCCATGGAGTCTTGTTCGCGCTCAGCGCATCCTCAACAACACTGACATCAACTACGACAACATCATTTAATACGAGATTCTGTTTCTCAGTCTGTCCTGGAATATCAACGTCGATATTCTGTCGTCGTGTATCAGCTGGTCTATAACACAATGGTACACGTAGATCTGAAATTTTTTCTTTATGCAACTGAAATAACCGCTGTCGAAGTGTATCACAAACTATCTTTCTACTTGCCATTATCAAATCATTTGGTCTCCACACTTGCAGAAAATCGTTCATAGAAGTTTCTGAAATTATTTCACGCATCATTTCACATTGAATTTTATTCTGTTGTAGTCTGATTGATTTCTTAATCTCCCTTAATTCTGGATCAAGAGATATATGATCATCAGTTACTTCTTCATAATAATCTACAAAATTCTTTAGCCATACGTGCGGAGATAACCCAACAAACAGCGGTGGTTGATCATGATCGCAGCATATAACCACAACTGTATTTTTCAATAACAGCCAATCGAGAAACATTTTTAATGTATCTTTAGATACTGTGCATACTATCAAAAATGATGATTATTTAGTAATTGTGCAGTTTTCTGCGATGAACATTTCTGCACAAGAGTTTTCATTTCTTCGTGAAGAGATTCTTTACGATATATTTCGCCGTTAGGTTGTACAAATTGATCATATTTTTCATTCTCGGAACTTTGAAATAACCATACTGATTACAAGATAGTTTTTACTTATTTCGTGAATAATATCAAATATGTTTCCCCAAGAGTCTTTCTCTGTGGGGTAAAATCTTACGGTTCAATTTCGTGGAAATATTGTTACTGCGTTAGTCCACGCATGCGCATTATGATCAACTATATTTATCGGAGTCCCCCCCCCCCTTTTTTTATAATGCTTCGAATCGTGGAAAATCTCTCATCTTATCATTGCTACTTTTATTGGGAATTTCAGTGTTTTTGTAACTTAGCGACATCATTTATTGTAGCTCTGGTATCATTGACTAATTCAGCCCATTTGTTTATTTTTTCACGTCGCTGATCCGTTAACCCATTTCCACGTATCGCGTTTGTAAAATGTTCGATTACTCGTTCGGCTACACAATTTAGTCTTGACAATTTCATTGGCGCAAGATCATCAATGTTGGGTTTATCGTTTAGCGAACAGATTCCATAAATAACCGCTGTTATAGGATACACTCGTTCGTAACATGGTTTATCTATCAATACCAGTCAACATTCCTGGTTTGGAATATTTTTTACTTGATACAGCGGTTTTTCCATTAGTAAGGACAGGGTCACGCTTGTCACGGATAATCCACCCAGCCGAATCGCTAGGATTGTCTGTTTCTAATAATACAATAAACTTTATTCTGAAAAAGTATCTTTCATAGTTGAGATAATCGATACTCGTTTTCGCCCGCTCATCATTCATTGTAGCATCAATGACTTTAGCATCGTGTATAATTTTGAACGTTGACCACACGTGAGATGCACCATCCGCGTGAAATTCTTTTTTAGCATCTCGAATATTATTAATCAGATTATTTGTCGAATCAGCTAGAGCTCGCCTCCGCAAGTCAGGAGTTCTTCTGTCAAGATCGAATCTGGCCTCAGGAAACTTCGTTCCCCAAGTCTCGATTGTAGATAATCTCTCCACCTCTTACATGTTATATTTAAGACAAGTATTTAAATTAAAAATAGTATATATATATATATATATATATATATATATATATATATATATATATATATATATATATATATATATATATATATATACAATGATCCAAACAAAGAACCAATACAAGTAGCTGATGATAGGGTCTGCAACTCCTTGTAGCAAATCTTGTGTAAATGAATTCTGCGTGCATCGTGGAAGTCTAGGCCCAAACCCGTGCTTACGGTGTGATGTTGGAGTTAGAGGAAAAGCGCAATTATGTGTGCAATGTGGTGGTAAAAAATATAGAGAACTAAAACGATATTATGATTTTAAAAATATCAACCCTGTGATTGTCAAGGACCTTGACAACGATGATGAAGTTATAAGAAACTCCGAATACTATATGGCAAAATTTTGTAAAATAATAATTTAAACAAATTATTATTTAGACAAATAATATTATATATAAAATGGAGCAAAAAGAATTTGTGAGACATCCCATCATTAAGAATTATGAAGCATCTCGTGATGGTGTAGTCAAAACTGTTGGTGGAAAAAACTAGTCGGTGATGTCAGTAATATTGGTTATCTAGTGTTAACAATCGAAGTGAAGAAAAGGTATTACTGTCATAGGTTTGTATACGAGACTTTTCACGGGGTGATCAAACACGGTCTTGTGATCGATCATATTGACTCAGATCGCAAAAGTATCTCTTTGGATAACTTACAAGCTATCACAAAGAGCGAGAATTCTGCACGTGGTAATACTGGGAGATGTAGAACATTTGCAAGAAGAGTAGTTAAATCTGTAAATACAGAGGCTGGTGAAGAAAAAATATTTCAATCAATAAATGCAGCTGGCAAGTATTTCTGTATTAACCCGCGCGGGGTACAAAATGTTGCAGATAATATATACAAATCGGCGTTTTCGCAGAAGTATGAACAATGGATTTTATTTTATTATGTTCCAATCGTGCTAGACAGAGACAATGAAGAGAGATAACTGCAGCGGATATGTAACGCGGATAATAGAGTTATCGATATCTCCATTGACTCTGCCAAAAGGGATAGACTTCACAATAGTATTGGTTTGTAAATAAATATTTTTCTTTTAAATATATATTTAGTATATAATGAACTATGAAAATATCAATGATATCATTTCTGCAATTAAAACATTAAAACATGACGGCATAAAAAATATCTGATGAACTAAATCCTGTAAAAATATTTCCGATTTTGAAACATTGCAAGAACGTCAATTCGAAGGGGGATACACACTACCATCAGAATACAAATTTGTAAAGCGAATTCAGGGGGCCATGTTCCAGTCGTTGGCTATAGTAAAAGAAACTGAAGTGGGGGAATTCGACTCTTTCTCTCACTCTCTCTCTCGTGCAATAGAAAAAATTAGTTTAGAACTGTCTCGTGAATACGAAGCAAAAAAGACCATCAATACTCGCATAAGACAATTAAGAAAGATTATATCAATAAATGAAAGTTAGGGTCATTTCGTGAAAGTGAAAGTGTGAATCAGATTCATCTTTTTTAGTCGATTTGTCGGTATAAAAATATCCTCTGAATCAAGGAGGGAATTATTATGCATTTTTTCCGCCTATTTTCAAGTATGTGTTGTCCTTGACACTCTACGATTGAAAATCCTTAGGATTTTACATATAAATTTATACTTAGCATTTCGTTTCTTAAATCAAGCAAGTGGCCCTTCTGATCAGTTAGCTTACAATTTATTCTTGATAATAGCGGATTATGACATCGTAGATAGACCGGTTTAATCGGTTCTTGTACAATCAGATTTCCGGATGGTACTTGTGGTGTAAACGTGTACAAGATATACCCCTGATGAGCCTGATTTGATTTTTCAGTATTTGTCTGATAACTTCCATCAATTGCATGACAAACAAGATTGACCGCGATCGTTGAGGTTATATTTACAATTCCTGGTGATATATGACAGCCTTCACCGTGTTGATTATTGTTGTATCGGAGAATGTTATCTTGTCGAGGCGTTACCTTTTTCCACTCAGCAAGTATTTTAGAAGAAAAAAAATTCATCGATGGTATCGTTGATGGATTTTCTTAACTGGGCTGGGTTATTAACAGGGAAATTAAATGTTGGTAGATCAGCTTCTGTTAGCGAATATTGATTAAGAAATATTTGTTTGTCCTTGTTGCTTGATTTAATTACCGCCTGCACACTAGTTTGACTTAAATAATGAAAAAAGGACATAATTTGGATTAATATTTTTTTGTCCGATGATATTTTTACGATCTGATATTATGTCAAAAATATACTCTGCGAAACTCTGGCGTAATTTTTCTTGATAGTTTTTATGCTCAAGCTTAAATTCATCTAGCATGTACATAATATTTTCTTTTTCATAAGAACCCAAGCCCCCCATTTCCAATCCAGATGTGTTCTCTCAGGAACAACAGTACCGTCGTACCTGATGAAAGTCGTTAAATCTTGAGAAGTAAATGAAAACTCCGAATTAAGACGTTGAGAATCAATTATACCAATAAATTCTCGAATACTTCTGTAAAATCTAAAATATGTCAACTCGAATTCATCAGTTGTAAAATCAGCCCGTGTAGGTTCAGGTGGTACCGGAGGCGCTAGTGGAGCAACTTCAGGCCATCCTAACACGGTTCGGATCGATATCTGATAAATATCTACAGCGTAATCTGGCGAATTTATTTCTATCGCGGCAGATAATGTTGGTTCGTGAACCGTTATAGCTATCTTGGATTCCGTTTAGTTACCGATTTTATTCTACGCTGGAATTCATCAATGAGTTTTTCAATTTGTTAAAGTCCCGTGGGTATTCAAATAACCTGCCAATCGGGTGTTTCATCTGGCTTATCTTTATTTGTAAATACTAACGAATTATTTGACTGCATCCCACCGAATGACCTTGATCGGATCGGATCCTTTACTGGAATCGAGGTTGTTAAATTAATACTGAATTCAGGGTTGGTTGAGCTTGCTGATATCATCGTGGTTTTCAGCGGGGTTGTATTTGCGACAACCTGCTGAAGTAGTTCTGTCATTATTCAAACTCCCATGATTTAAATCATGGTTTTCTAAATCAATTACTTCATTGTATATCTTAAGCATTGTGTCAAGTTCAGAATCTGATATCGTTTCATCGCTAAGGCTTGATGATATCAATGACGATAATTTAGAATACGCGTGTGTTGCTGTGTGTAATTTTATAGAATAATCGTGCAATTTTGTGCTTTTGCACGTGGATATCTTATTCGCGATAATATTAAAAACCTCAGAAATCGTTGCTGATGATAAAACACATATTGTCACAGTTACTGCTACCGTTAATGGTGTTATGGCTGATAATACTACGCCAGTACCGGCAGTGATAGCAGATACCGAGTATACAACAACATCAATGAGAACCGCACGTCTTCGATATTTTTTTTTTACTTTCGTTATATACTTGTCAACGATGGTTTTTAGCGTTGTTTGCCATTCCGTACTTGGTCATATCTAAAGTTTTGAACGCTTAACTATGTTAAGGCCATTATTATATTTTACACAGTAACCAATTGAGGCGTTTCAGCAACAAATATTAGACACCAGCAGTAAGATGTTGCTGTTAATTTCTTATCAGCTGATTCTAGTATAAATGTTCTTCGTCCCCGCTATTTAACACAATAGACACAACCCCAGAAAACATATCGGTTGAATGACGCCACTGATATGTAGTGTATATATTAAATTTTGAAGCGCTGAACACAGATAGTCTATACACACCAGTGACTTCCGCGGTATGTTTGATATTATTCTTTTGCTGTGACCATGTTGAGAATCCTGATGATATCGTATATACTACGTTGATGATCTGTCTGTGGGGAATTTTAATCAGATCACTTTGTTTTACGATATCAGGAATTCCACTTATGACATCTAGTGTTTTTTTTTTTTTAACTCGTTTCAATGCTCGTCTTGATATCAGAGAGTTTCACGTCAGCAGTCAACGGGATGACAAAGAAAATTTATACGAGTGTTCATAAACATATTTACGTGAACGTCATACTCGGCTCTTAGCGTGGATAAATACGGTGCTGTAGTTAACGTCCACATAATTTTTTGTTGTGGCATCTTCGTCGGATGTTGGATCTCTTAAAAAAACTATTTTATTTCCTTTCATGCTGAGTTCACCTGTCATTGTGTCGCCGGTATTCTTCAAACGATTAGCAACGCTTCTTGCAATTTCATTTCTGATAACCGCGATTGACATACTTGAGTCTCTGATCTTACCGTCGCTGGTAAACACTGCAATATTATAAGTGGTAGCACCAAGAACTCTACGAACTATGTCATTCCACTTGACATTACTCGTTTTTAAAACGCCGTATTTATCCTGAAAAACAACAACTTCATCTCTGTCAACTCCAGAGAGGTTCATATTATCAGCGAGTTCATCCTTTGTCGCGTAATTTGACAAATCTATTTTGTTGATTTGTTTTTATACTTTTAGTAGTATCGCCGCGGGATTTTCCGTAAATATCTACCATTATTCGTTATGATGTAAACTTGTATAATTGTGCACGACTTTGTGAGGTGGCAACGCTGATTTTAATACAGCGTCGAATACAGTAATTGCTTCACGGCCGCATATTAGTGGATCGGTTAGTGTTTGTGTTGGTAATGTTGAATACCAAACCGGAATTTTATACGGCGTAACATAGTTGATAAATTCCTGCGGTGGACCCAACCCATACGAATCTAAATAAACAATTCCACGGGGATCAATCACGTATGCTACCCAATGAGTTCCTACACCGGCACTATTATCGAGATTAATAATACCTGTCTCGGTGTTGTTTGGTCGTTGCGGTAACTAATCGCGCATTAAACACCTCTAAAGTGTTTGCTGTTTAGTTGTTTGGCAGCATCAAGTAAATCAAACTTTGACATAGGTGAAAAACTATCGTTTTTCGACGAAGTGTTCCTGGAAGTCTCAGACCTTTTCCGTTTTGAGGATGAGTTCCCGGAAGTATTAAACCTTTTCCTGTCGCTTTTTTAATGCCATTCCACAGCAGTTCCAACATTACCTAACGCATCTGCTTTTGCAACGGCTGGTGCTGAAGCAAGTATCAATGCTGGTATCGCCGCGAGAAGTGGAAATATGCCGCCTGTCTTAGCAGTATCTTTAATGGCACTGGCGGAAAGTTCAGGTCGTATTCCGGTTTTGGATTATTTGGCTTTAATAAGATGCTTAAGCTGACGTTCTGATAACGATAATTTATTTTGACCACCTGTAATCTGACTGTTTGTTTAGCGTTATTGTGGTTTCGGATTTTTTTACTAATGTGGATTGTAGTTTTTTAATCTGACCAGGAGTCAGACTGACACTAACATGATTGTTTGATGACATTTATGATGATACTCATATTTTTAAATCTGCGAGCGATTACATGTTTGGAACACTGCGCATTGTTAAAAACAATGTTACATATTTTTCACTGGTGTATCAACGATTTTCATTCGACCACCAGCATCTTCAAGCAACACTGCTTTGTCGCTGAGTTTGACCGCGATTGCACTGTATTCAACACTACCAACCGTATTTACGCTGGCTCGAAAGTGAATATCAACAACAGATTGTCTGGACAAATCATGATGCTCCAGCGGAAAGTAATAGATCAGATATAGATTTTTGAAATCTAATTGTGATATCTGTAAACCAGCGTCTACGTTTTGATCGCGTCCCATAAATGGCATTAACCGATGATTCACGCGTGCTATATGATTTTGTTCATAATTCAGTAGTATGCTTTCCGTAGGTTCTTGTTGTCTGTTTATTCGTAAAGAAACTTCACTGATTCCAAGTTTGTCAAATATCATATGGCCACGAGTTTGTGAGTTTAATCGATCGTGATTTTGAAAAGCAATGCAAATATATCGCGGTGCAGAAACGCCTTGTTCTGATGCTTTATGCCATGTAAATTGTCCGTTAATGTCAGTTTGCATGCTATCTGTGGTTACTATCAACCATGACAGCAATGATTTACCACCTGAATCCATAAAAGATATTAATCGCTGTTCTTCGGCGATAGCTGGAGTCATTACCGGCATCCACAACGAAAGTTTTGTCAGTATTACTTTACTAGCATCACCAATAGGTCTCCAGCTAGCGTCGTTGTCGGTGGCTTTTCTCACAAGAGTAACCGTGTGTTTAGCTCCAAAGATAACTTTCCTAACATCTCTACAAAATCCAAAGATATGTGACAGTGGAATCGTGCATGAAAAAGCTCTACGGTTTCCTACCAACACTGCTCGGCGCGTTGTAAATCCTAGGTTGAATTTTGGATTAGCACCATGTACAACCGGCCACACATTGGTCGTCTTATATCATACTGTATGTCGCTAGGATGGTCGGAAGTGTCCTTAGCAAACATCAATCTGGGACCCGCTGATCTTGTAAAGTCATCAGAGTGTCTTTCCAATCCTACTTTAGTTGTGGCAACGTCGACGTCTTTCTGAATTGTTTCAATATTTTTTCCATCAATCGAGTATGTAGCGCTGTCAAACAACGCCATGATGCCGTTATTGACAAAACCAATTCTAACATCATTTGCTTATACAGTATCGTCTGTTTTTATAATTTCACCTTCTACCTCAATAAAAGCATCAGCCGGTAGAAAGTATATACTTATATCATGGACTTGTAAATCAGTCTTTGCATGTCGATCTGGTACTCGTGCGTCATAAGAATAAAAGTGATAATCACATACCGATTCATCCTTGAGAACTGGTGCGTCCATGTCAAATGCTGTGTTGGACATGCGTTTGAACATTATCATCTGGCGCCAGCGGGGGACAAATTCCCTGTCACCTACAAGTAGTACATTCGTACAAGAGGAATTACAAGCCATTCCCGCGAATATACATTTAGCATCCATGAACATGTTCGGTGCATGATCGTGTACATGCAAGTGGTAGTTTCATCAGGAAAAAATCATTGCTCGGTGTCCAGCATGTACAAACTTATCTTGGTGATGATTCTGCTGTGTGCATGAATTCACGTCAAAACAGAACACACTCCACGCACATGTCGTGCTGGAGATCCTTTTGCACATCCATGCATGGGACTTCTTTGGTTTTCTTTGCTTTTGCCGGATTCTCCGGATCCACCCAGGCAACTGCAAACAAGTACATTTTTGGGTTCAGTCCAACAAATTTCTTGATGGGGTTGCCTGCGTACTTGTCTTTAAATTTATCCATGACGTTTTTTGTTGGTGCTGCTGAACAGCGAATGGTCTCTTGGTTACTCGCTGTCTCAAGTTCGTAGGTAAATGATGTTGTACTCATGTCCGTGTCGACTTGCATCAGTAACGAGTCTGTGTCTGTGTACAACAGCTTGATATCACTGTATTGTGCTTTAATCTTACCATAATAAAACTGATACACAAGCAGCTTAGACAAATCCAGCACTGATACGTTAACATAAATCTTCTTTGTCAACTTCAGCTTGGTTGTTTTCCTTTATTGTGTGCGGTAATGAGTAAGTAATAAATTATCTAACTTCAGTCAAATGCCGGGTCCGCAATGAGCCTGCAAAGTTTGTATTTTTCACTGTCCCATAGAAAATCGACGCAGATTTACTTTTGTAGATGTTCAAGTGCATGAGTTTATCTAAGTCTTGCTTGATTTCGTTCGTGACATCCGTTTGCAGATCCGTATTCATCTGGATGTAAGGAGCTATCCACGCATATTGATGAAACCGTAGCACCCAGTGGACTTGCACACACATATCCAACTGCAGACACAAATGCAGGTTTCATGTTTATGCTGCTCTCTTAGGAATGCATTCTGTTTTTGGAATATAAATCGACCTGTGGAAAGGCTTGTGTGGGGAAATTTTAACATGAACTTCCACACATCTGTAAAGAGTCCATCCTGGATCTTGTCAGGCGTGCTTATCAAACATCACAAGGATCTCTAAATCACCTTTGTTGATTTCATCAATGATGACATCGGTGTCTTCGCTATTCAAGACCACAATGTCAACACTATGAAGGTGCCTGGTTAAGACTTTAACCCTGTCGTTGTTTGAGAGTCCTGTAGACGTGCATGATGTAGTCAAGTTTTCTAAAAAGAACAATATTGACCTTAAACCCATACATGGACATGAGTGTCGTTACGCCCATATGATGTGATGTTGATCTGATTCATGTATGCATGTTGAAATAAGTTCTGTGGCGTTCTTGCCTGGTTTGCTGCATGTGGGATGATTGCTCTGTAATCTTCGAAAGCACATGTTCTTGTGCAACTTTAACTCATTGGCAATGATACGCGCCAGTCTCAGTGGTGAAAGTTGCTAGGATATGTCCGCGGTTTTCTTCATCAGCATCCACACATGCAATTTCAGCGCTTTGTATAAAGTTACTTCATGATTTGACGCGGATTATCTGAAGGAAGTCCTGACATTGCAGATACATCAACTTTTGCTGCAACTCTAGGTAATCTTAATCCTTGGTTTCGCGCAAATCGTTCGAGTTTCACAGTAGGCAGAACTCTAATATAATGAAAAACATTGTCCAATTGTTTATTCAGCAAATGGATTCTTTGTTATATCCTTTTTCCTTTACCAGTACCAGAAACCGCAATCACCTCAATCCTGGATATCATTTCATTAACTTCTGTCTTTTTCTTCGGTTTTTGACCCTGACGATAACAACATTCGTGCTGACAATCTCTTGTTGGTACATACGATAATACTCGTGTACACATCCACATGGTTGGCACAAATGATTGTACGAATGAACTCTAATGCCACATTGCAGACAGTTGGATACCAGTTACCAACAAGTAACAAAAGTGAGTGTGATTCGCACTTGTATTCATAATGGCATGTTCTACCACACTGGCCAAAGAATAAACCATCACATTTGTTATGTACCTGTGCCATTGAGCTTTCTATATACATGATGATTCTTTCATAGCATTTTTGCCATTGTTTTTCTTTTGGTTGACATTATTTTATCTCCTTTCGTACATTCAGTGGTAGATGGATAAAGTCAGGTGGATAATCCAGCTGAAAGGTTGGAATTCAAGGAGTCCATCATGTGACATAGAATATTTTTGTTTTATGGTAATTTAAAATTGTATAGCATTATTTGTGTTTGCCTAGCATTATTTGTGTTTTACCTAGCATTATTTGTGTTCATCTAGCATTATTTGTGTTTACCTAGCATTATTTTTGTTTTACCTAACATTACTTGTGTTTACCTAGCATTATTTGTGTTCATCTAGCATTATTTGTGTTTACCTAGCATTATTTGTGTTTACCTAGCATTATTTGGGTTTTACCTAGCATTATTTGGGTTTTACCTAGCATTATTTGTGTTTACCTAGCATTATTTGGGTTTTACCTAGCATTATTTGGGTTTTACCTAGCATTATTTGTGTTCATCTAGCATTACTTGTGTTTACCTAGCATTGTGTTCATCTAGCATTATTTGTGTTTTACCTAGCATTATTTGTGTTTACCTAGCATTGTGTTTACCTAGCATTATTTTTGTTTAACCTAGCATTACTTGTGTTTACCTAGCATTATTTGTGTTCTTCTAGCATTATTTGTGTTTTACCTAGCATTATTTGTGTTTACCTAGCATTATTTTTGTTTTACCTAGCATTACTTGTGTTTACCTAGCATTATTTGTGTTCATCTAGCATTATTTGTGTTTTGCCTAGCATTATTTGTGTTTACCTAGCATTATTTTTGTTTTACCTAGCATTACTTGTGTTTACCTAGCATTATTTTTGTTTTACCTAGCATTACTTGTGTTTACCTAGCATTATTTGTTTTACCTAGCATTATTTGTGTTTACCTAGCATTCTTTGTGTTCATCTAGCATTATTTGTGTTTTATCTAGCATTATTTGTTTATCTAGAATTATTTTACTTAGCATTATTTGTTTTACCTAGCATTATTTGTTTACCTAGCATCATTTGTGTTCACAAAGCATTATTTTTTTACTTAGAATTATTGTTTTTACCTAGTAATATTTGTTTTACCTAGCATTATTTGTGTTTTATCTACCATTATTTGTGTTTACCAAGCATTATTTGTGTTACCTAGATTATTTGTTTACCTAACAATATTTGTGTTTACCTAGAATTATTTGTTTTGCCTAGCAATATTTGTGTTTTACCTAGCATTATTTGTGTTTACCTAACAATATTTGTGTTTACCTAGCAATATTTGTTTTACCTAGATTATTTGTTTTACCTAGCATTATTTGTGTTTACCTAACAATATTTGTGTTTACCTAGAATTATTTGTTTTACCTAGAACTATTTGTTTTACCTAGCAATTTTGTGTTTACCTAGCAATATTTGTGTTTTACCTAGCATTATTTGTGTTTACCTAGCAATATTTCAGCTTATCAGGAATTATTTGTTTTACCTAGCAATATTTGTGTATTACCTATCATTATTTGTGTTTTATCTACAATTATTTGTTTTACCTAGCGTTATTTGTGTTTACCTAACAATATTTGTGTTTACCTAGCATCAGTTGTGTTCATCTAGCATTATTTGTTTACTTTGAATTATTTGTGTTTGCCTAGCAATATTTGTGTTTACCAAGCATTATTTGTGTTTACCTAAATTATGTTTTATCTAGCAATATTTGTTTACCTAGCAATATTTGTTTACCTAGCATTGTGTATTACCTATCATTATTTGTGTTTTACCTAGCATTATTTGTTTTACCTAGCATTATTTGTGTTTACCTAGCATTATCTGTTTTACCTAGCATTATTTGTGATTACCTAGCAATATTTGTGTTTATAACATTATTTGTGTTTACCTAGCATTACTTGTGTTTTACCTAGCATTATTTGTGTTTATAACATTATGTGTGTTTACCTAGCATTATTTGGGTTTACCAAGCTTTATTTGTGTTTTACCTAGCATTATTTGTTTACCTAGCATTATTTGTGTTTATCTAGCATTATTTGTTTTACCTAGCATTTTGTGTTTACCTAGCATTATTTGTGTTTATCTAGCATTATTTGTGTTTTACCTAGCATTATTTGTGTTTACCTAGCATTATTTGTGTTTTACCTAGCATTATTTGTGTTTACCTGGCATTATTTGTGTTTACTTAGCATTACTTGTGTTTTACCTAGCATTATTTGTGTTCACCTAGCATTATTTGGGTTTAACCTAGCATTATTTGTGTTTACCTAGCATTATTTGTGTTTACCAAGCATTGTGTTTTACCTAGCATTACTTGTGTTTACCTAGCATTATTTGGGTTTTACCTAGCATTATTAGCATTATTTGGGTTTTACCTAGCATTATTTGGGTTTTACCTAGCATTATTTGTGTTTACCTAGAAATATTTGTGTTTACCTGGCATTATTTGTGTTTACCTAGCATTACTTGTGTTTTACCTAGCATTATTTGTGTTCACCTAGCATTATTTGGGTTTAACCTAGCATTATTTGTGTTTATAACATTATTTGTGTTTACCTAGCATTATTTGTGTTTACCAAGCATTGTGTTTTACCTAGCATTACTTGTGTTTACCTAGCATTATTTGGGTTTTACCTAGCATTATTAGCATTATTTGGGTTTTACCTAGCATTATTTGGGTTTTACCTAGCATTATTTGTGTTTACCTAGAAATATTTGTGTTTACCTAGCATTATTTGTGTTTATAACATTATTTGTGTTTTACCAAGCATTATTTGTGTTTACCAAGCATTATTTGTGTTTTACCTAGCATTATTTGTTTACCTAGCATTAGTTGTGTTTTACCAAGCATTTTTTGTGTTTATAACATTGTGTTTTACCTAGCATTATTTGTGTTTACCAAGCATTGTTTGTTTTACCTAGCATTATTTGTTTACCTAGCATTATTTGTGTTTTACCAAGCATTATTTGTGTTTACCTAGCAATATTTGTGTTTACCTAGCACTATTTGTGTTTACCTAACATTATTTGTGTTTTACCGTGTATTATTTGTGTTTACCAAGCTTTGTGTTTTACCTAACATTATTTGTGTTATACCTAGCATTATTTGTGTTTTACCTAGCATTATTTGTGTTTACCTAGCAATATTTGTGTTTACCTAGCATTATTTGTGTTTACCTAGCATTATTTGTGTTTAAGTACTACAAGTGTTATTACTAAGTAATGTGAAATGTCAAAATTGTTTAAATTATGCTGGTAATTTAGTTTACTATGAAATAACTTGTCCAAAGTGGTAATTTTTTCAAGGGTGGTTGATCATGTTTGCCCACTCCTGTGTCCATCTTGGGGTCAAATGTATGTTATGTGATTTGGATTTTTAATGTAGCTTTAACGTTTTTTCAGTCATATTGCTATGATGTCTGCAGTGTGGCAGTTTATAGTGATGTCTAGCACTGGGGCATCATGCCACAGACATGTAGCATGATGTCCCACCCAGTCACATTATCCTGACACCAGGCCGACCAGTCCTAACACTAACCTCTAAATGCTGAGTGCCAAGCGAGGTAGCTCTTAGTACCATTTTTGTAAGTCTTTGGTATGACTCAGCCAGGGACTGAACCCACAACCTCCTGCATCTGAGGTGGATGCTCTAACCACTAGGCCACCGGAACGGTCAGTCAAATGTCTAAATTCAATGCTTCATTGCTTTAAACACAATTTCATGATTGTAAACATATGACTAAAAGATACAAAGAAAAATAAAATTATGATGAGGAACAACAAGTGTTAAACTTCCTTACTGGCATATAACCATCAGAAATTCTCAACCAGTGAATGTTATGTTTTAACAAAAAATACTGTAAAATAAATTCATACTTCTGCCTTTTTTTTCCTTTCTGACTCACTGTTTGGTCAACTATCTTCATTTTTTGGTTCATTAATTATCATTTATATTTGTTCATTTACTTTAATTTTCATAATTTAGGCACCACACTGAAAGTATGACAACTACTGTTACTGTGATTATCCTGTTACATGTTTAATAGCAATTATTATAACAAGTGCAAACGATGTTTTACAATGCATTTTACCAATGAAACAGAGTGGAGAAACTGACTGAAAATGCTAAAAAATGTTCTAAATTGATTGCTTATATTTGCCTTTCTTTGTAGATTTAATTTTTCAAGCTGTAATAAATTTTTCTGTGATTTTCAGAAAGTGCCCCAGCAACAAGGCTGTATACCAGCATCATTTGTGTAATGGTTACTTGTATTTGTATGTGAATAGAATACTGTTCATGCAGTGAGAAGCTAAACCATGGTGGCATAACAAAGAATTCATTTACCTATTTGATATTTGTTCATTGGCTTGTCTCAGTTTTTTTTATATAAACACAGATAAATGCACTACTGCTATCAAAAATGAATCAAACGCATAGATGTTGTGAAATGTAATGGCTCACATCAAACCCAACTACTGTTATACCATCCAACGCAATGAACTAGATGATTTTGTTAATTACAACTCATACAAATAATGTGGAATTTATTTTTCTTGCTTTTATATATATATATATACATACATACATGTCTCTGTCTGACAGAAAAAGATAATTTATTTCTCCCAGCTGAACAAGTGAATTTCTGTCCTTCTGAATATGAATCAGTCTTTGAATCTTAAGGCAGTTTGAGTCCGACTATGAAAGGCCTAATATCCAACATATTAAGTTTTTAAAACATTCTCCAGTCTCCTCAGATCCACAAATTTCTAAGTAACACTAATGATTACATGAATATTATTATAGCCATAAGCTGGGGTCTACTCTTGTCAGAATAAAGTGGTGCACTGCTTTTCAGTTATATATTGTACTAAACATTGGCTGAGAGCTGCAAGTGTTCATTCAAAGCCATGTCAACTCTTTGATCTTTATAGCTAAATAAGACTTAAATAAACAGTAGTGCTAGCACTGAGTGATAGTTTTCTGAGATTTTTAGCCCTTTACACATGTTTAAACAAGTCACTGGTCAACTTCTTTGTGTATTTTGCTGCTCCTGTGAATCAATATTATTGAAAGTTCTGAGAGTAAAATAGTATCTTGGTAATTGTTTAGGAATCATAGATCCCAAAAGCCAAAAGTGTTGAGGTTTTCAATGATAACCATAACTTGCACACTGACAAAATACTTACAGAAAATAGATCTTTCAGCTACAATCTTAAAAGATTAACCACGTAAAGCTACAAAAGAATTAAAAGGTTAATGACACTGCTGGTTGGTAGTACATTATATTGTTATGACTCTGGGTCTTAAATTATGTAAATGAAAGTGTGTATGTGTAATTTGGATTATTAACATAACTTTAACAATTTTTCAGTCATATCGCTATGATGTCTGCAGTGTGGCAGTTTATAGTGATGTCTAGCACTGGGGCATCATGCCACAGACAGGTAGCATGATGTCCCACCCAGTCACATTATCCTGACACCAGGCTGACCAGTCCTAACACTAACCTCTTAATGCTGAGTACCAAGCAAGGCAGCTGGTAGCACCATTTGTGTAAGTCTTTGGTATGACTCAACCAGGGATTGAACCCACAACCTCCCGCTTCCGAGACGGATGCTCTAACTACTAGGCCACCAGAGCGGTGACAAACAAAAGTAACAAAGAAGTTTGTTTTATTTATGTTATCACTTATATAAAAACAGTGTATAGATATTTTAAACTATTGTATACATGGCTGCCAACCCTCCAGACTTGCAATTAGTGAAAAGAGGGATAAAAATTAGTGGATTTTGAAAACAATTAGTGAAAAATTATACCATGACACTAGCTCCATCCACTTTGATGGTCAGTACTGCATTATATAAAAATCCCCCCAAAAAACTAAAACATTTTATTTACACTGATTACATGTACTACTATATTAGCCAAATTTTACTGATATACACAAACTTCATGCTATTTGTCATGATATAATGCTATGACAGTCTTTAACTTCCTCAATCAAGCCATGGTAAATTTGTTTTCAAAACAGTTCAGGCTTCTTGCCTGCTGTTTAATCTTGGTGACTAAAACTGTTGCAAATTTTCAGCACCTAAGGAGGCACTAAAGTTGGTCTTATTTTTCCTTACAATAGGAAATACTCTTTCACTGTCACTGTTGCTGATCTCAACTGAGAAAGGCAGGTTATGTTCAACAAGAAAACTTACAAACATTTTTCCAATATCTATGTGCTTTTTGCAAGCTATCTGCTTTTTCACACTGTTCTGTCACATGCTCACAGGAAATCGTAAAGCTGCTTACAATTTATCTGTTATAGATGTATTATATAATATCATTATATAGTATATGTATGACATGTAAATTGTAAGCAACAATATGAGCCTCTATGCACATTCCCAATTCTAAAATTCACAGCATACTAGTGTACGAAAAGCATAATGTACATCAATGTTTGATGGCTGAATGCAAAGCCAATTTTTGGTGTACTCGAATCTATATTTCACTTTTTCTTGAAAACACCTTTTTCCGTGGAGGTGAAAACATTTTAACAGTTGTGTAGCGTAATTATGAAATGGTATTAATCCACAAGATGAAACATTAAACAATTAATGATTAGTGATGTCCGCATCCACGGAAAAATATGAACTCAAGCAAATTATGATACATGCTAATCTTTCAATATTTCATAAAATTCATACAGTTGAAAAAGCTGTCCTTATTTGGTGTTTGTTATTAAAAAAATTATAGTTGATATGAGTATGTACAAGTGCCATTAAAAAAAATCATTTGGGTCCCCAGCTTTCTTCACGAGTAATTGTAAAACTTCTGTTCTAAATATAGATTATGTCCTTTACAATGCTTGCTACAGGGCAAACTGTAACAACTGGATATAGTTCTAACATCATGACCAGAAATACAGGACCATTATGGGTATCAGTGACCACTGATGCTATTTTGAATAGCACTTTACGAGATACAATTTTATTCATGATTTAAGCCGATTGTAAAATCAGGAATTCTTGATTTTTTTTGCATGGGGCGTGAATCCATGAATCGCTATCAAGAGTCGTGAGATTCATGCCAAAATCGTGAGGGTTGGCAGGTCAGTTTCATATTACAGTCCTACCCGTTTATGTCGACATCCTCGGGCCTGAGGAAATATTGTCAACATTGGCAGATGTCGAGTTAAGGGGGGGGGGGGCTGAAAAAAGATACAAGTTAAATTCGTCAGAAAGGGGTGACCTGCTGTCAGTGAGTTGCATTTACACTTTGATAAAACAAACAATAGAAATTTTGAGTACATTAAGACAAAACCAGTGTGAAATACACTTTTATAATGACAAATTACATTTTGGTTACTTTTGTGTAATAAAATCCACAATAAAATATTGCATCAGTCACATCCTGATAAGAAAAACATTCACTACAATATTCAATGTCAGCATTAGCACATGGTTGCATAGTTGTTATTTACATGCTTCAAGTACATGTACTTAAATTGGCTTTGATTTTGGTCATTCTGTTCCCATCTTATTGAGGCTACTAAGGGGATGGGGCTATTCACAGGGAAATGAAAACCTGTCAACAAGATGGTTTAAACAGTACATGTATTTAGTTACAGAAGTCATCGTGAAAAGTACATAAAAGCAAACAAGATATGCAGCTGATATGATTAATGAAGGCATAATATTGTATACATTGACACATGCTAATGAGGTATTAAAAGAAAATGATTCTTACAATACAATACTGTAACAATGTCAGCTCAAGTGGTATACAATTAAAATACATATCGGAGATAACAAGTTATGAATTCTCTCAAAATACAAACACATGTAGCAGTAAAAGATTTGAATGAAAATACATATACATGTAATTGAGATTTTTATCTATAGCATAATCAATGAATAAAACTACAATAAAATTTAATTGAATTTATCAAGGACCCAACTAAAGCCTGTATTTTTTATATCTGGCTGCGACATTAAAGTTTGGTGGCAAGATCAACTAATTGTTGAATAAAGTACAGGTCGGATCTGGCCGCTTGCCAACATCAATGATTAGGTGGCAAATTAAAGCCTGGCAGCAAGATCAACTAATTGTTGAACAAAGTATGGGTCGGAACTGGCAGCTTGTCGACATAAATGATTAGAAAACAAAGGATCTGTTCAAGCTGAGACCATGGGCTTCTGTCGACATGTACGTCTATTTTTTTTATCTCGATGTCGACATAAACATGACAATTTTGGTAGTAATAGTAGACCAAGGAATCGGGACTTTGCTTTTTTGTCGAAATAGGCGGCTTGTCGACATAAGTGATGTGGATATAAGTGGGTAGGACTGTATATTAATATTTCTATCAGCTTAGCTGTATTCTATATTTTTAGATTTATAGTGTTCATCGCACTTATTTTCTGTTCTATTTCCACTCAATCCAGAAACAGAACCAGATCAAACTAATTTCATAATTAAGACTTTACACAGCTTCTATTTTAAAACTTGAATCTCTGTGTTCACAGACATACCTCTTTCATAAAAAATGATTTCATGCTGAAGACTTCGTGTTTTGCTGTATTAGCTGTAATGGGTGTTTTCTTCCCCAGCTGCACGTGACCGAAAATCACTCTCTCCCATTGCATGCAAATCAATATCCTTCTGGCATAATTTGCATTTTGCAAAGCTCTCATAATCCAAACACAGTTTAAATTGGCAGCCAGACATTTCAAAGTGTACAAATGATTCAAATTTAAACCGTGGCTACATCTGGGCTTCATACAATCGGAAGTTCAAAATGTATGACTGCACAGTGGCCAGATGTGGAAATTTCCATTCCGTCAAAAACTTAGCAAGAGATTGTTTTGTTATGGGGTTTTAAATTTATATTTTACTTGTTTCTTTTTATTTAACTCTGAAAAACAAAAACTATTAATTCCTTTTGGTTTCAAGAAAATCAAGGCTTTTCTAGGTATCCAGACAATATTTTGAATTTTCAAAGTGTTTTCAAGGCCTTGAGGGACAAATTCATTTTTCAAGGCTTTACAAGGTTTTCAAGGTCTGCACAGACCCTGTCGATATCACATGATGATTCAATCCAGAATGTCTTTGAATGAGTTCACAATAATTCAAGGTAGTGTGTATAAATCCAAAAGTGAATGAGCACTTTAGTTATTTCAATGAATATTTCAAAAAAATATATTCCTCTTGAATTATATCTCAACTATAAATTCTGATCAAAACTGATCCACACAGACTGACTTAAAATATGAATGAATAATTTGTTTATCAAGTCCCTATTTAAACACATTTTTGCTTGACCTTGATGTGAATGATTTCAATGGAAAATTCCAATCTAAATGTAAATAAGACTGGGCCTAGAATGTTCTGAAATCAAACGCTATGTAAAATTTCTATCAGCCCCACTCACTCGATAACTCGCGCCCATATAAATCATAAACCTGCTAATAGCACAGGGTAAAGCGTAAATCCCATTTTATAAAACCAGAAAATACCTAAAAATTGATCCTTGTTGTTGAACTTTTAAGAAAATCACGATCAAAATTGGTAACTGAATTGCTCATATATCGCTCGTTTTATGGTCAAAAATGGTAGATATAGATAGGACCTGGAAATTTTAATCAACATTATGAAATTAGCAACTTTTAATAAGAAGTCATATAATTTGTTACAATTTCTTTCCAAACAACATTCTTAGTACACCATAATTAAAGATATCCAAAGAAATTTTTATAAATGAATATGTCACTTACACCTAGTGTATGCAGTACATTAATATTTAAATACCAATTAAATAATTTTTATTATGTGAAATTTGTGTTTTAGTTCTATCATTTAGTTCCTCTTAAGTGTAATCATCATAAATGCAATGTGTATTTAAATGTAAAATGTGTCAATCTACTATAACAGCAATTTCTGCGGTTGTATGTTGGGTGAACTCACTTCAGTTGATCAATCGAACACTGTCATGAATGTTATTGTGTATGTAACATAACTAAACTACCTTAAAATAATTGACTCCTTCATAACTGTGATCAAAGATAGCTAGGCAACCAAGTGAAACAAATACTTAGTAAAATAAAGAGTTTGGTTTCATAGATAACAGACCATTGTGGGCAAACATGTTTCAGAGAATTTCTGAAATGGCACTTGGAGACATCCTCAAGAATGATAAGAAGTTTCACTATTACTTCCAATGAGAACACAACATCAATACTGTGCTAATTGAACAATACAAAAATTGAGTTTAGACATAGACAATTGTCTCACAAAATAAATGTCACTAGTTTCTAAAAAAAATATATTTGGTGGTGTATCAACAGTTAGTCTAGTTCCTTGCCATATTGGCACCCTACTTGGCACTATACTATTAAATACCACTCTGGGAACCAGACTAATCAACAAAACAAACAGCAGTGATGTAATACACATGTTTTTTTTTAAATACACGTGATGGCTGTTGAAACTAGTTGGATCAATATTAATGATCTTTCACATGTTGGACATTTTGAAAAGAAATGTAATTTATACAGAATCAAAAACAACTTCATTAGAAAAAACACATCATTAACAATTATTATCGACGTGATTGTAAAACAAAGATTCAGTCATTAAACACCCAGATCCATCCTCACCCCGTTTTTTAAAAATGTCTAGCGAATTTCTGGGAGGTCCCTCGGTAACTTGTGCCCTCGCTTACAGTGCAGTCTATGTTTGTGGACCCGATGTGCTTGAGTTATTGAGTGTGTGTGTGTGATTTGGATTTTTAATGTAGCTTTAAAAAAAATTCAGTCATATATACAATGTCTGCAGTGTGGCAGTTTATAGTGATGTCTAGCACTGAGGCATCATGCCACAAACATGTAGCATGATGTCCCACCCAGTCACATTATCCTGACACCAGGCTGACCAGTTCTAATACTAATCTCTTAATGCTGAGTGCAAAGTGAGGCAGCTGTTAGTACCATTTTTGTAAGTCTTTGGTATGACTCAGCCAGGGATCAAACCCACGACCTCCCGCATCTGAGGCGGATGCTCTAACCACTAGGCCACCGGAACGATATGTGCGGTCTATGTTTCTGGACCCTGTTGTGCACAGTTATCTAGGTAGAGGTGTACAACTTACAATCATGGACAAAAGTTAAGCATACAATTAAATATACATAACACAACAGAGGACTGATCTATATTTACCTTATTAACTTATATTTATTTAGATAAAGTAAGAACTATGTTTTTTTACAGGTGATAAAAGTGAAAACCTCAAAATGAGAATTGTTATGCATGAACCTTATTGCACTGCGAAGTTTTTATTTTACATTACAACCATAATATGTATTTATGTGCATGTTAAATTTAACCCACCCCACAATAAAGCATGCTGTATGTTTTTTTTATTTCAAGTTCTTCCTGAAGAATTGTGGAATTTAAATTTTGAACACTGAGCTTAATCTAAAAACACTTTAATAATGTACCACTAATTCTTAAAAATCTCAAAAACGGAAATAAATAAAAGCAATACAGCATATTACAAGCAATGCATTATAATGCTGATTACACAGATGATACAGACCAAAAAATTGACCCCCAGATACACAATTTATTTTCTGCATAAATCTATCAGTTATCCAGAGAACCAATTATCAGAACAAAATCTGTCTTCTTATGAGTTCAGATTACTGATGTCTGACTGTATCGATTCTCCAATTTGAAGCCTTTACATTGACACAACTTGATGCATGTTAAGAAAATTTTCTTGCCAGCATTCAAGAGGATTCTTATTGTGTTCTCTGTGAAAGCATGTTCCATAAATGAACTTTTGTTGTGAAATGTGGATGCAACTTGCAGTTGGTAAGAAGTGGTGCACCAAAACTGTGGTACTGAAAAAAAAGCTACATTTCTTTTAGGATTGATCTAGAATCCCTCTCTTTTAAAAAAAGACACAAGATGCAAAAATTAGATGTACTATTGTACAGTCTGTTATAGATTTAGTCAAATATATAATAAAATTAGAAAGGAAAACAAAAAAGCCATTCAGTGCCTGTCATGATTTCAAGAATACTGGCATACAATTAGTTATCATATATTGGGCTGGTGTTGTGTTGGAAAATGAACATAAAGAAGTTAAGAGCCTTGTTTCTGTTGCTTTTCCCAGCTGTCCAATGCAGTGACGAGGTCCTCATCATCCAATTCCCCATCATCTGTATCCTGGGCAAGCTGCTTCATAGCAACCTCTGAATCACAGGAGTCTGAAAGAAATTAAAACATTTTAATTAACATTTTAGTACCTGAAAATTTTTGTGAATTTATTATTTCAGCTTACTGGATGTCTTAAATATCAACCTGTGGCCAGTTTTGTCCATCTGCACATTTAAGTACATGTATATGCTAATGCATGCTTTTATTTTGTATGCCATATTACATACGTCCTTCTATTAAAATATATTTTCATCTTGTTTCAATATAAGTTTATTTATTTGAGTTACACATAAATACTAATGTTTTAGGTTTGTCTGAACCATTTGCAGGCTATGTGCTTTAATAATGTTTTGGTTTATGAGAGTCACATCTGTATTAAACTCCATAATCATGTTTCAGTTTTCAAAGAGGTTTCATTGTATTTAGTTTATCTCAGACCTGCCAACCCTGATGAGTCCATCTCAGTAAGGCAGTTGATTTTTTTCCGTAAGATTGTCCAGTTTTCAGTAAGGTGTAACAAAATATCATTAACTGCTATTGTAATGCTGGAAAACATAATTAAAAGTTTGATGCAATGACTATAAACATTATGTTCAAATGAAAGGTTTGTAAAGTACGTGTAGACTTTATTTACCAGAAGTACAGTTGCACAAACTTTAGTTCCAAACCCTATGCAGCTCAATGGCTTGTTGCTATCTCTCAACTTGACATAATTCTTGGAAATACTTTTTCCATTTCACATGACAATGGCAATCATATCTCCCACCACAAGACATACTCAAACTGACATGAGAGATGTCCAATAAATGTAATTGTGTCCATTCCAGCTTTTATTCACAAGAATATGAATACTCCTTTTTATTCTTCTGTGTTGATTATTAATACTTTTTTTTAAGCTTATTTTCCCTTTCGTCTTAAACATGCATAGCATTCTGGATGCCATTTAAAAAAAAAATATAATCAACAGTTTGATCATGCAAATGCTTTGCATCAACAAACAGGTGCAGTTTAAAGCATCTGTAGTGCTGCTGTAAAGTTAGTCTGGTTCCCTGATTTATTTCACTAATCCTAATATGAAACCTGGATCCATATCAAACACGGATGAATCGATTATCTGGATTTTTCAGCAACTATAATTTTTACATAATTTTTGCTTGTATGCTGTAAGTTCGTATTTTAAGGGTAATTTTCGTAAGATTTATGGCTAAATCATAAGAGTTGGCAGGTCTGTTATCCTACTGAAATTAAAGAAGGAAAATTCCATAGTCAGAAAAACATTAGTTTACTGAGGTATTAATTTTTAGATGTACTACTGTCTTAGTTTTTAACACACATTAAGTTGCATCATGATGATACTGGTTTACTAAGGTTTTAATTTTTAGATGTACAGTGTGACCCTGCTATAACACGATGGTTGTAGTCCATATAACCTGATACTATTATGTATCAAACTGTGTTATAACAAACCAAGTGAGTTAGCTGAGGAAAATTATGCATATACCAAAAAATGGCAGAGGAAGGGAGTGAGGGGGGTAATAAAAGCATGTGCTAAAATACACGCTTTTGATTAAATGAAGACAAAACTAGTCTGAAATGCGACTGTATATCGACAACTTACATTACTATAGTACAATCCATAATGCATTACATACTGTACATGTATATGAAAAATCCATGAATACAAGTATATATCACATGTTATAAAACTCATGCATCAGTCACATCTAATTAGAAAACACAAATAACATACGTAAAATAATGGTAGTCTTCATTTGATCTATATCCCATTGTAAACAAACAGTTGTACAATATTGTTGCCAGTAACAAGTGGCTATTGATGTTTACATGCTACATGTACTTAAACTAGCATTGATTTTTGCAGGTGGAGACAGCTATCATCTTGCCAAGGCTACTCAGGGGCCTTGATTTTTGTAGCTGGCAACAGTTATCATCTTGCCAAGGCTACTCAGGGGCACAGATTTTATTTGCAGCTGGAGCCAGCTATCATCTTGCCAAGGCCACTCAGGGGCCTAGATTTTTGCAGCTGGAGACAGCTATCATCTTGCCAAGGCTACTCAGAGGCCTAGATTTTTGCAGCTGGAGACAGTTATCATCTTGCCAAGGCTACTCAGGGGCTAGATTTTTGCAGCTGGAGACAGTATCATCTTGCCAAGGCTACTCAGGGGCCTAGATTTTTGCAGCTGGAGACAGTATCATCTTGCCAAGGCTACTCAGGGGCCTAGATTTTTGCAGCTGGAGACAGTATCATCTTGCCAAGGCTACTCAGGGGCCTAGATTTTTGCAGCTGGAGACAGTATCATCTTGCCAAGGCTACTCAGGGGCCTAGATTTTTGCAGCTGGAGACAGTATCATCTTGCCAAGGCTATTCAGGGGCCTAGATTTTTGCAGCTGGAGCCAATATCATTTTGCCAATGCCACTCAGGGGCCTAGAGTTTTGCAGCTGGAGACAGCTATCATCTTGCCAAGGCTACTCAGAGGCCTAGATTTTTGCAGCTGGAGACAGCTACCATCTTGCCAAGGCTACTCAGGGGCCTAGAGTTTTGCAGCTGGAGACAGCTATCATCTTGCCAAGGCTAGTCAGGGGCATAGAGTTTTGCAGCTGGAGACAGTATCATCTTGCCAAGGCTACTCAGGGGCCTAGATTTTTGCAGCTGGAGACAGTATCATCTTGCCAAGGCTATTCAGGGGCCTAGATTTTTGCAGCTGGAGACAGTATCATCTTGCCAAGGCTACTCAGGGGCCTAGATATTTGCAGCTGGAGACAGCTACCATCTTGCCAAGGCTACTCAGGGGCCTTGATTTTGCAACTAGAGACAGCTACCATCTTGCCAAGGCTACTCAGGGGCCTAGATTTTTGCAGCTGGAGACAGCTATCATCTTGCAAGGGCTACTCAGGAGAAATGAAATGTGAACAAATTAAAAAGTTTAACATCTTCAATTACCTTGATGGACAGATATCTATGGTTTCACAAGATTGGAAATTTAATTTGCACTTTATGCCACTATTGGTGATCATAAGCATAAATGTTTTTCATGAAAAAAGTAAACGTCTTCCAGTCACTTTGGAAAATGTAACAATCCATCAGATTCCATTGCTTTTATTTAGGTTTAGTGCTGACTTCCTCTGATGAAATGTGTTGTTTTTATTGAAGATTGTAGTTGCTTGCTTTGATAAAGAGTGCATGTGTTATTGAAGTCACCACTAAAAGACAACTTTAAAACATGGAGACTGATTTCGTTTTTGTGTAGTATTTCTACAGAATGAATGGCACTTCAAAGGTGTGATCCCTAAATAAACTTTTACACATTATTTTTCATACTTTTAAGAAAAAACATTTTGTATGTACAAGAAAAATACATGCAAATGAAATTTCAGGAGCCATGCCAAGATCATCTTAGATTAGAATTCATATGCAATCTCTTCCCCAAAACGTAAACGTTTTACACTTTATTTTTTGTACTATTAAGACAAAAAATATATTTTTTCATGGATGAGAAAAATACATGTACATGAAATTTCGGGAGCCACATGATGATTGTGCTATATTCATATCTGTGTTACAATGGAGTATGCCATACCAGGGTCACAATGAATTAGTGTATTAGTTGTTTACACACATTAGGTTGCATCATATATATTAACATAAATATTATTCAAATGTTCTGAATGATGAATTTGCAATGCATTAAATCAGCCTGATAGAAATGTATAATCTACAATGATTCTTTTCTGCTCTATGGGTGAGGTTATGATCAGATAAAACTATTCAAAATATGTTAATAATAGATTTTAGTGAACGACTGTCACATACATCTTGCTCTATAATCTTGAAACTGTTTGAGTAAAAAGTGTGACAGTCTGTAACTCGGATTATGAAGTCAGAATCATCAAATTCAAAGGATCTTTTATATCTCCACCAGCATGCCAAATTTCAATTATGTAAGTAAAAACCAAATATTAAATCTGATTTTTGGTTTTGAGCCTGAACTTACTCAAACAGTCTGTAGAATTTAGGGCAAGAGCTGGAGATCATAAAACTGAGTTTGAGCATCATCAGCCAATTAGAAATGAGCTTTCAAAAGTAATGTGATTTGTGAGTGGTTGAAACTAAATAACAAACTCAAACTCATGCTCAAGCTTGAGTTTTATGAATTATTGGCTGATTTTTCTGTCTCTTCTTTTGATTTTTAACCTACTGCCATGCATGTTTATGAGATCCTTTGGATCTTAAAACTTAATTTTTCAATTAGTCATGGAAAAATCCACGTCACTGCCATAAATGCTCAAACCACTGATAGTATCTGAACATCTACTCTCACTACAAGCAATACTATTCAACTATAAAAGGGGCAAAAAGGTCAAATTACAAATGGAATATTGACTTGGAAGTTTACACTTTAAAATATTAAATTACCTTTCATAATCCTTACTTCTATAAGCAAACATTTTGTGTTTGTTTCTCAAATCAGGTCAGGATTAAACTATTCATATACAGTATCACTTGTGAAGATTGTTATATCTTCTATTTCGATAGTAATGTAACATTGTCCATCTGGGGAAAACAAACAAGAAGCAGATTAGTGAATTTATGTCTGCTACATAATGTGTTTCAAACCTCTGACCTTCACATTCAAAGCAAAACCCTGGGAGTGATGTAACTAGGTAACAAGTTTATCTCTGTATCTGAAAGGGCTATAAAACTCGAAGAACAAGGTCAGTGCTTCTACTGTCAACCATGACCCTCAACATATGACTAATAATGTGATACACAAAACATCTATTCAAGGAAGCACTATTTTAATAAATTTCATCTCTACCTCAAATAGCCGTAGTTTCAGGAGGATGAAAAAAAATGAAAATGCAAACCAATGACCTTGATGTTAAAGCTGGGGCTCTAAATACAGTAAGCAGCATGTACTTTAATAATGGTATTTGCCAGTTTTGTTGATTTATCTAAAATGACTTTAGATGGAGTGGAAATAAAATTATGAGCTACTGATGGACATAGAGACAAATAAATATATAGACAGTATAGGTATTTATATAGAATACCACATGCCAACTTTTGCCATAAAAGTGGGGACAGAAAAGTCTTAAGGTGGCTACTGACTAAGAGAATCACCTCTGGCTTTTTCCTCCACATAGCTTCTTTCCATCTCAGCAGTTGCATTTAAAAGGTCTTCATCTTCCAAATCAAATTCAAAGTCTTCAACCTCTGAGTCAAAAAAATGCACTGGCAGTGCCGCCTCTGGGATAGGGTAACCTAAACAGAAGGAAAACAAAACAAAAAATGAATGAAGAAAGTGAAAACTGTCTTTATAAAAATTTAAACATGTAATATCTATCAGACAGGAAAACTAAACACAAGTATGGTAATTTGTGTCTTCTGTGAAACAATTGATGTCATGGGCAATCCATGATAGTTTTGAATAAGGGTCATAACTTTCAATCAAAAGAGAATAATTCTGACAATAAAATTAATCATGATTAAACAGTGAAATCTATCCTGAGGACTGAGCTATGAATGACCACCTGTCATTTCTGACCACAACTGTAATGCACAAATCAATTTTATTATTTAAATGTACTGTTGTGAGTGACCACCTGCAGAACATGAATAGTAACAACAATTTTTAGGCAAAATATGCCTTTTAATACTGCTATGAATGACTGCATCGCAAAAGCTGAGACAAATACAAACTGCTGATCATACAAAACAATACTGGTAAGAATGACCATATCACATAGACTGAGACAAACACCACTGACCTTTACATAATCCTTTGCAACCATGACTGCTTAAAAAGTCTTCTAAAAAAAACCCAAGAAAAACCAACTGGCTACCAGTCTTTTAAATTGACAAGTCATGCAGGTAGTGTCATTTGTTACTAACTGTAAACCACATAAAGGCACATGTCACTTACTACCATTTTGTAGTGCCAAAATAAAGTGAATACCCATTGCAATTACCCTTCTTTCTTCAAAGGGAATAATTATGGATGTACCTAGTCAGTTTAAAGGTTTGTTTTGTTTATCTTTTGTGAAAATCTGCACAACATCAATAATGTCATAAAAAGAAATCTTTTTAAATGGCTTCAATGTGGCAGTTGAGTACACTGTTTGTCTTTGGAGTTAATTTAAAATGCCTGGGGTTAATAAGTTCTTTGTCTTTAATACTATTAGGTGATCACTGTTTTCCAGATATGACTGTCATTAATAAAGGGGTTGTGTCATTTGTTGCTTTTTTATGTTAGCGTGATTATAATCCAACACCAAGATGTCATCTCTTTGCTATAACAGTCAGTAACATCCTGTTTATAGAGTTAATCTATTTGTCTTCGGTGAATTATGCCTTTTTTTTTTTTTTTTTACAATGGACTACCTTACAGATAACTAGTGCAAAACAATGATGTTTGCAAATGGGAAAGACAGCAAAGAAGGTGTCGACACTGACAAAAACCCTGACAGTCTTTACAGGCAAGTTGTGTAATCCATGATGATTTAGATTATTCAGTTTGTGTCATCTACGAATCCAATGGAAGGTCTTTGATGACTTCAGTCACCCTTCATAACTGGCTGGCAACAATCAACAATAAAATTATGAGGAAAAAATCTGAAAATTTTCCTTATATTTATTAACTGCAGTGAAGACCTGATGCTCAGTTCAGCAATGCAAGATTGGTGTTTTTGCCACCAAATAGCACATAAAAATAAAGCCTTGTGATGCTGGGATCATTCAGGCTGTAACAATGAAAAGTTGGAAGGAATTGCTACAACACTTTCTATTCCAAATGGATGAGTCTCTACTGAATATAAAAATGCTGTGATTCTTGATGCCATCGTGTGGATTAAGTCTGTGGGGTGTGTTACAACATTCAAAGATGTTTAACTAAATGTAGTATTCCTGACAGTGTTCAAGACATGAATCCAGATAGAGAGGAGAGTGAGCAAATATGCATCCCTAAATGGAAACACTTCTGAATGTCATGGTATTGGAAGACTGCTGTTTAAGAACTTCCAATGTTATCTCAACAGAGTACAATCTCCATTACTCAATAGGGAACAAGGCATAAACAATGCAGATGTAATTATAAAATGGGTTAAAATGGACTCATTCACCCCCACTTCACTTAATGTATAAGTGTTTTAGAATTTCAGCACATACAGTCCTAATATCATCTATATAGCATTTGTAAAAAAAAAAGATTCCCATAAACGTACTGATGTTCTACTGGTTGAAAAGAATTTCCAGGAATTTCAGATAAGAACATTTCTTCCTTTCAACTGCTAAGTGTCAAAACCATATCTGATATTTGTCAGCAAGAACAATATTGTGGTAGACATAATGGATTTCAGATTGGCACTATTATCAATTAGAAGCAAGCATAAATCATTAGAAGTCTTTTGGTGAACCCCCCATGTCAGTACATGCAGCCATATTGGATATACAATTGGCACCATTTTTATTTAGGATCAACTAGGTATCAAAATAAATCTTTTGGTGAAAACCCCATGTTGATATGACAATCCATTTGGAAGAAGCAGACATAAAAATATTTTCGAGATGGCCACCATGATGCCATATTCAGACTTGGTTTGTAAAAATTTTATTAAGGATATTTCATAAGAACTCTTCTGGTGGAAACCCATGTCATAATGACTTTCCATTTAAAAGGAATTGCAAAAACAAGATTTTCAAGATGGTCACCATGGTGGCTATAATGGATGTTAGATTGGTACCATTTCTATTTAGGACCAACCAGACACCATAAGAAGTCATTTGTTGCAATGGTAATATGAATAGCCATCGAGGAGAAAGAGGGCAAGATTTTCAATATGGCCATTGTAGTGGCCATATTGGAGGTCAGATTGGCACCATTTTTTTTTATAGGACCAATCAGATAGTCTTTCAGTGAAGACACCATGTTGATATAACCACTCATTAAAAAGAAGTAATGATAACAAGATTTAGATGATAACTGCTGTGTTGACCATAATGGATGTCAAGTCTTTTTATGAAAATCCATGTTGAATTGACAAACCATTCAGGTGAAGCAGCGATAACAGAATTCCCAAGATGACACTGTGATGACTATATTACATCAAGGTATGAATGTATGCTTAAAGTTTCAGGACCATCCTCCAAGCAATTTAGAATGAGTAGTTGAACAATAAAGTTGTTCTAACAGAATGGTGGACAACAGACCATCCAATAAGCTCTCCTGATCAATGATGAGCTAAACAGCTAAAAATGGAGATTCCCAAGTATGTTAATAAAATTGAATACGTAAATACTTCATATATTTCAATGAACAGTATTTATATAGGAGAAAAATCTTTTTTTTTCTACTCATACTTTTAGATTTGAAATTCTTCATCTGACAGTCTGGGTCATGACATTTCTGGTAATACATTCCATTTTGGAGGTCAACAACATACCTGAAGTGAGAAAAGTGTAGAATCAATTATCTATTGATAACATTTGCCATTATTCTAAACTCACCACTCTCTAACTTTACATTCTTTAGTATTTTCAAAATGTTAATGAGTAGGCCAAATAATCAACAAGTCTAACAGTTAGTCTAATCTAATGGCTTCAATCACTTAATGAACTGGTCTAACAGTTGTTCTAATCATAAGGGCTTCAATCATTTAATCAACAAGTCAAACGTTCTAAATCTAATGACTTCAATAATTTAATCGACAAGCCTAATAGCTGGCTCAATTCTAATAACTTCAATCTATTTAATCAACAAGTATAATAGTTGGTCAAAATCTAATAGCTTCTACCATTTAATGAACAAGTCTAATAGCTGGTCTAAATCTAATGATTCAATCATTTAATGAACAAGTCTAATAGCTGGTCTAAATCTAATGGCTTCAATTATTTAATCAACAAGTCTAACAGCTGGTCTAATTCTAATGATTCAATCATAAAATGAACAAATCTAATAGCTGGTCTAAATTGAATGATTCAATCATTTAATCTGTCATGGAATAAGGCAAGAAAATAATTTGGTTTTGCATTAAACGATAACAATGTGTATTTGATTTTGTCGACGTTTACAGAGTTAACTAGAGTAGCTTGTTTTATAACCTTGACATATAGTTACTGAATGAGTACATCTCACTGTAGGTTGCTTGTAGCGTGATGCCCATGTTTCTCAACATGCATGAGTACTTTAATCTTGGGTCTTCAGGGATGGTCCTGGCTTTTAAAAAGCTGTTGCCAAAAAAATCACCAACCTCAATATTTTGTCGCCAATTTTCAAAAAGTGTCGCCAGAACAAGTAGTGTACATTTTTTCAAGTGTTAATTTAGTCTATTAATGTAACAGGCAATGAAAATTACAAAAGATGGGTTAGTTAATACTCTAATTACAACAAGCATTAACAAAATGTTACAAAGTGTTACATGAAGATCCATCGCGATTTTAGGGCTGCCCACTTGTTGAGTGTAGTTTCAAAGTCTAATTTTTCACATCTGTACATGCTGATTCTCATTAAATTCTCGAGAGATGAGATGCAGAGTTTATTTCTGATGTCAGTTTTTATGAGGTTCATCTTACTGAATCCACGTTCACAGTCTACAGTGCTGACAGGTGACACCAGTAGTCTGTCAGCAGCCATGGCTAGCTTCACAAAGCTGGTAGTGAACTGCTTCCTAAATCCCAAGAATGATCACTGAATGCCGTATGAATTTTCTCGACAAGCAAAATAGGATCTCCATTCCCACGAATGAAACTTACATGAGTCAACACCTGGCAATATTGGACCGTATATATAAGCATAAATTCACACCCAATTTAGGGATTCTTTCACTCCTGTATTTTGCGAAATAAATAATTATTATTAATTATGCAAAACTGTTTTTTTTGTGCTATTTCTTGTTGCGGAGTTTAAGTCTCTGCAGCGGTAACACGGATTGATGGCAAAAGGAAAAGATCAATGAGTAAAATGCTGTACTGGTGACAGATATAATTGTGATTGAGATTTTTTCCATTTGCTTTGTATTTATACACAGTAGTCGGTACTTCAAAGGTTATCAGTTTTCTATGAAGGTTCAGCAAAACTATTGTATTGGTATATGTAAAAAAAAAAACAACAAAAAAAACCCAGAAGGATTAGCCATTCAATTAATTGTATCTGTTCTATTCGCGTCTTCAGAAGTCGGTCAGTTGTAGGTATAGTTCGGTAGCATGATTGACTGTATCACAGCATACAGTACTCAGCCCAGATGTCAGCATAAGCAGATTATGATGTAACAATGCACTGTAAAGATGGGGTTGTCAATACGAACAAAGGATCGTTTGTGTAACAGATTGATTCCAATGCATTGCTTAGTCAAGTTTGTGGCTTCCTTTCATTCTCCCTTTTAATTTATCCAGTCCAAATCCATGATTGTATGTACAAATTAAATAACCAAAAAGTCTGTCGTAAAAAAAATCTCCAGATGGGATATTTTTGTCGCCAATAAGGAAAAAAAAATCGCAATTTGCGACATTGGCAAAGCCCAGGACGATCCCTGGGTCTTGAACGCTTTGTTTTTTTTATATATAGTATAAATAGGAAGGTTTTACTACAAGCGGTACATCATCGCTTGGATCTTGTCACGAAGTGTCGGTTTGGAACCACAAAACTACAGCCATGGGGGTAAGTGACAACTGTTAAAATAATTTTGATTCCCTTGTACATTTATGCTTTTTAGTGTGTTCGTGACATACTTATTTTATTATTATAGTAAATTTGATAAAGCTTTGATAGATAAAATAATGTTTAACAGACAATTCACTGTTAGAATTTATTCCTTTTCACGTGTAGGACTCATAGTAGAAAGTCACACATAGAGTGCGGGTTTAATATATTTTTTTTGTTTGTATAAACCATTAGGGACATTGATATAATGTAATGGACTAAGGCATTTGTTGAGTGGATATTTATTCATTTCATATACATGTATTCTGAGTAAGTGATAGCGTATTTCGTATTAATATGCTACCAGTTACCATCTATTTGTAGCTGAAACTGGTGGAGGGCGAAGTGTAGGTAACCAGACTGGAACTGGTGGGAAGCGTTGTTGCACAAAACTGAAACTGGTGGGAGGTATTGTTGCACCAGACTGAAACTGGTGGAGGGTGTAGTTGAGCCAGACTGAAACTGGTGGAGGGTGAAGTTGAGCCAGTATGAATCTAGGAAGTTGAGCCAAAGTGGAGCTGTGATATTTTGTGCTTTTGTTTCCATTCAAAGTGGGAAGTTGAACCAGAGTGTACCCAGCGTGAGTCAGAACTATGATATTTTGTTTTGTTTCACTTTATATAGCATATCGGTTATACGAACCGTCCTCATCATTATCATTGGTAATTTCAACACTGTGTCATCATCATCTCAATCCTTGTCATTATCATTAGATATATATAGATATTTCTTTTTTTGTGAATGTGTGTAGCATGTGTGCAAGAGTCGGGTATTGCATAGATTGTTTCATTTATTATTTTGTGCCATCATCTTATCGTACAATACACAAGTCTCGTCATTCACAAACATTGTTTTATTCATTTAGTCTAATAGCTGGTCTAAATCTAATGATTAAATTATTTAATCATTGAGTTTCATGTTTTATTTCCTCCACTGCTTTTATATCCTATAATAAAATCATCTGAAATCTAACAGATTAAATATGTGCATATTTCTTTAATGAGACAAATATTAATCACTGTTAACACCCATAAAATATACCAATGCATTAATATGTTACAATACTAAAGTGACATTTTAGTTGGGTAAAAAATGTCAATTTCATGAAGAAATGTACCAATCTGTTTAATGCTGTTGTGTTTATTTAAATTTCTTCAGGTGAATATGACATCATTTTTGCGAATTTCCAAATTAAAATCCATTTCATTCACATATTCTTTCTCATTAGAAAAAGACCAATTATTTGTTTTTGAATTTGATATGGAATTTCTATTCTCTGACACATGCTCTTTAAAGTAAAGTAATGAAAACCAGTAAAATTAACTGATCAATTCTTAAATAAAAAGAGCTCAATCAATAACTGACACATGTCTGAATCAGCTCCTATAAGACATGCAGCAGTCAAATGGTGCTAGTTCACCAAAATTTGACCCAGCTCAGACATTATACCAATCTGTGTTGTTAAGTGTTTCTTGGATTAAAGTTACCTGATTAAATTATGTAAGGAGTACATCCACTACCACACAAATCCAGCTCTCCAGGGAATGTTTTAGCAGTGAAAGTGCTAAAATTTAATTTGCTAGCCAAGATGGATGTCAGGTTAAAACCTAATCCCATCAATTTGCTAGCTACTACTGCAATGGATTTGCAAGCTCCAGCAAGGATTTAGCTGCAGGGAGGGCTTGGGATGGCATTATGATTTGGTAATTGTTACTGAAGAAAGGCATTTACTTGAAAAATAGTTGGGTTTTTAAAAAAAACATTTCCTATTCATAATACATTAGGAGAATAAGGATCATAAAAACATTAGGAGAATAAGCAAGGAGTTAAATCCTCTTGCCCAGAGCTGATGGCCCTGTCTCTGGTCCCATAATGTACATGTAGCAACTCTAAATGTCATGTGAGAGGTCAGCACAATGTTATGTGAATGCAGATTGAAGAAATCCATTGGAAGCAGAGCAACTTATATCTCTGTGAAGCACTGCATAACCTTGGAAAGTAGCCTGTTGTACTGCTGATGTGTGACCCACAAGGTTTAACTATGCCTTTTGGTAGGGAAGGACTCTAAAGTAAAAGCTAGAGAATGTTAAACCTGACCTCCATCTCACAGCTTGGATGATGTCAGTTAGCAAGGAACTTAACCAAAATGTTATGCAAGTGGCGACTTCTCTAACCTTGTGAGATGATCTGTGCTGAAATTCATCTGGTCCAAGTTTAGTTCCTTATAAACAGAATAGATAACCCAACATATCCAGTACAAGCTGAAATATTGTTGCTTCCTTTTTATTCATAAGAATAAATGTGATCTCCCTCTTTTGATCGGTTTATTTCAATTCTGAGCCCTAACAGAACCCTGGAGTGAAGGAGCCAAGGACGATAAGAGGTTCAAAACAATGGACTGATTCCCCATGAGCAGAAACCTGTTCTTGACACTGAATAAAGGGGATATCATAAGTGATACTGAACTATCTTGACCAAATTTTAGTCCACAGAAAAAGGCATGTATCACACTGATCTTGCCTGCTTAGTTGAAGAATGACTAGTAAAAAGGTTTTGTAGCTAGGTAGAGTCAAAGAAACTCCAGACATTGTTTTGAAAGGTGCTTTATTCAGGTTGAGACATGCTGAAGTTCCCTGCCAACTACTACTGTTGTTGTTGTTGTTGTTGTAGGGTTTAACACAATTTTTCAGCACATGATAGGCTATACATGGCGGCCAGTATTAATGGTGGAGGAAGAACCTGGGAAAACCCCGGAAAGAACCACCGACCCGCGAGAAGCTACTGGCAAGCTTTCTCACATACCCACATTAGCTGAATCTGAGACTTGAACCCACGCAGACAGAGGTGAAATGGCAGTGATCAGTAATGGAGAGCACTTTAGACCACTCGGGGCCCTGCCAACTACTATGATGCTAAATGCTAAACTATGTCTGACATTATGAAAGGGTAACCTTCTAAAGTGATGGTGGCTAATTTCTTCTACTTGAAGGGCTAGAGGAGGAAGTTAGCTAACCAAGGTACTGAGGCTGTAAATGGAAAGATGTATTTCCCCAAGCACAAATGGAAGACTATTCACTATCACTCATGATTTTAAAAGTGGTGAGTCATTTTACCCAAATGATTTTGTCTACTTGTTCTGAGAAATGTTTTTTTTTTTTAAGGGCTTGTTCCAAGAATTACATGTGCTGGTTCAATAACTCTAGTTTTCAGTGGAACATCTGCATTCAGGTATTTGAGCAGGGAGGGAAATTTTTCTTGAAACATCTTTAAAGTTCAATCGATTATGATTGATAATTTTATCTAGTTGAGAGAAGCAATTAGGATGGGATAGCAATGATTTCTTAGATTTTTGCAAGACTGGGACCAGATGTATTGGGGGATAAATATATGCACCATGACTATCATTTTTGTCTCAGTCAACTTTACATTGTCGGAATCATGTAATATTTTACGATATTGAACAACTTCATATTGCATGCACATGCACCCAATAGTAGTATAGTGTATTGGGAACTACTATGTAAACAAATCATGTACACTCATGCAGTAGATGCTTTACGTTTTGGTTGATTAAATTCATTTCTGAATGAACTAAAGCAGATGTTTCCTGGTCTGCCACATACCAAGCTGACTTTTTTGGTAGAATATTTCAGATTTAGCTAGTGATAGATGCCAGACAGCTCATAAAATTGCTGGGGTCCCTACAAATAGCATGCACATGACAAGGTATAAACTGTCTTCTTTAGCTGGTAATAAGAATTGCAAAAAATATACTTAAAGTTTTACATCCTGAATTTCCTCAAAATGTACTTTTTTAGTTCTGCAAATCTGAATTACATGAGCTGTCATGGGTTCTAAAGCTTGATTACACATTTAAAAATTGTACTGTAATTTCAATTACATTCCAAGTGCAATAAAATCCTCCTTACTGCACTCAAAATGAAATAACATTCTATACTTTGATATTTACCATTGAAAGAATTCATTTTTCCCCACATTATAATTCCAAACAATCAATGTCAGAACAGAAACACACATGCTCAAATCAGATGTTACTTAATGTACAACTGACACAGATAAATCCAGTCCATTATCACAAAATTTAGTAGAATCAACAAAAATACCAAAATCTATCCATTCCAGACCAAACAGAGAAGTTGTTGCAATGCACATTCATTCACAATATGACTCTAAATTTCAATTATAAGTAGACAAAAACAACAATTTCTTTCAAAAGTGATGTTGAGTGCACGACTAAGTTCAGACTTAGCTGGGTAGAGTTATGTGCGCAATAATATTGTTGTTGTGTACTCATGAATCTGCGCTTGTGTATTTAGTTTGGAATACAGCATAAATTCAGTTACTTTGTTTCTTGTAGTGTATTTTTGTTTATATTATTAAGCGTTAGGTAGAATAAGAAAATGAGCATATAATTGAAAGGTTACTGCATTTGTATGTGAAAATATGAACTCGTTTTGTCAGATGGATGTACTGCATGACCTTGGGAGTGCAGGATATCTATCTGAAAAACTTGTTCATATTTTCACATACAAATGCAGTAACCTATACTACAGTTCATCAAAAGTATTTACTGCCTAGGTTTTTACATCTGGAACTGGAGAGATGACGGTTGGGAACATTGCATTCAATCTCATCACACATGTGGGAAAGAGCTTTGGAGATAGTTTACCCAGGGGTGTTTTATGCTGCACTGTTTTGCACATGCATCATATGAGAGACTGACTCCCAAGCATGATCAGTTGGGTTCTTGATGGAAGAGTCTTGACCATGTTCAAACTGCTAAAAAATAGCCATTAAAACAAAGCTGAGAATGGAACCTAAATCTACAACATTCTGAACCAGCTGAACAGAGGGCGGTTTTCACATTCCCAGGACTGCAATGTCACCAATGATAGCTAGAAAACTAGTGTGAAAGACAGGTGTATGGGTCTTGTAGAAAGTTAAGTTGAAATATGATGCAAGTCACCAATGTGACAAAAAAAGGTCATGAGCTGCCTCTTGAGACAATGTAGTATATTAATGACTTTACCAAACTCAAGTCTAATAAGTGACCATTGAAGGAACAGGTGGATGAAAGCAAAACTTTGGAGGCAAAAGCAAGAAAACCTCTATGATTCATGTATGGATTGCTGAATGCTCTCTGGACATTGTGGGTTCCAGAACTGACGGTGAACACAAATCTCTAAACATGGAAGAGCTGGTGACAAATGAACTGGTGAAGAAGGTTACATGGGATGGTGAACAATGCTGGGTGTCTGACAATGTTGGGACATGGTTATCTCCTGGTGTTTACTTTGCAAATCTTTGATGGTCTCTGACAAGTACTGAGCATTCTGGAATTAGGCATTGGTGTGGTCAGTACCAGGTTTCAAAAGAACTGGGACTGGTGATAGACCCATCTACTGCTGGTCAATGATATTTCCAGAAGTCCAGTACTGTATAGTGCAATACTGTTCACCAATTTCAGTGCTAGGTATACAAGGCACCCACGTCGGTCACCTAACTTCCACTTGACAATGAAATGACATTTTAATACTTGAGAGGGCTGGATTTGTGTGATAGTGGATGGTGTATTATGTTTGGGTAAGACAGATTTTCATGAGCTTTTGTCACTTACAACCCTGCAATGTAGTTCATTGCTTTCCTAACATCTCCGTTCTGCTATGTATTTGCTTTACTTCATGTTTCTAACATTACTCAAATAACCATGTTCATCAATTTAAAAATATGGTTTCATGAATCGTATCATTCTTGATAATAGTTCTCAAAATAATAGTTATCATTTCTATGCTACATTTACATACTATGCTACATGTATGTACTGGTCCCAATGTACATACTGTACCCAACATACAGTGCTATATGTTAAAATTGTGCCCATCTATATACGTTCATCTGTATGAAGTGACTCTAATTGTCTCCTAAAGTTTACAATGTAAAAAAAAAATCACACTTTCAACAAAATAAAGGTCATGCTATATAAATTAAATTGATGAAAAATGTTCAGTAGTTTTATTTTTAAAGATCTGTATTACACAGGATGCATATACTACATGTATCAAAATGTGTGGACTAAAAATTCCTTACATGATATTGTTACTCTTGTGCTGCCGTCCAATATTTTCGCAGTACCTGTATCTGACAATCTCATATATAAGAAGTTCCCCCTTTTGGAAGTATGTCCAGTGTCGAATAATGCCATCTGCTCCATTGTAGGTGATCAAACTCATGATGAAGTTATCAACCTCAGGATAGGGTGATTTTTGGTATCCATCTATGACTTCTGTAAGTAAATCAAAATTGTCACATTTACATGTTAAGTATTTGTGGCCACCTGAGAGCAGTGTACATCCAGATCTGCCACTGCATAATGCACCTGATGGTCAGTGTCTTTTTTGCTAATGATTTCCAGCATACATTGTACACCTGACCTGTCAGTGTATGATGTGTTTGCAAATCTAAGTCTACAGTTTGCAACTAGGTGGATGTTACACACAAATACTGTAAAATTAACAGCTGTCCCTCCCTATAAAGTGCTGCAGTATAACATAATCCCTGATATAATACAGGTAAGTTTATTCTATTTTGTTAATTCCATTTTTTTCATGTAATGTACCTTAGTATAAGATGACCACACACTTCTACTGCTTCCTTAAATGGAACTGTATTGAGGGACCATAGTAGAAACTATTTCTATAAAGAAAATTTGAACTACAGTCACTGTGTCATTTGATTGGAATATAACAAAAACAGTTACACAAAGAAGGACGTATGGACTAATACAGAAAATGCTTACTACATGAAAGTGATACCACCTGTCAGGGATACTCCAATTACAAGTATCACAAAGTAACCAAAAATTATTGACCAATGGTTCTCAATAACCTTGATCTTTCGTTAAAATATGCGACCTTAAACTAAACAGACTGCATACATTTTCTTACCAGACTATGACATTAACTTTAAATCCCAAAATTAACAGGGCTTTTTTCCCTACCTTAAGTGCTGGCTATCCAAGGATTGATCAAGAGACTTATTCTAGAACAAATGTTATTGTACGAAGCTTATATTTTTCTTCCCACAAAGACCTTGACCACTGGCCATTTGATCGCAAAATCAATAAGCTTCTTCCTTAAGTGCAAGCCTTCCACAAACTTTGGTCAAGGCATGTGGTCTCAAACTAAAGTTATCTTGCAAATAATTTTTCTTCAGTCACCATGACCTTGATCCTTGGTAACAACCTATAAGCAATCCACAAATTTTCATAAAGGTACTTTGTCGAGAACTAAAATATCTGTACTGAAACCATTTTTCATTTTTCAGCAACAGTGATGATGGCCTTTGACCTTTTCACCCCAAAATCAATAGGCTTCTTTCTTACTCTAAGTGTGAAACATCTGCAGAATTTAATCTTTGTCTGTGATGTCGCACTAAATCTATTCTCAAGGAAACCATTTTTCTTTTTTAAGTCAATAACTTTGACTGTTGATCTTTTGATCCTCAAATCAGTGTTCTTCCCTGTCCAAAGTGCAAACCATCCACAGAGTTTTGTCCAGGTCTGTGATGTAGACCTATAGTAATTGTATGGAAACCATTTCTCTTCCTTCAGCCACTGACCTTAACCTTTGACCTGACCTTAACCTTTGACCTTTTGGTTCTTAAATTTATAGGCCTCATCCTTGCCTCAAATGCAGGCTCTTTGTAATGTTTGGTAATGGTAGATGGTAAAGAATTAAATTGTTGTGGATATATAAAATAGGGAACAGCCATATAAGCTTGTTTTTTTTATTAATCCATTTTTGTTTTCTGTCAATGGCATTTCTGTTTTCTATTTCTATTTTATCAAGTCCTATTCACTTTTAATTTTTCAAAAACAATGTCCAAAAAGCTGGAGATTGTATTTCTGGATCTTCTCCATGATGTTCATTTTCTGGATAAGTGTTCCAGATGGCTTCTAATAATCTCCCAGTTACTTCCCTGTGTTCTTCTTTTCTAATTCTGCTAATAGAACATTGCATCAACATCAGCTATGGTGCATTCTGCTGGATAAATTGTGAAATAGAACCTTTGATTGCTTGCTTACGCCTAGCTGGAGACATGATTGGCTCTAAAAATATACCCAAACATTGCAAATCTAAGCCTACAGTTTGCAGCTAGGTGGATGTTACACACAAATACTGTAAAATTAACAGCTGTCCCTCCCTATAAAGTGATGCAGTATAACATAATCCCTGATATAATACAGGTAAATTCATTCTATAATACTACAATTATGTTAGTATTCAAGAATACACCACCAACCCTATTTTGTTATGGATGCCTATTTGATCGAATACATTGTAATATGTAATAATCATCGTGCCATAAGAATCAATAGAAATTAGGAAAAACCCAAAATTTACATTATGAAGTGATGCTGATGCTTGTATTCATAATTTATTAGAAAATCAAAGTGAAGCAAGATTAATTGCTGACCCAAATGTTTTAAGGAAAAAGAAATAAAATTTTATTTTGCTAATTTATTATTAGGCTAGGGAGCAGTCTTTAATTGCTGATTATCAAAGTGCTATGCAATTGTTACTACAGCTAACTATGCTGCCTCTCACTGTTTTCACATTATGCTCAGTTCTAAACACATTAAGACAGTTGCTTTGATGATTTAGCCAGTAGTTTGGTACAAATTTATACCTAAAGATTTCATGATGAAAGTGAAAAACACATAAAAACTAAATGAAGAATAATGTAAATTTGAAATTTACTTTTTATTTTTACTAATTAATTTTTAAAAATTTAAGGGAAAACAATATTCATGCCCACAGAAAACTGGATACAAATTCTGTTTAAAAATATTAATGATTGAAACTTTTGCAAACTGCTAGTGAAAACCTGTGTAAGTTTTAAGTAGGTTTCATTTTTTAATTCAATACACTTATGAAACATATATAGCTGCCAACCCTCCATGCTCACAATTAGTGAAAATAGGGATAAAAATTAGTGAATTTTTATATGAATTCGTGAAGCAATCTTCGAGTATGGGAATATTTGTCAGAACAAATGTTTAGCACGGTCTCCAGCTGATATAGGTGGATTGTGTTCAACAAGAAAACTCAAAAACAATGCTTCGGCATTGGTAGCTTGCAGGTCTTCCATTGATGGCTGTAAATATTCCACAGCTGAAATCTGCTGTGAGTTCTTAATTTTCCCAATCTCTACGTGCTTTTTGCTACCAATGTGCTTCCTCACATTGTCTCTGCCACCATGCCCAATGCTAAAATTTGTGGCACACAGCATGCAAAAAGCATGATGTATTTCGGTGTTTGATGGCTGAATGCATGGCTAATTTTTGGTATATTCGAAACTAAACTTCACTTTTTGTGCAATACATTTCTTTTTCCTTGTTGCTGAAGACATTTTCAAGATGTGATGCTGAATGGTAATTCAAATCAGTGTTTGCGGTGTGTGCTGGAGCAAAATTCCGGTTAGGCTCCAGTTTCTGTCAAACGCATTTGTAAATCTACTTTAATACATAAAGATTAAAATACGCTAAAATGCTTGCTACCGGGCCAACTGTACCAATCAGCTATAGTTCCACTAATATTGTGACCAGCAGTACCAGACTGATTTGGCAACTGCCGATGTCATAACTAGCGCTTAACGGGAAATTGGTTATTTTATTAAAGATTTAAAATAATTGAGAATTGGGGAATTCATGATTTTTTTTTGCATGTGTTGTGAGTTCGTGAATCTCTGAAAACGTTATGAAATTCATGCCAAAATCGTGAGGGTTGGCAGCTGTGAACACATGACCACAGTTTATGATGCTGCAGCCATTTCCTATTTGTTGTTTGCTCACCTACAAAAATGGGACATTTTTCCTCTACTACACAATTTTTGTGGTCTTACTTTTTGCTTCCATTACATGTGGTTCTGAACTAACATGCACGCAAGTTGTTTCAATAATGGACAATAATTTATCACTTATGTATGTTTGTAGATTTTTAAAAAAATAAACTGGTGGATTTGCAGTTCAAGTTGGAATATAACTTTAATAATAGGGGTTATGAAAAAAATGAAGAAAAAATGTTGAAAAATAACGTTTGGTGGAGTGTTTCTGAAAAATAAAATAAAGGTTACTGAGATCCTTGCTTACTGCCCTAATATATTGTTGAAAGAGACATTACTGCTGATATGCAACAATAGGCAGAGTATCAAATACATTTTGTTTGAAAAATTTAAGACCCTGGATAAAAAGAAATCATTTTAGCATTTCATTAGGTTAAAAGGCATATGATAGAATCAAATGCATTTAGGAAATACTATTAGGTCAGATCTTACAAATCAACTAAAGTAAAAGCAATGCCATTAGCTACCTTGTAATCTTGATGAAGAATTTGTGGACAAATTTTAAATTATGAGAAATGTGCAGCTTATATGCTGTATTTTTAAGAGACAGAATTTACATCTCTACCTGTGGACTTGCTGCTCTGGTTGGAATGTTTAGGCATACTTAGTCTGTTGGCTGAAGAATCATCTGAAGTAAATGTAAGCACCTTCATTCTGTCTGTGTAGCTGGAATAGATATTACACTACTTTTATTTTCAAGGTGGTGGTCCTGGATGGCTAAGTGGTCAAAGCCACTTGTATTTACAGATTATGGACATCTTACCTCTGTCCACATAGGTCTGAATTTTGGTTTGACTAATATGGGTGTGAGAAAGCTTGCCAGTACCTTCCGGTGGGTCAATGGTTCTTCCCAAGTTTTCCTGGGCTCTTCTTCCATAAAAATATACTTGCTGCTATGTATAGCCAATAATGTGTTGAAAAATGGTGCTGAACCCATGAAAAGATATTTTCAAGGTATAAACATTTCAGTTTCCAGTGATAATGATCAACTCTGAACAATGCAACCTCTCTAAGACAGCCACTTTTTGGCTTTCCTTGTCATGTTACCTTTCTATCTATCTCCATTAGCCTGTCAACTCCATTCAAAGAGCCAAAATTGTCCCAATCCTCCATTCCTTGTCTAAGTTACAGACAGAGACCGGGGGGGGGGGGGCTGGTAACTCACAAGGAAACAGAAACTAAAGATTTTTAAAAAACTTATTACTGGAGTGTGAATACATAGTGGCAATTTAATCATTTGTATTATGACTAATAATGTGTGTTGGAGAATCTCAAAACTCTACCACAAAGGCCCATTTAAACATAATCTAAATAAACATAATTAAATTTATAATCTGCATGCCTGGGTGTACAGAAGAAAAATTCAATCCTATGGTAAATATTGGTATCAGGAAAACAACTTTCTCTCCATTATCATTTTCAGAGAACATGTCTTTTGCTGTGTTGTTTTGTCTTACTCAAAGTCCTGGGATTGTGTGAAAGAAAATACCTTTGTATTATATATGTGCAGCATTGCCTGGGGGTTATATAGTCTCAATCTTGATGAGTTAAAAATACTGACTTCTGTTCACTCACTGCAGCATGCACAGAGCACTGATGGGAGGGGGGCATGTTTACTTCAAGTTCTCTAACCTTGAATTTGACCAGTACTTATGGTTATTATAGTAGGGTTCATACAAACTTTCAAAGACAACAAATGCAGATTTGTAAGATCTATTTTTGCTACATTTTGTATGCAAGTGATGTTATATGAGAAAACGAGTGCAAAATACTACAGTATTGTTTAATGATGAAATTCAAACTATAATAACCAAAAGAAAGAAACCAGGAAAACTCAACTATATCCGAATCTAACAAACTTGGACAATTTTATTTGTGATTATGAAAAGAAATTAGAACTGAGTTTATTTCAATTCTTAAATACTTTTAAAGACCTCAGGGTAATCTGTTTGATTTTCCCAAATTTTCAAGACCTTGAAAATTCTACCTCATTTTTCCCAAACTGTCAAAGACCGTAAGAACCCTTTATAGGGCTATTTTCCTTAATATGTCAAAATCCAGAAAAAAGTCTTGTTAGGATGCTGTCAACTTTACAGAAGCACTCATCAGTTGCAGAGATATGTGTGTGTTAGTGTTTTTTAAAAATATTTTTAACATAGCTTTAACAATTTTAGTCATTTATACTATGTCTGCAGTGTGGCACTTAATAGCAAAATCTGTGAAACTAGTTGCATTCACAAATAGGTCCAATGTTACACTGGGCCTCAAATCAACTCAGCAATAATATATGACCATAAAATTCAGCAAGTTTCATAGCAATTCACTCAAATCTGTGAGACTAGTTGCATTCACAAGAAGTGCAAAATATTTGTATGATAATGACACAGCGAGATGTAGAAAGAAAACTGATGAAGTATACTTCCCTTTGATGAAAAAAGTCTGATGTATTGCTCAGTCTTGTGTAAAGGCACAAAAGTGAAAAGTATTTTTGAGGTCTCTTGTAAATGCATGCTAACCAGGCACTAGTGAAAGCAGAAACTGGTTGTTTTGGTGTTAAAACAAGCCAAAATATGTGTTACAAATTTTTTTGAAAAAGGGATGGATTTGTGAGCTAGTGGATGTTCTTCTAACATATTCTGACTGGGTAATGTATTTGAAGAAGAAAAGTTTTGGAGATTAAATGAATGTAATCAGAAATACTGGTAAGCATACTTGGGTACTCACTCGACATTTGCTACAAGTGAGTCCAGGAAAACTGTTTCCAGCTGACTCTGGTTTAGTCCTACATGACTTTGGTAGGTATTCTCCAAGGAAACCACAAGAGGATTGTTTTTCTTCAACTTGCTTGATAGATATAAGCGGAAGTTCCGATTCTTTGTATAAACACCTGAAATTTGAACATTATGTACTGCTTTATGCATAAAACAAAAAAATCTTTTCCATCCAGATGATAACTGCTATTTAAGAATGAAATTTTCAAAAAAATTAAAACCGAAAATGGATAAACAGAACCGACATCAAATGTAGATTAGGATTTATAAGTACAGGCTACATCAAATATCTAATGTTCTTCCTTTCTTAATTGATTTCTTTTTCTTATCAATTAGATCACAATTAAACACTTTTCAATTTGTGAGCCGATGAACTATATGGTTAAAAGAAAACAAAAGTCTATCTTTTAAGTACAAAAAGATTACTCAAAAACATATTATACTGAATTTTCTCCTTGTGTTTGTCTGTTATTCTATAATAATAATAATAATAATAATAATAATGACCTTATTTAAAGAGGGTAACACGATTAGCTAAAAACTAATCTACCTTGAGGCCCTCATACAAAGGAATTTATTTAAGCTGCATCTGTGAAGCCACTAGATATACTGGGTTTGGAAGAAAGAAATAGAGTGGGCATTTCTAATCTCAACTGGAATACTATTCCAGAGCAGAGTTCCAGAGTATTGGAAACTTTTTTTTAAATAACTCCTTATTTGGTTTGGGAATTTTATACTGTTTGGTAGACATGGATCGCAGGTGGGGAGTATTACCAGGTAGCCTATACTGGAATAGTGATTGTAAATATTCAGGAGCACTATTATGAGATATCCTGTATATTAATTGGGCTTTTCTCAAACAGATTCAGTCTTTAATAGGTAATATTTTTAACCTACCAGCTAAACTTTCCTTCCTTTCTTTCTGGATTGATATTAGCCCAAATACTCTTTTTTGAAGATGTGCCAGCTTTGCTATGTTTTTATCATTTGAATTACCCCATACTGTACTACAGTAGTCCAAATAGGGTTGTATGTAACTGTTATAAAATCGTTTTCTGTGCCTTTCAGGGAGAAAATATCTTATCCTACTGAGAAGCCATAAACTTGAATTGACTTTTTTACTGATATGTTTGATATATTCAGTCCATGATAGGTTATTATCTACCAGAACACCAAGTAGTCTATCATGACAGACCATTTGCATATTTGTAGTATTTTTCTAATTATTAAAATAATGAGATACTGCAAACTCAATGGTTTGCCAGTGAACAAATATAAATCTGAGAAGAGTGGAACTTATGTCTAAGTCTGACAAATGTTTGGTAAATTAACCTTTATCCCACTATTTTAATGGCATTTAAACAAGTTTTAATTATTTCATACCTGTATCACAAAATAGGGTCTCATCATCGTTTTTATTTTTCACAATCAACATCTCTAAGTCTTCTTTGAAGAACTGGCTCCATAAAGCTGATAGTTGATCTTTTTCATCCTCCTTGCCCTCAACATGTTGGTTGTCCATGTCATTCTTCTCTTGGCTGTTCCTGTCACTCTGTGTTCCAGCAACAAATGTCTGAGAAGACTTTGGTCTTAAATAGCTCAATAGCTTGGAGAAAATGTAACATACAAAACTACCTAACGATTGGGAAAAAGAAAAGAAAGAAAATTTCCTGAATAATACCCTATTATAATGAAACAGTTAATTCAATATTCATGGATATTTGATCATTAATTATATTTTTTACAATTACTATTTTTAAAGGTGTTTAATCCAAAAATACTGGAACTTGAACTGGATATTCTCTAATTTGCTTGTGGGTAAAGAAAACCTATTGAAAATTGCAACTCATGTACTTTATTGACAGTATTAAACAAGAGATGCCACACAGCCTTAAAATCCAAAATACAAAAGAAGCCAAGATACTACAGAAACTTTACAATCTTATATTCCATGATACTAGAGAAGCTTTACAATCTTATATTGCAAGATACTAGAGAAACCTTCCTATCATACAGTCCATGATACTAGAGAAGCTTTACAATCTTATATTGCAAGATACTAGAGAAGCCTTCTAATCTTATAGTCCATGATATGAGAGAAGCCATATAATCTTATAGTCCAAGACACTAGAGAAGCCTTCCAATCTTATAGTCCATATAGTCCATGATCCTAGAGAAGCCTTCCTATCATATAGTCCATGATACTAGAGAAGCCTTATAACCTTTTAGTCTTTGATACTAGAGAAGCCTTCCAATCTTATAGTCCATTATACAAAAGAAGCCTTATAAACTTATAGTCCATGACATGAGAGAAGCCTTATAAACATATAGTCCACGATACTAGAGAAGCCTTATAATTTTATAGTCCATGATACTAGAGAAGCCTTCCAATCTTACAGTCCATGATACTAGAGAAGCTTTATAATCTTATAGTCCATGATACTAGAGAAGCCTTATAATCTTACAGTCCATGATACAAGAGAAGCCTTCCAATCTCATATTCCGTGATACTCAAGAAGCCTTATAATCTTATATTCCATGATACAAGAGAAGCCTTCCAACCTTTTAGTCCATGATACTAGAGAAGCTTTATAATCTTATAGTCCATGATACTAGAGAAGCCTTATAATCTTATAGTCCATAATACTAGAGAAGCTTTATAATCTTATAGTCCATGATACTAGAGAAGCCTTATAATCTTATAGTCCATGATACTAGAGAAGCCTTCCAATCTTATAGTCCATGATACAAGAGAAGCTTTATAATCTTATATTCCATGATACTAGAGAAGCCTTATAATCTTATAGTCCATGATACTAGAGAAGCTTTATAATCTTATAGTCCATGATACTAGAGAAGCCTTATAATCTTATAGTCCATGATACTAGAGAAGTCTTCCAATCTTATAGTTAATGATACTAGAGAAGCCTTATAATCTTTCAGTCCATGATACCAGAGAAGCCTTATAATTTTATAGTCCATGATACAAGAGAAGTCTTCCAATCTTACAGTCTATGATACTAGAGAAACTTTATAATCTTATAGTCCATGATAATCAAGAAGCCTTATAATCTTATATTCCATGATACTAGAGAAGCCTTATAATCTTACAGTCCATGATACTAGAGAAGCCTTATAATTTTATAGTCCATGATACAAGAGAAGTCTTCCAATCTTACAGTCTATGATACTAGAGAAACTTTATAATCTTATAGTCCATGATACTAGAGAAGCCTTCCAATCTTATATTCCATGATACTAGAGAAGCTTTATAATCTTATAGTCCATGACACCAGAGAAGCCTTATAATCTTATAGTCCATGATACTAGAAGCATTATAATCTTATAGTCCATGACATGAGAGAAGCCTTATAAACATATAGTCCACGATACTAGAGAAGCCTTATAATTTTATATTCCATGATACTAGAGAAGCCTTCCAATCTTATATTCCATGATACTAGAGAAGCTTTATAATCTTATAGTCCATGATACTAGAGAAGCCTTATAATCTTATAGTCCATGATACTAGAGAAGCCTTATAATCTTATAGTCCATGATACTAGAGAAGCATTATAATCTTATAGTCCATGATACTAGAGAAGCCTTCCAATCTTATATTCCATGATACAAGAGAAGCTTTATAATCTTATAGTCCATGATACTAGAGAAGCCTTATAATCTTATAGTCCATGATACTAAAGAAGCCTTATAATCTTATAGTCCATGATACTAGAGAAGCCTTATAATCTTATAGTCCATGATACTAGAGAAGTCTTCCAATCTTATAGTTAATGATACTAGAGAAGCCTTATAATCTTTCAGTCCATGATACCAGAGAAGCCTTATAATTTTATAGTCCATGATACAAGAGAAGTCTTCCAATCTTACAGTCTATGATACTAGAGAAACTTTATAATCTTATAGTCCATGATAATCAAGAAGCCTTATAATCTTATATTCCATGATACTAGAGAAGCCTTATAATCTTACAGTCCATGATACTAGAGAAGCCTTATAATTTTATAGTCCATGATACAAGAGAAGTCTTCCAATCTTACAGTCTATGATACTAGAGAAACTTTATAACCTTATAGTCCATGATAATCAAGAAGTCTTATAATCTTATATTCCATGATACTAGAGAAGCCTTATAATCTTACAGTCCATGATACTAGAGAAGCCTTATAATTTTATAGTCCATGTTACAAGAGAAGTCTTCCAATCTTACAGTCTATGATACTAGAGAAACTTTATAACCTTATAGTCCATGATAATCAAGAAGTCTTATAATCTTATAGTCCATGATACTAGAGAAGCCTTATAATCTTATAGTCCATGATACTAGAGAAGCCTTATAATCTTATAGTCCATGATACTAGAGAAGCCTTATAATCTTATAGTCCATGATACTAGAGAAGTCTTCCAATCTTATAGTTAATGATACTAGAGAAGCCTTATAATCTTTCAGTCCATGATACCAGAGAAGCCTTATAATTTTATAGTCCATGATACAAGAGAAGTCTTCCAATCTTACAGTCTATGATACTAGAGAAACTTTATAATCTTATAGTCCATGATAATCAAGAAGCCTTATAATCTTATATTCCATGATACTAGAGAAGCCTTATAATCTTACAGTCCATGATACTAGAGAAGCCTTATAATTTTATAGTCCATGATACAAGAGAAGTCTTCCAATCTTACAGTCTATGATACTAGAGAAACTTTATAATCTTATAGTCCATGATAATCAAGAAGTCTTATAATCTTATATTCCATGATACTAGAGAAGCCTTATAATCTTACAGTCCATGATACTAGAGAAGCCTTATAATTTTATAGTCCATGATACAAGAGAAGTCTTCCAATCTTACAGTCTATGATACTAGAGAAACTTTATAATCTTATAGTCCATCGAACCCATGACCTCCCATATCTGAAATGGGCATTCTATCCACTAGGCCACTGGAGCAGTTACGAGTAATCTTACAGCCTTATTGTCCAATATACAAACAAAGCCTTATGGCATTAAAGTCCATGATAAAGAAATGCCTTATAGCTAAATATACTAGAAGCCTTACAGTCTTATTGTCCAATATACATGAGAAAACTCACAACTCTAAAGTCCAAGTTATGTGAAGTCTTACAGCCTTATTGTCCAATATACAAGCAAAGCCTTATGGCTTTAAAGACCATGATAAAGAAATGCCTTATAGGTAAACATACAAGACAAGCCTTAATATTTGAATATATGCTGTAGTTACCTGCATGGCTGTTATCCTGAAATGTTATGCCTGGAATCTGGAAAACAAGATGTCTGCTGAACTTTGAGGTTGTGCTGAAAGCAAACAGTGTAGAGCTTGAAGAACAATTAATTTATTTAAACAGTATTTGTCAGAAATTGAAGGCATATTAATCAGTGATTCTAAATATAGGTGTAACAATTCATCAATATATAGTGATACTGTGATACTTTCTGCAATGACATGACATAGTGCATCGGTCTGTAGCACTGCGAGAACATCCCAATAAATTCTGCATTGTGTGACAATGTATCAACGAGGTAGCATCCAAGTGATATATCATATAAAGTTGAAAACAAAAAGAAAATTGATGAGCTTTATGTATCATAATTGAATCATGTTCAACATTGTTTTTGTAAATTACCAGTTCGGGAATGAAATTTGTAGATTTAATGTCATACAAAAAAATTCTGATCCTATAATGCTTTTCTAAGACCAAACTGTTGTTTGCAGATGGACACAACTTGTAGGCGAGAAAAGTGTACTATTACTATATTGATAGAAAAATACAAGGTTAAATTCAAAATTGTTTCACATATACTGCATATCAATATCGGATAAACCATAATATTCTTCCAATAAATAAAGATGAAGTTAGGTTAAAATTATGATAACAAAGAAGAGAATTTCAGACATACTCCCTTATAAGTTGTGTCTAACCGCAAAAAAAATGACACTGATCTGATATCACATAATGACACAGCAGATCTGGGTCTGTATTGTTTGTTTTACTGATTACTACTAACAAACAGGTCTGGGTCTGTGCAGATTGTGATGGTCTCAACTTATAAGCGAGTATATATGGTCCTTGGATAAGCTATTGTTGTTGTTGTAGGGTTTAATGCCATTTAACAGCACACTATAGGCTATACATGGCAGCCAGTATTAATGGTGGAGGAAGAACCCGAGAAAACCCCGGAAAGAACCACCTACCCATGAGAAGCTACTGGCAAGCTTTCTCACATACCCACATTAGCCGAAACTCGAACCCACACAGAGGTGAGATGGCAGTGATCTGTAATGGAGAGCGCTTTAGACCGCTCGGCCACTCAATGCCCCTCCTTGGATAAGCAAGTAATATTAATCCACTTTCTTGACAAGAACCAAACACTCTATTCACATACAGATACTCATGCAGACAGAAATTAATCTCTAAATGTGACCAGAACTTAAGTTCAGATACCACATATCCTTGATTAGAAGTCAGCTCCAATTGCAAACTGCATAGAAAAGCATATAATGCATCAGCAGATCTGGATTTATACAGCTTGATAGGAGTAATCAGTAAAACAAACACAGATCATTATGCAACAGCAGCTCAGAGCTGTGTGTAGCTGAAATCAACTTACAAGCGGGAATATATGGTATTTATGCAAGTAAATAAAATTAATGTACATGAAATTAAAGATTAAAAACCTGTCATTGCAGAGTTTACAGGGAAGATAGTCACCCGTAAATATAATATTTTGATTTTTAGGTGGCATTGCTACAGTGGTGGAAATAGGTTTAACAGGCAGATATCATACATTCACTTGGTGATTTCTGAGTCTGACTGACAATATCATACAATACCTTTTCTTGAGATAAACAAGAACTTACATTGTGCACTGAATAAAATGAAATATAAAAAAGATTTTTGCAAAAATTAAAATTAATAATAATAAAAAGAGGGATTTTAGCCTTACCTTGAGTCTAAATCAAGAATATATCTTCTGTCACATTCTATGCAAAAGACTTCTCTTAAGCATGCACAGACATACTGCAAAAAATGGGCAATGATTTAATACCGAAATTTATGAGTTGAACAATATCCAGGTTTTATGATTCTTTTTATCACATAATTTTTATTTCAGTAGAAATTATTGAGATATAAAGAATAATGAATAAAAATTTTTTCATTCTGACAGTCGCTGCATCTTTCATTTGTTGTGTTTAAAAAATATTAGCCCCAAACAAAGTTGAAATTATAGTAAAAGTAGATTATACTTTTTGGCAAACTTTAAATCAAAGAATAAACATCCATCTGAATAAACAGAACATTTTACAAAAGACAATATATTTTTCCAACACAGAATGTCAAATGCATGTGATGTCACATTGTTTGATATGGTACACAGTACCAGTTAGAGTAGGCCTACATCACATGATCAATGTCTACCCTGAAAAGTCACTTCACAAAAACATTACATTGTTGTGATATTCATGTGAAAGGAAGATTACTGGATGCAGAAATTCCCATATATAATGTAAAGTATTTGTGACCAGATATTGGCAGTATTTGATTAGGTAAACAAATTTCTTTTTGAGTTGGATTTGCATCACATATTTACCGCGCAAAGGCTGTGGTTAAATAAAGTTCAGTTTGTTGGGAGACCGGTTTATGTCCACAATCTTTTGTGAAATGAGGTGAGTTAATTTACGTCTGTAAGTTTACATCGGAACCATGGTTGTATATAGGGTGGATTCTACGTTACAGATGTACTGCTCCCCCCTCCACCCCACCTAATATCAAATCAGCAATACCATTTGTTTTACTTCTTCTTGTTGTTCTTGTCTTGGGGTTTTAGGCCATTTTTCATACGATGACATTGTTATTCATGATGTAACAAACCCCTGTGGGGGTAAATTGGCCATATTCAGAGATACAAAACCACTTTTTACCCAATTCTCTTTTGTGAGATGAATACAAAAAATGGACCAATCAGAATCACATATAGTGATATGTAACACGTCATATAAAAAATACAAAACTGCACATACTATAGGAAACCTATACGAACTTTGTGATAAATCTCTATTACGATCAAGAATATAATTTTTTTAAATTTTTGGACGATATTTGGTGGATTACACATTTTTGTTGTTGTGATTTGGATTTTTAACGTAACTTTTAACAATTTTTCAGTCATATCGCTACAATGTCTGCAATGTGGCAGTTTATAGTGATGTCTAGCACTGGGGCATCATGCCACAGACATGTAGCATGATGTCCCACCCATCACAATATTCTGACACCAGGCCGACAAGTCCTAACACTAACCTCTTAATGCTGAGCGCCAAGCGAGGCAGCTGTAAGTACCATTTTTGTAAGTCTATGGTATGACTCGGCCGGGGTTCGAACCTACGACCTCCTGCATCCGAGGCGGACGCTCTAACCACTAGGCCACCGGAGCAGTACACAATTTTGTACATAGCTTATAAATTACTGTTCATGAGTGTATTATATTGCATTGAATGGTGATGAATAACCATATCTAAAATGAACAACCAGTGACTATCTAATTCTGAAGGAAAATTATACACAATTCATAAAAATTAATTAAAAAACTGGCTAGAACTAGTATTAATGGGTGAAATGTAAAGGACCCTGCTCTCTAGGGCCTATAACAGAAACATTCTGTTGAAAAAGCAAAGTTTGCAGACAGGCATTCTGGGGCCATAACTCTTCCAATGAACAATGATGTGTGGAAGGATGAAAATCCAACTTATTCAAGATCTCATCACTATAATAACTGGAAAGCTATACTCCCATACCTGTCAACCAATCAAGAGGAAAACCTGTATCCAAGACCAATAAAACCCTTGCAAAAACCACAAAAAAAACGTACATGAAAAAATGATATCATAAATTACATAAGATCAACACTTTTAAAACAACAAATGCCATAAACAATCTAACTGTACCACATTTACATAATTATTTACATCTCTGAAACTTTATTTCATTTTATTCTTTTGATTTTCCATGTGTTGTAACACACACACGCATTATTATATACACATGCACCTTTTGCAGTTTTCAAAATGTAATCAGGGGTTTTAACGTCTATGCAGCAGATGTCAATGTTTATTTTACACTTTAAAAATGATGTTACTATGTTTTCATTCAGGGACTTCCTACAATCTGCATGAGTTTTTTTCATCATAGAAAAAGGTCTTTCACAGTCTGCATTGTTGTGTCGCAAGGTAAGTAGTCGTTGAGTAACTAATTTCAGATTTGGGAAGCAGATGCCATCAGTACTAATTGTCTGACTGATAATATCCAGCCAGTAGCTACAAAAAACTCCTTTTCTGGCAATCATCTGTTAATACATGCACACATTCATCAGGTAGCAAGCAACAATCCTCAAACTCATCTTTAAGTGCTTCATGATCCCAGTGTGGAGCAATTCACAAATGAAAAAAGTGTTGCTAGTAGTATAAAAAAGGACAGGTGCAAGGCATTTTGAAAAATGAATTGTCAAGGTGTAATATTAACTTCTTTGGAATTATCATGACCTCATTATTACATATTTATATTCCCTCCTACAATAGAAGACCTCGACCTGATATTTATTTTTTGGGCATCAAGGTCTTATTGCCCAATGATAGCACTGTGTAGCTTGTTCTGATGTCGATTAACTTCGGAATGATAAGTCAAATTTTCAGGAATATCTCATACACCTGACATCCCATATCAGCACTTTTCTACAAATAAAAGTTATGTTTAGTTAGACTTTACTTACACTGATGTCTTTTTCCTAATAAATTCAAATTCTCACACAAGCAAATGGACATGTCTTCAAGTTCCATTGGCCTACATTTCAGTTGGCTGGAATGCGATGAAGTTGCGAATACCGAAATTAGTTAAAAGGATTAAGAATCTTCAATGAAACGAAGCTATCTAAACACTTTCTTCAATATTAATATATTTTTATTTGTTTCATTAAAGGATACTTCCACATAACCCAATTTTGGTATTCCCATCTTCCATTGCTTTCCAAAGTATATTAGAGCTATCCCCATGCTGATTGTGCTAGCTAAAAAAGATCCTGGATTGCACTTGATTTTTAAATGAATTACATGCAGACTCCCAAGATTAACACACAAAAATATTAAGTGAATTTTTTAGAAGAAAATACTGTACAAAATGGTTGTACGGCCGTACACTGACGAAAATAAAAAAAAATAATAAAAAAATTACAGGCAACCCGTGCAAGTTGACAGGTATGTATTCCATAGTAGTTATCCAGTTGAAGCAAAGTTAGAAGGACAGTCAGTCAGGGGCCATAATTCCTCTAAACAATAATCTGGAGCACTTGCAATTAAACTCATTCAAGTTCTCAGCAATATAAAGCTGCATCCCAAATTTGGTTCATAGCTTAAGAAAGTTATGCTGTGGAAACCAAAGCCAGGAGGATGAACAATTAAGGATCATAACTCCTGGAAATAATGTAGTGGAATACTGGAAATCAGTCAAGGTGAAATGCTGCATTTTATAGTTCTCTTTGCTGGTCATCTGGTCTCAACAACCATTCTTATTCTTCCCCAAAGCTTTTCATCTACAAGTCACACTAAACATTCACAGATTTCTGCAATTGATGGCCTGTGTGTCCAATTACTAGGGTTTCTTACTGCTTTAAGCTGTCACTACAGTGTATCAACCATGTTTGCACAGAAAGTATGTTATGTAAAGACATGTCATGCATGCAGACTAATGTGTAGACATGTCTTACATTACTTGCATTTTGTATACTTGAAGTCAAAATTCACACACACACACACACACACACACACACACATATATATATATATATATATATATATATATATATATATATATATATATATATATTAAAAAGCATACTAAATGAAAAACAGAAACCTGACAAATTCAATGAATAAAGCCAATTTCCACCAGAATTTCTGAAAAATAAATTTCTAGCGATTTCTTTGAACAGGAAATAGGAAAATTTCCCCAAAAATAAAATTAAAAAACATCTGAAAACCTTAAGAGAGACCGAAGACTTATTTTAGCTATTTTTGAACAATAATAATAATAATAACAACAACATTATGTTTTTGGAGTACAGTAATTGTTGAACAAAAGTATTTGGTTGAGGAAGTACCTGAGAAAACCCCTGTTATAACCACCAACCAATGGGAAGTTATTGTCATGCTTTTCACATGCCCACACTGGTCAAGCCGAGACTCAAACCCATGCAGACTGAGGTGAGATGAAAATGATATGTAAAGATTAGTTCCTTAGACCACTTTAGGCCCCACTAACAGATCTAAACTGATTGCAAAATTGCCCTTCTGAATGTTATTTTGTTAACTTTGTACACATTTTGAGTGATTTTTGCAAATAATTTTCCCCATGGTAAGAATGATTTTGTTAGAGGGGTGAGACACTTGAATAATAGATCCATATGATTTATCTAACAGCAGGTTATATTCATCAACATCAAGGAACTGTTATAATTCTAGTGCTGTGTGAGCTATGACTTGGCAATCAGCACTTAACAAATAGTCTCCATGCTACAGAGAGCAATGAGTATCACATGGCAAAGTTATCTTTTTGTGTCTTTGTCAGTCCATGCAAAACAATTAAGATTACAGTTCCTACTTGAAGACTTTTATAAGGAAGTCACATTGTTAAGAATATCTAAGAATCCATAAAGCCCATGTCAAAAATGAACCAGGCTGTCTGAGAATCTATACAGCATACGTAACCAAGGCAAACTCAAGCTACAACTGATTTGTTTTACCTTAATTAGGATTTCTACCATTCTAGTGCCATCTCTTTCCAGATTATTTTCTTTAAAAAACTCCAAATCAAAGTAGAGCTTGCAAACAGACCCTTAAAATAAAAAGGAAAAATATTTTACACATACGTACTTATGCAGAGAGATAGTGAAAAATGCACAATGAAACTGAACATGACATTTTAATGTGTGTGTGTGTGTGTGTGATTTGGATTTTTAATGTAGCTTTAACAATTTTTCAGTCATATCGCTACAATGTCTGCAGTGTGGCAGTCTATAGTGATATCTAGCAATGGGCATCATGCTGACCAGTCCTAACAATTACCTCTTTATGCTGAGTGTCAAGCGAGACAGCTGTTAGCACCATCTGTCTAAGTCTTTGGTATGACTTACCTGGGGTTCGAACCAATGACCTCCCTTATCTGAGGTGGACACTCTAACCACTAGTCCACCAGAGCAATCTGACATGTGAATGATTCACTCTCTCTAAGAAATAGGGTTACAAAATAATGCGAAATTCAATTAGCCATTCTCTTATACTGATAGAACAAATTTCATCATGTGATGTTTCAAGAAAGTAATCAGATCCATTCATAAATGTCAAATATTTCCCCACCATCCAGGTACTAACCAATGTTTACAATAATAAAACGAGTGATCTACAGAGGTTTCATTTATCAATTTTGATTCAGAGTTTATTCGCATTCAACAAATAGGGATCAATTTTTGTGGTATTTTTCAGCTAAAAAAACATGGGATCCATACTTGACTCAGCATTACAACCGGGTTCACGAGTTATCTGGGTGTGGGTTATCAAGGGAGTGTTGTATTTACAGGGTCCATGCTGGGAGGGGGAAGGAATATGGCAAAATAGTTACCATAGATTCCATCATTTCACCTAAAGAGACCCAAAAGGCAAAGTGAACTTTGCATTGAGTTTATGACTACCCCTACACCATTTTGTTTCTATACGATGCATTAATAATCAAAGTGATCTGCATGTCTATAGTGCACACTTAATTTCTAGCCATGATTGAAGGTTGTGAAGTTTTGCCTACTGGGCTTTTTTCATGATTGAATGTGGTAAACATGCTGTTTTAAGGACATTTGGGTTCAAGGCCTAACCTTCTTTATGAACTTAGAATGTTCTGTAAGCAAACTTGTTGAAAAGCTGATGGAATTTTCCATTAGAAATGACTCACATCTAGGGTAATCCAGAATAATCAATTAGGTCATAGGTGAAGTGGGTATATATATACAGCTGATTCAATAAACAAAATTAATTTCTGTTTCATTTAAGTCTTTGGGAATCTATAATCAAACTTTATAGTTGTGTTCAATTATAATTAAGGAGAATGACTTATTTAAATTATTCATTGGAATTACAAAGCGCTCATCGACTTTTTGGATTAAAACACTACTTGGGGATTAATGAGAGCTCACTCAAAGACATTCTAGATTACATTATGGTACATCAGGACATTCAAGATTATTGGAATTCATTATGAACATTCTATACTTTTGGACTTGTGAAGGACATTTATGATTATTTGGGACTTAACTGACAATACGTTGTCTTGAATTTTCACTTTGTAACTCAGAGAAATAAATTGTTCATTGAATTTTACTTAAATTGTCGGTTTCACTTCTTTGCTGTTACTTATTTTAAGCCCTAGAGTAATAACAAAAGAAAAACATTGAGTTTTGCATCTGATTTACCTTTAAAGAGGAACATAGAAAGATAGAAAAGTTTTATGTTCTGTGGTCAGTTTTGGTGCAAATTTGACATTTATAAATACCAGAAATGACTGCTATCTACTGAACTCCAATGGAAAATTCACTAAAGAACACTGAAAAAGTGAAAAATTTAATTTTTGTTGCCCAATCTGTCACAAATTATGACACAGTTGACATATCTATGTCCATTACAAATGAATCATTTTATTCAATAAATCATAATATAAACATATCAAGAGAGGATTTCTGCTAATAAAAATTTGCATATTTTCAGATGTAACCTATTTTAGAGCCTGCTATTTGTTATTCAAAAACTGTGGTGAGACAACATATGAAAAGTTTAAATAAACTTTAATATTTCATCATTATTTTAATAACTTGACATGAAAATATGTAAAAACATTAGTCTAAAGTGACTATTCGGACTTGAAACCACTTCTACCTATTTTTCTCAACCTTGCCTATTTTGGCTAGAAAGGAAATGATGTCAGGGTTCAGCTGGGACCCAGAAATATTACGATTAAATACACTTAACAAGCTTTTGAACAATCAAGATGGTTGCTTGCAAGGAAAGCAAATTTTTAGTAAATTATATTTCTCCAAGAATACTTACCCGATCACATTAACGTTAGGAATATAAGCCTGCTACCTCTCGAATCCAGCCCTACTAAAAGACGAAAATTCGTCTTTTCGGTCTATCTTATATAGACCAAAGGGCAATAACTCTTGCCCCTTACCTCCCCTTGCCACCGCCAGGTGTCGCTAGTTTTTTAAGCTGAGCGATATATATTATACGAGGATGCTCGCATAGCGGGGTGGTTGGGAGGGTTTTTAAGTAATGTGATTGGGTAAGTATTTTCGGAGAAACATAATTTACTAAAAATTTGCTTTCTCCTTCAAATACGTTCCCCGATCACATTAACATTAGGAGAATAAGCAATCGGAGGAGGGAATGCTGAGCATCCTACCTCCACCCCGGGTACCTTCTAGGGAATGATGGCTGGATTCCCCATTTGAACGATAACCCGTTCTCCTAATTTCATCAGCAACACAGCCTAGGGTCATGTGATATGTGACCCCTATATACGGTTAAGAAGATAGTTATTGAAATCTTCTTACCTAAGAAATTTCACTGGCAAATCCAGCAAAGCTGATAGGCTGTGCTGATTGTTTTAAATGGGTCTGGTGGTCATCTGGGCTGCTGACACCGGACCTACCAGATTCAAGGTTTGCCTCTGAGAAGCCAAATCTCTGAGATAAAACTGGAGAAGGCTGACTCTGCATGCCAGCCAACAGCCGAGATTGCTCTAATCTCATGAGCCGTAATCTTCATGAGGCGACTCTGATCTTGTGAGACCTCAGAGTACGCTGAGCGTATAACCCACTTCAGCCATGAAGCAAGGGCTTGAGGAGTGATATCCCGTTCACCAGCTTTGACCGGAAGAAAGAGGCGCTTACGTGTGTCCCGACACGCCTCTGTGCATTTTAAATAGTGCTTGAGTGCACGAACAGGATCTTGCATGGCTGCTGCTGTTGATTTATCTATGGAACAGAGCGAGCGAATGACAATTCTTTGATTGCCAATGGATGGTAACCTATTTTTGGCTACAAAGCCTGGCTGCGTCAGGAGGACCACCGAACCATCTGATCTGAACTGAAGAAAGTTCGGGTCACTGGAAAGGGCATGTAACTCGCTCACCCTGCATGCTGAAGCTAAGGCTATCAAGAAACATGTTTTGTATGACAGTAGCTTTAACGAAGTGTGGCCTAAAGGTTCAAATTTGTCTGAATTGAGCCATGTTAAAACCCAGGACAGATTCCATTTTGGAAACAGGGTGAGGGATTTTGGTTGATTGAAATCAAAATTGGCTAAAAGATCTGATAGATCTTTGTTATGCCCAGTATCACATCTACCATGATGGTGGAATGTGTCTGATATCATGGAGCGGTAGCCTTTGATACTAATTGGTGCCAACTGTTTCTCCTCGAAAAGCCAGAGAAAAAAAGTCGGCCAGTTGAGGGATTGAGACACTGAAAGGGACTATGTTATTGATATGGCACCAGTCCCTGAAAACACGCCACTTTCCCTCGTAAGCCTTCAGAGTGGAGGGCCTTCTTGCTCTTGAGATTCTCTCCACAATCGAAGGTTTAAATTGTTTGTCTCGCAAGGCTGCCTGGACAAGAGCCAAGCGTGAAGAAGAAGACGGTCCAGGCAGGGGTGGAACACCCGTGACCGCGGTTGTTTGAGAAGATTTGGGCTGGTTGGAATCTTCCTGGGTAGATCTATCGCTAGATCGAGTAGATCGGTAACCCAGGACTTGTTCCATCTGAGAGGGGCAATCAGAATCATCCGACAGTTCTGACCCCTTAACCTCTGGATTATTTTTGGTACCAAAACCGTGGGAGGGTAGGCGAATGCCCACAACCCCTCCCAGCTGATTGACAGAGCATCCACAGCCCAAGCCTCTGGGTCTGAAACCGGAGAGACAAAGGTGGGCAACTTGCGATTCCACCTTGTCGCAAAAAGATCGATCATCGGATGCCCCCAAAGTGTGCAAATCTGAAGAAAGACTGACTGATGGAGTGACCATTCCGTGTGAATGACTTGACCTTTCCTGGATAGATTGTCGGCCAAGACAATGAGTCTGCCGGGAATGTGTCTGATTTGTACGTTGATGTGGAGGTTGTCGCACCAACATAGAAACTGCCAGATCAGAATGCACAGGTCTGGTGATTTGGTGCCCCCTTGTTTGAGGAGGTAAGTCACCACCACAGAGTTGTCTGACATAATGAGGACAGTGTTTCCTGAGAGTTGATCCTTCCAGAAATGAAAGGCATTGATGACAGCTCTCATTTCTAAAAGGTTGATGTGGAGAGGCCTCTCCCCTGGTTCCCACGTGCCGCTGACTGTAGCGATGTCCGGCAACAGGTGGGCACCCCAACCGTAGGTACTGGTGTTGGTACATACCGTTATCTCCACTTGGGGCATCTCCAGAGGAATCCCCGTGGACAGCCAACCTGGGTTGTGCCACTGACTCAGGAATGATCGTGTCTCGGGCGTGATCATTATTGTTTGATTGAGAAGACTTGAAAAGGGGCGCCATTGTGCCAGTAACATCATTTGTAAGGGACGCATAAAAAGACGGCCAAACGGGATCAAGTCCGCCGCCGCATTGAATAATCCGAGGAGTTGCAAGAATTCTCTCGCTGAAATCCACGTCCTGTTGGAAACGGACTCAACAAATCGACGATCCGGATTACACGAGCGCGAGGAAGCCGCACCAGATTCAGATTCCTGTTGGAAATGGACTCAACGAGTTCGACGATCTGGATTACGCGAGCGTGAGGAAGCCATACCAGATTCAGATCGGTGAGAAACTCCATACCCAGATGGACAAAACGCTGAGATGGAGGGAGATCGGACTTTTTTCAGTTCACGAGAAAGCCTAGATGATCTAAAAGTGCTAAAAGATCGTTTCTGCCTTTGAGCAGAATAGAACTTACCATATGTTTCTGGAGGATGTCATCCAAGTACACTGCCGTCCCTGTAGATGAAGTCGAGCGGAACAGGGTGACGATGCAATCCATAACCTTGGTAAAAGCCCAAGGGCTGATGTTGAGGCCAAAGGGTAGGACCCGGAACTGATAAACCGCGTCCCGGTAAGTGAATCTGAGAAATTTCCATGACGCGGGGTGGATAGGGACGTGAAAATATGCGTCGGTCATATCTAGACTGACGGCATACTTGTCCCGCCGGATGGAAAGACGGATTGATCTCGCCGTTTCCATCTTGAATTTTGGTGGTAAAATGTATTGGTTGAGGTGACTCAGGTCAATGATCGGCCTCAACTTGCTGTTTGCCTTCTGGATAAGAAACAGCCTGGAATAAAAACCCCGGGTTTTCCACAATCTCCACTGCCCGTTTTTTCTATGAGCGACCGTATCTCCTGTTGTAGAAAGGTATCCTTCTCCCGATCGGATGGTACATCCGTGAAGAGGGGAGAGGAGGACAGGGGAGGGGGTTGGATAAATGAAATCCGAAGTCCCTCCGAAATGACCTGGATCAACCAATCGTTCTGAGGAAAAAAGGTGGTCCAGTGGTCCTGAAATTGCAGGAGGCGGCCGCCCACAGGTAGGCTGTCCGCGGGTGGTGGAGAGGGTATGTCAATTTTTAGAGTTAGGAGGCTTGAAGACGGAGAAACTTTGTTTCTTACCGCCTCTGTATGGTTGCCTCCTAGCTTGATTAGACTGTTGTCTCCTGGCACTGGATTGGGATCTATACTGCACATTTGATTATAAGGATCCCTTGTCCCTGGTCCGCCAATCATCCCTCCGCTGTGGCAGGGGCTGATTTTTTCTAAACGCCTGCGAGGGCTGGGCGGCGACTTGGAGGGGCAGTTCCTGAGCTGCCTGCTTCCGAACTTCTTCAATTTTTCCTCCAAAGAGTAAAGGCGACCCAAACGGAGTCATCCGTAAAGCCAGAGTATGATGGGGCTTAAGCGACGTGGACCGCAGACATGCGTTACGTCGTATCAGGTCTAAGTTGGCAGAAGCAGTCAACGCATTAGCCATGGAATGGTGAGCTGCCCCGTTAATAACTCTAGCAATCCGGGCCGTCACTTCCCAAGCGTGGTCATTGTCGGATTTTTCTGCGAGTCGGGAAAATGGCTAATGAAGCCAAGTCTAACATTGAAGACGTAGCGACTACGTTCTGGATTAGCTTTGATATGGCATGGAACACATTTTTGTCCACTGTGTAAAACAGTGGAGCGGACATGTGAACTGCTGCCATATTTTTGTCCAGGGCCGGAAGATTCGTACTGAAGGCGTCTGAATGAGTTTTGTACCAGCGACCCGAGAACGTCGCTGGTATTTGGCTTTCTGAAAAGAACGCCTTAGCATTCCCCGGATCACATATTCGTCCTGATAGACAATCGTTGATCTCCTTAATTTTTGCCAACTGGGGAAGGAGCCGGAAGGACGGCGTCTCTTCCTCCCCATCAAGATCTACAGACGCCTTAACTTTGTAGTCTTGAGTGGCGGTAGGAGGTGGAGGGCATTCTGAATTGCCAACACCCTATAAATTTCTTCCACTGCCGCCTTGAAGCCAAACTCAGTCCGTCCATGGTTGGATCTGTGTACGGCTGATTTGCAGGAGTTTCGTCACCCTCACTGTGTGCTGAGTCGTGTTCTGTAATAGCTTGCATTTCTGGATAGAGCATACCAGGTGGCATAGATGACACGATTCCGTCATCCTTAACACTGTCACTAACTCTCCCTTGTGGATAAGCCGTGAACATATGGATGGACGGCCCTGCCGGCTGGTTTGTCTGGCTTGTGGTCGGTCTGAATGTTGGCGACGGTCCTGCTATCACCGGTACTGGCTGCTCCAATGGCCTGGCTGGACGGACAGATTTCTCACTAAAATCTCTGCCAAAGTATTGGTATGTTGCCAGTGGTACAGGTTGACGGACGGATTTATCACTAAAATCCCCGTAAGTCATGTTTGGTCGGATCGTTTTACCAATAGGGTCCCCATGCTGGGACAGTTGGACGGCTGGTGACGTAGAGGTTGCATAAAGGAATGGATCTGATGGATCCGGTAAAAACCCCATAAGTCCTAACTTACAGGCCCGAAGGCCATGCTCAGACATGCGGGGGGACTTACGCCCACTGGGCAGCCTAAAATTGGGGGAACATTCCCCCAAAGAGTCAGAAAAAGCTGGGGAAGCGAGCGAGGGAAATAAGGGTAATATCTGGCCTGATGTCCAAAGCTGCGTCGTCTTTTCCTGGACCAAACGACGCCTCTGTTCAAAGTTGGACTGTTGTACTCTGTCAACATTATTTTCCTCCATTGCCGCTGATGTTACTGTGGCTGACGGTTGCAAACGACGAACTTTAGGTGGAGGGGGGACTCAAACGTCCCCCACAAGGCTCGCAATGGAGGCTGTCTTCGGATGTATACTGAGGACATCAATGCTATCTTTCTTCGACTTATTCTGTATATCCCTCCCTTTTGCTGCCTTCTGGACTACATCAGCCCACGTTTGCTCTGTCCACATATTACACCTGCTGCATGGTATAGATGATGTACACTTGGTACATACAATACAAGAGTCATGGTTGTCTTCTTTTGCTTTGAACTTTTTGCATTTCATGCATTTGGTTGACATTTCTACTGAAACGACACAAGAAAAGAAAACAAAGCACAAATTAGCAATTCAGCATGTTATTAATTCGCTAATACCACAACCGTTACTAACGGAGTAAGCGAAATTAGTCAGTGTCGCATTAACTCTAAATTACCAATACGAGTTCCGCGATAGCGTGTGTAACATGGTTTTCAGCAAACGAAATCCGTAAGGGCGACAAAGTCACTCAATTTTGAGAAAAATTGTTAAAATAATGTATACAACCTGTAGAAGAATGATTGTCCAATGCAATAAATCCAAATTTAACTTCGGATGGTCCAATTTAACGCTAAGATGGCTTGGATTGTTTGGAGGTATAATGTACGCGTTACCAGTACAAGTGAAGCTTAAAAACTAGCGACACCTGGCGGTGGCAAGGGGAGGTAAGGGGCAAGAGTTATTGCCCTTTGGTCTATATAAGATAGACCGAAAAGACGAATTTTCATCTTTTAGTAGGGCTGGATTCGAGAGGTAGCAGGCTTATATTCCTAACGTTAATGCGATCAGGGAATGTATTTGAAGGAGAAAAGGAATAATTTATGGTTCCAATCTGGTAAAATATGTAAATGGATACAAATGGAATGAGGAAAAAAGTTCTGGCAAGCAAGAGTTATTATGTTTTGATTAGTATATTTCTAAATAAATATTCTTGGCTGCTATGCCGCCCTAAGTAATATAGTAGAATCATCCCTGGTACATGTTCAAAAGGTTTAATATACACAATTCTGAGCCAGCTAGATCCTGATGCAATAGGGCCTATGGAACTGGGATTTTCTTTCATTAAAGATCAGTTTTATTTCTCCTAAAAAAAAATGAAAGACAGAATATGGTCTTTTTTCCCCTTGCAAATCTGAGCAAGAAAATTGTTTTCAAGCTTTTCAAAGAATATTAACCCATCTCTACCTGCCCCAAATCAAATGGTCTCTAAGATACGTGACTTTAGAAAATGTTCTACAGAAATCACATCAATAGCCATGTACAACACTGTTATGAAATATGTCCATTTCTCCTTGGGAAGGTGTCATTTATATTACACAAAGCCATCTGACTTGGAGATCCCTATATAATGGCCCTTGTTATTACCTAGCAATTAATATTATCACTTTGTTAATAAAGTAATATGTGAAATGCCTTGTGTAAGGACAAACCCTAGAAGGCTGACCATCTCTAATCGCCTAAGCACCTAAAATTCTCAGTGATGGTGGGGGGATGAGGTGCACATGCTAGACAGCAAGTTCAATCCTGCCTTGAATTCATGTGTTGCTGTGCTGTACAACCCCGCAAAAAAACAAATGCATGTCAAACCATGTATACAATTTTGACGCTGCAAATGAACTCTCCCCCAAAAAATCCTGTCAAATATTTTGATAATTTTATGCATGCTGTATCCAGTTTTAGTAAACTTATGTGCATCAGGTAGTTGTCTGTCTCTGGCAATTCTGCATACAAGTCTCTCTCTCTCTCAAAGTAATTTTCAGCTGTTTTCTAGCTGATAATGAAACTGAGTTTTTAATGTTCTTTATATGTGATGTCAGCAATTCTAATTATAGGTCTCTCTCTCTCAACGAATTTTAAGGATTTGGTAAATGGTATTTTTCAGTTGAATTATAGCTGATAATGAAATCAAGTTTTGTGATGTTGAGACAACACACACCCAGTTTTCATCTTTAATCCTTTCAGTTATTTATTCTCTCCTCCGTTATTCTTGTGGTTTAACTGTACATCATTTTGCAATCATGGTTAATCAAAAATAATGAAAATCACTTTTAGATATAAATTTGTGTCCAAAACTGAGCCTTTTTCAGTGACTGCATACTACCTACTCTTTCTCTCCCCCCTCCCTGCACCCATGTTATGAACTGAGCCTACCTTTAAGTTTCTTTTTCCTAAGAAAAGATATTTGTATAAACATATTAATATACATGTAAGCAAGAATATCTTCATAAACAATCAATGCATGTGCATCAGATATACATACTTGTGAAGAGAACCATTTTAACAATTTGATCATTTTCTTTTAAAACAAGTGCATGTGAAACTTATTAAATAATTATATGCATTGTTTAAGTGAGTTTTTGGTTAAAAAATGCATATGTAGGTAAAACATGAAAATAGATTTATATGAGTTCAGTAGCTGTGAATACACTGCCTCTTCTTCTCTCACAAAAGAATTTTATGATTTGATACAATGTTGTTTCATGTGATATTTAGCTGATAGTATTGATATTCTATAAAAATTTCCAATAATTTATAAACGCAATGATGTCGATAATTCAGTGTCTCACAATGCTCTCTCTCAATGAAACTCTTTAGCACATGCTTGCTCGGGTCATGAACAGTAAATCATGTCCAATTTATTGATACCATGTCTACCCCGTCAGATCTATGAGAAACCATGATGTGCACAGATATTCTCAAAACAGACGTGACAACTCCACCAGGACATGCAGGAAGCGGGTGGACAGGCTTTTTTTAACCTTCTCCACCCCCTCTGATTCCCTGGAGAAAAAAACAATTGAGCTGTACTGTAGTGTCATTCTGTCCATCCATCAAGTTTCAAATTTAGGTCAATATTCGTTCAAGGCATTTATGTTCCACAAACATATACAACCATGTCAACCATTGCTTTGTTATTTATAATGTTAATAATAAAATAGAAACATTCCAAACATGAAAGCAACTGAAGACAGATGATTGAAGTTCGTATTAAACGGCTGCTTTTATCTTGACCAGGTATGTTAACTTGCTCATTCAAATTAACCAGCTATTAACTGTATGTACAAGGTAAATCAATGAAATTCCTTGAAAATGTTTTATGACTTTCATACCTTAGATATTTAGCATGCTTCTGGCTTTGAAAAAAAACACATCATGAATGTAAACCATAATGATAATAAACTAGCTAATCAAAATAAGGGTTGGATTTTAAAAAATACTGTCCAAAATTGCAGATTAATACCTTGCTTACCTTTTTGGAAATGCATACATGCCAACCCCTGGCAAGGAAAAAGTGTAATCCAAGTGGACAAAAAGAGTAATCAAAGCAGAAAAAGAGTAATCCACATTTAACATGATCAAAATTCAATCAGCATAATGTTCAAAATGATTTATTTATCCCTCTGGACTTTTAATATCAATTATTGCTTCAAGTTTTCATATATAACACTTTGAGCTTTAAAAAGCAGCAGACTCTCATGTTGCATTTCAAAACACTTTGTACCAGCTGAGACTATAAAAAAATGTTTTCTCCAGTGGAATCTACTGTTAATTCTGGTAATGAAAGAAGAGCACTATGACTTCGCCTTATTGTTGTCAAAGTCTCTTACACAGACCAGAAACAACCTTTTGTCATTATCACTGCTCCTGTCTGTTGCAATTCTAAACGGCCCAATTTTCATGGCTTCTGTAATTTTAAGTGAAGTTTTTTCTGCTAAACACCTAACAATATTAGATGATTTTGTTCTTCATATGCATATTTTCTGCAATTTTGGAATCAGGAACTCGGTAGATAATGCATCTGCATTTATGAAACTCATGTCCACAATTTAGTTCTGCTGTCAATAAGAAATTACCTTAGTATTGGAGTTAGTAAAACATGCTAATTCAAGGTTTCTTTGTTTTATCACCATGACCAACATTAAAATCCTTTCCACGTAGCCTGCAAGGGGCGTGAAGCTGCCCTAGAATGGAATGCTGTATTGTGTAATTCATGTATTCATCTCTGAATCAGTTTCTCATCTTTCCTTATCCATCTGTGAAATTATTTTTAAAATATTTTTGCCCTAACACACGCATCAACTAGAAAAAAATCTGACTTAACTTTTAGTGCCAAATACCTACAGACTGGTTCTGTACCAAATATGAATTAGAACAAAGAATCTGAGAGCAAAGATTAAAAGTTAGAAAACCAGTTGGTTCCCTCCTAGCTAAGCCATACAGCTGCTACAAATAGAACATAATACTGTTACGAAAGTGCATGCAAGTCTTTGGACAAGCATACTCTTATGTCATAGTTACACAGAAGCCATCTGTTCGTGTGTGTCTGTGTGTGATTTGGATTTGTAATGTAGCTTTAACAATTTTTAAGCCATATCACTATGATGTCTGCAGTGTGACAGTTTATAGTGATGTCAAGCACTGTGGCATCATGCTGCAGACATGTAGTATGATGTCCCACCCAGTCACATTATCCTGACACCAGGCTGACCAGTCCTAACACGAACCTATTAATGCTGAGAGCCAAACGAGGCAGCTGTTAGTACCATTTTTGCAAGTCTTTGGTATGACTCAGCCAGGGATTGAACCAACGACCTGCCGCATCCGAGGCAGATGCTCTAACCATTAGGCCATCAGAGCAGTTGCCGTCTATTCTAGAATATGGTCTGTGGGATTAATGGGAAGTTAATAAAAATGAGAAAACAAATTATTAATTTTTTTGGGAGGGGGATATACCAAAAACGCATCATCCAAATACAGTTAAGTGTAAGGTGTAATTTAGTGGGGAAAAAGCAATAAAGAACACCAATGCTGAGTTGAAAGATATATCAAACATTGCTCTCATATAGTCTGATTTCTATCCACAGTAATAAAATCATATTTTAAAAATTATATTTTTTTTATACACAAAATGTAGGTGAGTGGTGGGGTTCGGATACAGGACAAAATGAGAGTGGAGAAACCAGACCCATCCATCCCTACTAAACATAGAAAAACCTTGAAATGATGATTTCTCAAAGAACTGTTTAACAGAATTTAACTAAATTTTACTGAAGCATACTGACAACAAATGGCTTCCTATTTTTCACAAGTGATGATGAGCTGTTAGACATGACCACCATTACTAAAGATAGATAAACCTCTCAAAACACGACATCAGTATTTGACCAAATCTGACAGAAACCATCCTAGTATAAAGACCTTTCACTATTAGACAAATGATGCTGGCATGCCATCAAAGATAAAATCAACAGCACAGGAAGAAAGGGGTAGGTACTCTAAGAGTCATTCATGGCCCATAATCAGATTCAGATGAAATTTTATAGACAATTATATCCCTCTCTCTTCCTTAAATATGTATTAGTGGGTGGGGGAGACTTGACCTAGCAAGATACATTTTTATCCTAAATAAAACCTGGCCAAACCGGGTACCCATCCATCACTGATTCTGTAATGGCTGTCAACTCTGTTAATAGATTAGAATAATTTGAAAAAATTTGAAGTCCCTAATGATGGTATGTTTTGTCCATTTTCATAAAAGTCCACTGAATAGTTAGAGAGATGTTCTCTGAAGGTTTATCTTGAATGGCAACCATATTTGACGGTAGATTTACATCATTTACACAAACCTGAAAACCCTTTATAATGTGATACTTTCTGCCAAATTCGGACAAATTATGTTTAGCGGTATTTCAGAATAAGTAAATAAAAGTTTTATTTATTTATTTGTAATTGTGGTCCTATTTCATTGCAGATTGGCATCATTTATACATGTCTGAAAGCCCCTCCATCTTCATTAGCCAAGGTTCTGATTTGTTAACCCTATCTACACCTTGGCAGATCATTCAGATATTTTGGTGCTTTGGGTCTGTGAATTTTATTTGATGTGGGGCCACCACATTCAATCAAAATCAAGTTGTTCAAATTTGAACACTGATCCTACAAGATTGAGATAAGTGGAGCATACAACTGGAATGGACTCATAAATAAGCAATTTTCCACTGCCAGTCCATGTTTGTACAAATACATCCATTCCCTCAAATACACATGTAATGGCTTCTCCCTGGTATAACCATACTTTCGTTGTTAAACTTACAAAGTATCCTTTTGAAGTCAACTGGCTCCATCATTTTCAGCAGACATACAACACACCACTGTTGCATCCTATTGGTTAGTTGACATTAAGTACTAAGGGAGACAACTCATGAAATCCAATAGCTCTGACTAGGACAAAGCTCTGAAATATCTGTACCATCCGCCAATATGTAGATAGCATTAACACATCTGAACCTCGGCTAGCAAAGATGAAAGCCCTTCAAGACATGATTTTTTTTTGGCCATATTTGGTCAAAATTTGTTATATGGTTTTTGATAAGATATTTAAAATATATATTTTTGATGAACAGACAATAACATGATTGATCCTGGGCCACACCAAAGCTCATGTGCTTATGGCAGGATGAGCTAATGAGAAAAAATATCGCATCAACAATTATAAAGGAAAAAACCCAAACTAATCCTTACTTATCATTCTGATATTGTGTACACAGAAAAGGACTTGTTTAGAAACTCACCTTCAGGAATAATCTCATAATGATGCCTTTTTCTCTCATCTAACTGGCTGAAAAGAATACACATGTTCATTTAAACACCTACTGAAGCAAAGTCAATGGCAGTATTACAAAAACACTGACAATAAAAACAGCTGAGCAAAACTGAACCCTTTATAATGCAGATAACTCCACAATGAATCTATTCTGCATGTGCAGACAATTACAGATGACACATTCAGCACTCAAAATAGGTAGTTGTACAATTTTGACTTGTACCCAGAAATTCCTTCACAGGTACACTAGATGCAGGAAAGGAAATTGCAGACTTTAAAATTAAATTTAAAACAAGATTTAAAAAGAGTAAAAAAAGCAATAAGTGTATTTTATGTGCCATGAAGTGTAAAATGCTTGAAGCATTTTTAAAACAATAAGCATTTCAACAGCAAAGATCATCTATTATTAGACTGTGTTTAAAAATGGCACTTAGGCATAAGTTAAAGTTGAAAAATGCATAGTAAACCAGTCTCTGACATTAAAATGTTGCTTGAATAACTGACTCATTCAGATAAGGGTTCAACATTGTCAAACAATTTTTGTGCAACCTTATAAAAAAATCTGGAAAAGTGGAGGGCTTTATTAATCTTACTAAGAAAAAGTAGTTTTCATGCCAATGTCAAAAACAAATCACCTAATGAAAACAGAGTGCAATGTCTCCAAACAAGACAGAGTACCTTTTAAAATTTTATTTACAGCTATGCAGTAAAAGCCTGCACAAATGTATCGAGTGCAGGTAAAATCTTTGTTGTGCACCCAATTATAATTCTACTTAAGCACCTTGGAGAAAAAACCTGAATTTCATCTATACTCAAGAGACATTTTCATTTTATTAATGCTAAGTAAGTACAGTCAGTAAAACCTGTCTTGAGAGACCACTGCTATGAGAGACCAGAATCACCATGCACTGATTTATGGATTATATAGTGTTAGGACCCGTTATGAGACACCACCTGTCTTGAGAGACAATTATTTTTTAGCAGAAGGAGTGGTCTTTCAAGACAGGTTCTACTGTACAAGGAAACATTGCTATAAAAAATTCATATCATAAATTCATATAACATGGTCAGGGTGTGGCTTCCAAATATGCATGAACCTATCCCAAATTACTTTTTAATTAGTGCAAAGTTTTGATTTGTTAATCTGTTGAGATGTGTGCATTATTGTATCAATCAACCAACAGTTGAAAATCAATATTTCTTTGAAACAATAAAAATTCTATCTGCAATGTTTTTCCCTAAATAAGTGGTATGAGATATTTCTAAGTCTGTGTAAGTTAATCAGCAATGAAAGAAGTATTTTGATCTGAATGGGATCTAGCTGAGAAAATTTCAGAGATCTGAAATATGTAGATACCATTTAGTGATCTAAGCAGATGCAGTCTTTACATTATGTTCTTGGATGCCCAAAATTTTGCATCCACTACCTTGCAAAAATCCAGCCGTCCCAAGCCAATGAGCATACAAGACATCCACCTGAGAAGTATAAGTGTAATTATTGCTATTTTAAGTGGCAAAAAAGTGTAATTTGTAGGTAAAAAGTGTAATCTCTATATTATATGCCAGAATTACAGCATGTATGAATATAAGATTCAGTTTTACGACTAACCTGGTTATGCAGCTGGTCTAAATTCTTGTCACAAAGGGCAAAATCCATATGGATTAGAACCAGAATACAAACACAAAATATACTGAAAAATTATTTTTATTCAGTATTCATTATTCTCCATGTGTAAATTTTGCTGGATAATTGTGAACTAGAAATCTTCATTCATGAGGTCAGGTGCCCAGACTGCATTACATTACTCTTGCATACTTTTTTAAAGGTTATAAAGCAGTTAATATATGTTGTTTTTTCTGATCTGACATGTTTTGAAGTTTAAAATTTGAAAAGATCAATCTGCTCTAACACTTTCCATCATATAACATCAACAAATCACACCATAAAGCTTTTCACTTAACATCTGGTGCCATTTTCTTTACAGTACAGGCTGGTTGACAACTAGCTTATATGACATTTTTAGCCCAATATGCTGGCTGCATACTGTATCAGAGAGTTAGCCATCCAGAACAACACAAAACTTGCTGGTGTCCAGAAAACTGGCCATGTAGAGGATGTGGCTGCCGATGAGCGCTATATAAGAGACCATTGTATTCCATACTGGATCAAAGCTGAACAAAAAATGTTGCTTCCAGAGTTCTTTCAAGGTTTCAATCAAACATAAGATCACCTCATTTTTGTTATGTATATCTGATTTAATTCATATTTATTTTAATTTAACTGTTTGTCAGTTGTAAATTTTTTATTCTATTATATGCTATTATAATGTAAATTTATTCACTAGAGATGATACTTTTTCAGAAACGGGGCCCTGAGTGGCCGAGTGATCTAAAGCGCTCTCCATTACGGATCACTGCCATCTCACCTATGTCTGCATGGGTTCGAGTCTCAGATTCGGCTAATGTGGGTATGTGAGAAAGCTTGCCAGTAGCTTCTCGTGGGTCGGTGGTTCTTTCTGGGTTCTTCCTCCACCATTAATACTGGCCGCCATGTATAGCCTATCGTGTGCTGAAAAATGGCATTAAACCCTACAACAACAACCACAATTTTCAGAAAATTGTTTGACCTTGACTTAGTTTATAAACACTGTTGATCTAAATTCTGACCTTGTTTCAGAACTTGTAGCTACCTTCGTAAACAAGTTCTATTTTATTTTAAAATGATTGGTTGTTTCCAAGGTCATGATGGGACTACATGATTTAAGATGTAAACAAATTTTTTTATTTGTTATTTTTTGGAGTAAAATGATTGGTTGTCGTCAGGGTCATTTTTGGTGTAAACACGATCACGTGACCCCCCCCCCTTTCGACTTCGCAATCCCAGTTTTTTTTTATTACACACACTTGTTAGTTTTAATAGAGATGCTTTGAGAGAGATTTCTCAGTTTGGGGCTTTTTATACTGATGTCAAGTTATTTTGTTGTAGCCAGATTTTAAGTTATAATTTTCTTCAGATCAGTTGGATTTCAAAAAGGATTAATTCTTTTTTCTCTGGAAATATTTTGAGGAGTGCTCACACAGAAATTTTGGAAAGACATTGCTTACCAGTTTAATTTGGATTTCCAACAACAGAGTGCCATTATATGTATTTCTACAAGGAACAGTAGATAAGCACAGTACTGACTACAGCATATGTCATCGTCATCCATCTTGGATTTCCATCAGGATTCAAACTTTAAATTATTAGAAAATTTATTACTAGGACTTCTGCAATTTCATTCATGGATTGTTCTTAGATTATTTTTGGATTTCAATCTTAAAACCGTAAGTTCTCCTTTTTTTATTTTTTACAGAATTTTTCAAGGAAAAGGAATTATTTGTTAAATTTTTTTAAAGCTTGTTGTTTTCACTCTTTCTGTGTTACTCTTTATTCGAGCCTAAACACGTAACATTATTATGCGCAGATCTTGTTCATTGAACTCATCCCAGATTTTAATGATTTGAATCCATATTTCAGGCCTGACTGAAATCAGATCATAAAATGGACTAAAGAGTGGCAACAAACAGTTGTTGATGGATGGACAATGGATGACTTACGATGGACAACATATAATGTATGCATGACCACAGCAAAACCTCGCTTGGCTATTTGGCCAGATGAGCTAAAATTGTTTGTAGTTGCATAAAAGTACAATCAGGTCATCAACATACAAATACAAACAAGTCTATCAGATTGTATTTGTCTATTGCAAGTGGTTTTTGCCTAATCAAGATAACAGTTTCTGACATAAATTTTGAATATTTTCTATGGGACAGATTTACCAATAGTAGTGCCAGAAGACAGGATAGCTGGATACCAGGTACATTCTCTGACCGGAGTCAGAAGAAAAAGTCTCACTTTCAAAGGCAAAAACATGAAGGTCCTGAAAAATAAAAAGGTGAACACAGCACTTATTTCAAAATTATCTTCTTGATAGTATGACATCAACCTTTAATGGACTTCAGTACTAAACTATAAGCATGAAGTCAAGACATCAAAGTTTAATGGCCTTCAATACTAAGCCATAAGCATAAAACAAAGACAACAGCATTTAATGGACTTCAATACTAAACCATAGGCATACAATAAAGTGAAGCATATGATTAGTTCTGACTAAAATAAGCTTGCTGTATTCATTCTAAAAATTCACTTTGTAATTGACATGAGGATTGCTAAAGCACTCAAAAAACAATGGCTAAAAGAGACAAAGATCTGACATGATTCCAATGTAGCTCATTAATCAATGAAGAAAAATTAATTTCTTCCAGTTTCATTAAGAGATAATCATTAATATATCATGCTGATGCCCCACCTCCACCCAAACACACTAATGCCTACAAGTGTGCTATGGACCTAATTAAAAAATCCAAACAATTATAAGAAAACAGCATATATGCCATATTTCCAGACAGCATTGGGTGTTTTCAAAGACTCAAAACACACATTTCGAGGTACTAAGGTGAGTTAGTGCATATGACCAAAAAACCATTATTGTTGTCAAATGAGCATTACTTATGTTTTCAAATAAACTTACAGAAGATTACTGAAAATTCAAAATTTGGAAAATAAAAAGAAACGTACGAACAAGTTTTCTTTGAAGCATTTAATGCACTTACAAACAAAAAATAGTTGACAGATTTAGCATTGTCCAGTACCATCACCACACACATGTGCTGACATTCACACTCAACCAGACATATTTTAAAGAGAGAAAAAATATGTTTCTGTTGGGGGGGGGGGGTGTTGAAGGTAAATGCAGGTGTCATTGGTGTTCTCTTTGCACTCAATGAAGACTAAATGGTAATGTTATTAAAACTTCCCAAAGGGATCTTTTTGAATTTTTCTCAGCATAGAAAATGATCATTTTGCATCTGTATTGCTGTTAGATAGAGTCAAATATGCTGTGTGGTGTTGCTATGTCAACAGATGTACACTCCAAAATGACTGACATTAATATGGTGTTCGCAGTACAAAAAATAAAATGTCTCCCTTTGCTGCTGAACTTTACAAAGTCAAACTCCATCCAGGTTTTCCGAAATTTAGTTTTGCTGGGCTTTTAGGAATCACAGTGTCTTATACACTACTAAAATAATTGTGTTTTGCATTTTATATTGAGTAAAATCCAAGTTCAAAGAAATGCTGCTACTTACCACAAACTTGCCAATAAACTTTAATAAAAATGACTTTAACATTCTCGTTCAAGGCAATGATGTACAGTGGAACCCCGCTATAACGCAATAATTGGGGTACAAATAAATGGATTGCATTAATAGTGGGGTTGCGTTAATGTGTGGTTTTGACGGTATTTTCCTTTTTATCAGAGAACAACTCATTGGCACATATACATGTATTCATGTCTAATGTATATCATGAATGGGGTATCAACACCGTTTACTATTGTGCCGTCCTGGGCTACGGTTCATCCATAATGCATGCAATTCCACTGAAACATTGCACACAGATTTTAAATATTCAATAATTTTGTCTCAGATCATTGTGTCTGAATTCAATGTCTAATATATAGCATGAACAGGGTATTAACACCATTTATTTCCGTCTGATATCATACCGTCAGGGCTTGCAACTAATCCATAATACATGTAATTCCATTGCAAAAATTGCATACATATTTAAACTATTCAATAGTTTTGTCAAAGATCATTATGTGTCTGAATTCAATGGGAAAAATTAACAGCAAAATTAAGTTAAGGAAGAAGCACATGTACGGTTCATTATGTTCCAGGGTCTATGAATGGTGTATGTACAAATTTCATGCTAAAATTTTCTCGTATGCATTTCCGTGTACATTTATCCATTGTTAATTTCCAATAATTAATGCTTGTATGCGTATTTGTTTGAACAACTACAGCAAGAATAATTAACAATCAATACAAGCTTTCAGCGTGCATATAACTTTTAATTCAAATTTTGTGAATATCGATAGAAATGTGTGAAAACTACTATACTAATCATTGCGCAAAGTGCAGAGTACGACTTGGCATTTGTGAACTTGCTTTTCCATAATGGTAAAATATTATTTTTTTAAAAATAGGAAATTAATAACGAGTTCATAAGCAAACATCATACACATGTAAAAACCCGAGAACTAAGTGCAGTGGTCACAGGTCACTTTTATAAATTTTTTAAAGCTGAATGCATGCACAATTTCATACCCTATCAGCTGACCAGCTAATAAAGCGGACATTATTTACTGGTCAACTGACTGCGTCTGATAACAATGCAAAGCCCAGCAAACATGTTGACAGTTTTCATTTTTTGATGTTTATTAAATTGTAAGAATCTTTTATCAACCACCGCGTTGTCTGCTTCTTGGTTGAGTATGCAGTTAAAGAAGAAACACATGTTGGCTATTGTTTGAGCAATGATTGTATACAGAATTAATTGAAGATAATCACAAAGATGACTTAATGGCTTTACTCATGAATCAGTAATAAGTAACACTTCTGGTAATGTTTATTTTGGCACAACACTTCAAGAACCTGGTGAAAATGTTAAATTTCAGAAGCCATGCCACAATCATATTATATTTGAATTCATATGTGAACTCTTCCCCAAAATGAAACAAACATTTTACACACTATTCCTCATAATTTTAAAAAAATATATTTTTCCAGGTACAAGCAAAATACACGTACATATATTTCAAATTTCAGGAACCATGCCACAATCATATTATATTCAAATTCATATCCGATCTTTTCCCCAAAATGTTAATACATTTTTTATACACTATTTCATGTACTTTTAACAAAAAATACTTTTCATGCATGAATGAATATATAAAATTTCATAAGTAGCACCACAACCATGTTATATGTCAATTCGCGTTATCATGGGGCATATTATAGTGAGGTCTCACTGTATAATAACTTGTTCTTCAACATATATCTCTCTCATTGTACCTAACTTCATATAAACTGGGTTGTTCCACTTAACTTTAGCAAATTAGTCTAATGGGCTCCCCCATCGCAGTCTTTAAAGGATTTAAGACACCTTCACCATAGATATTCTCAGCCAATTAAGTAATCTGTAAAATGGTGGTTGTTATGTATGATTTTATATGGGTTATAAGCAAGAATGCTAACTTGTTCTTACAGATTACCTACTAGGGACATACAGAGTGGTGGTAAAAACATGGTTTTTTTCTTTCTCAGAACATGATAGTGAGCAAAAAATTGTTTTTCAAGTGACATGTTATGGCAGGTATGCAATGCCATGTTTACAATTGAGACCAACACATAAATGGGGGCATCAACCAGCAATTCTAGCTCATAATGGCTCCACAGACTAAACTTGGGACTAAATAGATCTAAAGCAAATGTGCTAACTAATAATAATAATAATAATAATAATAAAGACTTTATTTAGAGAAGGTAACTCAATTAGTTACAGAACTAATCTACCTTAAGGCCTTCTATCTGTTATGTACAATATATACAATATATACAACATGATGTGAAGAGTCTGGCTTGACACTAAATAATTAAGTAATTTTAAAATTCAAAGTATCAAGCCTGGAACACATGCACAGGCATCAGTGAAAACACAAAATATCATCCCGCATTGAACAATTCAGCTATGAAAATGGTGCAAAATTACAGAAAAGCAGGCAGTATTTTTTGTACTAGAACTGTTCAATTTTCTAAAGATTTCATCCATTTAAGACACTGATTATGAAAAGATGAAATACCAGGAGCCTGCCTTATGTCACTGGGAATGTTGTTCCATACCAGTGGACGAGTATATTGAAAACTTTTTTTTTAAACAATTCCTTCTTTGGCCTTGGTTTATTGTAATTTTTACTTCTTATAGACCTTAAATCTGGAGTACCATCAACATCTCTTTGGTGAGAGATATTGCTTAGATGGACAGGAATGGCTTTTCTGGATACTTTATACATCAATTTGGCCTTTCTAAGAAATATTCTTTCATGCGTTGTTAAAACCTTTATATTATTTATTGCATCCTGAAAATTGTCTATGCTTTGATCTAGAATTAAATGGTAAGCCCTCTTTTGGAGTCTTAAAATTGTTGTTATGTTTAAATTAAAGGTATTACCCCAAATTACATTACAGTAGTCCAGATATGGCCGATATAACTTTTATAAAAGATGACCCTACACTAAAGAGGAATGTATGTTTTGATTTTCCTCAGTAGCCAAAGATAAGAATTAACCTTTTTTGAAATATGTTTAACATGAATAGACCAAGTAAGATTGTTATCCACAAATACACCAAGAATTCTATCTTGAGAGGTCATATTGAGGCTCACGTTATCAAACAGAACCTGGACTTTGTCGCAATCTAGCCTTGCTCGTTTTTGTTGTGTGTAACTAGTAGGGTTTTCGTTTTTTCTGTATTTATGATCACACTGTTTTCCTTGCACCATACTTTAAGTCTGTTGAGAGCATCTTGTAAGTTATTTTCAAGTACCCTTTCGGTTTTACCAATCTCAGACAGTATAGTATCATCTGCATAGAGGTCAGTGGAAGAAATTGAAGTTCCAATCTTAAGAAGCAAATCGTTGATAAATAGAATGAATAACAGATGTCCAAGGATAGAGCCTTGTGGTACTCCACAATTAATATTTTTACTTTCAGAAAGTTGACCATTTAAAGATGCTTTCTGCACTCTATCGGTTAAGTAAGAAATAAACCAGATTAGGGAGTTTTCACTGCATTGATAGAATTTTAGTTTTTCAAGCAAAATTTCATGGTCTACAAGCTCAAAAGCTTTATGAAAATCAACCATAATAGTGCCTACCATTTCTCCTTGATCTAACGCTTTCAGCCATTTATCAATCAAAGATACAAGTGCAGTTTCACAGGAGTGATTCTGGTGAAAGCCAGACTGATTATCATAAATAAGATCATAAGTGTTTAAATAGTTGAGAAAAGAATCATGTACATGTTTTTCTAGTAATTTGGAGAGACAAGGAAGGATAGAGATAGGTCTGTAGTTATTTACATCATCTTTTTTTCCTGCTTTATGCAATGGTATAACCTTGGCAGTTTTCCATGTTTGTGGAAATTTATTAGACCCAATACTTTCATTGCAAATAAAAGCTACACACTCTACAATTGCAGGTGCAGCTATCTTTAGTAGCCTTGGTCCAACCATATCAAGTCTTGTAGCTTTACAATCATCCATTTTTTTAAATATATTTCAACACACAAATTCAGGACTCATTTCAGGAATTTCAAACTTTATATTGTTTGGTAGTATTTTTAGCACAGAAATGTTTGAGTTCCAGATGATCAGATGAAGTTTTTCAGCAATCTGAACAAAAACATTGTTAAAAATATTTGAGATGCCAGTTGGATTATCATTATAAATGTCCTCACGACTGAGGGATAAAATTTCAGCTTTACTCTTACATCTGCCTGCGGGGCCCCGAGTGGCCGAGTGGTCTAAAGCACTCTCCGTTATGGATCACTGCCATCTCACCTCTGTCTGCGTGGGTCTGAGTCTAGGATTCGGCCAATGTGGGTATGTGAGAAAGCTTGCCAGTAGCTTCTCGTGGGTTGGTGGCTATTCCCAGGGGGTTTCTGGGTTCTTCCTCCACCACTAATACTGGCTGCCATACATAGCCTATCGTGTGCTGAAAAATGGCGTTAAAGCCCACAACAACAACAACAACAACAACATCTGCCTGCACCAAACCCTGTAACAACTTTCCAGATAGCTTTGGGATTATTTTGTATTTTGGTTTTCATCAAGCACTTATTTATAGTGCGCTTGTTTGGCTTGATGTATCATTTTATTAACCTTATTCCTCCAAACTCTATATTCAGTTTGATTTCCTACTGATTTTAGTTGGTCTCTTTGCTTGATTGCTTCTAAAATTTCTGGGGAGAACCAGCCTGGTGCATGTTCACTATACTGATGAACAGATCTGTCCAACAATATCATCAATATCTTTAAAGATCTGGACTGTATTCCACGGAATCTGTTTCAGATCTTCTAGGAATTTAACAGTATCAAAGTTTTGAAAGGATCTGTAAGTAATGGATTTATGAATATTACTTTTGTTGATTTGTCATTGACTTGACATGTTAGAAAAATTGCAAAGTGGTCACTTATACCAATCTTTGGAACAATTACTTCCAAAACATTTTCTTTTGTATTAGTATAAATGTGATCTACAAGTGTTTTAGAGGTAGATGTTACTCTGGTGGGTTCATTTACTAGTTGCTCCATACCTAATGAAGCAATAAAATTCATCCAATTCACTTTTATTTGATCATTGAGAAGGTCTCTATTTATATCGCCTAGAATGTAAATTTCTTTCTCTTCATTTGAAATTTTATCTACTTGAAGTTCAAAATATTCACACCAATCAGCATGTCATGATGGGGGTCTGTACACAAAACCTACTAAATAGGGCTTAGCTTTTTCTGGAGAGATCTGTAGCCAAATGGATTCTATTTCCTGTATTTCTAGGTCTTCCTGTCTTTTACAAATAGTACCAGTTCTAACATACACAAGGAACCCACCACCGCCTGTTTTCCTATCCTTTCGATACATGTAACAGAAGCAACAAGTGCTGCTATTCATACTCTCCTTATATGTACCACAAGCATTTTATCATTTCTTGGGTGGTCACTGCCTGGATTATACTGGTAGCAGTCCTTATTACTTATCTTAACACTTTTGAGAATAATTCACCAGACAATACCTATGTGACTCTCACCTTTGCAGTTCTGCGAGCATGTTTGAAGGCATCCTTTTGCCTAAAAAATATCTCCCAACTGCCTGTGGGTCCAAGAATTCTGAAATTTAAAAAAAGTTTATGATATATTTTAATGTTATGTTCCATGAAATTGACTATGATGCAATACTTTAATCAATGCTGCTTCTAAAAACAAATAAAATTGAAAGTATTATTCTTAATGAAAATTTGTTTTCTGCTTTATCTTACTGAGGAAAAAATAAATGTAAAAAAAATAGGTGCAGCCATAAATCTGTTTTGGAGAGTACTGCCTTATTAAAACATACAAAAGTTATCATCTGCCTACAAGATGTAATAATTACTTCAGGTTTGGTCAAAAACATTTTTTTGCATCATGGCACTACACACACACACACTCCTCCATGTACATTTAGATGAAACAGCACTTAAACAAGAAGAGTGTACAATCATGTTAAAATATAAAAGAAATATTTAAAAGGACATTATCCTTCTCAAAATATAGATGTCCCAACTTAATTTGCAACTATTTTTATATGGATTTTGTCAGATATTTAACACATTTTAAAAATCAACCATGAAAAGAGCCACTGATTTTACTTCAAATTAAACATCAAATGTCATTTTAAAATATCAATGAACATAAACATATTAAGTACAGGAAGAGTTTGAATTTTTTAACTATTACTTTTAAAAAGTTAACAAATGAGTACAAATCAATAATGGCAAAGTAAAGTTACTTAATTCAAAGGACTTCACATGTAATTAGATTTTACTGCACTGCTTGTGACCACAAATTTGATAGCTAAGGTTTACTGTAATTTGTGACCATCTGGTGGCTAAAATGTACCGTAAATTTTAACCATAATTATAGAGCTAAAATTGAACCCTACTGAAAATGTAAAGGCTTTTACAGGATATAAACAAAGTAATTTGCATATCTTCATTTACTGACGTGCCTGTGGTGGTAATTTGTTGGTATTTTCGCTGCCTTGTGTCTTTTAACAGTTTCTTCAACCACCTTTTCTATTGACTTTCTTTTTCTGAAATTAAATCATGGTACCTGTATTATCGAAACAAATGGCTATTCACATACAAATGACAGCAGCATAAACTCAAAGACGACAGATCTGTAAGGTTTAAAAATCATTTGTTCCTTCAACAGTGCAACATTTATTTACATTCATGTTAAAAATAGTCACACCTGTCACCCATGGGAAAAGGCAAAACTGGCTTTGATTACTGTTGAGCTCTGCACACAGGTTCAACTTTCTTCAAGTTAGTTTTTCTTTAAAAACAAATACAGAGCAATGGATATCATTATCATTTGTATTATTATTATTATTAGTAGTAGTATTAAGTTACCAAGATTGCTTCAATATTTAACAAAATAAAATATGAGTCCATGTTCTATTTCAAATTTATGTTCCACACAAGATTGCTGTATTATGCTCACCTTAATCCATCCTAGAAAAGAAATCATCACTAAAGGTGTCAACAGGTACTCAGGTACCCGCCCATTCATAATTACCCGGGTAATAAAATTAGCTATAGGGTACCTGGTTTCCAAGTTCAAATAAAAATTATATCTGGCAAAGTCAGAAGCGAGCGAGATACAGAATAACGAGTACAATTCGTGGCTTGTGTCACTGATCCATCATAGACCTCCGTCTTCTCATCTTGTATTTTCAACGTGTGTGACCATTTGGCCATGTACATCAAACGGTCTCCTTATTTTCTTTTTATAGTAACTATATGACATGATTCCAAGAAATTAGATGGGCTTCTTGAATTTGAAACCATGTGCCACAGATTAATTATAATCTGATAAACACTCAAGTCACAGACCAGTCTATATTGAAAAAACATGGCACCAAATATTAATTGAAACAGGCTTTATTAATGTAATGTGTGGATGTTATAGGACTAAAAATGATAGAGGAGAGAGATTTTGTTAAACTGAAGAACAAGTTGCATCAGGAAAAGGACAAATCAATAGTGCTTTACAAATTTTGAAACAGGAATTCAACAGTGATGTAATATAGCATTCAGAATTTGTATACTTAACTTTAAGTTAAACATGTGATGTAGACTAGTTAAAGTGAATCTTATGTATAAATAAATTTATCATTTTGTTGTGTGTCTGTATTCTCATAATATTACTGATATATATGGAATTTGCTGATTTGTGACAAGAATTTTAACTAACTGCAGATCCAGGCAAGTAGCAAAAATAAATGTATATTTTTGATACGATTTTCTGTACTTATGGCATGTAATCTATAGATTGTGCCTTCTGCCACTTATATTAGTAATAATTATGCTTATTCCTCTTGGGGGATTGACATGTATGAACTTACAACAAAGCAGTTCAGGTTCATATGTAATATAATTTCCCTTTGATCAGGTACCCAGGTAGCCAATCATTAGGATCTATGGGTACCCACGTGACTTTTTCTTGGCATCTTTAACCATCAGACTTAAAATACCTTATTTATTCTAATAGATGCCCCAGGGGCAGTGCAATGGGGGCATTGAATACCATATATCACTGTCTGACTGAAAATGATCATAAATTAAGTTGTTTTGATTTTTCCAAACAGTCATTGGATTACTCATGTACTGTTTTAATTATTTGGACACACACACATGGATATATACATATCTATACACGTCAGTAAGATAGGAATATATCTTTTTTGTAGAAAAAATGTGGGATTCTATTAGAATAGCTATGGTAATCACCAATCATAATCTGTTTTGTACACCATGACAAAGCAATATCTTCACTACTGACTGACAGTTGCATATGACTTTAAAAACATAGGGCTCTTTGGTTGACCAACTGGTACAAGTTTCACATGGAAATAGCTGTTAATGTTTTAAAATGCCAGGATTAGACAGTTGCTCAACTTGCCAAAAACAAAAGACAACTTATGTGAAAAGTCTGTGATGTAGGGAATCAAAAGAAGCCTTATATAGCTATTCTTTGAGATATATGAATCGAAATTTCACCTGTCTTTACAGCAGTGTTTCTCAAACTTTTTTGTCTTGCGGCGCACCAAAAAGATCTAAAAATTTTCACGGTACACCTGAAAAGATTTAACAATTTTTGTGGTGAAGAACTTATTTATTTTTACATAGATATTTAATTTTAAATTTAATGTGAAGGATGTGCCTGCTTTCGAAAGCAAATCAGATTGAAGTGAGGCTTCAAAGTCGACAAACAAGCACGCATTTCATAATTAGAGCGATCGAGTTCTCCCAAAATCTTGCACAAGTCTCGCGTTATGAAAGGAACCAGTGAATGACAGACTGACAGAGATTGCATTTTTATATATGTCACTTTTTTAACTTTTGCAACATTGATTTACCATCTAATTTTTTCGATATGTTCAAGGTTTCAAAACGTTATCAATTTTAAATATTTTTCAAAACTCCCACGGCACACCTGCAAATCTCTCACGGCACACAGTTTGAGAATCACTGCTTTAGAGGCAAGTTCCCATGGCCCTGATGTTACTAGTTTATTAAACTGAACATCTCATCTTCCATTTCATGATAGCAGTAACTTGGCTAGGTACTTCTTATTCACCATTTCACATCTGAGTTATTTTGTTTCATGATGATGATTGATCCCTGTGATGTGTTTATATTCTTTTGTTACATAACAAACACTAGGACTCTGAACTAAAATCCTGTGAAGTAAAAAGAGGACAAATTATGCAAATACACACATACATATACATATATATATATATATATATATATATATATATATATATATATATATATCCAATACTAATAAATTATCTACATATACCCAAATATGGCCCAAACATAGCCGTTTTGTGATTAAATACACTGATACAGTGTGTTAGATATTGGCTTCCCTGTGAAGTTATTTCACATTTCACAAGTATATATATATAAACATCAATTTTGTTAAATGATTATCATTATTTTTCTTCTATTTTAATTTATCAATAATCAGGAGTCATTCTAGACTCATAATTTTGGGTGTCACAGGATGAAGCCTAGTTGAGATTGGACTTAATATAGTAATAGTAATAATAATAATAATGAGGACTTTGTATAGCACCTAATCTTTAGAAGCTATAAGCGCTTGACAACAGTAGACAACACCTATAAGACAAAAAACATAATAATATTATTGCAAAAACAAACACCATGAAATTAGAAAAACATTAAAAAAATTAAAAAAAACATGCTGAGAATATTTCAAGTAGGAAACATTATTAGGTCTTTAAGTTTGTCCTTGCAGTCAAAATAAGTGAGTTTTGAGAGCCCTCTTGAATGTGATCACTGTGTCTTTGTGTCTAAGTTCAGTGGGCAATTCATTCCATGTTGCTGGGCCCTGGTATGCAAAAGAACGCTGTCCATATGACTTTGTTTTCATAGTGGGAATAATGAGTATACAATTGTCAGAAGAGGAGCGTAAGTATCTTGCTGGTGTGTACACATGGGTGAGATCGGATAGGTATGTTGGACTAGAGTCCAACAGTGAAACATAGCACAGAGAACAAATTTTGTGTTTGATTCAAACCTAGCAAAGATACTAAACACAATTTTGTGAATGAGATGTTTTTTATAATGTAACTGAATGATGAATGAATCTGACACCTTGTGTGTATAAAGACCAACAATGGCTATAAGAAAATGATCTATCACCAGGGATGATCAATGTATAACAAATATAAACAAATATGAACAATGTATGATTCATCAACAAGTTAGACATATGTATAATTGATGTTCAAACATTGCAATATTGAATCACACAGACATGTCTGACTTTCTAGAAAAGTTAGAATAAATTCATAGACATTCAAGAACTTTATCACATAGAAAGGATATCAATAAAGAACACCTTTTCACACTGCACATACCTCTACAGCTTAAGATTACTTCTGTTAAGGTGGACAGCTTCCTGATAAAACTCATCTGTATTGTGATAATACAGTGAGAATTTACTCTATAGGTTCTCTGGTTATGGTCAAAACCATGACCAGGGAACACAAGGTAAATAGGTTTCCCACTGCATGTACTTTGTGCATGCAGCAGTGGGTGAATTTTACTAAAGCTAAAAATGTACCACTCTTTGGTACATGTAATTCAGCATGAAGCAATGAATCCCATGTACATTTTCATTCATATATAATGCATAAACACACAATTCCATGACAATGGGTGAAGTAACTTCTCCCTCTAGTGCAAATAGGGCAAAGTGATATGAAAACATAAAAGATCTAGCTGTCAACTTTTTTATTGGTACATATGCTTTGCAAAAACTGACATTTAATGGGTCTGAAAAGTAAAAGTACTATAAAAAAAATAAAGGATCATGTGTTATAAAAGTATTAAAAGCTTTCTATCCTGAATTTTAAAAAAATGCTGCATAACTTTGCAGTTGTTGTTGTTTCAGGATTTTCAGTGCAAGATACATGGTAGTCAGTATAACTGGTGGAGAAAGAGTTCCAGGTTAGCCCCAGTAAGAACCACCAACTCATGGGAAGGTACTGGCTATTCACATACCCACACTGGCCGAGCCCAAGACTCAAAACAGGGAGGAAAGAAGAGATTATAATGATCAGTAAACACAAACATTTTAGACAACTTGGCCACCTGGGGCCCCTTTATAACTTTGTAAATAGCACATTAGATGGTAACCTTACAAATATGTAGCTTTCCCTAACATAGGTGCCCAAAGCCACATCAGCTCATAGCACTATGTTGTTAGGTTGAATATTAAACGAACTCATTAATGTCTTCATAATGTTTAGTGTGTTTCAATGGTTATATACATAATATCTGCATTTTTGTATAGGTTTGAGTTATATGGGTATAGTGTAAATTTTGGGTCATATTTTGGACAGTATTTAGGTATATTTGGACAGTTTTATATATAAAATCTTGATGTATTTGGGTGAAACCTGGCCACAGACCACAAATATTCAACAATAAGAATTATTCTAATGGAAGACATTCAAGATCTTAGTCTTTACCTGATGTTATGACTACCATAAAAATTCTGTATGGTAAACATGGTCTTTTCTTCTGTTCCATCCATCTTCCAGAGTATAAATAGCACAGTACATGTATACCAAATTACTGGAAGTAAAAAGACATTGATAGATAATACTGTAGTTGTACATGCAAAGTTTCTATTCATATTTCTGCATTTTCCCTCATTACAATGCTTTCTCCTGAGTGCCGTATAGTATATGACCTTACCGTGAGACTGTTTTGAAATAAATTGTGTAAGACATAAATTTACTATCACATAATAAAATGGGATCCATTACCGTACCCACCTTATAATAAGAACTGCATTATAATTAAGGGCTTTACAGTAAGGAAATGCTGTACTAGCATTGCGTATTGTTGAGGGTATATGTAGTTTTGTGTCATATACCATATATACTCACTTATAAATCAGGTCCAATTGCAAACAACAAGTACCTTGATCTGCCATCACCAGCAGATCATGGACTATGTTGTTTATTATACTGATTACTCCTTACAAACTGTTTTTTTTATATGACAGCAGATTCTATGCAGTGTTATGTATATTTGATTTAATTATATCTGATTTAATATATATTTATTTCAATTTAATTGTTTGTCAGCTTTAAACATTTTCATTTTTCATTACATGATAGTGTAATGTAAATTTATTCACTAGAGACGATACTTTTTTTTAGAAAATAGTTTGACCTTGACTGTTAGTTTATAAACACCAGGTGTTGATCTAAATCCTGACCTTGTTTCAGAATTTGTAGCAACCTTTGTAAACAAGTTCTATTTTATTTTAAAATAATTGGTTGTTTCCAAGGTCATGATGGGACCTTGTCTTTAAGATATGAACAATTTTTTTTATTTGTTATCAAGCTGAATGACTCAATAGCAAATAATGCTAAGAAAAACAAATGAGAATTTTTTGTGCAAAATTAGAGTTATTGAATCATAAAATGTAGATCAGTGACCAAATTTTGTCATGGTGGTGGTGAACTCTAAAAGCTGCATCCATACACAAAGTTGCATGCTTTTGTAGTCAACAAGAGATATCAATCTAAATGTGATGTGATGTAATTTGGATTTTTAATGTAGCTTTAACAATTTTTCAGTCATATTGCTATGATGTCTGCAATGTGGCAGTTTATAGTGATGTCTAGCACTGGGGCATCATGCCGCAGACATGTAGCATGATGTCCCACCCAGTCACATTATTGAAACCAGTCCTAACACTAACCTCTTAATGCTAAGTGCCAAGCGAGGGAGCTGTTAGTACCATTTTTGTAAGTTTTTGGTATGACTCAGTCGGGATCGAACCCACGACCTCCCGCAACCGAGGCGGAAGCTCTAACCACTAGGCCACCAGAGTAGTCAATCTAAATGTAAAACTAAAGCATGCAATAATTATCACATTATCCTGCTTTTGGTTAGATGATGTTGCAGTAATGCACATACATAAACCACTCACTCTATAACTTGTGCCTGGATAACTCACAAACACACTTATAATGTGGGGTCAGGCATGGATCCCATATGTTTGTAAACCAGAAAATACTCCCAAATATGGATTCCTATATGTTGGGTGTGAAGAAAATCATGATCAACATTAGTAAATGAAACCATCACATATCTCTTGTTTTATCATTAAAAAAGTGGTTTGTGCTGGAAAATTTGAATCAACATCATAAAATTCTCAACTTTTAGTAACAAGTCATTTTGTTAAATTTTCTTTCCAAACATTCTCAATACACTGGTAATAACAATAGTTGACAAAATTTTGATCAATGAAAATGTTACTAATGCGTAATGGTGGCAACTCTTTAATAAATAAATACCAATTAAATAAGTTTTGTCAAGTGTAATTTGTGTTGTAGTTCAATCTTTTAATTTAGTTTCAGTGTGTTCATCATAAATGCTCTTTTCTGTGATAAACTAATTAAGTGATGACCACATTTTGATCTCAGACTTGTAGAAGTAATTGTTTTACTGTTACACTCAATTAAAATTAGATCTGCTTTGTATTATCAAGTTAATTACATCTTTTGCATCAAATCAAATAAAGAAGGTGGAATAGAAGAAAAGTTAAAGGCATGCTAATTGTGTCTGCATAAGAGCTAGCAGCTCACAGGGGCTTGTATCATTGCTTACAATATCTATATGCAATACATATAAAAAATGTTATTTTATATTTAGTGCATATAAGAATTATTGGTTAAATTTAAGTAATGATACATGCCCCTGTGTAGCAGTAATGGTTGTGTTAACTCATTTCATTTGAGATGTCATTGTATATATTACTGTGCAAGTAGTTTTATACTTAAGCTACTTTAAATTAGCCGAATCATTCATAAATGTGATCAAAGTTAGCAAAGCAAGCTAATGAAACGAGTTTTTGGTGAATAAAAAGCTTTCTTTCAGACATACAGGTCAGTGTGGAAAAGCAAGTTCCAGAGTTGGTAGTGAACTTCAAATTTCCACTAAAAGATATCCTCAGTGATAAGAAGTTCACTATTACTTGCAATGAAATTAAGAGATCAGTATTTTACTAATAGAAAAATATTTTAAACAGTAAATTTAACATTGATGTGTTGTTTCATTAAATAAGTTTCTGCAAAAAATGGAATCTTCTTTGAGCAACAAAAAGCAATGACATAATACACAATGTTTATATATACATGTGGTGGTTGTTGAAACCTCCTGGAAAATGATAACAATCTTTCAAAGGTTAAGTTTCCTGAAAACTAAGGTAATTTATACAAAAAAGCAATCAACTTCATTAGAAAAAGCCCTTTTGTTGACAATTATTGCCAATAAGGTTATATACTGAGCATTTTGCCATTAAATATCACTGTTATCCCCCACCCACTTGAGGTCCCTTGGTAACTTGTGCCCTTGCTTTTAGTGTGGCCTATGTTTTTGTACCTGTAGTCCACAAGTTATCAACTGCTCAATGCATCACGGACAAAATATTCATAACGTTTATTCTGCTAAACATAACACATATCCATCAATGCCAGTACAAATTTAGTTGGCCAATTTATCAGCCAACACCATTAAAAAGGAAACTGTTCCATACTGTCTTTTCCAAATGGTGTTCATGTACTATTATTTACAAAGACTATTTGCATGACTGCCAAAAGTCACAATGCCACTTGTCTGGATAATAATAGTTATAATATGGTGTGCAAACAATTAGAATAGTCCATAAATTAGTGGGTTTCCCCAACAGCAAATGTTCTCATAATTCAATTTTATTATAACGGTCCAAATTGTTGTTTTCAAAATAGTGACATAGCATAAGCAAAGAAAAATCATTTTCCAATTTATCAATCATTGTAGTCAAGTGAAAATACGTTGGACTGCCAGGCAAAAGATCCAGGACTGAAGCAAACTCTATTATTATTATTAGCATATGCTTTTTTTAAAATCTTGCATTAAGAAACAATTATGTTACTCAGATTTATTGTGCACATCTACATAAAACAATGCAAAAAATCAAAAGTAAACAGCTGACACTACCTATGAAATCTACTACGTTAAAACTCCTAACATATTTTACCTAGCCATCTCTTTGGTGTGTGTGTGTGATTTGGATTTTTAACGTAGCTTTAACAATTTTTCAGTCATATTGCTACGATGTCTGCAGTGTGGCAGCTTAAAGTGATGTCTAGCACTGGGACATCATGCCGCAGACATGTAGCATGATGTCCCACCCAGTCACATTATCCTGACACCAGGCCGACCAGTCCTAACACTAACCTCTTAATGCTGAGTGCCAAGCGAGGCAGCTGTTAGTACCATTTTTGTAAGTCTTTGGTATGACTCGGCTGGCCATCTTTTATGAGTATAAAATATGTTCTAAATTAATAAAGTAGAAACTTCATCAATCAAGCAACACTACTGATATTTATCATCCACAAAATTCAATATTAATTCAAAAATGTACTGCTATCGAAGGTAAAGGTACATGGCACAGTACAAGTTTTAACAACTTGCAAATATGGAATTTAAAAAATAATTAGCTGCAAATATTTTGCAGATTATGTATCCCACAGCTGTTCAAATAGCTTTAAGTAAATTATAAACCAGTGGCAATGCAAACAGTCTTTCCAGATGTGATTAACAATGGTCATGTGAATAGTCTTTCCAGACCAGGTTCACAGAGGTCGTGTGAATAGTCTTTCCAGACCAGGTTCACAGAGGTCATGTGAATAGTCTTTCCAGATGAGGTTAACAATGGTCATGTGAATAATCTTTCCAGACCAGGTTCACAGTCAATATTTCCCAGTTAAGATGCATAACAATCACGTGAATTGCCTCGGCCATGTGAGAAATTAGTATATACCCCTTTCTTGTATTCTTGCAGGTTCCTTTAAGTAATGGGATTTGACTATTTCCATTCTAAACTGATATCAGCACCATCTGTTCTTTTTAGCTGTAGTATTGTTACACAGAAGTGTTTGTTCTTAACAGCAACATATTATTTCAACAATGCTTCCGTTTTTGGAAAAATATAAGAAAATAATGAATCAAAAGAAAATGGATCAAGGATATGCTTTCCCTTTATCCCAAATGCAAATGTTGTTTTTGTGGGTTTAACACCATTTTTCAGCACATGATGATACATGCAGGCCAGTATATCTGGTGGAAGAACCTGGAAAATTTCGGGAAAGAATCACTTACCCATGGGAAGCTACTGGCAAATTTTCTCATATACCCACACTGGCCGAGCCTGAGACTCAAGCCCACATGGATAAAGGTGAGTTGTTTGTGATCACCTTAGACCACTTGGCCACCCAGGCTGTACCATCCAAATGTACATCTCCTACAGCTGATACTGAAAGCCAAATCAGGCCCCACATGGCTGAATAAAGCCACTGATTTGATGATGGTTTATGCAAATATATTGACCTTGATTACACATGGCTCATTTTCATAAACATGGTAAACAAGGTCATCATACTGAAACTTTGACATAATGGAATGATGCAATCATATATGACTGGTGACTGAACTGTTGTTGTTGTTGTTGTTGTAGGGTTTAACGCCATTTTTCAGCACAAGATAGGCTATACATGGCGGCCAGTATTAATGGTGGAGGAAGAACCCGGAAATCCCCGGAAAGAACCACCGACCCTCGGTGACTGAACTGATGATATGCCAAAATATATAAATGAATTATGCCAGTAATTCATATTAATTATGAGACAATTTTTAATAAATATGTATAATGGACAAATAATTCTAATACTTAACAAGAGTGAAGTCAAGGACTGAAAATCGAAGATCAATGTTTGCAGAAAACATTATAACTTCCTTGTTGAAAGTATATAATCATTCCTTTAATAGCATGTCTATAAAAGATGGACAAATAACACCTTCAACCACACAAAGAATTGAGATGACAAAATTATGCAAAGAAAAGGTGTCCTTTGCATGATGCTTTCATTAAATAAATAAAACTGATTTTAAAATAAACTAAGGAAAATCATCATGCCTTTGGACAAACACTATACCAACATGTATGAGAACAGGAAACTGTCAACAGGTGCTAATCCTGAAGAGCTTATTAATTACAAACAGCTGATAATTGTAAATTTGGGAAAACATGGTGGACTTGCTATAGTTCAAATAAAAGCATTTACAGAAGGTGTCCACATCATTTCTTCAAAGAATAACTCAATATATAATTGTATACACTCATGTGGTTTGTTATTGTCAACATGCTCATATCATATCCTGTTTAGTCCTCCATACAGCGATTGTACAAGATTCTTGTTTTATATGACAGCAGACAGTATGTTCCATTGAATGTTGTTTATTAAAAAAAATTGTATTATTTACATTATTGAGGAGAAGCTACAGCCACATGACCGGTTGGTACGCAAGCTCAAAGTGATGGTCACCTCTTGTTGTTAGTTACCAAGTTTTTTTCCAAGTTTTTCCAGTAGTTCAGTGTGTCCACTCATGTTTCAAGATTCCGGTTAAAGATGTCACAATTTTGGGAAATTTCTACCGGATACCCATCAGTCCTAACGATCAGTTACCCGTGTACCCGATAAAATGGGAAATTGTATTAAATGTGAACCAGAACTGCTTTGTTGTAGGTTCACGCGTGCCAACCCCCAAGAGAGGTATAAGCATAATTAGTACTTATATAAGTGGCAAAAAAGTGTAATCTAAGCATAAAAAGAGCAATCTATTTATTATATGCCATAATTACCGAAAACTGTATGAAAAACATTTAATTTTGCTACTTACCTGAATCAGCAGTTACAATTTCTGTCACAAATCGACTAAATTCATGTGGATTAGTAGTTAGTACAAGAGTACTGACACAAAAGAAATTGATAATTTATTTATGCACAACATTCACTTCAACTATACTACTCAGTACAGTAACTTTTGCGAATAGTCATTAAGTCCACAAATGATGAATGTCGTATTATCCTCGACCTGCCATGGTTCGTCCCTTAACGACGGTCCGGTGCAGCATGTTTTTAAGTTTAACAAAGTCCCACTCCTCTAACATTTTTGTCATAAAACATTCAGTCACATCGATACATCTGTTGTTTTTTTTTTATAATTATCATATATGGCGCTATTTATTTTCAATTTAGACTGGTACACTACCTAGTCAAAATAGAATAAATCTGGGCCATTGAGATTAAATTTCAATAAACCCGTCTGTTTTGTTGGCACTGTTTCATGTAAAATTTATGCAGAAATTACCAGATTTACATGAGGTGAATTTTTATTAGTTTTTTTTTCTTTTTCTAATTGTATTAAATAACAAAGATTTTTTTAGCCAGAGAAAAATTTCATTCAGTATAGTTGTCCATTTCGTTCATTTTTTCCTATCGTAGAAGTGTATGTTATGGTAATAAAGGTTTTGTGTTGCCTTTGCCATGACAAAAAATGTCTTGGGTTTCCCGCTAGAAGAAGGTCCCGTAATCAAACATGAACAGCGACCCTGACTTGAACAGCTGACACTCACTCCAGGGCAACAAACGTGAGGCAAAAATAGCATTAGTTAAACCAGACATTTCTAATGTGCTTTCTTTTATTTGAATTAAAATATGTATTTAAATTTTATTTCGTTGAATATTTCTTAATCAGTATTTACTATCGCTATCTCCGCCATTGCCGGTCCCAAGCCCGGATGTAAAAGGAAGAGGCTTGGGCGTGAGGCTAGCAACCAGACCCTGTAAAACCCAACTTGCTACAAAAACGCTAACAGAAGAAAAAACCAGAAACTGAAAGCCTGATGGAGGAAGGGTCTTCTTCTGGAAGACCTATGACGCTAAGTAGTGAAATCCGCAAGCCCGCGAAAGCCATAAAGCAGACCGCCATTCTATCAAACAGGAGAATTAACATCTCCACATGGAACGTGAGGGCAATGCATGAGGCAGGAAAAACAACACAGGTAGCAGCAAAGATGAGGAACTAAAACCTATCCCTACTTGGCATTGGCGAGACAAGATGGTTTCAGTCTGGACAAAGAAGACTTATGATATGAGATATGCTACCGTATTCAGGGCATGAAGAGGATGACGTGCCTCATACTGTCGAAGCAAGTATATAATGCACTGATAGGATGGGAAGCACACTGGCCCAGAATCATCACGACAACGTTTAGGACGAAGAAGGAGAAAATAAAGATGAACGTCACAGAGTGCTACGCTCCAACAAATGACGGCGAAGAAAGATAAGGACCAGTTTTACAACAGACTACGGAACATAGTAGAGAATTTTCCAGACAAAGACATCAACATCCTCATGAGTGACTTCAATGCCAAAGCTGGGTCAGACAACACAGGGTACGAACAAACTTTGAGGATCCGCGGCCTTGTAGAGATGAAAGAAATTGGAGAGATTCGCAGACCTTTGTGCACTGAACAACCTGGCCATCGGGGGTACCATCTTTCCCCACAAGAGAATCCAAAAGAACACATGGATATCACCAGACCATGTGATAAAAAATCAGATTGACCACATCTGCATAGCCATGAAGTTCAGAAGATCCTTGCAAGATGTGAGGGTGAAGAGGGAAGCAGATGTGGCATCTCAACACCGCTTAGTTGTCGCAAGGTTGAAAATTAAACTTAAGGCTGAAACTTAAGCTGAAGCAGAACTGGATGGGCACAAAAGAGAAGAAAAGAAAGTATAACATCAGCCTGTTGAAAGATGCAAAAATTTAAGAATACAGACTGACGTTTAACAACAAGTACCAATTCCTACAAGAGCTTTTTGAAGGTGAGGAAGACAATGCGAACAACAGATGGCTGAAAGTTAAGGAGGCAGCAAAATCAACGCCAAGAAGCATTGGGCAACATGAAGCACCAAAAGAAAGAATGGATTTCAGCCGAAACATTGTGTAAAATCCAGGAGCGGAAACAGAAGAAACCAACAGTAAATAACAGTAGGACAAGAGCTACGAAAATAAAGGTACAACAAGAGTACACTGACGCACACAGAGAAGTGAAAAGAAGCATCAAGACAGACATGAGAAACTACGTTAAATGACTGGCAGCAGAGGCAGAAGAAGCGGCTGGAGGTGGAAACATGAATAAGCTGTACGATATCACCAAGAAGTCCGGCAAGTACAGCAAAACAGAGAGACCTGTAAAAGACAAGCAGGGAAAGACCAAATCAAGTACAGAACACCAACTGAATACAATGCAGAACATTTTGAAGAACTGTTGAACAGGCCAGCACCACTAAATCCCCCAGAAATCGACCCAGCCAACGCAGATCTCCCCTTAAGCTGTGATAATCTCAGCAGAGACGAGATCAGGAAAGCCATCACGCAGATGAAGAACGGCAAGGCAGCTGGACCTGACGGCATCCTAGCAGAAGCCCTCAGAGCAGACCTAGAGGCTTCAGTGGAAATGCTATCCCCCTTTTTGAGAAGATATGGGAAGAAGAAGAAATACCGACTGACTGGAAGGAGGGATACCTCATCAAGATCCCAAGGAAAGGCGAGCTCAGCAACTGCTCCAACTACAGAGGAATCACACTCTTGTCAGTACCAGGGAAAGTTTTCAACCGGGTCCTCTTGGAGAGGATAAAGGAGGCCGTCGACTCACAGTTAAGAGACGAGCAAGCGGGCTTCCGGCAGAGCAGATCGTGTACGGACCAAATAGATACTCTTCGCATCATAGTCGAGCAATCGGTGGAGTGGAATTGTTCGATTGACATCAACTTTGTTGACTATGAAAAGGCATTCGACAGCGTGGATCGAGAGACACTCTGGAAACGTCTTCGCCACTGCGGTATCCCAACCAAGCTGGTGAACCTGATCAAGAACGCTTATAACGGAATGTCCTGCCGAGTCATTCATGCAGGACAGCACACAGACAGCTTCCTAGTGCGGACTGGCGTGAGACAAGCCTGCTTGTTGTCGCCGTTTCTCTTTCTTCTCGCTATCGACTGGATTACGAAGACGTCCACCAATGGGCAGAGAAATGGGATCCAATGGACATTGTGGAGACAACTTGAGGACCTGGACTTTGCAGATGATCTAACGCTCTTGTCCCACATTCAGCAGCAAATGCAGGACAAGACCGACATACTGTCAGCCAGATCAACAATAGTTGGCCTCAACATCCACAAAGACAAGACCAAGATCCTTAAGATCAATTATGTCAGCAGCAACCCAGTCACACTGCATGGAAGCCCCCTGGAAGAGGTGGTGTCCTTCACGTAACTGGGCAGCATTATCAACCAGCAGGGTGGCACAGACGCAGACGTCAAGGCAGGATCGGAAATGCGAGACCAGCTTTCATACAACTCAAAATCATCTGGAGCTCCAAAGAAATTTCCTTGACTACCAAGATCAGAGTGTTCAACTCCAATGTGAAGTCAGTCTTACTGTATGGAGCAGAGACCTGGATAACCACCATGTCGACCGTAAAGAGAGTTCAGACCTTCATCAATAGCTGCTTTAGAAAAATTCTTCAGATCCACTGGCCATACACCATCAGCAAACCAACCTGTGGCAGAGAACCTCCCAGCTTCCGGTAGAGGACGAGATCAAGAAGAGAAGGTGGGGTTGGAAAGGACACACCCTCCGTAAGCCGCCAACCAACATTACCAGACAGGCATTGAGGTGGAACCCTCAAGGCAACTGGAGAAGGGGCCGACCAAGAAACACCTGGCGAAGCGACCTTGTGGCTGACATCACTAAGATGGGTCATACGTGGAGTCAGATCGAGGGAATGGCACAGGACAGAAGCCTCTGGCGATCTTTTGTGGGCGGCCCATACCGCGGCAGGGGCGACGGGCAAAACTGACTGAACTGATTTACTGTCGCTGTTTATGAAAGATATTGACTCAGTTAATGTCATCAGGATCTTAAAACAAGCAGGTTTAAGTCGAGAGAAAAATGGCGCATGAACCATGGACAGGAATGAAATTAAGACAGTCAAGTTTGAAATACCAGCATTGATTGTTAAATAGGTCGCGCAAGAAAGGATTTTATTATTATATTATTATATAGTACATATATGACGAGTAAATTGTAAGAAACCAGACGAGAGCCTGTGATGATGAATAAATGCACACGACACAAGCGTCAAACTGGAATCATTATTCTGTTTCTCAATCTCAACTCGGAAAACTTTTTTTTTTTAACGGGTACTCGGTTCTTCATTTTATTGCCCGGGTTATTATCAATCTACGGTTACCCGAGTACCCGTTGGAATCTTTAACTCTGGTAGAACACAATCGCACTCGAATTAGCACCGTTTCCTTTATTTTGGGCACTATATATGCAGCGACTAAACATCAGATTTTTTCAGTTCACTTGTTAGTTTTCAGTCCACCTGTCAGCGAGCCTACCAAATGATTTTGTAATGGCGGGTCATCACAGACCATAGGATTTCATTTTTGTGGGAAATACTAGAACTATATCCAGTGTTGATATTTTTCAAAACCCCAAAGGGTATGTCTTTTCCACCTCAAAATGTCCCCAAAGTAGGGCACGTTTTCCACAGCTCAAAATCACTCCGAAGTTCGGGATGTATTTTTCAGCTCAAAGGGATCCCAAAGTTGATACCATATCAAGATCGGATGAAGTACAGGCAGCAAATACAGATAGATCGAGTTCTAAAAGCAAGCAAGCTATTTCAGAAGGAAAAGATGAGGCAGCTGATCATCCGAGGAGAACTTTGAAGTGGCGGGCCGTTACTCTGATGTTATACAATGGGACAACACCCTTGATGGATTTATCGTTCACTTCGAGATGTGTTCAATCCTAAATTCTTATTCAGAAGAAGAAAATAAACTGAATTTAGGTGTTGAACTGAGAGGTCATGCACATCAGTTGTTGGCTGAACATGAGAGAAAGTCTTGCGTCGAATTGGTTGAGGCTCTCAAACATATTCTCATCACCGAACCAGACGTAGTTATAACGAGTTCAGGTAAGGAGTAGGGTTCGCAAGAATGGAGAATCGTTAACAGGACTTACGCAAACTATACAGTGGCTTACTACTTCAGCTTGCCCGGAGGTGATAATATGTTTTGTTTGACACGGTTGTGCAGGAACAGTTCATTGATGCCCTGGACGATTCTGACATGCACTTAAAGGCACAACATAGGAGACCCACTATGATTAACGATGTGGTACAGATAGCTGTCGAGTTAGAGGCATTTCATAGAGGTGAGCTACAACGACGGGAGGGAAAAAGGCATGTCGGCACGGGAAGAAGAACAAGAGTCAGCATTCAGAGAACGAAGAGAGCAAATCTTGGAGCTGATAAGATTGGTTGCTGAGCCTAGGACTGAAGTAAGGAATACCAAGCAACTGATACCAGGCGACGGAGAAACCATGACGAACTTGTTTGTTACTGGTACGGTCAGCTAGGACATTTCAAGAAAGATTGCCTTGCTAGGAAGTTATGCAACAATAATTTGCAACCAACCCCGCAGTCAATGGGTCGCACGAGATATGACAGAATTGAAAGGCAAAGATGCATGAGGAATAAAGCAACTATCGACATGGAAAACGATCGTTGGATGCTGGCGTTGGGTTGTATGTAGCAGGCACAATTGAAGGAACCGGTGTCAATCTCCTGATTGATACTGGTGCTACTGTAACTATCATACTGGGAAAAAAGTCTAAACCTGATTTCTGTGAGATTTATCGGTTAATGGGGAGGCACATTTTGAAATAAGCCGATATGGGGTTCATCGACAAAAACAAAAAAAAAAAGCTGGCTGCTGACATGCGGCAGATGCAATTCATGGACGAGACATTACTTAAGTTTAACTCATGTCGACTCGATGTTAACAAGATTCGCCTTTTCATCGGAAAAGAGAATTTAAAGGACACGTAGAATGCGCCAGAATAATTTTCACTTAACAGTAAACAGGGATGCATGAAATGATCGTTCCAAGAAAATTTGACAAGCTGTCATATTAACAGTGCTGAATGGTAGAACAGTATCGAAGTTTGGAGAACGCCAGAGTATAATAGTTTCAAGGGCGCTAGTCAGAGCCAGGGAACAGAATCTGCCAGTATGGATACTGAATGCAGTTACAGATAACCAGACGCTCCATGATGGGGCAAATATTGGTGTCTTAGAAGTAGTCGAAAAAGTCATCGACTTGGAGGAAAGTGAGACCGTTTATTGTCTTTAAAATAAGGAGTTTCAGCTTGGAGTACCGATTCATTTGGAAGAACTGGCTCAGGAATCAAAATAATCACTCTCTCAAGAACAGGCAAGAAAGGTGGATAGGTTTCTATGCGGTTATCAGTCACTCTTTGCTGTATATGGTGTTGATCTTGGAAGAACTACAAAAGCTTGACACAAAACTGAAACAGGAAGATCTAGACCAATAAAACTACCCCTAGAAAGAGTTCAGATTAACGCCAGGCACGAATTTGAGAAGCATATGAACAATATGTTGAAGAAAGGAATTATTTCACCATGTTCCAATTCATGGTCATCGCCAGTTGTTTCAGTAAAGAGAAAGAATGGCACAACGATGTTCTGTGTTGACTACCGTGCCTTGAACGAAGTAACTGCGAAAGATGCATACCCTCTACCATGGATGGACGATTCACTTGATTCGCTATCAGGAGTAACTTGGTTCTCAACCTTAAACCGCAGGAGTGGATACTGGCAGGTAGAAAAAGGAGCCAGAGGATCTTAGAAAATGACATTCACGACTAGGCGTGGTTCATACGAGATCAAAGTTATGCCGTTCAGGCTCTGTTATGCACCCCGGATCTTCGAAAGACTTATGGAGACAGTTCTGGAGGTGCTGCCGTGGCAGATTTGTTTGGTGTACTTCGAGGACATAATGGAAGAGGCGGTGGATCATCTGCAACAGGTCTCTGACAGGTTGCTTGAAGCGTGTCTGAAGCTTAAGAAATGTCATTTGTTCACAAAAGAAGTCAAGTACCTGGGACATACGGTATCGATGGATGGGATACGTCAGGATCCAGAGAAGGTGTCCGCCATTGTCGACTGCAGAAATCCAGACAGAACTTTGCAGCTTCTTAGAAACATGCTCATACTATAGCCAATTTATAAAGACATTTGTTGATATTTCAGTTAGCATACACATACTGACAGAAAAAGGGAGACCTTATGTCTGAACTGCGAAATGTCAGTCTTCTTTCAACAAGTTGAAGAGGTGATTGATGATGGGCCATATACTAGCATTTCCAGACCCAGGAAAGACCTTCATTCTTGACAGACACAAGAGAGAGTGGACTTGGAGCAGTCCTGTTGCAAGTTCAAAACGGATGCGAGAGGGTTGTAGCATATGCTGGCCGATCGCTAATAAAAGCTGAGAGAAGATACTGGATGACAAAAAAAGAGCTACTAACGGTCGTATTCTTTGTGAAATACTTCAAGCATTACCTGTATGGAACATGTCTCTTGATTAGGACAGACCACAGCTTCCTGAGGTGGTTATTGCATTTCAAGAACCTGGAAGGACAACTCGTAAGATGGATTGAAGTCCTGTCCCAGTATAGTTTGAGATTCAACATTGTCCCGGAAAATTGCATTATATTCAGACATCTTGTGGTAGCGACGAATTTATCAGAGATGTCGCAATTGTAATAAGATGGGTTGAAAGCAAGTAACAACCACCATGGAAAGATATGGCGTATTGATGAAAAGCCTCTGGGTTCAGTGATACCAGCTAAGGATAAAGAAAACCATACTCTGTCACAGAAGGGAGTAACATGATGGTGGGTGGAGAAATTAACATGCAAGCTATTGTTCCACAAGAAAAGAGAAATGGCTCAGATTCGAGCAGTGGATGACACCTTGGCATCAGGAAAACTCTATCGAAGATCAGAACAGGATAGTACTGGGTTTGACTTCAGAAAGATGTGCGAATATGGTGCCAGAAATGTGAGGACTGTGCAAAGTGGAAGTCACCAGGACTGAAAAGGCGAGCTCCATTGCAGCTGATTGCATCATGTGTTCTGATAGATGGTATAGCTGCCGACATCTTAGGCCACTTCCAAACACCAAAAACGGAATCATTTACATTCTCGTGATCGCTAACTACTTTACGAAATGGACTGAGATATTCCCAGTGCCTTGCAAGGAAGGTACAAACGTTGTAAAACGGATAGAAGAGGAAGTCGTCACGTGTTTTTGGTGTGCCAAGACAGATTGGCATGGATCAAGGCAACAGTTCGAGAGTGAACTCTTTCATGAAATGTGTCCACTTCTCGGAATCAAGAAAACTAGGACCAGTTTGTACCATGTGCAAGAAGACGGCATGGTGGAAAGGATGAACCGAACGCTTGAGAGCATGCTATCTGCTTTCATCGAAGAACGACAAAGCAACTGGGATGAACACTTCCTGTATCTAGTGATGGCATACCGTTCTGTAGTGCATGAAACCTCCGGTTTTACGTCCAATTTCATGAAGATGGGAAGGGAGGCAGATTTGCCATCAGATGTGTTTGGAAAACCACCCAATCAACCTTACAACAGCTCCCATGAATGGATTAAAGCATTGGAAAGATAATAATATCCCATAATTTTGCCAGAAAGAACTTGCAATGCAACACCCGGCAAGAGAAGCACTATTATGATAGCATGATAATATAGGATTAATTTCAGACAGGCGAGCTTGTCTGGTTATTTTCGACATCAAGAAGGGGAATTTAGCATACATAACAGGCATGGTAGTATGGGCCCTACAAAGTCCTTGAAAGGCTGAGTGACGTCAGTTACAGAGTTAAATGTGGTAGACACGGAATGCCTCTCCTTGTGGAGGTGGATTATTTGAACAAGTACCAGGGATGTAATGAAATCAATGAAGAAGCGAGGGAATTGGATTCTGAGGGCGGAAAGTATTGATAAAAATGAAGGATATGATGCCCTCGATGATACCAGTCTTGTTGCACCTTACCCCATTGACTCCACGACAGAAAAGATCCCAGTGAACAACAGCGACAATGGAGAGTCAAGAACAGCTGGCGAGGAGCGACTCGGGAGACTGAAGAAACTACCCAAGAAGATGGATGAATTCTATGTTAAACTTTTCTGATCAGAATAGTGAAGAAGTGTCATGATGGCTGGAATGAAGTACTGTTAAATAATGACTGTCATTCGAACTAAACATTAATTACTTTGTGATTGTTTCATGTTGTGTTTTACTGTAATTTAACTGTGAATTACGTGATTTTTGGAATTTTCTATAACATCTATTTGTATGTATGTGGAACCACATAGTAATGAAGGCTTGGGTTCTGTAATGATAAAAACCTATGGACAGTAATTTTCATACTGTAAACGCTCATTTTCATTTTGTTAAAGTTTGTTTGCTTTTAAATGTTAGCACCGTATAGCATTTTAGTCAAGGTCACGTGATTCTGCCTGCTGGGTACATATATGAGCCAGCTATGGCTGCAATGGTGGTGTGGTGTGTTATGAACCAGTATTGTGTTAATTTGTACCGTTGCAAGCGAGGCCGTATAACCACCCAGCAAGAGCAAACACATTTGATCGTAGTTCACCAAACAAGAAAGGGCAAGGCCGGGGAATCTAAAAAGTGTAGGGACAGGGTCTTTCGTCAAGCAGAATACAGATGCTACAAGGCTCGTCTGAGAAGCTCAAAAGTCTTGGAATAGAACCTTGCAACAATACACATTTTAACTGAAGATAACTCTTTCATCATTTCGCACTGTTCATCTCTCTCCATAGAGTGAGTAATGACGCTTGACTTCGACCTTGTTGATGACCCAGATGGACAACCCAGCTGACGACTCTGCGACCAAAGGACGACCCAGTCGGTGACCCACTTGACGACTCAGCGACCCAGAAAGATGACCCAGTCGATGACACAGTGACTCACTTGATGCCACAGTCGGCGACCAAAGAATGACCCATTTGGCGACCTGGTCTACGCCTCATTGGACGACATATTCTGTGTCAACAAGCCTGAAATAAGATGGTATCCTGCTGGGGTAGAAATATGTCTCACTCTGGTGCGTCAGCCCTGAGGCAGACACAGCGGAGTATCACTCCAAATACAAAGACCTATCCTAAAGAACCCAAGAAAGCGAGACTCGGGGTAGTGAAGCCGAGGGAGTTTCTGCTACAGTATGAGAGGGTCCTATGTCAGAACCTGTCATGGGGTAATCTGATGCAATTTTGTCACTCATTATATTTTTCCTACATGTTGTTGCTTTTTTTTCAACCTTAAGTTCACGTCGAGCGCCTGTGTTGTGTTGTACCTGCCCGGCCTATCTTTTGTTTTTTTCCCACCTAATGATTGTAGAAACAAAAGCATTAAGAATTAAAATTAAAACGCCAATTAGTTGACAGTGTTAGGGACCCTCTGAGGACAAGTTAGAATTATAAATTGATAAACAAAATGACGTGTTGTGCATATTTCATATCCTTGATTATTTTCGTTTTTAGGATCGGTACGGGGATTGGGTACAAATGAACATGAGGGTGTGCGAATCCTATAGCACCTGTGGTAGTATCCAACGCAGTTATATCAATATATTTAGTGTGATAATATTACTACTAGACAAGTCAAAAGACTAGTAACTTAAAGCACAGGAGTCTGACGTTTTAGCAATAAAGTACGATTAAATCTCTGACAACACGAAATCACCTTATCGGTTACTATATATGAAAGCGTGACCCCAACCATCCGCCCAATTCGACTTTTCTCACGCGTCTTTCTTCGCTTCTGTATCGCAAGAAGACTGAAAAACTACGCATATCCATTCAAAAGACAGTAACGTACCAACGCATAACTCTCAGACGACCATCGCATGAATCCAGTCCGGCGAATTAACCTTTATTTTCACCATTACGGCCATAAACTATTTCTACACGACTCCATCAGGCGGAAATACAGTATTATTTAATACAGTATTTTATAGTATTATTTTATACTGTATGACTGATATTTAAATTGAAAGCAACACTATCAGCCCCTGTGCTCCCACCATGTGTTAAAACTTTTTTGGATGAATTTAATGGACCAGAACGTAATTTTCATTTAAGATATATAAATGTAAAATTCGTCGTTTATAAACGTAAATTCAAAATTTTCAAGAATAATAATAATTGCAGTAATTTTGTTAAAATATTTACGATCATTTTTATATTGTAACATATACCATCCATTAAAAATTATCAATGTTAAAGCCAAGATTCTAACACTGACCGCACTCAAAAATTCAACGCGGATTTTCGAATTGACCTCGACACTGTCAGGTATCAGGTTCACCAGCATTTTTAGTGATTTTTAAAATTTTATTATTCTAGTTATTATCTGCAGTTCGTGTTTTTCAATTAGACAATATAAATTCTCAGTAACCATCGAAGTCTATGTATGCAGCAATCAAGAAAAGAAAAAGAAAGTCAAATTTTAATAAGTATACAGCATTTTTTGTGGGGAAAATTAACTAGTTTAGCCACCTCTTTTCAGCAAAGTTGTACGTTTCTTCAAAAATAATCTAAATTAAAAGGAAAATTTGGAGAAAGCATATCTTTATGTATGGAAACAAGCCGTTTGTTTATTTGGTGACAGTCATTAAATCTGCACGATTAAAAACTTTTTTCAGTGAGACATTTATTAGCGTTTTAAACATTGGGGAAAACCAAATAAATATTTACATTAGTCTAATCAAGCCTAGCAGCATGGATGGTGAACAGGCCATTTTAGGAGGGTTTAAAAAAAAAAAAAAAAAGCTTCCTGCGAAAATGAACAGAACGCTAAATCAAGGCCTCTAACCGGGTTAGCGCACTTTTGTTATTTTTTTTCACTGCGACAAATTTTTGTGTCCTATTTCACCGACCTGTTGGTTACCCTTTGTGTGTGTGTAAAAGTGCGGTCAGGTGGCGTAATTAAATTAATATTAAATCAATAATAATAAGCGACTCTGCGCTAAACTAGCTCAAGAGCGACTATATGCAATTAAGTAATATCTCCCTGTTCGTTATTCTGTCAAGCAACAACTATAAGTGCGCCAGGAGGCTCGGGTGGAATTTGCAGAAGATGCAAAAATGTATTTAAGCCGATTACAAAGGCTACCGACGGTCTTCTTCCCACGTTAGAGCAAACCGGTAAGGCAACTGGAAAAAAAGCAGAAAGAACTAAAAAAAAAATCTACGAGATCTTCCAGTTGAAATAACTGCTGTTCAAACACAATCATTAGAAGAAATACAACAAGTTCTTGAGGGTATTAACAAAGTTCACGAGGAGGTCGGCGATATGAAGGCTACTATTGCATCAAAACCAAAACCAAAACCACGAGCCTGATTTATCGAAGATGGTCGTAGACTACTTCGAGTGAGAACTATAGCGGTTGCCGCAACAGAATATTCAGATCGTGATAAATTATTAGATCCAAACACCGCCAGTGTTTCAGAAAACAATTGGGTTCCTTTTGTATTTCGAAAGTCCCGTGGTATATCTAGAATCACTGATAAATATAGCGAGGAATTTGCAAATTTTGTGAAACAAATCGAAGAAGTCAAAAGATCACCATTACTCGAAGATATCTTATCCCTCCAAAAACGACATTCAGACCACCTCGTGTTGAGGAAGAAGAAACAGTTGGAAGTGGTCTCATCGCTCCTGGTACAGGTACCAGGGGAAGTGGCCATAGTACTCCATGTCCCAATAACGTCCTTGCCGATGTTGATAGACTAGAAGTTCTGATTGGCGGAAGACGAGCCGGCAATAATTCTCCAGAATTTATTTTAAAGAAGCAGCTACTATTTGTCAGAGATTATTTACAGGCAGTATCACGTGCATTAATGTTTATCAGTCCCTCATTGATAAAATCGTTGATGATTACCGCAGTGATGGAAGCAATTAGATCAGTGACAAGAAAATAAGATGATAATACATAATACTCAACGTGGACTTGTAATGGTCAGGGTGATCAATTCGCGATTACCAACATATAAAGCTACCTACTGAGATGGACTCAGCGATGTTGTGCAGGGTTTATTTAGAAGGATAGCCCCAAAAGCAATACCGATTGCTAAGCAACTATGAATGAAAGCTATTGATGTTGTTCGTGATAAATGTATTGGTACTGTTGGTGATGTTGCTAGTAAAGCATTCTCAGCAATCAAAGATAGACTAGCACAAGTAATACGCAGACCGCCACCAGTAAAACCGCAGCCAGTAAATTACCCAGTACTGAAGTGATGCCTACAAACGTCAGCAAAATAATAAATCAAGCTGCAAATAAACGGTTGAAATAATTATCTGATGAAAAGCTCGGAATATAACTGTAAGTCTGATAGCGGGAAGTGGTCTTCGTGTTAGATGATAGCAAATTTAATATAATGTTCAAGCGTATATCTGATTCAGCATTTGACATAGACGCACCAGTTCTTAAGGATGAATCGGTGCGTGATTATCAATATTATTCTTATGATGCGCGTGTACGCGACTCACATGGAAGAATCGAATTACAAGTTCAGGATACAAGTAGATATTTCTTGCCTGCTGAGGCATTCATTGAGATCGAAGGTAGACTGTTGACGGAAAGAATATTGAATCATGTCTCGAAAATGTTGATGTTGCTACGACGTTACTGGGCCTTGCAAGATACAGCGATGATTACTCGAGGTCAACTGGTCCGTCAATGATGTTTGCGAAGGATATCACTGACCATCCCGAGAGCAATAATGTGAGCCCGAACGCCGCTGGAACTGAAGTTGCATCAATGTATGAAAATGTTATCTTGGGGTTTGCATCACGTCGATCAATGTTAAACGGTGATGCAAATGTTTCATGTGGAATTCTACTATCACATACCTTTGGATTCTGCAGACATGTTATAAAAGTTATTTTTTGGCGCTAAACACACCATGGTACATCTGAGAAAAGCCACCGACAATGATGCAATATGGCGTGCTTTGGGGTTAATACAGGTAAAGTAATACTAACAAAATTTACGTTGTGAATGCCAACAATGACTCCATCGTGGGATGAAGAATAACGGCAGCTCTCTTTCGTGGACTCGGGTGGTAAGTCAACTTTGTCGTGTGTGACGATAATCACAGACAGTATTCTAAGTAATGTTGCTGGGTTATTCACATGGCAGATATCATCACAGCAGGGGGTGTTAGCACCACGACATATATTCATATTGTTTCAAGAAAATGCCAGAATAGATTCGGAAGAACGAAATCCAATGGTGTTTGACACGCTTGGGGTTAGTGAAGTTTCTATGAGAATAAACGTACACCAAGAACTGCCTGAAGAAGTGTTGCTGAATTTTGATAATAATCATAATGCACGTGCTTATCATCGGTTGATGACACTTATGGAGCGTGATCAGAATGTCGATTCTGGTTTGCAGATATCTCAGCGGAATTTCACAACATCATATCCGATCTATTATTTCTCACTGGAACACTTGGATTTGTCCAGACAATCAGTCGTTGATATACGAGCTCGTGTAGCACGACTGTCCGCTGTTGGTTATGAAGAAATCAATGTTATACTGTCAGACAAGGCAATGCTGCTTGAAGGTGTTGGTGGACGAATGAGAGCCATTGAAGTACCAGTGGAAAATATATAACTAGAGTGCTTAGCACTCCATCACAAGTGAATTGATTAAAACAATAGGATAATCTATGTTATATAAATGACATTAAGAAATGCTAACGTAACATTAACGCAGGTCAAATAAAAAACCAGCAAGATCTGCACATACATCTGCCGACGCGAGCGTAAGAATACTCAAATATAATCTTACTGGCTAGCATCCAACACCGCTAACAGCAAACCAAACTGACTCGTTACAGCAGCGCATTACAGCGCGGAACTAGTATGTTAATTTGCTTTTCCATTGACGTCGTAAAACCGGTGAAATATTTCCATTTTTGGCCGATACATGCATTACCTTGGAGGGCGAATAAAAAAGGACGGGGGCTAAAGACTTCAAAAAGAGGCGGGGTCTAAGACTGCCAGGAACTCCTCATTCGTGGTACGGTCGAGATCTGAGACTTCCCGGGAAACTTCGCTAAACTTAACGGGTTCCGACCTTCCCTTGTCAATAATGAACTTGCTGATCTTTTTCGTCTCGCTGATGTTGACCAAAATGAAGGATTTGTTTTTCAAGACCAGTAGAGACGGTTAAAGACAACCAATATCCCATTAACAGATATCATTCTGTGGGTTCCAAGGGCGACCGAAGGTAGCTTAGTAGGGTTTGCTTAAAATGGTAAAATTAAAAACTTGGAGGACTCACTTCTAAAACTCGTGGTAGAGATTACTGGACGTATCAAAAGAATTGGTCACATTATGTTAGGCGATCTCAACATGAGCAAAAAATACAATTATCAGTGTGAGAGAACCAAAATCAGACGACGAGGAGGCGACAAAAACTACGTGGACAACAACAAAAAAAACCGTTTAGAACTGAGATCAGTAAATACATTGCTAAAACTGGTGATGCAATGGCTGTCGATTTTAATATATCTAGTAATACAGTTACTGGTCTTGGAGAACCAGAATCAAACGATGAGGCTACAACAATTATATACGTGGATAACAGCGGTATCCCGATGATGAACTCGTTAATGACAATCAATGATAGATTGACCACGTTTATACCTGAATATACCAATCAAACAGACTACCGATGGTGTAGTTCATCGTACAAACCCCAATTAACGCTGTATATTCAGTAGCGTCTGGATCAGCATTATGGTCCCCACTAAATAACTCCATCAAACATGCCGTTGAGGATACCGGTATATATAGGTTCTCAGTACAACATTTACAATATCTACCACAATTTCACGGTGTTATCCAGTTAATGGGTCCTCTGGATCTATGTTAGTGATATTGGAGCAAAGTGACGAGGAAGAAGTTATGGTGGAATCCGAAGATAAAAACCCGTGTTGTACTATTGGTGTCTTGAAATCGTCGCTAATATACCACCTACTTAGAGTATTAGTAATCTACATAATTAATCACCCAATTGACGTTCAACGTTTCAGATACGAGCAAGCTTTAGTTGTGGCAACTGAAAAATATCGTTGATGCGCATACAGTAAAACAAACTAAAAAATAATTACCGTCGACGTATCGTTGTTACTGACAACTATATACGTGACATCCACCGTAGTCGCTGGAACAGTACCTATAATCGACACATTATCATCCACATACATAATATCACCAGTAATAGGAATTAGTATTTTCGTTATAACCGTTGTTGCTGGTATTCTTAATATCATCGCAAAATAAAACTATCGACCTGCGCGACTGATAAATTACACAAATATACAACGTTGCTCTCAGCGCCAACACGAGCACACTTTAAATTATCATTGTTGATGGCATCAGGCTTCAACGAGTAATATCAGATCAAGAATTCGAAAAACTGATTAAGGTTTGCTATGAAGCAGTTGGAACGTCTAAGGACAAAGACTCTCCGTCGAAGATTTTGTCAAGATCTTTGTCGGTAACTTAAAATCAGGATTTAAATAATAATGTCTCAAGATCGATCGCTGCGATTGCTAGAACAAATCGTCGTTAATAAAACACCACCAACAACCACGATGATATCAGCGAGCTCAGCCAAGCCTGAATTCGACGTTAGCTTTCCTACTGCAATCCCAGCCAAGGAAATAGCGCTTGTACAAATGCGAGCATTTTACAGCTGGCCAAATATTAGAGCAAAGTCATTCAATGAGTTGCAAGCAAATAATTCACTGGTATTTGCGTATAAAAATAAATTTGATGAAACACCAGACTGGAATGTGTATGTATACCTGCGGGTAGTTATCAAATCGAACAGATCAACAATGAGTTCCAGCGCAGAATCAAATCTATCACTGGAAAAGATTCAAAGATCGCTGTCACGTTCACGAGCCAACGTTATCAGCCGAGTTAGAAATTTCAATGCCTGACCACATCGTTGATATATATCAATAGTCGATCCAAACTGTGTTTGGGTGGCCGGAAGAACAACCTCCAACACCTCTAGCTATACAGCCTCAACTATCCGATTACGTTTTGGACAAGAGAGCGTACTTGGAGAAAATTCCAAATCCATGCACGTGGAGAATAATATAAAATGAAGTCATATTTAATCTTGATGAGATTTATGTATTTAATCCATTAGAAAAACTCAATAGCTTGACGTGGAGTCGTGAAAAAATTCTTATGAGGAACATGAATTCAAGTGTTATTCGATACAATTAAGCGCGTGCATAAACGAGTGACATACAAACTGTGCTAGTCATTCATTTACCATATCAACAATTATCGGGCAAATAAATCATCGAAAGAAAGAAGCATCAGATTTTGAGATTTTCCATCAAAAAATTATATATGAGGTAAATGAATCCACAGGTGAGTATAAACAATTTTATCTGGACAAACATAACATTACTGAGGTAGCTCTGCCAACGTTTAAATTTGCGGATTTAACATTGGCGAGCTGAAGAGAAATGTCAATGATATCATTGACGAATATTTTCCTAAAATCATTCAAGCATGTAGAAAAATATCGCCTTCTCCAAGTATTCTCAACCATAATAACGATCCAGACGGCTGTGGTAGTCATACATCACCAGGTGTTGTCAATATCGCATCAACTATAGCAGTCAGTCTTGTATGTGATGCAATCGATGGAAGTCATCAAGTGGATCGTGAAAAATCCAGGCAGGAATCCCAAGGATATATCCTATGCATATTCACTTCAGAAGTTCCACCTGGATATGTAATCGTGTCAGTACCTGTTAATCCGGTTTATCTACGATGCCATAATCTGCTGTTGTTATGCACGCATTTTAAACTTACGGACCAGCGCGGATACCGTCTTGATTTAAGGGATGAATCCCTCACGATACGTTTGTATGTGAGATCGTAGTCAAGGAATCGCCCGGGTGGAACCTTACAGCGATAATAATAAAAAAAATAAGTTGTGCGGTGTTATATAATGCAACAACACATGAAAGCTTTTGTATACAACAAAGCGGAACTCGAACGTGCCGTAAAAACAAGCTTGACACTTCCCCCTTCATCACATGAAGCAGAAAAGTTTAGTGTTAATGTAGTTATTGATGAATATGGTGATAAAATAATTTTTGACGCAGGAACAGTTAAATGAGCTGCAACGAGAACATTTTATTACAGCTGTATGTAAAATGGATCAAATTCTGAATTACGCACATTCTTGCCTTAAACGGATTGCCGGACAATATCGTCTGTTTGCTTTTTTATTATCACATATACACGCTAGCGATTGTGTCATTGCCTGTTGGAGTAGTTTAATAAGCCTGTATTCGGCTGCAAGCGTGTATCTTCCTTCAGATTTTTGTTCTTGTAATATTTAAAATCTTTTGTGATTTTTTTTCTGGCTCAAGTTGATCAGAAAGTTGTATACGGTCATGTAATTTTTCATACACAGAAATAATAGCGTTAATAATTTTGGAATTCATTATATAATAAATATCTGTTTAAAATATAATTTAAAAATATTTATTATATAATGTATGGACAGAACAAAAGGAGATAGCTGGGTCCACTGATGCCCATTGACAGTATTTCTTGGGAGTATATAATTTATGTATATACAAACATAAGCTGATGGTGTTCATATTTTATTTTACGTTTTGATGAGTGCTAATTTAAACGAGGACACAACTCCCAGTGTATCCGTAGATTGCCAAACGACGTTCTAGCAGGTCTAGAGGGCGATCCGAGCGACCCGACCTCCCTGGAATTATGATGCTTAGTCAAGCAATTAGCACTGATCGACCACATTTGGATTTCAGATTATATGCACACTATCTCAGGTAGTCCCGATTTCCTCTACTTATATAGAAAATTATTTTTTGTCGTCTGTGGAGATTCGAACTTATATTAATTTAACTATGTGATCGCTAGTCAGAAGCGTTACCGATCGAGCTGTGATTCATGTTTCCTTATACATGTTTGGAACTCATATATAAAATTACACACAATAGGAAAACCCACCAATACAATCACCTTACTAGTGCAGGTATAATACAACAGCAATGTTAAGTTAAGCCTGCCCACTGAATCATTAACTTAACGGGAGTTGTTGCGACGGAACGCTGATTTCCTTCCTGGGAACATGCGAAAGATAAACATGTAGACATACGAACATCAGACACTTACAAAGACATCATAGCAAAACAACTCACGTTTTGATTTCCTCTCCCAGGAATATGTGAATGGAGACTAAAGTCTCTGCACAGATAAACAGACAAAAAATTCAAAACAATATATTCACGCTTCCATTAATTTGACTGACTGAGCGATGCTTTAATCTGTATTATATTAATATACGGAAGCGTGGCTTAGGAAGTATTTGAAGCCGAGTAGAGTTGCTGTTCTCTGTTTAGTTCCTACAGAGTTATCTCCCTTCACTAAATTAAAAGAGTATTTTCCTTTCTACTTCATCGTAAAATACAGGAATCATATTCTTAAAATATTATGTTTTCTTTGTTTTTCTTTGAAAATGCTGATTTGGTTATATTAGCGGCGACATGTTGTACCGAAGCTGGGAAAATGCAAACATTTTTGGCAGCTGCTGATGTCGATGGAAATTCTGTTTCTCTGCATGTCTCTGTATTTACAGATTTGATTGGTCTTGGAGATTTATCATTTTTGCCAGTATTCCCAAGTTTACAATTCTGACTCAGTATAATAGCCTGAAGATTATTTAAAGAATTATCGAGTTTTGACCGTTAATGGGTTCAATCACAATATCTGCTTCGATCAGGCCATAAAAACACTCATAAATAAATTTGTGCCAGTTATACCATTTTCCCCGGAGTCCCGAGTGGCCGAGTGGTCTAAACCGCTCTCCGTTACGGATCACTGCCATCTCACCTCTGTCTGCGTGGGTTCGAGTCTCGGATTCGGCCAATGTGGGTATGTGAGAAAGCTTGCCAGTAGCTTCTCGTGGGTCGGTGGTTCTTTCCGGGGGTTTTACGATTTCTTCCTACACCATTATTACTGGCCACCACGTATAGCCTATCGTGTGCTGAAAAATGGCGTTAAACCCTTCAACAACTACAACCATTTTCCCCAAACAGTAAATCAGAAATAACCAGCATTATCAACAGAACCGACTGTTTTTTTAGTCAACAGTTCCTTATCACACCAACACGCGATGCATCATAATTTTTAATGATAGGATGAGTTACAAATTCTCTTTGCTCCATTTATATAGTTCATATTATTTGCCTAAATTATTATCTTTCTTACTAGAAAAAGTATCCGCCGACTACTTAGATCCCAAAAATTTAGCGAGGTAGTCTCCAAGACTTCAGCGGTTTTATAAATAGGAGATTTAACGTTGACGTTGATAGCGTCATTTTTCTTTTCATAATACCGTTTCAAAGCTCTGTATTTTCTACCTACACATTGCACACATAGTTGCGTTTCCCCATCCCAATGTTGCTGTTTCCGTTTGACAAGCCTTATTACACGGATTTATAGATCCAATCATCAACCACTTGCAAAAAATGTTTGCTCGAATCATTGTATATTATAAATTAAATTTTACTTTAAATATATATTTGCTTCAACTATAATATAGAAGAAGTTACAAGATTATCAGCAATCAAGCCTTCTCAAGCTAGATTTGATCTTGAAGAATAACCCTTAACTTGTCTAGGCGATCTCTTGTTGATGTTGATTTGACAAATAAAACTTTAATCAACAGCATCCGTGAAGCCAAGAGATAGTTTCGCAACGATAGCGCGATTCATGTGTGGTCAACATTTAAAATTATACAGGACGATTAAACCCAGATTAATGCTACAATGAATGACCAGCGAGCAAGGATAATCATTAATTATCTGGATGAACAAAGATACCTTTTAAGAATAAGCAATTTTTTAGAGTCAGACGATGACGTAACCTGGATCATCCGTAACAAACGTGAATCACATCGCGCTTGAAGTATGGTAACGTTAAGTAAAAGTTCCAGACCAGGAATACTGACAGGTATCGACAAACCATATTATAAGCGAGCATACCCTGCGAAGGCAGTTGTTTATGCGATATATCCGCTGCATGATAATCCTAGTGTTAATGATCTTTTACCAATGAGAGTTTCTCGCTTAAACTGTGAAGCTGAGCGAGTTATGGAACATTTCACAAACGTGATACGGGGTAACGGTTTAACAGATCTAAGACGCAAAAAAAACATGAACAGGATGAGCATTTCAAAGAAAATGAAGCCACGATCAACGACGTTGCTGACTTGGAAAAGAAATACAAATTTCCAATATGGGTGAAATCTCTAACGTACAAAATTTTGTACGAACCAAAGTAAAAATCAAAGGGAGCCCCTGTCGAAAGTGTTGATCATAACGCGCACTCGTGGTCGTTAGACGTAACATTATTTCCACGAAATAGAACTGTTCAATTTTATGACGATGATATGTTTGATTTTATCAGGAATATCAGTAAAAGCGATCCTGTATAGTTGTTTCAATGTTCCGAATGTGGAAATTATAATCAGTTTGTACTACTTAGTGGATTTATTTATCGTGCAGAATATCTTCATGATGAAATTATGAAGATTGCGTTGAAATACACTAACTATACTGATATCATTGAACGATTAATCAGTAAACGCTTCACCGTTCTGTCAGTTGCTGCTCACTTTGCTCGGGAGGAAAATTCATGGAAACCGACCAAATCGGAATTTCTTGAAGATATACAAAGCAATTGTGTCGAATACGGACACGTTGGATTATGGTATGTTAAATACGATTGTGGAGGCGTTATCTCAGTTGATATGGCTACATGTTAACCCGGAAACTTTCTCAGAATGGGAGAATGTGCAGAACAGTTTAAGCGATTTGGACATCCAACACACGAGATGACTCGAGAAGCGCTAAATGGACCCTTGCCAGATTTCGACTTAACTGGATTCGCATGCATTGAGTCATTCGAGTTTCATTGGAAAACCTTCATCTGATTGTGTATGTCTAGTTTGGTCGTCATTTGAACGAGTACGGTTGTGTTCCAATCGTTTTATTACGATATATGCTTGATGCGGAAATTTTAACATCGTTAACTGTAAGTGAAGCAGTAATATTGTATCGTCCACAAAAACAAGTCCGATTACCAAAACCACCTCCTGTTGCTGAGATGACTGTTCTCGACCAGCAAGGAAAATACGTTAATGTCAAAGTAATGTTAACTTATTGGACGGAACCAAGTTAGGCACTATTGTGAGCCATATTGATGAAGATTCACCAAATTTCACTCATTTAAGATCTTCGACGTTAGGGTATGTTTCAATAAACTTCTTATCGATGATAAATAGATTTTCTGATACCACGGTCAGAGTTGCTACAAATACATTTTGTATCGATAGAAAACATGTCGGATTGTTAAGTGAACTGCAGATCAGAGTTGATGCATCGTGGGGCGAATGAAGAATAAAACACGATAAAAAATACTTAATTGTTCTGAATCAGCCGATTATAAATTTGGAGGGATATGTTGTAAAAATAGTCAAATGTTACAATTATCATCAGCACCATTCCTATATGGCCCTTTGACCAGACATAAAACCGTTTATCTCAAACGGACCTAGAGGTTCTGGTAAAACAACACGTGCGATTGAATTATTTCGGAATTTTGACATGGTTGTGTTAACTCCAACTCATAGACTCGCCAGAGAGATGAAAGAAAGAGGTGTCAAATCTCATATGTATCACGTTTCTTTCAATGGAAAGGAGATGCGTGGACAACTGAATGAATGGGCGACAAATATATTCCTAAGATCATTATCTAGGATGAGATATGCACGGTATCCCGGGATGTGTTAAAAATGTTTCTTGATTGGTTATTGATTCAGAATACTGCTGTTATCCTGTGCGCGATCATGGTCAACCACCACCTATTGTCGGTTCATCTCCACATGACTGGCTGAAAGAATTTGTAGATTATTATGAGGAAATACTTCATGATCATAGAGCTATTAATGAATCGCCGAAAGAGTTCAAAAACTTAATCAGACTGCAGCCGGACAAGATTCAATGTGAAATAATGCGTGAGATGATTCAGGAAACTTCTATGAATGATTTTTGGAATTCGTGGAGACCTGCTGATTTGATAGGTGTGAGTCGGAAGATAGTTCGTGATTCTCTTCAGCAACAATTATTTCTGTGACATAAAGAGAAATTTTCAGATCTACCCGTGCCATTGTGTTATCGACCAGTTGATACGCGTAATCAAAATACTGATGTTGAAGTTCCTGGAACATTAACTAAACAAATACATGTACTAAATCATATTGTTTTAATTCCGGCTGATGCTGTTGAGAAAGCATTAAATGCAAGACAATCGTGCTGGACTTTAGGATATGCAATAACAATTCATTCATCACAAGGATTAACTATTTCGATACTAATATTTGGATTTTCCATAATCGTATTGAATGGTCGAACCCAGTTTATTTGGCAGTGTCGAAAATCAAGAGAATGTCCAAGCTACGAAGAATTATTCCTGAAGTTATTCAAGATAACTTCGATATTGTAGATAATAATCAGAAAAATAAAAAAAATTGGTTAATTATCAGCGGTGTGACACCTCCACCCCCACAAATTTGATACTGATGTTGAATTTTTAATGACGCTGAAACGACGACAAAATAATCATTGTGCGAGCTGCAACACAGCGATTTTGTGGAAGTGTTCTCCTAGCGACGTAAAACAATTTACCGTGTATAGAATTAATAGTTGTCTCGGTCATACACGCAAAAATGGAATGTTGACATGTCTTGAATGTAATTGACGTAGATGCGCTGGCTCCGTTCCAGCGAATAATCCTTCACAAGAGTGAAGGCGGTGGTAATTGCGTAATTGGGTATCTTCAGGAATTACTTGTATTTGTTCATTTACAAACCCACGTTGAGGAGCAGTTGAATCTAATCTGTAAATTGCAAGTGTACCTGTGCATCTTACAACGCTAGGAATTTTATGCGTGGTTACACCCCAAATAGGATCAGTTGCTCTTTTTTACCACCTTCAAGTTCACCAGGTTCATATATTTATCTGACAGTCACATTACTTAGTACTGGTTGTTTTGAGAAAGAGTCATGTCCTTGTACTCGTACGTGTTTCTTTGAGATGGTATTGATGGGTTTCCTAGAAATTCCATGACTAACTTCATTATTTAACTTTGTTCAAGGATATTTCCTACTCGTATTGATATCCAAACAATAGCTCAGCAAGTGTTCGATCAAATCGCTCAACAGTTGCCTGATCGCGATGAATTGCGGTGTGCCCTCGTCTGATTTTGACGTTATGTTGTTGCATCAACGATGTTACTGCACCAAGAAATTCTCTGCCATGATCACCCTGTAGCAACTGTACCCAACGCAAGGGTCCTCGTTGATAGATTTGTTCAAGCGCGGATTCAACTTCAGTTGCTTTCTTTGTTGATAGTGGTTCTACTTCTTTATATCTACTTGCAACATCAACCACAGTCAAAACGTATTTGTATGTGCGCGATTGACGTCTACCAGTTTTCATAGCATCATGTGGTAAAAACAAAATATCTGCATGATGAACGTCATTGTGCTGCCGACATCAAAATGTGCGTACTGAATGTTTTTTAGGTAGTGGTAGATATATTAGCCATATTGCCTGTCGTGCTAACCAATCTGCAGCCACAGAGCATACGACACCTGCTGAATCAGCAAGTTTACTAATCGATGCTCTACCCCTTCAGTATCCTCTTGGGCTATAGTAAGCTGAGTCCATTAGTATATAATAATCGGTAGACTAATTACCGGCCCCTAACACTAGTTTACCTTTCATAGCAGATCTGTATTTTAAACAAAATTAACAAGCGATTATCTGAGAGATTTAGTTTTTACAGACTTTAGAGTGTGAATTAACTTCACGTCTGCAATATATCGTTGTTGCAAATCTTTATTTTTATACGCAACATCATGAACTTGGCACGCTTGATCAATAACATTTATTGGATCTCTCCAGATCTTGGTTGATCTTTCTCGTTAAGTCGGATATCAAGTTGGGTTCCAGGACCACACTAATTATATCCAGGAAGATACTTTTCGCCAGGATACTTAGCCCATGGAGCCCCTGGTAATTTTCCCAGTGAAGCAGCGATATCTCCACCTGTTACACGAGAGACACATTTATATTTTTTTCGTACCATTTTTAACGCACTCATCTGTACGTGCACGCGCACTATTCCTCATAGTTATTGTTTTTAATCCTCTAGTGATGCTGGGTGCTCTGCATCGAACACAATATAAATTCATATAATTGTTATATTTCTACAACATGGATGTCATTGATTTTTCAGCGACACGAAAGCAAGAGCCAATCCTCAGCATTAAGAGGTTAGTGTTAGGAATGGTCGGCCTGGTGTCAGGATAATGTGACTGGGTGGGACATCATGCTACATGTCTGCGGCATGATGCCCCAGTACTGGACATCACTATAACTGCCTCAATGCAGTCATCGTAGCGGTATGACTGAAAAATTGTTAAAGCTACGTTAAAAATCATAATCACACACACACAGACACACACACACACACACACACACACACACGCGCGCGCGAGCCAGTCAAGCATCATCCAGCGCTACCAAATTATATCAGAGCAATTATCATAGGTCCATCTGGGTCTGGTAAGACGCAATTTTTTCTTAACCTGACAATGAGATGGTTAAAGTGGATAAGTTGTATTTGGTGGCTCCGTCAGTTGGTGATCAGCGATGCTACGACTTACCTTAAGATTTTAATGAAAATGCAAAGTTGCTGGACGAGAACGGGAATGATATCATTGATTTTATCACCGACATCAGCGATTGCCGTTGGTAGATTATCGTGATGGTAGTATTAACAATCTCGTGGTATGCGACAAACAATCAAATCCAACTTGGATATTTTCCCGAGGCAGACACAATAATGCCGATGCTATATATGTTACTCAGCGATATGCGCAAACACCTAAAGTGATCAGATGTAACTGCAATCTTTTGGTTGTTTTTAATTGTGTTGATATCCACTAACTAAGAAACATCCAGCAGACTTGGTGTTCAGAGGACATGAATATAATTAAGTTTAAAACCTTTTTCTCAAAAGCGCAAGAGATTCCTCTTGGATTTATCACAATAAATTACATGGTCCTCGGTCGCAATATGGCATAGGTCTCGATAAAAATTTTGGCTGAGACACCTGCCACAATTTTTTTACACACACTGAGGGTAATCAATAGGTCGGTGAACAAGGACGCATACAAATTTGTCACAGAGATTTTTTTCTTCGCTAACCCGGTTAGAGACCACGGTTTAAAGTTCTGTTCAGGAAGCTTTATTGTTAAAAAAAAAAAAAAAAAAAAATGGCGTGTTCACCTTCCCTGCTGATAACCTTATGTATGACATTTTCATTCTGTTTATAAAAGTTTTAAATCCTTTACTTCAAGATGGTGGTTGATGTAGTAACCATATTTGTCATCAAAACCCAGGGTTTTAAGCAGGGACGTCCTTTCAACTTTTTTTTTTGGGAGGGGGGGCAAAACTTGATGGGGGGGGGCCTTGACGGGCTTGTTAATTTTCGTATATAGGCTACAGCAATTTTACAGCACATGCAAATTCGGGGGGGGGGGGGCGCAAATGTCCCTTGCTCCCAATGACGTCCCTTGTTTTAAGTCAGTTGCTTGATTTTGTTTTTCTGTGTTTCTTTGCAATATGTATTTATCACATTACCGAGTTATTAACAGATATTTAGTTGGGGATTGACATGGTAACAGAATTTCACACTATGCACTTTAATCTTGCATATTTTAGTTTTAGAGACTTAGCGATGCTGTTTTAGTAATGTCAACTTTTCCAAACAGGCTTCAGTTTCCGCTGATGAGATAACGTGCACTGTTGAACAACACCATGACTCCATTAGTAGTTATGTGGGATAGGATAGCGACAATGAAAATTAGCATTACAGGACCCCTTGGGAACATATAGCGACAATGGAAATTTAACATGGAGAAAAATCGTGGGAACATATAGCGACAAGGGAAATTTAACATGGAGAAAAATCGTGGGAACATATAGCGACAAGGGAAATTTAACATGGAGAAAAATCGTGGGACTGTTGAGCGACAAGGGGATTTGAACATGGAGAAAAATCGTGGGAACATATAGCGACAAAGGAAATTAACATGGGATTTTTTTTTTAAATTTTAAAAAAATAAAAAAAGGGGTAGGCAATTCAAAGACTATCTCTTTTCGAGAAATATGGCTGGCCCTGAAAAGGGCCTTTGGTTTATGTTAATATGCCCTTAACATAAAGGGCATTTGCGACATCTTCTTGTCCTCAAACTTCGTCTTACAGCAGGGCCATACATCAGAGTCCTCTTGAGGCAACCTTGTCTCTCTATATAGACTCTTCTTATCCACAGGCTGCTGCTGGTCCTGTGGACAACGGTCCACTTGGATCGGACATACATGAGTATGTCCGTCCTGAACATCATTGTTGACACAAGGGTTGAAGATTCAACGTCGGTCCACATGTTGAGGCTCCTACAATAGGTGAATCAATGCACTGAACTGCGCTTATTTATAGGGACAGGTAGGATTGAAACGGATTGAGTTCATTCACCAATCCGAACACGCGTTACAGAATTCAGTCAGCCCGCATCCAATCCGAAGAGAGCAGTCTGTGACGTCACGTAGTCAATATAGATCTGTTAGCGCTTGTGTGCAGTCAATCTATGCGACAGTGATTCAACATGACGGAAACTCAGAAAACGATCCAATGGGGTGCACCAGCAGCGGAGACCGCCCAAGGGAACCCGGACTTACTTTCAGAAGAGGTGAATTGGGATTTTGTCGATTTTCTCTCCTCGCAAGAATTTGTTCCGGAACCTTCGTTACCTTCTTCATTACCGCAAGTGGAGAATTTTAGACAGAGACAGAAAGAAGAATTGGAGAAATTTATGCAACGACAAAAGGAAGCGGAACAGGCTTTTCTCTTACAGCAACAGCAACAAGAAGAAGAGGTAAGAAAAAAACAACAGCAAGAAGAAGTAGCAGCAAAGAAACAAGAGGGTGAAAATCAAACGGTCACGGTACTGTTGGATATTTTAGCGGAGTTAAGAAGTCTGAAACAAATGTATCAGACTTCTTTATCACGACCGAAGAGAATACGACCTTCCCGAGCTAAACACGTCAACCCTGTGACTAAGCCTACCGTACCACCCTTAGTGATTTCAACCCAATCATTATCATCATCATCAACATTACGCAGTCCAGAAGTAGGCCTTGGCCGTGGCAAAGGCATAAGACAGTTAAAGTTGATTGCTTAAACTCACCCCTACATCGTAAAAAAGGCCCTTTTCAGGGCCACCCACATATCTCGAAAAGAAATACAATTTCAATTTGCCAATAACTAAAAAAAAAATAACCCACCCATTTTACCCTTATAGTACGTGTCTGTGTATGAGTGCGTGAGTGTAGCTTCTTATTTTAAAATCATAACTCAAAGACTCTTACCTTATATCATTCATTTATTCTTTTCTCCATTTTTTACAATCCAATTCACAATTCACAACACAACACTTTAATAAAAAGTTCATTGACTTCTTCTTTCTCCTTGTTTAGTCTCTCTGTTTTTTGAATTTCTTCACCGTCACACTCTTTTCCTCTTCTTCCTCCTCACTTTCTTCCCTTCTTCTTTTCTTCTCCTGTTTCTTTTTCTTCACCTGTCTGCTTTCTTCCTCTGAAGAATCCCTCTCTTCTTCTGAAGAATCCTTCTTTTCTTCTGACTCCTCTTGTTTCTTTTTTGGGCAATCTGGAGACCAATGTCCTTTTTCTTTACAATAATAACAGGTATCTTGACTTTTGTCTTTTTTAGCTCCTGTTTTTTGACGGTCTGGACACTCTGAAGACCAATGCCCTTTCTTCTGACAGATATAGCAAGTATCTTGACTTTTATCTCGAAAGGAAGGAGAGTAGTCCGTAGGCTGGTCTGAAGAGAATTTTCTAATGACCCCTCGCAAAGCTCTGACGAAACGTTCCATCTGGTTAGTCTCTTCCATCGTTGTGCTCGGCTTGAGAGTGAAATGAATAGTGAAAGGACAAGACACGCACCCTTTTATATACGCTGGTCTGCTATGACTATAAAGTAGCTCATGGTGTTTCAACTTGAGTCATTTGACTTTTTGCTTTCAAGATGAAACGATCCCATTCATTCGAGAAGAAAGAAGAAAAAGAAAGTAAGAGGCAGAAACGTGATCTATCGCCTCGTACCAGGGCTGAAATCTTGGCACAAATTCATGCCAGTGATTTTGAAGAGGACATGAGTGAACCAGAATCAGAACCCTCTAAACCAAGTTCACCACCCTTAGTCAACCCTGAAAAATACTATTCCATTCGAGAGACGGAAAAGCGCTCCTCTAGAAAATTTAGAACCACGGCTTACAAATACACGGTGAAGTTTAAAGATTTCAAGTCCGAAGTACCGTTAGAGAAAGCAGAAGGGTTCATCACCGGAGTGTGGGATTCTCTGCTCACTGCACTCAAGCGACAATGTCAACCCAAAGAAGACGATCGCTTGAGACTTTCCATACAACACGACGGTTTGAAATCCCCTGTTTGGATCGAGTTTAGCACCCCTGCAGAATTGACCGCTTCCAAAGTCATGGACAAGATTCAACACGTGCAACAATCTAATGACCAGTTTGACATCACCGATGGAAAAGCCACATTGGACATGACCCACGTCTCTCCTCCTCAAGGAACCGGACGCAAAAAGATGTTATTGGTGAATGACCTTCGCAGCATTAAGCGTAGCCTTGTCCAAATTCACAATCCTCATGACCAGATGTGTTTAGCCCGTGCCATCGTGGTGGGACGAACCTATGTCAACAAGAACGACACGGTAGAATGGAAAAGAACCTGGAAAACTATTCAACGATCCGATCGAGCCAAACAACGAAGTGAAGCAGAACTCCTGTTACGACAAGCTGGCATGTCCAAAGACACACCCTGTGGCATACCTGAGATGCAAAAATTGCAAGATGCCCTAGCTCCACGATACACCTTGAAAGTGCACCCTCAAGAAGTGCGCGGGTCTTTGTTGTTTCGAGGGCAAGATTTTAAGGACGGAAAATACATTCACGTTTATCATCACGATGACCATTTCGATACCATTACCAGTATCACTGGATTCCTAGGATACGGTTATTATTGTGAGAAATGTGATTATGGTTATAACAATCGAGAGCAACACAAGCATTGTGGATCGAAATGCCCAGGATGTTTGGCCTCTCCACCCTGTCTGAGCGAAGAACCAGTGCCTTGTTCAACTTGTCTGCGCACGTTTGTCAGCCCTACCTGTTACCAACAACATTTGAAAACACGAGGTTCACAGAAGAAATGTGCTTGTCAACTCCTGAGATTGTGCTCTACGTGTGGACAAGGCATACTTACCAACAATGCCAAGGCACACGTATGTCGAGGAAAGAAAAAATGTCACATTTGTCACCACATCGTGGACTTGGAACACCAATGTTACGTGCAAAAATACCAACCCCCACCAGAGAAAGAGGACGGTCACAAGAAGAAAGGCAATTTCATCTTTTTCGATTTCGAATGCATGCAAGAGACTGGCATTCACATCCCTAATTTCTGCGTGGCTCATCGAGCGTGCGAGAAGTGTATTCAAGAACCTATCTTCAGTCATTGCCCTCACTGCAGCAAAATTCCTGGAGGGCGTGAAAAAATCTTTCGAGGACCGAACACGTTAGCCGATTTTGCCCAATGGGTCTTAGACCCCGTCGACAAGACATGGAGCCAAGAGGACATCGAACGTTACCGAGATTGTCATCGTCATGCCACAGTGATGGCTCACAATTTCTCCGGATACGATGGACAGTTTCTTTTGAGGTACTATACGGAACATGGCACCGAACGTCCTAAAGTCACTTTGAACGGAGCCAAAATCATTTTCATGCAAGTGGGACAAGTGCAGTTTAAAGATTCGATGAGCTATTTGGCCATGCCTTTGAGCCGAATGCCTAAAACGTTTGGAATGACAGAAATGGCTAAAGGGTACTTTCCACACTTTTTCAATACGGAAGCCAATCAACACGCCGTTCTACCCCATTTACCTGAGGCTCACTATTACGACCCCGACAACATGCGTACCGAACAACGAGAAGCTTTCTACGCTTGGTACCAGGCTCACGCCTCGGACCCTTTCAACTTTCAGGAAGAAATGCTAAAGTATTGTCGTTCCGACGTGGACATTTTACGGCGTTGCTGTGGAAAATTTCGAGAACTGTTCATGGAACACGGAGGGGTGGATCCTTTGAAAGAAGCTTGCACCATTGCCAAAGCGTGTTCCCTAGTGTATCGACAACGATTCATGCCTGAAAACACCGTGGCTGTCATCAGCCCTCAAACGACCCACTTTGTCAAACGTCAATACTCGGTCAAAGCCCTACGTTGGTTACATTACTTGTGCGACAAGGAAGACAAGTGGATTCAGCATGCCCGCAACGGAGGGGGCGAAAAGACCATCGGAACGTATTCGGTCGATGGCTGGGACTTAGAAAACCCCAAGATCGTGTACGAGTTTAACGGTTGCTTATTTCACGGATGTCCCGTCTGCTACCCTGACCGTGGCACTAAAAATCAGTTTTTGCAACGAACCATGGAAGACTTGTACCAGGACACTTGTCAGCGACGCCTAAAGTTAGAACAGCAAGGATACCAAGTGGTGGAAATGTGGGAACACGAGTACGATCACCGTATGAAAACCGATCCCGAGTTTAAACGCCTCGTGGAAAGTTACAAGCTGATGGACTCGCTGAACCCGAGGGATAGTTTGTACGGAGGAAGGACCAATGCCACCTGTTTGCTGTACCAAGCCGACGAAGAGAAAGGAGAAGAAATCAAATACTTGGACGTGTGTTCGCTGTATCCCTACGTGTGCAAATATTGTCGCTTTCCTGTAGGGCACCCGCAATTGTTGACGGAACACATCGACCTGGTCAACATTCGACAATACGAAGGCTTGATCAAGTGTAAAGTTTTGCCTCCCACGAACCTATACCATCCCGTCTTACCTCACCATTGTCAAGGCAAACTGATGTTTCCCTTGTGCCGTACTTGTGCCGAAACGTGCAACCAAGACCAGCCTTGTCATCACAGCCAGGAAGAACGGGCCTTGACGGGAACCTGGGTCAGCGTAGAATTGTTCAAAGCTTTGGACATGGGATACCAACTGTTAGAAGTGTACGAAATTTGCCACTTTCCCAAGACACAACAATACCACAAGGGTGACCCCACTCAGAAAGGCATTTTCGCAGACTACGTGGATGCCTTTTTGAAACTGAAGCAAGAAGCCAGCGGCTATCCTTCCTGGTGTCACACTCCCGAAGACCAAATACAATTCAAAGAGAAATACTACGAACAAGAAGGCATCACTTTAGACCACATCGAGAAAAACGAAGGCAGGCGATCGTTTGCCAAAGTGATGTTAAATTGCTTGTGGGGTAAAATGGCACAACGCCCGTGTTTACCCAAGACGGAATATTTGACAGAACCTTCCCGCTACTTTCAGATGATTCACGACAAAACCAAATACATGAAACACGTGGACGTCGTTCGAGAGGATTTGATCTTGGTCAATTACGAAGAAGATCTGGACTTTGTACAAGACGACCCTTTTGGAAATGTCATCATTGCGGCTTACGTGACAGCCCATGCTCGCTTAAAATTGTACGAAGCTTTAGAACTGTTAGAAGAACGTGTCCTGTACTTTGACACGGACAGTTGCATTTACATCCATCACCCGATTCAACAGCACCCTGACATCGAAGGAGACCGTTTAGGAGCCTGGACAGACGAGCATCCCGACGACAAGATTCTAAGTTTCGTCAGTGGCGGTCCCAAAAATTACGGCTACGAATACCGGGACAAACAAGGAGAAGTGCACACGACGTGCAAAGTGAAAGGACTGACTCTGAATTATCGTACCAGTCGAGTGGTCAACTTTGGGGTATTGAAAGAAGCCTTGCAATCGGGAGAGGATGGAAACTTTAAAGTGACCACCTATCAACCGAACAAGATTGTACGTTTACCCACTCACCACATCGTCAGTCGACCTTTGGAAAAAGTTTATCAAATCGTGTACCAGAAGCGAGTTCGACTTCCCAATCATTTCACCTTACCGTACGGTCACGTCGGTATTGGTCTGTATATAAAAAGGAACCCTAGGCAAGATCGATAGTTCATTGGGACTACCAAGACCGAGCAAACAAGATGAATACTTTGAAAGAGACATCGTTCCAGTTTGGGGATTGTAAAAAAGTTGTATCTTCCTCTAGTGTGACTAATACTGGATGGATAAGACCCAGGCATTGCGACGGAAAATGTCCGGAAGGAGACTGCGATTGTCCATGTGGTTACCATTGTAATTGCGTAACGGAGTTTGCAGACGAGTGCGATTGTGAGCCTTGCGATGGATACGATGCTGTACGTTGTGACCTGAGCGATGCCGTAAAGCATCATGGGAACTTTAGTACCCCTACCCCTGTCATGGAAAGTGATGCTGTGCGTGTCAAACCTGTCGGATGCGAAAGTGATGCCGCTCGTCCTCTTGGACATTTTACTGGGTTTCGTTTTAAAGGGGAATGTTCACCTTCACGTCTACCCCCCTACGGATGTCATCCAGCCTTGAGCAAACTCCTACCCATGTCACTCAACCCTCATCGAAACGAACCTGTGAAAAACGAATATTCGTTCCCTGTGCGATTGTCGGAATACTGCGACTTTGAAAATCGTCTTCAATCGTTCAAAGGAAAATGGCCAAAGTATCTGGGAGGACCGACCCCCGAAGAATTAGCCAGAGCCGGATTTTTCTACTTGGGCGAAGGAGATAAAGTCAAGTGCTTCAGTTGCGGTGTGTCACTTCACCACTGGGAACCGCAAGATTCGGCCTACGTAGAACATGCTCGATGGTCACCGAATTGTCATTACTTACCTTTAGTGGGACCGAGACATTGAAGTAACTTCTTACCATAATCATCTGTTCATGGATACTTTACAAGAGAACATTCGTGCTTTGCCTGTGGAGTTGAGAGAACGCATTTATCGAGAACTGGTCAAAATACAAGTGAAACGTAAAGAACAATTGCATCCGTTACGTCACCGGTGTTTGAACCACTGGTACCTGAAGGCTATACAAGGATTGATTCAATTGAAAGTGTTCCATCGGACAGACATTGATCAACGATCCTCTAGTTTTAAAAAGGATTGGTTTGGTATGGACGATTGTAGTTACATCATTGTAAACGTACTGCATCGAATTCCAGAGGAAGAGTTAACGAATTACCAACATCTTGAACACAATGTCAACTTAGTGAAAGAGGAAACTTCTGAACGAATTGTAATGTGTAGATTAGTGACTCAACGATTTAAATTCGACACTGAAGTGAAACCATGTTTGTGCAAAGAGTACATTTCTTGTGTCAGACCAAAGAGGATTTAGTATGACCTATTCATGGATACTTTGCTAGAGAACATTCGTGCTTTGCCTGTGGAATTGAGAGAACGCATTTACCGAGAACTGATCAAAATACAAGTGAAACGCAAACTCAAAGTGATTCGTCCGTTTTTAAATTATGCTCTGTTCCAAAGTACAAGAAGACTGATTATGAGTGGATATTACATTAGGCACAAAGTTAAACGAGGCTATTGGCTACCACCCAACGATTCCAAAAACAGTGTATATAATTATGGATACTTTACAAGAGTACATTTTGGGCTTGCCTGTGGAGTTGAGAGAACGCATTTACCGAGAGCTGGTGAAAATACAAGTGAAACGTAAAGAACAATTGCATCCGTTACGTCACCAGATCTTTAACCACTGGTACCTGAATGGTATAAGAGAACTGATTCGTCAGAAATTGTTTCAGTGGTCAGACCTTGTTCAACACTTTGAGTTAGTGAATGATCGAAATGTTCATTATTTTGGTTACTTCGAGATTCACCTACAGCAATACATTGAGGAAGACAAGTTAAAGGATTATCAACATATTTTACGTGGAATCCACTTAGAGGAAGAGGAAACTTCTAAACGAACTCTGAAGTTTCGGTTACAGTATGCAAGATTTAGATTCCCTACTGGAGAACGAAGATCTCTGGCTAGAAAGTACGTGTATTGTTTCCGAAACAAAGAGACTATAAAAACAGGCTGCCATGCCACGACTTATGTCACATGTCATCCAACAGATTCCGTGGAAGGAACTCAATGACCATATTCAAACCGTGGATCATTACCATCGATTATTACAAGAACTGTATCCATTCAATTTGGGACGACAAGTGGTGTGTGTCTTAGTGACTTGTTTTTTGGGATTTCGTTTACCAGCCGATTCTTTGTGGACTCTTTACGATCAGTACTTACCACCTCAATGGCCTTAAATGGTCACGAAAAACTCCTTTTGCTCAAAGCCTTGCGTTTTCATCTGGATACTTCTCGACCTCTACGGGAAAAAAAGATTCGTCAACTTTTAGCTACCCAAGACGTGTATGACGATGTGTGTGTAGCTTGTGACTTACATCCCCATTGGACAGATGTCCGTGCCTGGAAAGAATGGGATTTTGAGGCTTGGACCCAAGAAGTGGCCCAGTATGCACGAGAGTTGTTCAAGGAAAAAAGTTACTTTTCAACCCGTGTTAGTGACGGTGCCAGAAGAACCCGTCACCCAGGACAGGACTGTCGTGGACAGACCTGAAAGACCCTTTCGGGAGGACACTTGTGTGACCTTACCCCCTGTTGAACTGGTTAGAACATTACCCAAAAGATGTGATTGTTGTACAGACACTTGTGTTTATTCCACGTTCATCGTTATCATGTGCCTTTTATCCTTGTACTTAAGCCTTTGGCTTTTATGTATTTTTGTCTTTCGTATTCATGTTTGAAAAAAAACATTCAATAAACGTGTTCTGAAAAAGTATATAAACTCTTGTCTTGTTTGTTTTCGTGTCACAAGTGACATTTCTCACACCATGGCTACCTCTGCTGTCTCTGCTCCCTCTTCCTCTACTGTCAAAGTCATCGACGAACACTTAGATCGTGCCAGTTGGGAGGCTTTGTATCTTCGCCATCCCTTTAACATGCTCATTGCTGGACCTAGCGGTTCAGGCAAAACCGAATTCGTCAAACGTTTGATCGAACATAAACATCATTTGATCGATCGGCCCCCTCAACGGATCGTGTGGTGTTACAAAGAGTGGCAATCGGCGTACAGCCTCTTGCGAGAAAGTCAAGGTGATTCCATCGTGTTTGTGGAAGGCATTCCTAAAGAAGACGACGGCATCGTCTCTGACTCCCGTCAAACCCATTTGGTCATTTTCGACGACATGTTAGGAGAAGACGAAGAAGAAATTAAATTGTGGTTCACGCGCAAAGGGCATCACCGTAATGCCAGTGTCGTTTACATCACCCAAAATTTGTTTCAACAAAGTAAAGCCCATCGCACCATCAGTCTCAATGCGCATTACGTGGTCTTGTTTAAAAGCCCTCGAGATAAATCGCAAGTGCAAGTCTTAGCCAAACAGTTAGGAACGCCTTGGCTGACTCAGGCGTACGACGATGCCACTCAAACGCCACACGCCTATTTACTCGTCGATTTGAAACCTACGACCCCCGAGGATTTGCGATTTCGTACCCACTTGTTTCACCACTGGTGCCAAGACGGAGGGCTTGTCCTGTACACGTCTCCGTCCTCGACTTCATTTCACTCCCCATAAAAAATCTATAAAAACCTCAGACCCTTTTTCGTCTGTCTCACACAGTGTGAACATGACGTCCCTTCAGTCGCATCTTCCCGTCAAATTGATTCGTGCCTTGTATGGCATCAGTCGAGAAAAAAATCCACAAACACGAGCCCGTGTCTTAGAAGCTAGTCTCAAAGAAGTCTTACGATGGTTCACGGTGACGGCACGTCAATTACTCCAAGGAATCATTCAGATTCCTCATCAAACCCAACGCTTTTTCGATCGAAACAAAGTCGCTTTGGTCCAACTGGCCGATCCCCGCATCGACACTCAAACCAAAAAACAAATCATTTTGAAACCTGGAGGGAGCGGTACTCTAGGAGGGGTCATCATTCGCTCACTCTTAAGATGGGATCCTAATGCCCCCAAAGTTATCCCCAAGACAAAAGTCCAACGAAGCCCCAAGAAGAAAAAGAAAAAGACCAGGTCCCCAAGAAGAATAACTTCTCCAGTGGCAGGACCCTCCTCTTACCAGACACCACCACCCCGGAAAAAGAAAAGAAGCCCCCAGAAAAAGAAACAGAGAAAAAGTCCCCAGAAAAAGAAAAGTCCACAGAAGAAAACTAGTCGCAAGAGAGGCACTTCGGCCAGGACGCAACCTTACACTCGCAAACCACGACCTGCCACGGCAGTGACTGCGTCTCCGGCATCCTCACGTTCATCCACTTCTCCGTTGATGACACCCAGAACTGAAGAGTACTTGGAGACGTTGATCACACCAAGAACATCTCCGTTGATGACCCCCAAAAGAACTTCCCCAGTGGCAGGACCCTCCCATTTAGCGGCAGTGGCTGCTGCTCACAAAGTACCTTCTCCCAAAATCAAAGTCCAAGAAAGATCGGGCATGTTACAAAGTTTACTGGATTTGTCCAAGCAAGAACTGGCTCGATTTAGTCCGTTGCGTACCCCTGCACGACGTGTCATGCCTGTCCTCAAACTGATAAAACGTAAAGACAATCAGTGGCGACGCGTTCCAGTATAAAAAGAGCCTGTGACCAAGTCGGGGTATCAGTGAACTTGTAAAAAAGATGTCACCTCCAAGAAGCCACAAAAGAAAGAGACAAAGGCAGACGCGTCATCCGACAAAGCGCTTAGCCAAGCATCGACATTACCCTAAGAAAAGACACAGTCGTTCCAAGAAAAAGAGGCGTCAACAAAGGGGAGGATTCCTTGGTGATTTTGGGAAAAACATTGTCACCTTTATGACAAAGCGATAGTCCCAAAAAAAAGATAAAAGGGTGTGCGTTAAGTCATCGACGTTAGTGTCTGTTCGGTGAATGTCCCGGAACCCACAAGCAAAAAATGTCACCCTCCAGAAAACCCCAAGGAAAGAAAAGGAAAGGACTGCCACCACGTTTAGCTAAACATGGGGACCTGTTATCTGTCCTGTCCAAAGCTTCTTCACCCCTACGAAAAAAACTCATTCAAACGGCCTCCAAAGAGGTCATCGATACCGTGTGCGAATGTTGTTTGAACGTTTTGAAAGGCACGATCCCTTTGTCCAAACACCAGAAACAATGCTTAGGCAAACATCGTCACGTTCTTCGCCAAATGGTTCAAAAGAAAATTCCCATTCGTCAAAAAAAGAAGATGTTGGTCCAACGTGGAGGTATTTTACCTCTCTTGTTAGGCCCCATACTGAAAGGAGTCTTGGGAACCATGTTGGGAGGACTGATGGGAGCAAGATAAAAAGGCCTCGGAAGTTCCAAGATCTCAGAATCGACCCCTGACAACCCCATGGAAGGACGAAAACTAGCTTTAGTGCCTTACAAACGATGGATGGAATACCATCGGTGGCAAGAACAACGCACCCCGCATTTACCTCCCAATCCCAATTTGAGCGAGATGTCCCAGTTACAACACGAATTGCAATCCTTGATGGATCGCCAAGATTTGTCCGAAACAGAAAAATCGCAAAAGTACGGTCAACTCTTGCAACGACTGCAACTCTTTCACCAGAAAGCTTTAGACGAAACAGCTTTACCCACTCTAAAAGATTTTAAGACCTTGATGAAAAGTCCAGCACCATCACCAGTACCAGTACCAGTTCCACCACTACCCGTGACCAAGACAGAAAAAGGAAAAGAAGAAGAAGAAGAAGGGTTTCAAACTCCACCAGAAAAAGTACGCAAGTTAACAACACCACCTACCTCCAGAATTGGATGGATTAAAAAGATGATGGCCACCCCTTCTTCATCACAAGAGAAAAAGAAAGTGAAGACAGAAGTGAAACAAGAACCGATATCCCCCGCTCAGACATCCTCCTCTTCAACACCTATTGCCGGTCGCACACGCAAAGCCTTGCAATCCAAGAAAATACCCCAAGAGAAAAAGAGTAGCCTCTTCCAAGAGTGGGTGCCTTATTAACACACCAATCCACACAAAAAAATGGAAAAAGTCTTAGCTAGCATTTACTACGATCCCTCGCATCCTGCAGGTTACGCAGGAGTTCAAAAATTGTATCGTGCTGCCAAAACGCGACTGAAAAGTCTCCGTTTACCTCAAGTGCAACGATGGTTACAAGAACAAGCTACCTACACTTTACACAAACCCATTCGACGCAAGTTTGCCAGAAGTCGCACCCAAGTGGAAGGCATCGATCATCAATGGCAAGCCGATTTAGCCGATGTCTCTCATTTGGCCAGCTACAATCGTGGCTACAAATATCTGTTTTGTGTCATCGACGTCTTTTCCAAATTTGCCTGGGTCGTGCCCTTGACTTCCAAATCCAGCAGCGAGTTAGTGCAAGCCCTGCAACGAGTGTTGAAACAAAGCGGCCGTCACCCTCTTCGATGGCAAACGGACAAAGGCACCGAATTTCTGAACCAAGCTTTCCAAAAAGAATTAAAGAAACGTGACATTCATTTTTTTACCACCGAGAATCCCGAAACCAAAGCCAGCATCGTGGAACGTTTTCAACGCACTTTGAAAGAACGCATGTGGAAATATTTTACGCATCACCACACTCTGAAGTACATCGACATCTTACCGCACCTGGTGCAAGCGTACAACCAATCTTACCATCGAAGCATCGGACGTGCCCCGCAAGACGTGACTCCCGACAACGAAGTGCTGGTGTTCGAGCGCCTGTTCGGTACGTCCCCGACGAGGGCTGTCCCCAAGAAAAGTGGAGAGTTGGCCGTAGGAGATTGGGTGCGCATTGGCAAAACCAAACGCACTTTCGACAAAGGTTACTTACCTAACTGGACGACCGAATTGTTTCGCGTCACTGGACGAGTGCATGGCCGTCATCCTGCCGTCTATAAATTGGAAGACATGAACGGAGAAGTACTCAAAGGAACGTTTTATTTGCCCGAGTTACAACGTGTCACCAAAAAAGAAGACGACGTGTACGACATCGAAAGCATTCTGGAACGCAGAACCCGTAAAGTGGGCAAACGACGTGTCAAAGAAGTCAAAGTACGTTGGAAAGGATATCCACCCAGTTTCGATTCTTGGATCGACGCTTCGCAAGTCATCGACTATAAAAAGAAGAAGTGACCATCATGCCCTTTCACACAGCAGACGCAGCTACGTCGACCAGTCCTTCTTCCCCTAGTTCTTCTGTGCAAGATTTACAAAAACAACCCTTGTGGGTGTGGTGTGGAGAACGTGTGCCTAAAACGCAAATCGTCTTTTTCTGCCAAATCTTCGTGGTGTATTGTGTCATCGGGGCAGCCATCGCCAATTTGAGTTTGCAACAAGGAGACAAACAATTGTGGACCATTTTATTGAGCAGTTGCATCGGTTACCTGCTTCCCAATCCCTCCCTGAAATTCTCCTCGAACGGGAACGTTGTGTCCAGTGCCAGTGCCAGTCACCAGTCCAACCACAATCAGAACCCCATTTTGGGCGGAGACACACCTCTGACATCCACTAATATTCCCTCGGACAGCCACAGAACTCTGGAATTATGAGTCACCAAAACCAATTTTACTTAACCTTACCCAGTGACAGTTCCATGGAGGTGTTTCCCCACAACACGTTGTGCTGTTACACGGCCAAATTACCTCAAGCCATCGCGTTAGATCACGAAGCCCATTGGGAAGTGGCTTTAGTAGAAATGATTCACCCTACACAAATCCAAAACATCACCGAAAAACAAAACTTTTTTGAGGTGGAAATCCTGAACCAACAATTACAAGAAGCCATGACTGACATCGGGTTTTCAGGGATCACAAGACCAGCCAGCAAACCAACCTTCAGTATCTACACCGTGAAAATTCCAGCAGGGTTTTATTTTAGTGGTCAACATTTGGTGGACACTATTGTGGACAGGTTCGAGTTCGCCTTTGGCAAAGCCCTGAACAAAGCCAAAAAAAGTGTCACCCTGGAGTACCATAAAGTGGCTCGTCGCTTACTGATGAAATTTCCAGATACGGACACATTGTCCTTCAGGTTCAATGGTATTTTGTTTGAAATTTTGGGTGGACATTCAACAATGGTCACAAACAATTGGAGCCCCAAGATCAACAGTAATATGGATTTTTACAAAGCTTTTGGAAAACCGGTAGAACTGAACCAAGGAATGAATTTAATGTTCGTGTACTCCGATGTGGTGGAGTATAACGTGGTGGGACACACCTCTGTGCCATTACTGCGTGTCATTCCTTTCAAAGTGGATTCTACCACGAACGTTGACGAGGAAGGTGGAAACACTTACCACGTCCACCGCGAATTTGTCCATCCTCACTATTTGCCGGTCAGCAAGTCGTATTTGGACACGGTCAACATTACTATAAAAGGAGATTTGGGACAAAATATTCCATTCACCAAAGGAAAAGTCACGGTGAAACTCCATTTTCGAAAACGGTTCTCTCACGACTCGTAAGTCATGTATCCAGTGTACCGAGGGGTGGCTCAGCAGCGAGGACACGGTTTAGGAGACATGTTAAAATCGGCCTTTCGTTCGGTGGCCCCGGTGTTGAAACCGATGGTGACACGCGGATTGCACGCCTTGAAAGATGCGGCACTGACGCAAGGCAAAGAATTTCTCCAAAATGTCATCATCGACAAACAAAACCCTAAAGAAGCCTTCATGAGGGCAGGCAAAAATGTCTTGCTGCAAACGGGCAAAGACATTTTAGGCCGACGAGACACACCTATAAATGCCCTGCACGCTACCGAGTCAAGCATTCAGCAAGGACAAGGCAGAAAGAGACGAAGAAGAAAACACCCTTTCACCAGACTTCAAGCTAGAAAGGCCAAGAAAAGAAGAACCGTTCGAGACTTAGACGTTTTCGATTATTGAGAAAAGAGACAAAAAAAATGATGCACCGAGAATCTTGCGCTTGTTCCAAGACGGAACTGGATCTGTTTGCCATGCCCCCTACCATGATGACGATGCAAGAATCCCAATGGGTGGAATTTCACCCCGTCTCCTCATTGACAGCCTCAGCTCCCATCGAGTTTGAAATCAAAGGACAGCCCGAAGATTACATCGATCTGAATAGCAGTTACTTGTACTTGAAAGTCAAAGTTGTCGATGAGGACAATTCGACCCTAGATGGCGATGAGGTAATAGCTCCCGTCAACAATTTCATGCATTCCTTGTTTAGCGGAGTGGACTTGTACTTGAACAACAAACTGGTCAGCAGCAGCATGGATACTTACCCTTATCGAGCGTACCTGGAAAATCTCTTGACGTACGGAATAGATGCCAAGAACACTCATCTCAATGCCTGTGTGCTATGGGAAGCTGACGAAGCAGGCCAGTTTGAAGAATTCGAAATTATTACAAAGGATAAAGATAAACCATACAATGAGGGATTTACAGAACGAAGAAACAGAATCAAAGATGGACAGAGTTTAGAACTGATGGATCGTTTGCATTTGGACATGTGGTTACAAGAGAAATATTTGCTAAACGGGGTGAATGTCCGCCTGAGACTGAATCGTAGCAGTACCGCTTTCCATTTGATAGGTAAAACTGCTTGCAAAACTGTCATCGAGGAAGCCAGGCTCTACGTACGACGCGTAGAAGTGTTACCTAAAGTGGGTAACGACATCAGTCAGACGTTGAGCAGAACGACCGCTAAGTATCCCATCCGACGCGTGGAAGTGAAAACCTTCACCATTCCCAAGGGACAACGATCCATGATCGAAGATCATCTGTTTCAAGGACAGCTACCCAAACGTTTGATCGTTGGTATCGTCGAAAATACAGCCTTCAACGGAGATTTGGGTAAAAATCCTTTCCACTTTCAACACTTTGGCGTGTCCAAGATCGAAGTCAGTCGCGATGGCAAGACCTTGTGTACCCGACCTTTCGAACCTGACTTTGAGAAGAAGAATTACTTGAGATCGTACTTGTCCCTGTACGAAGCCACCGGCCAGTTAGGAACCAACACCAGTCACGGTATTACGTACGAGGATTACACAGGAGGCTATGCTTTGTGGGCTTTCGATTTCACTCCTGACCAAGGCAGCGACGAGGGACATTTCCACCCTATAAAATCTGGCCAGATTCGTGTGGAAATTCAATTTGCAAACCGAATCCCTGATGAAACGGTGAACGTCATTCTGTATGCAGAATTCGACAATACCATAGAAATCAACAGTTTGAGAGAAGTCATTCTAGATTACTAGAAACCATGGAAGACTGTTATCCCTCTTTACCTAGTGGAGAAACTTTGGACATGAAATGTGAGGAGACTGTGGAAGAAGTGATCATGATGAAGTCAAGATGGCCAGAACAAGAAGCCCATTTAGTCTCCTGTTTTGCCAAACACTTGGTCGACAAAATGACGGAATTGATCAAGAAAAATTGTTATGGATGTCAAAACGATCATCCCAGTCAAATTCAACACGATAAATGCCTGATGTTGAGTCAAGAAGAAAAATTGGACGAGTATCTGGACGAAGCTTGGAGTCTCATCTCGAACAAAGACGTGTTGCACCAGTGGTATAAAGACTTGCGTGAACATTCTTGTCCACCATTAACCACTCAAGAGATCCATCGTATCGAAGCTCTCCTGAATCAGAGTGAGGAAACAGAACGAATAACCGTTTATTCGTCAGACATTTTCAAGCAAAAAGTCAGGATCGAATTGACGACTTATTATTACCTGTGAAGAAGAAAAAAACAACACAGATGGATACCTGGGAACTTTATTACCTTCTGAACCACAGTTCGTATACGGCTTCTTGGAATCCCGTCGTCTGTGCTAAAGATGAACTCCCTCATCGCAAACCTAAAGACCATCAAGCTTACGTGATCAACACGGACGAGAGTCATCTCCCAGGAACCCACTGGGTAGCCGTTTACTTTCCTCAAGAAGGATGTGTGGAATATTTCGATTCGTACGGATTGCCCCCTTTGGAAGACGATATCATCGACTTTATGAGAAGAAATGCTCAGACCACCCGATTCAATAATGTGAAATTGCAAGGCACAGATTCCTTGGTGTGTGGACAGTACTGTGTGTATTTTCTGCATCATCGCAGCCTGGGCTATTCCTTAGAACATTTAGTGACTCATTTTGATCCTCGTTCTTCTGCTAGAAACGATGTGAAAGTAGATCGATGGTTTTGTGACCATTATGCTTATCTTTTGTCTCAAGCTAGGAAACGTAGTGTCCATCAATGGCCTAATGATTTCCAACAGTGGAAATCACAATTTCATTCACAACGTTGTCAGCCCTGTTTAAAGTAGATTGTATTTGAAGAAAAAAATGTTTGTGATTAGAAAAAAATTGTTTGATGTTATAGTGTTGGATTATTGTTAAAAATGTTGTTGTTTAGTGTTAAGTGATTTTTGAATAAAAAAATGTTGTGTTTTGAAAAAATGCTTTTGTCTTTTGTTTAGCTATAAGAATGTTGAATTGATGCTCTTTCATTTCTTACTATCCCTCTCATGACACTCACTGAACGTTGCGGCTCGAAAACCGTGTGGGGGATGTTTTCCTTCACGTCCGCGCTTTCACTTTAAGAACCGGGGTTGTTTCCAGTCTAACCATCCATTGTCGACTCATCCTCCTACGAAGATGTGCTCCAAACTAGCTAAGCTCAACGAAGCCTACGTGAATTTGCATAGGGTCAGACACAGTCTGATACCGAAGCCAGAAGAAATAGAGAATGTGAGAATGTTAAAAATCACTGAAGACCTGATAGAAGAGCTCTTCAGAGAAGAAGTGAACAGGGAGAAAGAAGAATGGACAGAGAAGTACAGACTTCAAAAACAGCAGCAACAGCAACAACAACAGCAGCAGCAGCAACCTGAACCTGACAGAGGCTTTGTCGATTGCCGTATCGACACCAAAGAGTTCTTCTTCTCTTTCCGAAGAAGCAGACCTATTGCCAGAAAGTCTATAATCAGAGGACATCGCATTCTTAGAAACTAAAAAAAGAATGCCATAGCAAAACAAAAAACAGCCCTTTTCAGGGCTACCCAATACTCTAGAAAAGAAATAACTATTAATTTGCCAATGTGTGTAGGTGGAGTAGTGTGTATATAAACACTAACTCTTTTATAAAAAATGTGAGGGTATGTGTTTGTGTGTTTGTGTTTGTAAGAGCTCACGTAACTTGGTATGGATAGTAGATTAAAATGATGTTAGTTTTTTGGCTGTTAGAGGTGTATATTTGGGGTTAGATTGGATTGCTTTGCGTATGTGGATAGTCTATTGAAGTGATTAATAAAAAATTTTAGAATAGTGAGTGAGTGTTTCTTTTAGGTCCGCGCGTTGTTGTTGATTTTGGTCACGATCTAGGTAAGATCCATTTTATGTTTTTTAGGGGATGTTTTCCATCACGTCCGCGCTTTCACTATAAATTGAAACTCGTTCGGCAGTCCAGCTACCCTTGTTGATTGATCAACACAGCCAGAAGAATGACTAGCAGAATAGTGAAACTGTTAGAACTCCAGATGCACCTGGAATATGCCAGGCGGATAGTAAACGAACTATCAGCGGAGGCTATAGTAGAAGAAGCAAGAATAAAGAAGGAAGAAGAGGAGAGAAGACAGAGGGAAGAAGAAGAAAAGAAAAGAGAAGAGAGGATGTCGTTCAATATTCCCGAGACAGAGGATTGGGGTGTTGAAGCGAATCATCCTCCCTCTGCGCTCCCCAGAAGAAAGGTGAAAGAAGACTGGGGAAGAAGATGCGTGTGCGGCGCCAGGCCAGGACGGTGCAACCATTAGATAGGTGCATCTGGAGTTTAAAAAAACAGCCCTTTTCAGGGCTACCCAATACTCTAGAAAAGAAGTAACGATAGATTTGCCAATGTGTGTAGGTAGAGTAGTGTGTATATAAACACTAACTCTTTCTTAAAAATTGTGAGGGTATGTGTTAGTGTGTTTGTGTTTGTAAGAGCTCAGGTATGTTAGTGTGAATAGTAGATTATGGGTTTCTTAGCGTATGTGAAGAGTAAAGTTAGGGTTTTATTATATGAAATGAGAAAGTAGGGGATGTTTTCCTTCACGTACGCGCGTTGTTGGGTCATGATCTAGGTAAGATCCATTTTATGTTTTTAGGGGGATGTTTTCCTTCACGTTCGCGCTTTAAGTATAAAACTAACAGTGTTTGCCATTGGAGCCCATTCTACGGAATAAGCAAACAAGAAGATGCCAGCAGCTTCAGCTTTGTACAACAACCTTATGGGAAGTTGGTATTGGATGGTGGATGGATTGAATGTAGCAGAAAGGCTTGAACAGGAATGGAGGCATGCAGTGACAAAAGACTTCGTCTCAAGACAAGTAACCAGCCTCCACTTAGCCATCGATATAGTAAAAGAAATGATAGAGGATGAGGAGAAGAGAATCAGAGGTTTAATTAACCCACCGTATGTGAAAGTGGGTAAGTTGAAAGAAGCGATAGTTTATGTGACAAGTGTAAGGTGTTTTTTAGAAGACATTGTGGAATGGACAGATTGGTGTTTCGCGAAGTGGGGCTTAGACAAGCTTAAGAAAGCGGAAGAAGTAATGAGGAATGTGCTGACCGAAGAGGTCAAGAAGATCAAAGAAAAGTGGTCAAAGGAAAGAAAAGAAGAAGAAAATAGAAAGAAAAAGGAAGAACTAGAGAAACTAAATGCAAACTGGATGAAAATCCAAGAGAAGTTCCGAGCCATGGGTCACCCGGACTGGTTGCCGGAAACAGAAAAGAAAAAGAAGAAAGGAATGATGGACAAAATAAGAGGATGGTGGAAGAAGTTAAGAAGTTAAAAGAAGAAAAAACCCAAAGGCCCTTTTCAGGGCCAGCCATATTTCTCGAAAAGAGATAGTCTTTGAATTGCCTACCCCTTTTTTTATTTTTTTAAAATTTAAAAAAAAAATCCCATGTTAATTTCCTTTGTCGCTATATGTTCCCACGATTTTTCTCCATGTTCAAATCCCCTTGTCGCTCAACAGTCCCACGATTTTTCTCCATGTTAAATTTCCCTTGTCGCTATATGTTCCCACGATTTTTCTCCATGTTAAATTTCCCTTGTCGCTATATGTTCCCACGATTTTTCTCCATGTTAAATTTCCATTGTCGCTATATGTTCCCAAGGGGTCCTGTAATGCTAATTTTCATTGTCGCTATCCTATCCCACATAACTACTTCCATTGTTGATAAATCCGACTTTATTGTTGTCACCGATATGCAGCGTTGTTGTCGCTGCTTACAAGTTTTTCTTGAACTTGTAGGAATGCTTCGCATAGAAGAAAACAATGAGATGTGTCTTTAACCTTAAGTCACATGGGCCATTGCGTGACTGGCATTCTGGCCTTGTGCCCATAATATTCGAAACTTGGAATGCCCTTATTTTGCAACACATGTGTGTCCGTGTCCCACGCGTGATCCAATACATTTTTACTGAGCCATACATTTTTTTTAACATAAGTTGTCCGGATTTTACATCTTCCCTTACGTCATCGCCAGACCGGATGTATGGTGCATTACCTTAAAATGACTTTCATCCTGGTCTTTAATAACGTTTCTTTACTTAGACACACACACACACACACACACACACACACACACACACACACTTTTGGCTTTTGTATCTTGGTTCTTATCAGATCTATATAAATAAATTTATTCTTTGCTTTTTACCCTAAGGAGTGAAGTTTTGTCCAGCATTAAATGGAAACTAATCCACCTTAAATAAAATTAAAAAAAACGTTTAAGTTTCTTTTTCAACTTCACTTATAACTTACTGTATAAAATTATTAGTTTGTGTTATTTATTTTATTTCCTCAAAACTTGTGCATCGAATAGGTGTTTAATCAGTACAACACCTTTGTTCTCCACCTTGTGTATGATTTAAACTTCATTTTTCCATTGAGATAAATAATAAATAACATCACGCCAAAATATATTATTAATCGTTGTAGAGGTTTCTTTCAATTTGGTTTTTCCTAACTTTAATAACAGTATACCTGCAAATTTGCCAAATATTTGTTTAGAAACCAGTTTTGCCATAATCCATCTTCATTCAGTATAAGGCGCTTAATCCAGGAAAGTTTGATACAACACAAAAATGAGTGCAAGTGAATCATATTTAATCCTCCTCCCTTAAGGGAAGTTATAACAATATCGCTTTTTAGCCTCTCGGTTTTGCCACCCCAAATAAACTTAAAAAATAATGTATTCAGTTGATTTTCTATATAAGGAGAAGGACTTGGTAGAGCAAATCGTTTACACATTATTGGTTTCAATACATTTTATGAGAAAGAAGTAATGCACTCCCAATTGTCTGATTGGCAATCATTGAGTCAGTATTGGCTCATTGCAACTCAGCCAGATGTTACTGAGCAGCTTCTTGGATGATTTTACTAACCGCCACGAGAATTGTTCTCGTGGATGGCAGTGAAAAACTCGTAGTTATGTAATTGCTTCAAGTTGTCGAGTTACTAGTCGATCTTGACTTGAGAAAACCACTTGCGATCCCAGATATTTCAACCGATTCACAAAGACGTTTGTGACGCTGTATACGAATCATATCGCAGCTTGTTTAGCGATCGGCTCAGTACGCGAGGTAAGGTCCGCGAGCTCCTGTGAATAATACCCTGACGACATCGCCCTTTGCCACTTACACAACATGTTTCGTAAACAATATTTTTTGCATTAACAATACGTGCAGTTATCACGCGCACGGTTGTCATTTTTAAAAATTAAATACCAGGTCAATCTCTAAAGTACGTTTGTAGTGTCAGAGTCTCCAACGCAAACACATCTTGAGGGAAGAACAAAGGTGCGTCGATCGGGGATTGTTGCAAGTAAGACACGCAGGCGCTGTCGGAGTAACTGAGAGAAAATCACTCAGGGAAGTATTCGGGGAGAACATAAACAATGTGTAACCCTGCGCAGCTATGCCTGCATTAGATAAACGCTAACCGCTACTGATGACTTCGCGGGTTATATTTGATCTGAATTGTCGAGGTGATATTGACAATGTCTGGCGCGATATTGTATCCGGACCCTCTAAGGCAGATGTGGGCAAACTTTCCAGTGCAAATGCCGCATACACAAATTTACACCTTGTCGCAGGACGCATAGTTCATTAAGTAAAATAATTAATATTTGAAATAGCAAAAACAAAAGGTTTTTCTAAATAACATCATAATTAATCTTCAGTTGTTAATATGTTGTTAATATTTGAAAACTTAAACTTCAAAAGAAGCACATTTATTTGATAAACAGAGTAACATAAACAGAGTCAGTGCGAATGATGACTTGTTCCTAGGCCGCATGAAAACCCTTGGCGGGTTGCATGAAAGCCCTTGGCGGGCATGCGGCCCGCGGGCCGTAGCTTGTCCACCCCTGCTCTAAGGCCTGCGCGTGTGATTCACTTGAACTCTTGATGTCCAACTAGAACTGTTCTCAGCGGTGACTGTCCGATGTCAAATGCGTAATCTGGAGTTCAGACCTAGATGGCAGAGCTGGTTGTGGGCTCGTGCATGCGTATGTAACTTTTAAAATCTTTGCTGACCACCAACGAATTCCTTCACCGGATCTCATCATTGATTGAGTCAGTGTCGCACGTACCCATGGGCAGTGCTATAACGTTCCAAGTTTTGCCTGAGTCTGACAAATACATGAGAGAATTATCGGTACTGAAGCCTCCAAACGGCATAAATTGAATATTTTGCCATCTGCGATAAACGAGCAACGATGCTAGTGCGACCTCTAATGTGAAGGATTTCCCAGTGGTGATTGGTGTCAGGAAAACCACATGGATTTGCGGCTTTGTTGACGAGATTGTAATGATTTAGGTAACGTTCATGTTGTATATGTAACTACACACTGTATTGAGTCTCTTTAGAACACATCGGACATGGATTCATTATTGACGTCTTCATAGAGTTTGTATATTAATGTGCGCAATGTCTCCGGGTCCATGATGTGATCGGTAAGCAACCGCTGACAAATTGGTGTGTGCTCACTAACAGCTTCTGGCAAATTATTACTGACGCGAATCGACTCTACAAGTGTTTTCAACTGACCCACAAGTTCGTGGATCTACTGCTGGTCTGCAGTCGCACAGTCAACAATGCATAAACGTTGCGCTTTTCCTCATACCTTCGCTAAAGAGTTTTTCCGACTGTGATCTCTCAAAGTCTTCTTTTCCAATACGGTCTGCCATGCATATTTTGATTCTTCTTTTTAACTTCACCGTTAAATTCCTCCGACTCTGGGCCCGATGCCCCATGCTGTTAAAACTTGTTGTTTGTAAATTAATTATGCACAGTGCTTGCTTGGCCAGCTAGATCTAGCTACATCGCGGTTAACTTTTTTGTTCCTCATATTCATTCTTATTGTAAAAATCATCAAACTCTTCATCCAAATGGGGTTATCAAACTCTTCTCAACCAACGTATCCACTGTGCACTTTGTAAACAGATCAAAAACAGGTTGAAAAAAACAGTTTTGTGAAATAAACAAGTAGAGAAAACGAACGCAAACATGAATTACAAATTAGTTTAGTAGCTGGAAATAACTGATTTAAACATTCAACTGACAAGGATTTTAAAAACAGAGAAATGAAAAGAAGTTCAGAGAAAATAAGACATTTTATAAATGCAAGATCAGTTAAAATATGAAAGTCATTCTCAGACGTAGTAGTACTAATAGCGACAACAGACATAATAAAGAAGAATACATAACAATGAAGTGAGATATACTGAGTTTCTATCGTTTAGGACAGGGTTGTCTTTTTCTGCAGTGAGTCCATGATTAATAACATTCATCACCAAAACGTTTATAAATCAAAATGTGAGCAAGGCAAAAAGTTCTAAAAGAACAAAAAAAAAAAAAATCCCCCAGAACATTCACTCTATTAACATGTTATGTAATCGATGCATTTGTTACTTTAATAGTTGATGTAACAGCTGTCACTTAACTATAACGATATATATATATATATATATATATATATATATATATATATATATATATATATATATATATATATATATATATATATATATTCTTATGCCACCTGTTTAGGCCCGAATAAACAGTAACACAAGAAAGAGTGAAAACAACAAGCTTTGAAAAAATACAATAATTTATTTCCCTGGAAAAATTCTGTAAAAATGAAAAAAATATGAACTTAAGGTTTTAAAGAATCAGATCCAAAAAGAATCCAAGAATACTCAAAGAATAACATTTTTGTAGTCCTACTAGCAAAATGTTCTACTGATTTCAAGTTCGAATCCCGACGAAGAATCCAAGATGGAAGACGATGACGTATCCTGCAATATCTAGTGTTGAAGTCTACAGTTCCTTGTAGAATCAAGACTTATCACTCCGGTTTTGGAAATCAAAATAAATTTCTTATAAGAACTGTCTTTGATTAAGAATCTCACATGAGCACATGTGTTTTCCAGAAAAATAACAGAATTAATCCTTTTGAATCCAAGTAATTTGAAATAACTCCAAACAGCACAACATACAACTTCCAATTTAACAGCCCAGCTTCTACTGAGAATAATTCTCCAAAACATTGGTTATATCGTATTCTAAACGTAAACAAGTGGTCACGTGATCATCCTCTAGACGCTTATGAAACTACGTACTTGTTAAAGTTCACGTACACCCAATGTGTCCCTGACGAAAACCAATCATTTTATTCTAAGAAAGAAAAAAATTGTTTACATCTTAAGCACAAAGTCTCATCATGACATCGACAACAACCAGTCATTTTTTTTAAAAAATCGAACTTGTTAACGTACTTGCTCAAATTTTTAAACACTGTCATGATTTAGATCAACACCTGGTGTTTAGAAACTAACAGCCAAGGTCAAACTATTGAAAAAAGTATCATCTCTAGGAATAAATTAACATTATAATATCATGTAATGAAAAATATATAAAAAAAATTTAAACTGACGAACAATTAAATTAAAATAAATATATTAAATCGGATATAATTAAATCAAATTATATTATATTATATTATATTATATTATATATATATATATATATATATATATATATATATATATATATATATATATATATATATATATATATATATATATATATATATATATATGAGGATAACAACATTCTGATTAATTTACCACACAGTTAGCAGGTTTGTACTTTTTTTTTCTCCCTTAGAATGTTTGCTCAGACATGGGAAGATATTTCTAGACAAAGACTTTAGGACGACATTTAATTAGTAGAAGATAGGTGATTGAGAATAAAAATTCACTTGTCAGAGATATTTAGAACTGTTACGAGATAGTGATTTTTTTTAATATATGCTGAGAGCGGGTAATCTGCAAATCAGAGCCAATACAGGAAAATATGAAAATTTTTGTCGTGAAGAAAGACTGTGTCAAATTTGTACTGTCAACATTGTTATAATGTGATTTTCCCTATAACTTGTTATGAACAAAATTTGGCCGGCAGTTTCAACACAGTATGATGGGATGATGATTTATGGTAAGAGTTCCCTTCATCGTGCCCAATTTATATGCGGGCTCTCTCAAATCGTTAACAAGATGATATAGTTTTTGTCTCCTTTACGGTGGTATCACACCTTGTGATGATAGTGTTATTTCACATCGTTTGGGGTGCAGAGACGAACTGCAAAGGAAACGAACGCTCATCGTGAAACTCTTATTGAAACTTACTGAAATATAGAATTCTTAATATAGAAAATCTTATTCCGGATATAGAAATACATATACATAAAGTGTTGCATTTTCATATAACAAATCATATATAAAGTGACCATACTTTTTCAAACTTACCAACGTTATACAATTCAGGAATTTCTGTCATTTAGAATATAATGTGTTTAATTAAATATCCAATGAGTTAACGATTAGCAAAAATGCTTAAGAATTCAAATATTTCAGACTGACATCCAAAAGTAATTACGCATTATTAAATGTTTGACTTTAAATACTAAAATACTATCTTCTGTAGCTTCAGCAGTATTATGTTACTGAATACTTAATTCGCTTTCTTAGAATATAGGAATAAAATTACGATACACTTGAAACCGCTCCGGTGGCCTAGTGGTTAGAGCGTCCGCCTCGTAAAAGGGAGGTTGTGGGTTCGATCCCCGGCCGAGTCATACCAAGGACTTACAAAAATGGGACTAACAGCTGCCTCGCTTGGCGCTCAGCATTAAGAGGTTAGTGTTAGGAATGGTCGGCCTGGTGTCAGGATAATGTGGGTGTCTCTGCGGCATGATGCCCCAGTGCTAGACACCACTATAAACTGCCACACCGTAGCGATACGACTGAAAGATTGTTAAAGCCACGTTAAAAATCCTAATCACACACACACACATACATAATACACTTGAACAATGCAAAACATTTTGCGATTCATATTACACATTTGAATTATGCGAATAAAATTGCTTTTATTACAATTTCCTAATAAAAGACTAAATCATTAGCGAAAATGAATTTCATTTTAATACTGCTTGTCCGCTATATGGAAAATAACAAAGAAAATATTTACCATAACTGAATATAAAAATCACTCTTTAGAAACATTTATAACTTTCATACAAAATGGAGCCAGTAAGAATTCCGATGACTAATTTAGCAACGTTTACTATAAAAGCCTTACAGATTAGAGAAGTCGTTTTATCATCGGCTAATGCTACATAGACTTTCGGTCAATATAACAAAACTTGCTCCATGTAGGCTTTAGGTACAATTAGAAAAAGTATACAATGATGTTTAATTGCATGTATAACACTTCCAAAAAGTACAATGTTCTTCTGTTACACAGTAAAACTCATTTTTGAATCGCTTGATGTATTTATATGTATGAAGGGCCATAGGCCTATTTTGCAAATAAACATTATTATTATTATTATTATTATTATTATTATTATTATTATTATTTATATGTATATGTATATTTGATTTAATTTATTTTTGATTTAATTTAATTGTTTGTAAGTTTTAAAATCTTTTTATTTTTAACTTTATTACATGTCAAAGTAATGTAATTTTCAATCAACTGACTGTTAAGCTGAAAAACACCTAAAAATAGAACTTTGTATCTTTTTGATGACCTAGTTCCTGGCCTTGATTGAAAATCAAGTATATAAAAAAAAAACTTCTCTTTTTCAATTCATTCTTGATGTGTGAATGATACTAGTGAAATCGAGGCTGTACTGGAATACGTGACCTTAGACATGTAAATAGCTTCTAAACTGTTCTGGAATGTGATCACGTGACCCTCGTAAAAGTATCTATTTTGCTCATTATTTGACTGTATAACCTTTGTGTATAGAGAAATGATATCAGTTGGGCTTTTACTTTGGACACTGGAAAGTGTTTCGTTGTGACCAGATGAGCCTAAATTTTAATTTTTGGAATTATTAATTCTTTTTCCTGGAAATATTTGGGCGCTGTTACAGAATTCTCGGACAAAGACATTTCTTTAAATTTTATTCGGAATTCAATACCGGAATATTATTTTCTGTGGTTCACAAAGAACTGTAAACACATCAGCTTTATACTGACTACAGTATACGTCATAGCCTTCCATTTTGGATTCTTTCGTCGGGACTCGAACTTTAGTTCATTAGAACATTTTATTACTAGGACTTCTAAAATTTAATTCGTCGATTATTCTTGGATTAATTTTGGATTTGACTCTAAAAACCGTAAGTTCTTTTTTTTCCTTCATTTTAACATTGTTTTTTTTTTTCATCTTCAGGGAAATAAATTATTTGTTAAATTTGTATAAAGCTTGCTGTTTTCACATTTTCTTTGTTGCTGTTTATTTGAGCCTAAACACGTAACATAAGAATTATTATTATTATTATTATTATTATTATTATTATTATTATTAGTAGTAGTAGTAGTAGTAGTAGTAGTAGTAGTAGTTGGTTTATGGACTAAAACATTAGGCTAATATGAATTTAAAAGCAGCGGGCGGGAATCCACCTCACTCACTTCGCTCGCGACGTGGGGATAGCCCAGGTGCTTATTAATTATGTAGTATTGGTCATGATCTCATATTAATGTCACCAGTTTGAAATGTAATATGGTGGCTTAATCTAGACAATTCTTTTTATTTTGGTTTTTGTTGTTGTTTAAAAATAAAATAGTGGCCTTGGGTTCATGATTGTTATTTTTTCCTTGTGTACTCTGGCGATAGGTTTTGAAAGATGAAAATAATGTGTTTTGTGGCTGTGCGAGCATGAATCATGTCTACACTTTATACTGTTGCTTGGGAAGTATCATTTTGATTATGTCCGAGTTTCTGTTAGATAGTCATAGGCATACTAATTTTCTCAATGATCGTGGGTTTGTATTTTAAGATGATGTCATTTTTGTATCTTGTAAATGCATTCATAGCTTCAAGATAGTGAGATGTACTTTTATTGAAGTAAACATGTTTATGTGCGAAATGAGTTCAGGTCATAGATTTTCTTGAAAAACAAATTCATGACTGGTTAGTTGATAAAGTACCTACCTTTGTTTACGAGTCTGAATGCTCTAGAAATAAAAAGACCCTCATTCTGGTTTTGAAATTACGTCTTAGGTATTTATATAAGAGAGTTATGCTTGAGATTTGTTCAGCCCGTTCATAAGTTTCAATCTCAGAGGAGTAATGTAGTTCTGTTCATCTGAGAGGATTTATTTGTTTATTTAATTATTTATTTATTTAAATTATTCATTGGAATTAAAAAGTGCTCAGACTTTTGGATTTTTAAAAAAATAATTACAGTGAAGTTTTTAAAGATACTTCGGATTTTATCAATGTTATACATCAAGACTATCAATTCCGCAAGAAAGATCGAACTTCATTCGGATAAACTCATTTGGAATACTCATCACTTCTGGACTTGTGATAGAATATTTACGACATACGTAGGATTGCATTTACCATGCTGATAGTTATTTTTCATTTTTCACTTGTATTTTACGTACTAAATTTGTTGATTCTTGCTCTTTTCTGTTACATAGTTTAAAACATTTGATTCATAACAGTTTACATGAAACATGATGTTGTTGTCACAATGCCGTATTACCTCAGCTTATATTATCAGCCAGTCAAATCGCTTTTACAAAATTTGGGAAAGCTTCGGTATGGTTTTGCAAGGAAAATTTAGTTGCTTTTTGTTCTTGACATTTTTTCTGCAAACACACGCTCGTTTCGCAGATATCTAACACAACCAAGGAAGTTGTTCGCTTGAATGAGGCTTGTTAAAAATTTCTTTGATGGAGTAAGACAGAGGTAAATGGGGGGGGGGGGGGGGTGTTATTCAAATTGGCAGACAACTAAGTCACACCCTTAAATACGCTTGGCAAACAAGAACCTTGTCGAAAGGATTATGATATCTTTGTGGAATTATTTTTAAGCGAAAGAACGCTTTCTAAATGCTTGTAAAAAGAAACTTGGGAATATTTTGACCAAGAATATTTCATATCAGTCGAGAAGTGGTCGTAATGGACGCTTTGATGGAGTGTGATGGTTACATTTGCAGATATCAGCCTAGGGGGAAAGATAATAAAATATGTGCTTCTTTGCGGAGTTTTGTTTTACATGGAGAGGATACATTTTGGTCCCACTGTTACGACTCTATGTCTTAAAATAAGTAACAGAAGAAAGTGAAACCAACAACTGAATCAACAAACTATTTATTTCTCTAAGTTACAAAGTGAAAATTGAACAAACACTTACAGTGTCTTAAATTAAATCCCAAATAATCCTAAATGTCATATCACAAGTCCAAAAGTATCGAATGTTTCCAAGGAATTCCAATAAATCTTGAATGTCCTGATAAACTAAGACGAAACAGAATGCCCTGGAATTTCTTCGATATCATTTCTAATTAAAGAATTCCATAAAATTGTAAGCAAGTAACCAAGTTTGATTTTTCAATATTCTTAACTCAAGAAAGCTATTTCAATATGTTGTTTACAAATGACCATTATCTTAAAGTGTCATCTACAATCATGGACAAACGTTAAGCACACAATATAGCTATGCATAACACCAAAACTTTCATTAATTGACATTATTAATATCAAAACTTCATACTCAAAACTGAGGTTACGCAAATACAAAGAAACTGCTTTTATCACATTCTTCCTCACCGATACAAATATTACTTTTATTTGCCTTAAATGTATAAGTTGGCATGCTTTGCTTTCCATCAGTAATTTTAGCTGACTTTGTGTACGCCTATCCTTGCCATTTGGAGCGCATCGTTTTCTCTTAACTTGGTTTCTCCAGACCGTTGGTTAAGATTTCCATTGTGTATCAATAACAGCAAAAGTGGGCTGGGTGATCCTGCTCTCCAGTGGGGTGATTACAGAACGCCATTATGCTGCACCATTCGTAAACCATTCAGAACATCGTTGTCTCTTTCCAATATCAGTCGAAAAAGTTCCATGAAAGAGACTTAGAGGTAATCGTAGAGATACTTTAAAAATTTGTAAGTTTTTGGTGGCGGACCATCCTGCTAGATGTGTGAAGAACAGATTTAAAAAAAAAAAAAAAAAACTGAATGATGGTGAAAATCGACGACGTTTCAAAAATCAATGAAATACCTGCACTTTTCCTTTTTGATGTAATTCCTGAAACATTGTGATGAAAAAAAGAAGATATCCTCAACCCGCAACCATTGTTTACGTTGATGTTAGTGATAAAACATGATCTAGTCATTGCGTCATCATGACGCTGACGTTTAGGTTTTAAATGCGAAGTGAGTGTTTTTCTTTGCAACAAAATGGAAAAGTTTTAGGCGGATCGTACATATTTGATATACCATTGAAATGAATAATCTGAATAAAACAGTTGTCTTTGCTGTAATTATAATCGCGATATTGTAATAATTTACATGTTTTGATCTTGTCTCAAAAGGGAATAAAGGTAATTTTGTTTTTCGGAAAGGACATTAATGATGCGAAAACGACGCTTTACGTAAATGCAAAATGGGATAGTAGCAGAAGATGTTCCGATTGCATTGGCAACTTCGAGGTCAATTCCCACAGCATAGCAGAGGTGGTCCGAAGATAACTGTCGGGAACAATTGACCTTGCCTTATTTTATGTTTGTCATTTTATTAATTTTCAGCTTTGAATTCTGGCTTGAAAAAAACACAAAAAAAAAAAAACGTGAAAAGGGAATGATCAGAGTGCTAGATTTTAAGCATACAGCCTTAAAATTTGTATATTTTCCGCTAACTTTGAATAATCCTTTGAACAATAAAGCTAAAACAAGAGCAATAGTTTCTGGAAGTAATTGATTTAAACTTGCGGTGGCAGTACACGTTTTTCTTTTTGAGGGCAATTTAACATGGGAACAGTTTTACAGGCAGTATTGGGTTACTTTTCTGATCATTGGAAGACAGGCCCGAGCGTATTCCCATTTGATCATTTTATTTTTATTTTTAGGCAAGATGGCTACTTCCACGAATGAACAGGTTTCTAGTTCCTCAATAATAATGTCGAAGTTGAGCGATCTGAGTTCGTTTCTACGGTCTTATTTAACACCAGATGAAGTAAAAAAAGTTACCACTCGCATTACACCAGAAATGACAAATACAATTGAAAGAAGACAGCTTCTAGCCAAAATTCTGTCCACCTTGTTTGGAGTAGGCGTGTCCTTTGCACTGACATATTTTGCTGTTAAATGGATGACAAATGCAATGGATCCAACAAGCAAGGAAAAGAAGAAGGCACAAGAAAGAGTATGATTGCTTGAATATATTGAGCATGCACAAACATACAAAGAGAAATGAACACACACATACACACACACTTACACATACAAAGATTTAGGATGACAGTAGTCTAATACTTTGCCAATGGCACCATCACAACATGCAGTCAAACCTAGTCTGGCTACCACCTGCATGTGGGCACAAGGGCTTGAAATTAACATAATTGAATCATTATTCTGTATAGTGAATCAAAAGGTGGGACACTGCAGGGTTGCCAGATGTTTTTAAAATTGCATTATTTGCATAGATGTTGGTTGAATATATGACAGAAGAATGTTTCATAATGTGCTACATCAGTTAACAACATCTGAGTCAGCTAATTCTGTTTTATTGATGAAAAATGTCTTTGAAATTTATGCAAAGTAATAGTTGGCTCCAAATTATTATTATTTTTGTCTGTCCTCTAAAGGTTTAGAGTAGTTATGGCTGGTGTAACCAGTGCCCAATAAATATGCCTGTGGAAATTCTCGCCAAGTGTTGTTGCATGATTAAACATAGATAACTGAAGTCAAAATTCATTTATCCAAGTAACAGCACTGTGACCTTATTTCCACATATGTTCACACTTGAACAGTCAAAGCAAATTAAAAGAGAATCGTGGTAGTAGAGCAGAGAAGAGGCTGAGGTGTTGTCATACTACTTTTTGCCTCAAATTAAGGCAAGATGGCCAGTCAGAAAGGCCTGTCTTAACCAATCAGCTAGTCCTACCAAGCTTCAGTGACTTTGTCAATAAAAGCTTTCGTTTCCATATGTGACAGCTCTGTGATGTGATTATGACAAAGGAAAACCAATACTCTTATGTTTGCAGCCTTACAAAATATATGGCCTCCAAGGGTTATTGCTAATTGGATCAGACAAGTAAGGAATCTACTTATTAACTATTTTCATAAGTACAATATCCAAAGAAATGTCAGCCACATTACATAAAAGTAGCATAGAGATATGCCAACATTCTCTCAACCATGCATGTTTCAAATGCAAACAACTTCACCATACATCTGTCACTCTCTCAAAAGTACATAATAACTGGTGAGTTTCCCCATGGGAAAGCACCAAACAAAGAATCATTTGTAGGAAACCTTGTCCAGAATTAAATTAACCAGGAACAATTTGGATTGCAATTTTGATGAAGAAATTGCTCAGAATCAAGATAATTGGCCACACTTTCTCATCGTGAAATTAACTGGTGAAACCAAAACGTTGGCAAGTTTTCATCATTTGTAATTGCAAAAGTTCATCAGGGTTTGGTTGCAAAACCAAGGAGTTTTAAAAAAATCAGTTTGGGCGAATTACTTGTTAAAGCTGTAAAGATCATTATAATAATCTGCTTCACTCAATGCAATTTGTGGAGATAAATAGCAAAGTTATTTCTCCATAAATATCTGATCTCATGTATCACGGGATTTTAATGGCATCATTGAGATGATTGAAAACCTCAGATAACAGATGTTCTCTCAATTGAAATAAATTGACATTTGTCAAATAAATTCATTCCTACCAACATTTAACACACTTCACAGCTTTACCATTTTGCCTGCATTACTAACAGATGGGTTTTTCAACATTCCAGTAGACCCAGAACATTTGGTGTAAGCATGAAGCCAATCAGTTTATGGCTCAAAAGCTGAAAGGTCAAGGTTAGTTGCTATGACTGAAACTAGTTTTGTACTAAACCTTGAGTTCTCTGCCATTAAGTTACCAAACTTTGTGGATAGTATGCACTTTTGGTGTAAAGAAGAACCATATCAACTTCATGGTCAGATGTTGTTGTTGGTTTAACTTTAGTCTTCAGCACATGGTAGGCTATACATGGCAACCGTTTAAAAACCTTGGTAAGAACTACCATCCCATAGGAAGCTACTGGTAAGCTTTCTCACATATCAACATTTTCTGAGCCAAAAACTTCAGTGTATGAAGGCAGGTGAAATGGCAGCGATCAGTGAAGGTGAGTGCCTTAGACTACTTGGCCACCCTAGGCCCCAAATATCAAAGGTGAAAGAAGAACAATGGTGTCTGTACAATAACTGAAGTTTTCCACTGCATACCTTTATGGATGGCTTGCCCTTTTTGGCTAAAAGGGATAAGGATCAAGGTCACAGTAACTGAAAAAAGAAAAATAATTTCCACAGAATAACTTGTTCTCTGTTTCTGGTGAACAAACTCATGAATGGTAAACAGTTGCTGTAGGGAAGTATTTTATTGATTTAGAGTTGAAAGTCATGGTCTGAGTGAGTTAAAAAAATTTTAAAAAATGGTTTCTGTAAATTAACATTAATTCTACTTGGCATACCGCAACCAAACATTGAGGATAGCTTGCTGTAAGGAGAAATGCTACTGAATTTAATGTCAAATGGACAAGGTCACTGACTGAAAGAAGAAAAATGGTTTTCACAAAATAATTTTAGTTCTATTTAGTTCTACATCACAGATTGAGCCCAAACTTTGTAGATGACTTGCATTTATTGATTTCAGAAGGGCAAAATTTAATGTCATTAACTGATAAAAGAACTGGTTTCTGCATAAAAATTTCAGTTATCTACATAGTGGAATATTTAACATGTGGTGGGCATATAATGTGCTGTTTGAGTTGTAGTCTGATGTAGTGCACACCAGAATTTTGTGAATGCAACTAGTCCTTCAGTTTTGGATGGATCAGTCTAATAGTGTGTGTTCATATTATGGTTGTCATACTGTCTGAATATTAACCAGTCATTGTACTGACAATATTTTCAGAAGCATTATGAACTTTTATGATGATAGACACTTCTCCATTGTGTGTGTGTAGAGGTGTTATGTGGAAGATGTGGGTTACATTTATGTGAGCAAAGTGCTCACCCTTCCATTTTCAAAGATGGAAAAATAACATTTTTGAAGGCACCAGTCCAGGACAAGTGCTTCTTCCAGTTTTAAAACAAGTTCGACAAATGCTGAATTTTGTGTTTTAATACATTTTTCTGCCTTTCATGCCTTCTGTGTGTATGGAATGCTTGACTCTACCTCCTTTCATTTATTCAGTTAAATCACGAGTTATGCCATGTCAGTTTTGGACCTCAAAAGGCCTGTATGCAGTAGGATATCTGAATGACACTACTGTCACTAGCCATTATGTGCAGAAAATCTCCAAAGTTAGAGTTCCTGACTTTCCAAGTGAGGCCATTTAAAACTAGATGAGAATGAAATGGAAAAAAATGAAATGAGAGTTCTCTTTAACAGTCTACACCCTGTGTGTACTTTAGGAGAACACTGTTGAACTTGGTGCTAATTATGAGAACATATGCAGGAACAAGAGACTTTGTCAAGTGATAAAGAGAAGAAGTTAGTGGAGGTCTGAATTCAACCACATTCCTTCCCATTCTTTGCTGATGGAAATACTTATGCTACTGTGTCAAAGCACAGAACAGTGTATATTGTCATGTATATTAATTGTTTGTTTGTTATTTTTTTAATTTTTTTTATTACATGCTATTGTAATATAACATTTTGTATTGGATGTGACCTTGTCCAAAATTGAGTTCATTTCTGCTTGACCCAAATTTGATTTTTTTATGTTATTCTTTGTAAACAACTAATACATAGCTAACTTTCTCTCTCTCTGTATGGGCTTAATATCAGGATCATTAGTAATAGAAGAAGTAATTATATTTATTTGGGTCTAGGTTTTGGAATTTCCTGAGTGTAATCCACGGTTATGGTTTTTGTGTGTGTAAACATTAGGATCATTATTGAAGATTATTGTCCATTACGTATTTTTTTAATAGAAAATGCTGCTTGTGACTTGATGTCAAGTAGAGAATTATATAATCTTGTAGCTGAGAGGATTATTTTATTCATGCTTTAAGTCTTAGCACAATCAAGTTGTATTTTATGTTGTGACCAGTAATTTTGGGTGAATTTTAATTCTTAAAATTAATGAGTTCAGGTGATTATTTTCTCTGGAAATACAAAAGTGCTCTGATAAAATTCTTGGATAGAGATATTCACTGAAATTTTTAGTGAATTCAAACCTGGAATTATATTACTCTGATTCAACAAAAGACTGTTGACACATCAACACATTCTAAGCTACCACAGGCATCATCACCTTCCATTTTTGGATTTATTCTGGACTTTGTACTGAGTTTTATTCAGGACTTTAAATTACTGTAACTTATGTCTGTAATTTTTGGATTATTTTGGGATTTATTTTGCAATGCCATAAGTTTTTGTTCTCATTTTCACTTTGTATTCAAGGGAAATAAATTATTTCTTAAATTTTACAAAGCTTGTTGTTTTTCACTCTTTTCTGTTACTTATTTTAAGAGCATAGACTTGTAACAATTTAGATGTTGAGAATGGAAAACTGAATAAATAAGCCCATTGAAGAAAGAACAGAAATGTGCTATACAATGTTTCTTTCATTTTTTCTGTTGATTAAAGTGCATACATTTCATTTACTCTAGACAATGGAATGAAAATTTGAGACAAAAGAAAAGGTGGGTGGGACAAGTGAAAGTTCGCAGACTACTTGTCCATGACCAGTTCATGCAATCAAAATTTGATTAGCCCTGACTTCACACATATGTTTTAGGATGTGACTTGCTTCCATGTTAATTGCCAAAAGGCCATAGTCATTGGGACTCATAAAGTTTGGACTGTATAGTTTTGGTTTCTAGATAATTGCTTTCAAATCTTGCCTACTAATATTGTGGAAGATGACTTTTGAGAGAAAGAATACATGGCCAAAGATCAAGTTCACTGGTGTTACAGTTTTGCTTATAAGGAAGTAGTGATGTATACATGTATATCTAAACATTGAATGCAAATTCAGATTGGGATGTGAAAACAGCATGAAATAAGAAAAGATTACGTCTAGTTGAAAATGATCAATTACTTACATTTTGGTTTGAAAGGCTTTTCTCTATTTGATTTTCATGTACATATAATTTTGTAGCTTTGTAGACAAGTTAACTTTTGGGTTAGGAGACCATTTAGTGACAGTGGGTCTGAGGTTAAGACTTAATTTTCACATGATGTCGTTTATCACAAAAGGACATTTACATTTGTAATTCTAATGCTGATTCGATTCAGTTCTTGAAGACTATATGTACACATTTCAGTTTTATTTTCATTTTCAGGCCAGAGAAATGTTAAAGAGACTTGGTGTTACAAATGTAAATGTAAGTACCTGTATCCTGACCATTGATTTTCATAGATTTTGAAGATATTTTAAAGCATGGGTAAAATTTTTAGTTTTTGCAGGGGTCACGCTACCATGTGAAGTGGGTGACTAAGTTGCCTAAAAAATGTAAACTTCACCTTTTTCTGTTAGGAAAGCAAAAACGACTTTACCCTGTTATTTTTTTTAAAGGAACATTGAATGACTGACCTTTTTGAGATGCTCCCTTGCTTTAGTCAGGTTAGTTACAGTGATGTTATAGCTCAATTCAAAATGGAGGCTTCAAGTCACCAAATAGTTGGTGTTGATATCAATTGCACCGACAAACAAACTCTAGCACATTCACACTAATGTGTTTTGATAGCATATTGACCATTAACCCTTTCCAGAGTAGGTTGGCAATTAATACTGCCCAATTTCTACAATATATCTTTTGATGATAAAAACATACAAACTTGTTTTTTGAAACTTAAACTTGTGTAAATAGCAGTTTGTGTTTTAAGAATAGAATTTGCAACATGATTATATTAACTGCTGCTTGTAGATTATTTTCTTCATAAAATCAGTATGGAACCGTAATTGAACCTGTCTTGGGGAAATAATGGCTGACATTGCTGAGTCTTGGAAGTACTGCTTTATTAGATTGTCTCTTTTTGTAAACCATGGAGCAAATATATTCATGAAAATATACAATTCGCATAAAGCAGAGTCTAAATATTATGTTATTGAAGACTTAGCTTTAAATGCTATTATGTAGGTCAGAAACATACGGGACGAAACAAAACAACAAGCAAATACTGTTTAACCAATGCCTAACCTTACACCAAGTACGTAGATGAATAATAAAACCATATATTTGCAATCTTATCAATGGATTGTTGTAACGAAGCTATAAAGTGAGTGGTTACATTTAGAAAACCCCTCTTTTTAAAATTAGATGCACTTGCATGTTGGCTGTGTCAATTTGGTTGAAAAAAGGTTCATTCTTATACCAACATTAATTCTTCAGCATGTTGTCTATAAACAGTTATGGTACAATTGTTTAGGCAACAAGAAAATTAGGATGAACAGTATGATCTGAAAGACGTGAATTTGCTCTCATGTTCATGGTACAAGCTTCTTTCAAACAAATTTAGAAATCTTTTCAACTGCCATTTTATAGTGAACTTTTAGAAAGTAAAAAGAAAAATTCTTGATTAAGGGCAGTTGATTAAACATTTGTACTAACTTGCAATTACAGTACTGTAATCTAGTTACTCAGTTGAAATTCATTACAATGTAATGCTTCTGTTGTTCTCTTTTTAAGTTGTATTGCCAGAATACACTGAATATGAATATCATAGTTTTTAAACATGTATTAAATGTGTTTATAATATAGCTAGAACTCAGAAATGTTCAACTTGAAAGTAAATTATTGTTTTAAACCAATGTTAAATGCAAATATGCATACTGGGAAACAGAGTGCATAATTCAAATAAGAGAATGAAAACACATACACATGCTTATATTTATACGCGTGTCTTGCTTTGCTCTCACTTCTCCCTGTTCTCTTCTAACATTTTAGTTTAGCTTGACCCCTGTTTTGGACTTTAATAGTGTTCTGAAGAAATAAAGCATATTTATCAAAAAGATAATGATTTCAATCGAGATACTTGGGATTTTAACAAATTCAGAACAGAGAAAAAATTTAATGATTTTTGTCTACATTGGTAAAGCTTATTAATTATGGGAAAATGTATTTTGTTTCCTTTAGAGGTATGAATTTGAAGTAAAAACTAAGCAATTTACTGATCGAATCCTAGGAGTGTAATAAATTGCAAGCTCTCTTACCCATAAACATAGAAGGACAAAAAATGGACTTCTGTAATTGGGTGGATATGTGGGGAAGAGTCACAAAAAGTTGTAGTTTTGTCACTTGTTATAATCCATTTAATTCAGATAATTGGGCTTTATGGGGCTGCAGAAGTATTTTCTTGATTCACTTTTCTTTGGGGTTTTTCCGTGGAAAATGAATTTGCTTTTGTTACTTTGTTTTTTAATAATATTCAGAGCTTTTATTTTGCAGATTAAACTGTATGAACGTTTTTTTCTACAGCTTGTAATAACATTTAGCAGCTATTTATTGCAGATAAATTAACAGTTAAAATTTTAAAATCTCGAAGAAAAGGTCCTTATTTGCAAAAATATGTGATTGTATAAAACCAAATTTTTAACAGTATATGGGTATAATATTTTGTTGGTTTGAAGTTGTACAAATAATGCATCAGTTTATCAATATAATAATTCTGTAATAATTTTATAACTATCTGAGGCCTTCAGAATATTACTATATTATTTTGTCTAGCTCACCTTAATAATGAGAAGTAAGTCATAGCAGTCATTTTTCTGATGTCATAATGATTGTTGTCAACAATTTATTAAAGTTTTTCATTTGCATATATTTCCTATCCCTGTGACAAATTCTCATCATACATGGTATGACTCATTATAAAGCTAAGACAATTTATTCGTTGACATGTTCTTGAGTGCTTTAAACATCAGATCATGGACATGGTGATTACAAATTTGGCTTAAGGCTTTGGTAGAAGTTTTTCATTAGAAAATTTACCATGAATCTTAATCAAGCTGAGACAATGCAGATTTGAAATGGTTGCTTGCCCCTATCACTTTGGAGCCAAGAAAAGTTATTGTTAAGGTTTTGATTAAAGTGTTTGCCTTTCCTTATATTTCCTAAACCCCTTGATGGATTTAGTTCATGTATGAATCATTATGAAGCTAATACAATATATTCTGTGACACACTCACATTTACTTTGACCACTGTGACAAGGTCACATTTATACTATATATGTTAATTAAAGTGAAAAATATATTCATTTACTTATATTTCTTAAATGCCTTGTTGAATTTTTTTCATACATGGGGGATCACCGTGAAACAGAATTCATTCTGACATATTTACTCACCCTTTGATTTTTGGGTCAAGGTCATAGTCATAGAAAAGTTGGTTTTATGTTTGTAAATTTTTGATCATTTCTTCATACATGTATTTTCTAACTCCCCCTGTTTGATTTTCTTCGTACTTTGGATGAATCATATGAAACTTAGTTCATTGCACAAGGTGCTTCCACAACCTTTTGACCTTAGGGTCACACATTGTACAGCAGTGTTTGATCATTGAGAGGACGTACAGTCAATGTATTTCACATTAATTCACATTATACAGTGTACTATTCAGCTGATTTATTATTTCTTGTGATTCCGTTATGTGACAGTTAGATGCAATGAAGGAACATTTTATGGACATAATTGTAGCACATACTTTTGTGTATTTTTATTTCATTTAATCATCTTATTTACCATATAAATTTAATCAGAAGTGTCTTACTGTTTCTTCACATAATAAGATGGGCTAAAAAAAAAGTTGTTTCTTTGTCACATAAACTTGAACATTGCACATGTACTAATTTCTACTATTAACTGGAAACTGACACTCAGACTGTCTGAAAATTTGAAAATTATTGTTTTTGCACCATGTACATGACCATATCCATGGACTTGAGAAGTGAAAAGAATGCCAAACATGTCATTATATTAACAGGAAATAATTGGGGTTTAGAAATAGAAAGGACTGAACCACATACCCCAACATTAGTCAATTTTATAGGTACTTGTATAAGGGACTGTATTGTTTTGACTTATCTTAAATATTTTGTAGAATCTCTTGAATGAGAATTTCAGTTTCACTTTTAAAAACATTCTAGAAAACTACCTTTATTATGATTTAATGGAAGAGTAGTTCATCTAGTTCATATGCACTTGAATGACAAAGTAGTCAAACACTGTTGCTGCTCAGACTGTACTGGAAGTAGACCAAGTAGCTATGTATTACTTTCCAGTACAATCTCATGAATTTGCAGAAACAAGTGATATACCATGATACTATATGCTGACTCTGAATTCAAAATCATACCATGACATATCGAATGGACCGACATTCCAAAGTATACTAAGTGAACCTGCAACCCCTGATCTGTCTGATGACTTTGATTTGGAGGTAGATTGTCATGAACTACCAATCCATTTTTACCTGATGAAATCCAAAATCTGAAAAATGGAGAACAGATGGATATGTCTGTGAAGTTTAATAAGTTCACGGCAGAAAAGAAACTTCCACTTGCATTTCCTTTAGTTCAGATATGTAGAATGGTACTCTACTCTCATGATGATGCTCATTAAATGAGTTATTTGCTCAAGTTTTGGTGATTAAACTTAAAATTGTTCAAGAGTAGATTCATGTGGTTTATAAATGGCATGAAAAAGAAAGGGCAAGAAGTTATGTCAACTATAAATCTTTTGAAATCGGAAATGCACTTTCTGTTCCAGATTGAAACTACCTTAAAAGTACTGAGAATGGTTTCAAAAATGTTTAATTGAGAATTTTGTTAGAAATGATCAAGTTTCAGATAAATATGGCAAGATCCAAATCCAGCAAACAAAATTTGTTTGATGGGGGGAAAACACCATCCTAGAATGCCAACAACATGGAGATATTAACACCTTGGACTTTGAAGGTCCACCGTCACAATAATGTCAGGAAATGGGGTGTTTGAAAATGATCCAGAAAGAACAGCATTGGAGAATACAGTTTCACTACAAACTACAAATGAGGGAAACAGTAGACATTCCTAGTGCACTAAAATATACTAAAAGAAACTTGTTATCTAAAGGAAATCACTCATTACAACACTCATCCAGAGACTGAAAGATATTGGTGTTGTAAAGCAATGAATTTATTCTGACAGTCTTTTTTTGAAGAAGGTTGCTATGTTGAATTTCAGAATGATACTCTATTTCTTTTTTTAAGGCCTGTTTTCATTATAAGATCCTTTTAGTGATCATTGTTTTGTATGGACACAGAAATTAACTGTGACATAGAGATTAAGTCTCCTTTTGCAGGAAGTATACTTTGAAATCCGATTTTACTATTTATTCATACCCATTAAATCTTACTGACTTGATCTGGCATTGATACAGCTGTTCAATACACATGCAGTGTATAGAATTCCAACATTTGTACCTAACTCCCAAATGCAAATAAAATGATGTCTGACATTTATTTAGTTTTAAAAAGCTAATTCTTAATAATTATATCTTATATGATTGAAGAAATTAAACATAATTAGATTAAATTACCAATAATCCTTTCAGTCAAAAGATTTATGGTCATATGCCTTTGCTCAGGTTTGATTCTGTGAATTAAGAATTATTTCATCAAGAGGGAGAATAATACAATTTTGGAAAACTAGATGAAAATGTGCCCAAATTTACTGGCTTTGAAATTAAGGAGTCACTAGCAAGTAACTGATGGTCACTATGCAGAATCCCAACTTCAGAAATTTCTGAAAATTATATAGTTCCATTCATACACATTGATTGTCATTTCTTCAATCAGGATTACATATAGGAGTTTTACAGATAAGTTTTCTCTCTCTTTCTCTCTTATATATATATACATACATACATATATATATATATATATATATATATATATATATATATATATATATATATATATATATATATATATATATATATATAATATGTCTGTGTGTGTGTCTGTGTGTGTGTGTCTGCATGTCGGAGCTTTCTATTAGCAGCTATTCAATTTTTTTACTTGTACATTCTTTGTTTTCTTTATTGGCTAGCTTACATAAAATACATGTATCACAGAAGATGCAACTATTGGTAGTGACATGTCATTGGTGTCATTATTGGACTTGCATACAGCTATATTTTAAACGGCTGTACAGTAAAACCCCAAGTTGTAACTATCCACAAATAAAGACCACTTCCCAGTAGTCACCATCCTTGTCTTGTCCCATTCACAATGTAAGAGAACTGACTCATCCTCAGAAAAGAGATTGCTTTCCAATTAAAACCACTATTTCCCAGTTGAATAGGTGGTTTTAATGGAAGATTTGCCTTTATCTGTATGTTATGAGCATTTGTACAGTTTTTACATGGATCCATGATTAGAGCACTATTTGAAGCTTAAATCCAACACCACTTGGGCAAAATTTCCTTTCACCTGTACAGCAGATTTGGAAAAATATTTATTTTCAGTTGACTGATTATGAGTTATGTATTGCCTCCAATCTGGTGGACCCTGTGGCCATGACAACAGTCTGGGAAGAAATTGGAGGGCTGGAAGAAGTTGTTGAGTCGATCAAGGAGACGGTTATTTTTCCATTTCGGAGATCAGATCTCTTCTCCAGCTCCTCACTTATACAAGCACCCAAAGGTACAGTATCTAGTTCATAGTTATGATGCCAGGTAGGGGTCAATAAGAAGAACTGTATATATTTGCTCGTCAGATGACTTGATTGTAAGTCAGCTCCCCACTCCCCCAAAGCCGATTTCACTTTTACCCTCCTCTAAGTTAGGGTGTACATTGCTAATAAAATCCATCTGTAAAGGGTGACTTGCACTTTGGAAGAATAAACTGGCTTGCTGACTGGCTTGATAGAAAGATAGATAAAGACCAGACTTGTGTATAATAAGTATAATTACATTATTGAGGGGAATAACCAATTGACAACTTACACATTTTCCATCATGCTGTCACAGATCCATAGAAATTGATAATTGTTGACATTTTAAGTCAGTTTAATTGAGAAATACTAATGATATTTTTATCCAAAAATGCCTCTCATTAGCTAAATTATATTTGTGCCAGTCACATGCCAGTTGAGTCAAAAAGCCAGATTTATTTTCCATGGCATATGTTTATTCTTCAAAAAGATTACCTGATCATAATGCCTTAGTAGAACTATTTCCAATATGCTTATATGTGGATCTCAATGTCTCTCTCTGTCTGTAGAGAGTGTGCTACTCTGCACGAGCAGAGGTAGTAAATGATGTATGCACAGAGTTTGGTGCAGATATCGGTATCAAGGGGAGATCACTCGATCTGATTGACACCTAGATGGGCAGATAGCTTTTAGCTCTTTAGCTAAAAGGAGGGCTGGATTTCCAAGGTAGTAGAAGTTCTTCTAATAGCTTTTGCTTAACACTGTATCAAAAGGGTTGTGCTGGTATGCTTAACACACACACATATGCATGTGCACATGCACTCATGCACACAGACACGTATACACGCACACATGGATGCATGCACACACAAAAATGAAGAGACACTGATGTAGTGATTGAAGTGGTTAGAGTGTCTGCCATGAATGCAGGAGGTCGTGGGTTTGAACCCAGCCCAAGTCATAAGAAAGACTTATCAAAATGGTACTAACATCTGTTTCAATAGGTGCTTAACATTAAGAGGACAGTGTTAGGACTGGTCGGCCTGGTGTCAGGATAATGTGGCTGGGTGGGAAATGATGCACCAGTGCTAAGCATCACTATATACTGCCATACTGCAGACATTGTAGCAATATGACTGAAGAATTGTTAAAGCTATGTTAAAAATCCAACACACACACACTTTATTTGCTGTATGTTCAGCAGGTAAAAGCTCTTGGCTGTTACATAATCTGAGCATTCAGATATCTGTAACAAGATATCTCATGTATCATTTTATCAAATTGTCATTGGTTATCCCTTGACTGCTAAATAAACATATTTACTAAGTAACAATCCAAGTACACTAGATTTAGTATACAAATTTCAGACAGTCAATAAAGGTGTTACTGACTAAACTTGTTTTGTCATTGTATTTTTCCAAATTGTTTAAGTGCTTATTTGGAAATCTGCTCTAATAAAACTTAACCATCCTACTTTACCAGAAATGGCAAAGTTTTTAAAAAATATTTTCAAGGTGGTAAGTCAGTTTGTTGATGCTGGAAATTTTTTTTTTTTTAAAAATGGAGTGGAATATGATGCTGTTGTTTTTGAAATTCTGTAGTAAAGATTTCTAACAGGAAAACTTAAATTTGGTATAATAATAATGTAAGGGAAACCAGTTAATCATGGAAGAATAATACTAATAATAAAAGAGCAGCAGATACAGGACTTATTACACACACAAACACACACACCATTGTTTTCCATATTTTAGAGGGTTTGTATTTCATGGATCTCAATAAAATATTTCACTCAATAAAATGCAGATGAGTCTATTACTGCACTGTGGTCATCCTCTATAATACACATTTAAAGTTTGATGCTTAGTTATAGTTCTTTCATTCCAGCTCTAATTAATTAAGGCATTATATTATACTGTTTCAGGGGTTCTCCTGTATGGCCCTCCAGGCTGCGGAAAAACATTGATTGCAAGAGCTACAGCAAAGGCTGCAGGTGAAAGTTTTTCTTTTGACTTTGGCTATGCCACCATGATGAAAAAGAGCATTATTTATGATTGCTCCTCCATGTAGTTGTCTGTATGTCAGAAAGTATTCATGATAAATAAGTTTGTTAACCCTCTATCTCATAGTTATGCATGTGTCAAAACCACTGATTGCAGTGTTCTCTAATAGAACACATGTTGCCTAAATGATTCTGTGAAACTAGCCTACTGGAAAATTTAGAGTAGTTTAATATATTTTAAGTTAAACCTAAATTTTAAGCAGTCCACCCTTTTGTGCATATTGATAGAAAGCATTTGGAGTAAAATCTGACCTTTATGGGTGTATAATTATTTATCACCAAAGAATTTTGAAATGATTTATAAACCTGAGAAAGCTCATTCACCATCACTTCATTAAATATATGTAACCTTTGTGAACCTCTAAATATACCAATTCATTGTTTAGGTCTGTATTACTGAATCATCCATATTTGTTAAGTTGTCAAAATTAGTTGCATCAGTATCAGAGCCAATATCTGACTTACTTTATTGTCATAATTTTAATCATCTGGATGAAAAAAATAAGGTGCTGAATGAAGTCCTCAGCCTCCACTTTGGACAAAGGAGAATCAGACCAAGTTAATATTTGTAACTAGCAAATAACAACTTTATCTTAAACAGCAACTATGAGATGTGACATAATTTTCGTCAGTGCCTATAGTTTCTGAAAGGGGGTATTCTCAGAAGGTCGTTCTGCGAAAACCAGCTTAAAATGGCTGATGATTACTTTAGGCATTTGATACAAACTATGCAGATGGTGCACAGGTCTCAATATGCGCTTGTATGGAATTGGAATTGGATCAGAACATTGAAACACACTTCCAGAATTGCTTTATGTGATGTAAGGTGTTAATTATGATATGTATACCATATATTCAATGTAATGCATACTGTAATAAATGTGCTGTGGGTAAATTTCATGACATTGAAAGTCATAATAATGTACATCTATGATGGAATAATGTTCTGATCAACAAGCATCTGGCCATACATAAGATTCAGTTGCCTTTGTCCGTGTTGAGAGCTCCTGTTCTGGGTGTCTGTGTCTTTTTTCAATATTGACCCACCCAGATGTCTTGCTAGGATTTTAAAACTAGGAGCAGCAAAAGTTGCATTCCCCTCCCAGAAGCATATTGGGGATACTTGAAAGGGCTAAATTTCTAGATGAGGAGAACCAGTGGTTGCCATTGAGTTTAATTTTCTAAATTCTTTACACCACTGACATATAGCTCTTGTCTGTACATTGGAGTGAGACCGAATTATGTCAAGTCAAGGAAAGGTCTTATTCCAGGCACTAAGCTACACATCACAAACTTTCTGGATACTATTCCATGTAAAATAACAGTTCTACCAGCTTTAGCACTCTTCTGAATCTCATTCAATCTTCATTCATTTGCTGTTTAACCCCAAAATGCTTACCAAAATTTGCAAATGGCATTTTGTCTATGTCTCAGTGTATCTTGATTTTGAGGTCACATGTACTGCATATTCGGCTTGACTTGGAAACAACCACAGTAATGACCACCTGTGACATCACTAGGTCTTTCTGCCTCTGAATTCCCTCATTGTAAATATCAGCACATTTTACCACCACTCAGCTATTGCGTCATGTTCATCTGATATAGTCTTACGATGACAACATGTACATCTATGGGTCTTTCAGCAACTGAATTTCCTCAGTGTATATATCAGCAAAGAAAAAAAGATCAATTGATCAACATAATTTCCCATTCAGCAGGTTTTCTTGAAGCAGGATGGGCAAGCCTTTGAATTTACCATCCAGCTATTGCGTGTGTATGGAGGACTCCTGCATAAGTGATGTTTTGCATCCCAAATAATTTTTTGAAATTCAAATATGCATTATGAAGTGTTTCTGAGACCTCTGCCACCAATAAAAACCCAAGGAAAATCTAATTTGAGATTGATTAAATCCACAAATACAGTGGTAATGAGGCAGCATGAATAAATTGTGGAAAGTTCCAAGACATTATATGTAGAATCAAGGTATGTACATTTACTTAAAATCAAATTTCGACCAAGAAGAGAGGGAATGAGCTAATCGGGGCATGTGCATGTATATATGTCAAATGTGGCAGATTTGCCTATTTTTCATTTATTATGATACAAGTTCAATAAAGTGTGCCCACTTTCTATGGATACTATTTAGTTTTCCAGTGTGCAGTATTTTCTTCCAAAGTAAAATATTTTTTATTTGAGCTTTTTAAAGAGTGAATGCATATTCTTAAAAGATCATTTCAAAAATGTATACAAGATCGAATCGTCAACTGTTTTTCATCTTCTGTAAATTTGTGTGTATTTTAAGTATTCCTTAAACAGCTTAACAACTGTTCCATGTAGAGCACAAAATAGGATTGTAGGTTAGATTGGCAAAATCAAGGTAAAAAAAGAATGTTTAGTTTTTCTGCATTATCTGTCAAGGCTGGGCATATCAGTCATAATGTCAGTCAGTTTATATCTTCATCATTACAGCTGGCCAGCATCATTATTTAAGTTGGTATATACTGCCATATTCTATCCAGATGAAGGTACATAGCATCACTGTGCTCATATGTTCATTCATTCTCCCTTGGTGTATTTCCAGTCAAAAGCTTTAGAACAGCAAGATGGATAATGGTCAGAGTTTTGTTTCCAAGACTGATATCCATAATACTTGCCTCTGGGCCAGTTTTCAACCTTTTCTGTCAAAATGTGATTTTTGGCTTACATTTCTGTCAAACTCACATTACTTGAAAGTGAGACATAACAGTTACTTTTCTAGCACTGTGTCAGAATCATTATCAACAATTTAAGTTTTGGTTTAATTTTTTCCATTTGCAGATGTTTCCTGAAACCATTTGATATATTCTCATCATACTTGGCATGACTTGGTATGAATCTTTATGAAACTAAGACAATTCATTCTTCAGAATGCTTCATCACTGTTTTTATCTCATGTTCTTAGTCACAGACAGAAAATCAGCATTAAAATTTTGGTTAAAACATTATAGCTTGGTAGTATTTCCTAAACCCTCTGATGGATTCTCGTTATATCAGGCATGAACCAATATGAAGCTAAGACAATTTAGTCCGTTAATTGCTTGCACACCCCATGACCTTGAAGTCGAGGTTACAGTCATATGAAAGTTTCAGTAAGGTTTTGGTACAAAAAATCATTTTTTTATATATTTTTAAATCATTGATGGATTTTTGTCCTGCATTGGATGAGTTATTGTGAAAACAAGACACTCCATCCTATGACATCCTTGCTTTGACACTGAGATCAAGGTGATATGGCAATGCTTTGATCATGAGCTTAACATTCAGGACCAGACCTCGTTTGGAATTTGAGAAACCTATTTTTCATTTCTGTTCAGTAACTTTAGAACACTAATTTTGGCACATGTTATTATATGAATAAAATCTAGGTAATTTTGATTCACAGCATATTTTTGTTTTACATCTATTCTGCATGAGCCAATTGTCTTAAAAATTTTACACAAAGATTTATTGAACTGTTCATTTTCAAAAAATAATCTAATGCTCAGAAGTTTGAATGCCATGATACCAAGGATAACTGTAAAGGGGGAGGATTGCAGGAGACCAATATAGTATGCATTATTACTCGAGAACTTGTATCACATAATAGTACTATTTTATAAGAACTTACTGTTCTGGTGGCCTAGTGGTTAGAGCGTCCACCATGGATGCAGTCGGTCGTGGGTTCGATCTCCAGCCGAGTCATACCAAAGACTTATAAAAATGGTACTAACAGCTGCCTCGCTTACGCTCAGTATTAAGAGGTTGGTGTTAGGACTGGTCGGCCTGGTGTCAGGATAATGTATCTGGGTGGGACATCATGCTACATGTCTGCGGCATGATGCCCCAGTGCTAGATATCACTATAAACTGCCACACTGCAGACATCATAGCAATATGACTGAAAATTTTTTAAAGCTATGTTAAAAATCCAAATCACACACACTCATCAGAACTTTGTTCTTATGCTTGCAACATCTTGTTATGAAACTGATTTTCCAATTTTTATTACACTCTTTCCACTTTTGTAATATTAACCTCATGTACATATATAAATTAATTTATTTTTGATTCATATGATTAGCGATAATATTCATGTTTTTCAGGTGCAAGGTTTATCAATCTGCAAATCTCCTCTCTGGTCGACAAATGGTATGGAGAATCTCAGAAGAGAGCAGAGGCTGTCTTTACCTTGGTAAATGGGTCAGCATATTAAATAATTAGCAATTTTAAGTTAGATGTTGTGATCTTTTAGTAATCAATTGTTGAATCTACCTAATGAATTATTGGTGAATCCATCTTTTTGTTTTAGTCAGCATTATTTAATAACCATTGAATATATTTTGATGGTATTTGGTATGTATGCTGTGTAATTAAAATTTATATGTTAGGGTTTTGTCATAAACATTAGTGGCCTCATCATCAACAGTTTCTTAGGTTTTTTGGCACAGTGTTTAATTTGCACACGATTCATAAACCTCGTGATAGATTCTGATCATGCTTTTTGGATGAAATGAACCTAAAGGTGTGATCCAGTATGATCCAGATTGAATGTCGTGCACTGTGATGTCACAATGAAAGTTACACATATTGATAAACAAATTCATACTAACCTTGATTGTGATGATTCCACTGAACGGGCTCTTATTTTGGCCCAAGTTTAGTACATGGCCACCATTGTAAAAGTCCATAGCGATAGATAATTTTCATCTGGAAGTTTCTTGGTGACAGTTAAGGTGCAGAGCATTCTATAATCAGGATTGAGTAGATTTGGGTTAAAGACAATTAGTGTTAAATTTTAAAAGAACAATTTAGATTTAATTTAAAACGAGTAAATATACATACATGACCCATGTGACTTGTACTATAGAATTAACCTGGCTAAGGTGAAGGGGCACCTCAAAAGGTATGGTCAGTCAATGTACCTCTTAAAATATCACAGGGCAAAGTAGTTTTTGCTTTCCTAACAGAATAAGGCGAAGTTTACATGTTTTAGTGACATAGTCGCCAACTTCGCCTGGTAGCATGAACCCTGTCTTACTGTGACCTGTTAGCATGCCCCTTTAACCTTGAGGTCAAGATCACAGTCATATACAATGATTTACATTAAGGTATTGATTAAAGATTTTTCATTTGCTTGTATTTCATAATCCCCTTGATTCATACATTGGATGAATAATTATGAAGTTTAAACCTTTCATTCTACCACGTTTTCACTCCTCCCTTTGACCTTTGGGTCAGGGTTTTAGTCACAGAAATTTTTTATTAAGGCTTTGGTTGTATTTTATCATTTGCTTCTATTTCCTTACCTTCTTGATGGAATTTGTTTATACTTGAATGGAGTCATTATTATCCTAAGACAAATCAGTCTGTGATGTGATCCTTTAACTTTTTGACCTTCAGCAACACGGGTTAGATATTCATGCCTGTGTCTTGTTTGTTTATCTATATTTCATTGGAAATGGTAGTAATTCCCTTGTTAGGAGATTCCTTGTAATAGAGATACTACCTGTTAGCAGAATTAAATTTTTTTCTGCACACAATACTGTGATTTCAAATATTTTCCAGGGTATCAGTTTTTGTTGTTTTGTATTTTAAAAAATGGGTATTTGGGTGGCATTCTAATGGGTTCTTACATTTTTGGATTCACCTATATCAAATTTTGCATATTAATTTTGTAGGTATTTAATTTCTTGGATTAGCTAGATGCACCAAATAAATTAAAGAAAAGAACTAAATTATGCCAGCAACAAAGGGAGGATGTTTAAATGATGGCTAGGACAATATTACCACTAGTATGAGTACACATTAAACCTTTCCATGATCAATCACTTACAGCAAGTACTTAACATCAGATAGAGCCAAGATAGCCATCAATGTCAAGTTGACTGTTCATTGAAGTACATCTGTGTGATCTTTTAGTACACCCCTGTCCATCACTTGCCATGGCATTAAAACATTTCAGTTGTCTCCTATGGAATGGTGATAGTGGTTTTCTTGTTAGTGCCTTAAGAGTGGTAAAATCAAGTCTTGTCAATAATGTTATCATTCCATATGTAAACAGACTTGCAGTAGACCTTTCCTCAATACAATCAGCTGATTCAGCACAGTCTTTGATGTGCACAAAGCCATCAAAGTCCAGTGATGCTGGATAAACTAAAAGACATAATTGCTGCATGCTCTGTGTATGGACAAATTCCATCCATTACACTTGGCAGCAGCTACAAAGAAAACTGAAATCCAATTGTGTGTGAAACATTTCATATACATCTTTGGGGGGTGGGGGCTGTGAAGGAGTGGATTTTATTGGTGTAGATCAGTACACAATATCAGTGGATCTGCAAACATTAAAACTTAATTAATGCTAAATAGATAATTGCCGCTGATGACAAAGTGTCAGACAGATTGAATCTTACAATTGACACTTTGTGAAAGGTGTACTTGAGTAATTCTGATCTTTTGGGATTATTTATTTGACAGATGCTTGTGTGTACCATGAGACTTGATTGACAATGTTTATTCTTCTGTTTCTATCAGAATATCAGTAAAATGTTAACTTTAGTACACCACTCCCTTGATAACTCACGCCCTAATAACTCGCAAACCCACTTATAACACAGGGTCAGACATGGATCTCATTTTTTAAACCAGATAATACCCCAAAAATTGAGCTTTATTTGTTAAAGTGGAAGAAAATTGCGATCAAAATTGGTAACAGAAACTTTGATATATTGCTTGCTTTATCGTCGAAAATGTTTGATAGGACCTGGAAATTTTAATCAACATTTTTTTACATTTTCTTTCCAAACAACATTCCTAGTACTCCGCAATTAATGATATGTAAGGAAATTACGATCAAGGGTAATGTCACTTACGCAGATGGAAGCATTACTTTAATAAATAAATACAAATTAAATAATTTTTTATCAATTGAAATTTGTGTTCTAGTTCTGTCTTTTAGTTTCTTTTAAGTGTATTCGTCATAAATGCAATATGTCCTCTTGTAATTAAACGTAAAATGTGTCAGTCTTTTGCAACCGCTTTGTCTGTGAGGATTTCTCTGAGGACCTAATTAAGTCCCAACCATGTTTTGATAACTGACTTGCAGAAGTATTTGTTGTATTGTTGCATTGAATTAGAAGCTTGCCTCCTTTGTATTGTCATGTTAATTATGTCTTTTGAATCAAATAAAGGAGGTGGAATAAAAGGAAATTTAATAAAAGGCACGAAAATCATACAAAGTTAAACTCTAGCAGCCCCGGTTGTATGTCAGGTGAACTCACTTAATTTGATCAATTGAACACTTATAAGTGTTATTGTGTATGCAACATAAACTACCTTAAATTAAACGACACTTTCATAACTGTGATCAAAGATAGCAAGGCAGCCAAACAAAATGAATACTTCGTAAAATAAAGAGCTTGATTTCACAGATATGGACCATTGTCGGCAAGCGAGTTTCAGAGAATTCTTGAACTGGCACTTAGAGATATCCTCATGGATTATAAGAAGTTTTTCATTTTTACTTCCAATGAAATCACGACATCAATATTGTACTAATTGAACAATACAAAAATTGAGTTTTTTTGTAGATGATTGTCTCACGAAATAAATATTGTGTGTTTTTGAAAAAATGGAATCTTGTTTCGTGGTATATGGACATTTAGTTGTGTTTCCTGCTCTGTGTACTCCCAATTTGGCAGGATACTATTAAACACCAGATTCATCAAGAAAACAAAAAGCAGTGACGTGTTACACAGACTTTTTGCGTTCACGTGCTGGTTGTTGAAACCAGTTGGAATGATCTTTTACATGTTGGACATTTTGAAAATAAATGTTATTTAAACCAAATAATGAACAACTTCATTAGAAAAAGCTTGCTATTTAAAATTATTATCAATGTGATTGTAAAATGAGGATTTAGTCATTAAACAGCCCAGTTCCCTAACACTGTCCCCCCATGGTTTTCTCGATGTCAACGTGAATATTTTTCAATTTTTGGAGGTTCCTCAGTAACTTGTACTCTCGCTTATAGTGAGGTCTATGTTTGTGGAGCCCATTGTGCGCGAGTTATCGAGGGAGAGGTGTACTGTGTTGTAATATATACCTTGTGGTTAATCAGTGCTTTCGCTTCAGTTAGCGGTCTGATCCCCAGCCGAGTCATACCAAAGACTTACAAAAATGGTACTAACAGCTGCCTCGCTTGGCGCTCAGCATTAAGAGGTTAGTGTTAGGACTGGTTGGCCTGGTGTCAGGATAATGTGACTGGGCGGGACATCATGCTACATGTCTGCGGCATGATGCCCCATTGCTAGACATCACTATAGACTCATACTGCAGACATCATAGCGATATGACTGATATTTTTTAAAGCTATGTTAAAAATCCAAATCACACACACACAGACTCAATTAGCGGTTCTAATATTTTACTGTCTTGTACTTTTGGATTGAAACTGTTTGGATGAAATGAGATGTGCTTTCAGGAGGAAAGTTTGCTGCCTGTAATTAGAATTATAGTGGTTTGCATTTATCTGTGCTTTATTTGGTTATTCTTTGTAATGTATATGCAGTTTGTATTGTTTGATTGACCATTGTCCATAACTGAAGATAGGAGTTTGGGCCTACCTGACTAATGTCATTTTTAAAAATATGTTTACTTGGATTTGGGTTTGGGGCTTTGGTTTTCACCTTGGAAAAACATGGTCTTTGCCAGGTAGTTTACAAAATTTCAGTCCATAACCTGACCTTGTTTACAACTTAGAATGTTCAGGAACTGAACTTTGGAACATCCTTGTCATCTTATTGTGTCTTTGGCTTTTATAGTAAGGTGGTTTGCATCAGAATTTTTCGTTCCTATCTTAACATCTGTAGTGGAATCATTCTTTTACTTGTGTTCAGTTAATATTTTAGAGGATTTATTTATTTAAATTATTTATTGGAATTACACGAAGTTCTCATTGACTTTAGGAATAAATCAATATTTTGAAATTATTGTGAAATCATTTAAGGACATTTTGAATTATATTATTGTGATACATCAAGATTGTTAGGATATCAGTGCATTTAAGACTATTGGCACATTAGCACATTAAAGATTGAAATTCATTTGGAACACCACTGGAATTCATTCAGAACACACTGTACTTTTGGACTTGTGATAGAACTTTTCATGATCTTTTTGGATTTAATTAAAATTAAGTCCTTTTTTAAATTTTAACTTTGTATTCTTGGGATATAAATTGTTTATTGAATCTTACTAAAGTTGTTGGTTTTCACTCTTTTCTGTTACTTAAAGAAAGTAGAGTCATAGCAGAAAATTGGGAGCACTTGTCCAGGATACAGATTGCATTAAAATATTTAAGAGAAATTAATATTGCTTTTTAAATTTAAATTCACATTGTTTCAGGATTTTTGCTAGTCCCTGGTATTTTAATTTCACATATTTGAGAAATTGTTAGTGAAACCAACAAGCTTACACAATGTCATCTAAAGGGAGAACTTTATTTTAAATCCTACCAAGGAAAGGTTAGAATCTTTGAGAAAGGACTAGTTTCTTCAGCTTGCCAGACAATATGATTTATTTTTAAGTAAAGGCTTCTTTAATGAAGCAAGTGATAAGAATTTTTTTTCAACATTTGTTGGAAAAAGAAATTTTTTGATAAAAGTGCATTGGATTGACCTGGTTGGGGTTCAAACCTGTGACCTCCTGCATCTGACATGGATGCTCTAACCACTTAGGCCACTGGAGCAGTCAATTAATGATCAAGTTGGTACCATAATTTCCAGTCAATGCTTGCAGAAAACTTCAATCACACTGATATTTTACATAAATGATGGAGGAATGGATAAGCATTCAGTATAATGGATAAGGTTATCATTACAAGAAGATTAATGTGGAGAGTAAAGGCGTAAATATATACTCTCATCCTTTTGAATCTGACCTTCGACTGAGTGCGTAACTGTAGTACATACAATTTACTTAACCATGAACTATGCCTAATGTTATTAATATTGCTTAATTCAGAGAACTGTTTTGTTACTATTGAACCACAATTAGTTGCTTTTATCAACATTTATTTGTTGCACATTATGTGGACTGGACATGCATTCAACATGGTATCATACTTAATGTATTTGTTTTAGTTTAAATTCCTTATTCATTAAAGTCAGCTTGGCAGTGATTCTCATATATTAGAATCCAGAACCATTTTATATGCTTTGACTTATTGTTAATATAGCTTGCACTGGCAAAAGTGTAACTGTGATGAAGAATTTTATTTATATATTTACCCTGATCAGGAGTGGCCCCGAGTAGTCTAAATTGCTCTCCATTACGGATCACTACCATCTCACATCTGTCTGCGTGGGTTCGAGTCTAGGATTCGACCAATGTGTGTACGTGAGAAAGCTTATCAGTAGCTTCTCGTGGGTCAGTGGTTCTTCCCGGGGTTTTCCTGGGTTCTTCCTCCATCATTAATACTGTCCACCATGCATAGCCTATCATGTGCTGAAAAATGGCTTTAAACTCCACAACAACAACAACAACAACAACAACCCTGATCAGGTCTATAGTTTACCTACAGTGCTTCTGAAGATCTGGTTTAGTTTTCTGTTTACAAGATAAATTAAATTTTTATTCTTGGAAAGAAGAAAGTGATGTTTTATTTTAATATTTGCAGTGTTGCTCATCATTACTATAATACAGCAAATAAATTCAGTATCATAAAATTATTATTTGGATGGAAGAAATCAAATTTTTTGTTTACCGACATTAGTCAGACTTAGCTATCACAAATTTCATGAAATCACCTTCAGACAGTTTCACACAAAAACTACAGACTTTAAAAAGCTTTTTTCCATATGTAAAACTGGAGGAAATACATTGTGACCCCCACACTAGAGCGTGTTCTGTTATACCATGACTTTGGATATAACTTGATCATCGTGTGGCTCCTGAAATTTCATATACATGTAATTTTTTCTCTTGCACAAAAAAGTTAAATTTTCTTCCTTAAAGTATGAAAAATAATGTGAAAAGATTATTCTGGGGTCTTGCATGAATTTGCCAATGTCACAAATTGCAAGTTTTCTTCCTAATTGGTGACAAAATATACCATCTGGCAATGTTTTTACAGCAACATTGTTGACTGTTTAAACTTCTGTATATACAGTTGACCAAACTCATGGCCAATTTAAGTGCATGTACATGTAGCATGTACTGGTGATAATGAACATCGTAATAAATTGTTTAGTGACATATTTTTGACAATTGGGTATAGATCCAACAAGGGCTACCATTTTGTGTATATGTATTATTCATGTTTTCCGTACTCAAATTCATGGATTTTTCATATACATGTACAATACTTGTCTCATTGATGGACTGTACTACATAAATATAAGTTGTCAATATACAGGTGTATTTCAGACTAGTTTTTTCTTCATTTAATGAAAGCCAGTATTTATGTGCCTGCTTTTATTCCCTACCCTGGTCATTTTTTAGGGTACATGCATCATTTTCTTCAACTGGATGACTTGGTTGGTTATGGTTTGGTACATAACACTGTTGGGTTCTATGGACCACAACTATCATGTTATACTGGGGTCATGCTGTAATAATACAGTAATAATAATAATAATACTCATCTCCAATGTACTTAGGTTGTTTGTTGTTGTTTACCTTTTTCCTATTCACTACTTGTTTGTACCTCACAATCATTCCTTTTACAGTTATGATGACTGCTCTGGTGGCCTAGTGGTTAGAGCATCCACCTCAAATGTGAGAGATGATGGGTTAGAACCCCAGCTGAGTCATACCAAAGACTTCTAAAAATGGTACTAACAGCTGCCTTGCTAGGCACTCAGCATTAAGAGGTTAGTGTTAGGACTGGTTGGCCTGGTGTCATGATAATGTGAGTGGGTGGGACATGATGGTACATGTCTGCAGCATGATGCTGCAGTGTCTGACATCGCTATAAACTGTCACACTGCAGACATCATAGTGATATAACTGAAAATTGTTAAAGCTATGTTGAAAATCCAAATCACACACACACACACACATGCACGCATACACACACTCTGCAGTCATGACAATGGAATGGAAAATGTGTATTTTATGCAACATTTGAAGACGATTGAAACATCATATCAATATGATAGACAGACAATAATGTTTTAGCTAGAGTTTTGTTGTTCATTGTTGTTACAAAAGGATACTTAATATTGAAAATTAAAACAAAAATCTTGCTGATATAGTAAGGTATTTTAGTTAAATCATTAAATCAAATGTAAATGTATGTAAATTTGTTATGTGTTTTTCATTTCATGAAAACCTGTTTCATAAAAGGTGTACTCTGTCAACCAGTCAGAGAATTTTCTCAAAGTTTTGATATTGTTTGCAATCATTTCATACTTATCATTGAGAGGCATAATGTTTAAGTTAAAAAATAACAGTGACTTTTATCCCCATATGTCTTTTAAAAATGTATGGATTAGGTCTTTCTGTGTGTCTGTCAGTCATTTCTATTATTAGTAATGTCTTGTATCCCCATCATCATTAAAGACACAGACTTGACACTTTGGAATATAATTGGGATAGTCTTTAGATGTAAACAGTGGTTTCAAAATTTTAATTATGACTCTTGTGATGAGACCAGTGTCTCGAATGCTTATTGTGTTTATTTTTTTAAAAATCTAAATATATGATGTATTGTTGGTGGAAATCTAAAAGTTGGTTTATGTCATCCTCATGGGAAGGGCTGTGAAATATGCATTATGCTTTTGTGTTACACACTTTGGTCCCTTTAGGTATGCTTCCCTTGGGTCACAACTTGGAAATTGTTGAGATCATCAGACAGTAACCTTATATGGGTCTGAAAGACACGAGACAGAACTTGACATACCACCATATCAAATGCAGACTGTAGATTTGCCGAATAAGTCATAGCTTAGAAATAGCTGAGATCCACACCTTCTAACTGTATCCTGTTTGAAGGACATGCAAACAAATCAGACAAATTTCAAGCACAGACCATGAGGAAGGAGGCTTGCTCATGGAACATTACTTAAAAACCGCTGAGGTCCCCAGTGAATAAATATATATAGGTTTGAAGGGCAAGAGGAAACAGAATTAGGCCAGTGTCCAGCACATACCATAGGTTGTGAACTTGCACTTGGCTCATAACGTTCAAATTATTAAGATCTCCATCCTAGAACTATATCTATACATTTAACACACACACACACATATACACACACACATATGTATATATAGAGAGAGGGAGAGAGAGTTACATACATACATACATAAATACATACATACAGACAGACAGACAGAGAAATACACATTTAGAGTATTGAAAATTTTGCCTCTGGATCAGTCCATACCCTTAGCTGCATAGATTGGAAACTTGGTAATATGCAGTGTCATGTCATTTACCTAAGCTTTTCCTTGTGTCTCGCTTTGGATCACTCTGAATTAGATGTCTAATGTGAAAACTGTACTAGTGATACTGTCCACATGCTTCTTGAAGAAAATGTGGAATCAGAGTGCATGGATACTTGTGGAATCTTCCAAAATTATTCTATTTGCTGAAACTAACCTATTAGCTGGATGATATTTTGTAAATGTACACATTAGAATGTGAGATTGTGTTCTTGAACATTAATGAAACAGATTAGGGGTAAATTTAGTGTGCTCTTTGTAACTCTGAATGAAACAGATTAGGGATAAATTTAGTGTGCTCTTTGTAACTCTGAATGAAACAGATTAGGGATAAATTTAGTGTGCTTTTTGTAACTCTGAATGAAACAGATTAGGGATAAATTTAGTGTGCTCTTTGTAACTCTGAATGAAACAGATTAGGGATAAATTTAGTGTGCTCTTTGTAACTCTGAATGAAACAGATTAGGGATAAATTTAGTGTGCTCTTTGTAACTCTGAATTTGATAGTAGTAGTGGTATGAAAATTGGTAAATATTTCAATAAACGTAAAATTTGCCACTTTCATTGTTCTCATTTGATAGTCGGAGGTGTACATTATCATATATGATTGGAACTGTAACTTAAAAACTTTTTAATAAATAAATTAATAGATATAAAACTTGTGTTACGTATATCTGATTTAATTCATATTTATTTTTAATTTAATTGTTTGTCAGTTTTAAATTTTTTATTCTATTATAATGTAAATTCATTCACTGGAGATGATACTTTTTCAGAAAATTGATTGACCTTGACTGTTAGTTTATAAACACCAGGTGTTGATCTAAATTCTGACCTCGATTCAAAATTAGTAAACAAAGTTCTATTTTATTTTAAATGATTGGTTGTTTCCATGGTCATGATGGGCCTACATGGTTTAAGATGTAAACAACTTTTTTTATTTTAGACAAAATTATTGGTCTAATCAAGGCCATATTCTGTGTACGTGATATAAACATGATCACATGACTTCTCTCCCCCCTTTGATTTCGCAATTCTGTTTTTTCCATAACTATGCATTTGTTAGTTTTAATAGATATGTGTAGAGAGAGATTTCTGTTTTTGGCTTTTCATACTGATGTCAGGTTAATTTGTTGCAGCCAGATTTGAGCTATAATAATTCTTCAGATCAGTTGGATTTCAAAAGGATTAATTCTTTGTTCTCTGGAAATATTTTGAGGAGTGCTCACACAGAAATTTTGGAAAGACATTGCTTACAAACTTAATTTGGATTTCCAACACTGGAGTGCCATTATTTGCATTTCTACAAGGAACTGTAGATAAGCACAATACTGACTACATCGTCATTGTCATCCATGTTGGATTTTCCATCAGGATTCAAACTTTAAATTATTAGAACATTTATTACTAGGACTTTTGCAATTTAATTCGTGAATTATTCTTTGATTATTTTTGGATTTGATTCTTCAAACCGTAAGTTCTTCTCTTTTTTTTATTTTTACAGAATTTTCCAGGAAAATAAATTATTTGTTAAATTTTAAAAAGCTTGTTGTTTTCACTCTTTTGTATTACTGTTTATTTGAGCCTAAATACATAACACTTGGTACATTATGACTTTATGTTATCACCTGGAACTTTCATGGACATATATGTATGGCCAGGTCTTTCAGTATAAACATTTTTTTGTCCAAAATTTTTCACCCAGAAGCTGTTGTTAAAGGTCATGGAATGAAATGTTTTCCCCTCTAAAGCCATATTCTTAGCTACAAACTTATGGTGACATGCCAGTATGCATATATTTCTTGCCAAGTCTTGAACTGGAAAGTCAAATTTAAAGAAATTAAACTGAATATGCATGATAATCTGACAGTGTTTCATATACCAGTTTCATAGTTCTATCTTAAATGTTAACATATTCAATATTTTTATCCATCCCATAGCACTAAAACCATTTAAGACACAGTGTGACCCTGCTATAAAATGGTAGTTGGGAGCCATAGAACCCAACAGCGTTATAGACCGAACTGTGTTATAAGAAATCAGGTCAGGTAGCTGAAGAAAATGATGCATGTACCCAACAAAAATTGCAGAGGTGAGGTGGTGTTAGGTAATAAAGGTGGGTGCAAAAATACGTTCTTCATTGGCACAGTTACCATCTTAAATCAATGCATATTAAATGAGAAATACACCTGTAGTGAAAACAGAAGGCATATATAATATTTTACTTTATTAAGAGAAACACACATTGATATATATATGTGTATACTGTTTATATATACATGTCTTATGTATAGATGGAATTGAGTATCAACACCATGTACTCACCCACGAATCTCAACACATACATTGAATCCACAATACAAGTAATTCCATCAAAAATATGCACACACATACATTTAAAATGTTCAATAATTTTGTCACAGGTCATATAGGTCTTAATTCAGTGGGTAAAAATAGCACAATCACGTAACGAATGATGAAGCACAGTTACTTTTCAGTACATCCTGTGTTGGTAAAAGTTAGTTTGCACTTTTAGTTGGTAGCGTTCATAAGCATAAACATTTTTTTCTGTTAAAAAAGAAACTTTTATGGCACAGTCACTTTGAAAAATGAAACAATCATTTACATTCCATTGCTTTTATTTAAATTTTGTATGGATTTCAAAGGTTTTTTTTTATTGAAGACTGTAGTTGGCTTTCTTTGATGAAGGGTGTATGTGTTATTGAAGTAACTGCTAAAGGACAGCTTTGGAGAACCAAACAAATGTGCATTTCTCATTGTGGTGGCAACATCAAATAATTGTATTGCATGACTGAGACTGATTTTTTTCTCCATTTGCTTAGTACGTTTTCATAACAATTGGTGCTTCAAAGGTAATCTGTTTTCTTTGAAATTTCAGCAAACTATTTTATCTGGACACATTTTAAAAAAAAGAATTGGCCACCATTTGGTTAATTGTAGTGACTGTTCCTGCCTGTCTATTGAATAGACCAACAAGTAAGATCTTGTTTTGTTTTTTTGTTGATTTTTTTTCACATTTGTGGTAGCAGAGTGATGCTGCCTTCCACGCATGCGTCAGAAATTTAAAAAGGGTCAACTGATGTTCTGGTCTGATGACAGGGATTACTACAGAAAATGTGAGCGTTCAGAAGGATTTAATTCTGAGTGAAAAGAAGAGGAATTTTACTTACCATCCACATATAAATGTGTCTTTATAAATATATTAATTACTAATGAGCCGCCGAAAATCCAATGAAAGATAGATTATGAGATAATGTCTCATCCTGTTGATCTCTGCTAAAAAAAAAAGCTTATATCTCACAACATACAGTGCTTGTGCTAGATATCAACATAAGCAGATTATGATATAACACTGCATTGTTAAGATGGTTGTTCAGTATGTTCAAAGAATTTGCTTATGTAACAGTAGATACATTTCAGTGCATTTTACATCAAATTTGCAGCTTCCCTTCATGGAGCCTCTGAATTTCTTCACTCCAAACCAATGGTTGTATATATAAGTCTAAACAGCCAACAATGTCGGCAATGAAAAAAAATCAGCAGACGGTATATTTTGCTATCAATCAAGGGGAAAAGTCGCAATTTGTGACATTGGCAGAGCCCCTGCATGACCATTGAATAAATGTTTTACATGTTATTTTTCATACTTATATGAAGAAAAATCTATTTTTTCGTATAAGAGAAAAATACATATAAAATTTCAGGGGCCACGCCATGATTGTCTTGTATTATTCAGAATGATGATAAACCTTTTGGTACTTTTAAGAAAGATTTTTTTTCGTGTATGAGAAAAATACATGTACATGAAATTTTGGGATACACACCACAACCGTGTTATATCCAAATTCGTGTTATAACAGAGCATGCTATAGCGGGGTCGCACTGTATCAGGAGGAATGTACCATGTTGTATGTCATTTCTCAAGGTCAAGGCCAGGCCCAGAACATGTGTGGTGTCATGTTAAATTATAATATAACTGATATATTTGTTTACAGCCTTCTTAAATTATTCCTACTATTTTTGAATAACACATTGTCATTCCATTCTTCTAACATTTTCTTTGCTGTATTACTGGTATGTAGTATTATTGTAGAAGGCATATCAAGAAACCCATGGTGCACATTCATGTTATTTAGTGTTTCTGTATGCAGTATAGAGAGACCCATGCTGCACATCTGTTATTTAGTATTCTTGTATGAAGTATAGTGACATTAATACATCACATTTGTTGTTGTAGGGTTTAACTCCATTTTTCAGCACACGATAGGCTATACATGGCAGCCAATATTAATGGTGGAGGAAGAACCCAGGAAAACCCTGGAAAGAACCACTGACCCACAAGAAGCTACTGGCAAGCTTTCTCACATACCCACATTAGCCAAATCCGAGACTCGAAAACCCACACAGACAGAGGTGAGATGGCAGTGATCTGTAACGGAGAGCGCTTAAGACCACTTGGCCACTCTGGGCCCCCATCACATTTGTATTATTTAGTTACCTTGTATATGTCACAGAGACACCAATTCAGCACATCTGTCATTTAGTATTCTTGTATGAAGTATAGATAGACTCATGCTACACTCATTACAGAGAATTGTAGCATTTACAGAGTATCCCCTAGGGGTGCAAGACTTAGAGACAAAAATCCTCTTGATGATGTCAGAACCAGGAATCAGACTGAGTAAAAAAAATATGATATCAAAACTGGGGGTCATATGATAAATGTTGGGGTCTCACAAATGAGTGTAAAGGGAATCACTGATTTAATTACATATTATCTGCTTATTAGATTTAACAACTTTGGTTGTTTAATATATATTTTGCTTGTTAATCTGTCTCTCTCTCTCTCTCTCTCTCTATCTATATATATATATATATATATATATATATATATATATATATATATATATATATATATATATATATATATACCACATACATTAAAAATAACATGGCTTTTAAACTGTTGGTATAAAGCAATTTGATATACCATTACTATTGGTATATCAAATTGTGATCTGCCCGTGGCACAGTTATATGCACAGTTGGTGAATTTTTACTAATTAATCATTAGTGACATATGAAAATAACAGTAAAAATGTTAATAATCCCTGTTTTTTAAATGAATTTAATATGGTACACAATTTTATCGCAATCCTTTCTGCTTTCTGTTCCCCCTTCCCCTCTCATGCATAAGGGACAAAATATGCAGAAATCTGGAGTGAGAGAAAAAAAAGATTCTGGGCTGGATGAAAACCTTGAAAACTGAACTTACACCAAGTAACCTACATGAATATGGTTTGTCATAATGGTATGTGAACTTTTTTCTTGGGATTTATTTACAGTGTTTATATAATCAATGATGCAAAGTTGCACTAACCTGTTGACAGGATATGGTAAATTTCTTGGTTACAAAGCACACATACTGTAATGTATTTAATACTTTATTACTGTTGTTTTTGTTTCTTAAACCTATTATAATGTTAAAAAAATGATTATACTTAAGTAAATATGAAAATATCCAAAGGCTGCTTCTCTCTCTCTATCTGTCTCTCTCAACCATAATAGCAAGGTACAGGCAAAAATCTTTAAAATGACGAACTTAAAGGGTTTTCACTTGTGTCATACGACTTTGTCTCTGGACCTATGAATGATGGTAAAAGTTAAGTCATATAAATTTTTAATTAAAAGGAAACTCAGCATGCCTCGTTCCCTTTTAATGAAAACTTTATACATCTTGTGGTATATCATTGATACAGCATACATACTGTACATATATTCTATCTTTGTGTGTGTGTGTGTGTGTGTGTTAAAGATATCTGGAAGCTGGGAAAATCAGACTGTGAACTTGAAAGTATATTTATCTTAAGATGATTTAATTTTCCATTGCAGGCCCTGAAACTCCAACCAGTCATTATCTTCATTGATGAAATAGGTAAGAAGTCTTTCATTATATGTTAGCTATACTGGCCATAGATCAGAAGAGTTCATAGGATGACTTGTTGTCCATCATTCATCCATCCATTTGCTCAAGTTTGTTAAACACTGCTTATCCTAAACTACTTAGAGGATTGCCATGAAACTTTGCACACACTTTTAGATGCTCCAGTATGATAATGGTGCCACTTGCACATCCTGTATGACTGTCATAATGGCAATCTTGAAAATCTTAATGTTACTCCTCATTAATAGATGCTCATATTAATATGGAGTTTTCTTCTAAAGACTTCTTACAATCTTGTTATGCCTAAATGAAAATGGTGCCACTCAGACATCCAATATGGCCACCATGGCAGTCATCTTGAAAATCATATCACTATTACACGTAAACAGAAAGTCATATCAACATGGGATTTCCACCAGATGATTTTCTTATGAACCGTAATTGAATGAAAATGATGCTTATCTGATATCCAGTATGATCACTGTTAGAGCCATCTTGAAAATCTTGTTATTTCTACTCCTGAATGGATGGCCATATTTACAGTATTTTCACCAAAGGATTCACATGGTCTGAAATGAAAATGGTGCCATTCTTACATCCAGTATTGTCTGCCACCATGGGTAATGAAAATTATCTTACAGCTACTTCTGAATGGATGATTAAATTGACATGGGGGTTTTAACAAAAAGTCTTCTTATGGTGTTTAGTTGGTCTTAAATGAAAATTGTGCAGATTTTGCATCCAATATGGATATAGTTTATTTTTGTTTGCTAGGGACAGCAGTATGCATTTTCACCCAATCAGAAATGTAGTATTTTATTATTACCAAATATTCAGTGTGATTTGAACTAAGATCTCCAGCATAACAGAAACAGACACTGATACACTGTCATGTTCTGTTGGCCTTTTGATCATTAGTCAGATTGCAGCTTATAATGTTTCTAATCATAACCTTCCTAATATAAATGCAATGCTTTAACTGATAGGTCACTAAAAATAAGTGGACCGGGAATTCCAAAAATCATCAGAACATGAACCTTTATTGATTATTATAGCTAGATTTCAATTTTAATAAGATTGAATGTTCATTCACAATTAAATACAATCATCCAGTTTATAACAAGGCTTAGTTTTTCCTTTCTCCTTCAAATATGTTCCACAATCACATTTTAGGAATATTAGCCTGTGACCTAGCAAATCCAGCTGTACTAAAAGACAAAAAATCCCATCTTATTGTCTATTTTTAGATAGACATAGGACAGTAACTCTTGTCCATTACCTCCCCTTGATACTGCTAGCTGTCGCCATTTTTAGCTCTGCTGTGCCCTGAGATGCACACAGTGCAATAGCATCTGACAGTTCAGCCTGTTTTTTGTTCCTATGGACCCATCCAACATTCATTTTGCATTTATAATGTGAATTAATCGATCTACTGCAAGCTGTATGCTCTATTTTACAATTTCTGCTAATATTTTGAGAGATTTGTCACTTGTTGGGACTTCATCTTGTCAGATCGCCGTCCCACCATGCTATCATTGACCTTTCACAAGGTCATTACAGATTAGCATAAATTTGACTTTATCCGCTTACTCTGTCCGCTACAGAGCTCTTAATAGCAAAGTCTGAAGTACTGATTGATAATTTTGCTTAATTTATTTGTATTTCATGCTGTTTTGATAGAAGCCTGCAGCATATATTTTAAACAGGGCCATAGGTTTCTGATATGACACTTCACCAATCTGTTAATTACGACATAGATTTTAGCGACCTAGTAATTTCACACATTACTAGTTTCTGCTTTAGTTTATGTATCTTGTTTTAGCATATATCAGTTAAACGTTCTTTAGGCCACTTCAGAGCATGGATGTTTACCATGACTCCTGTTTTGTTTATGTTGTGTAGACATGGTTTCTGTTAAGCAACATCTATAACACGTAGTTACAAAAGTGTTTTGTTTCAGCGACCTAGTAATTTCAACATATTACTAGTTTCTACTAAGGTGTGTTTCTTGTATCAGAGCATGGTAGCCTACCATGACTCTGGTTCATTTTTCAGTGTGTACTCATCGTCCCTTCTTTATTAACTATGCATTGTGCCTAAGCTTAATATAGAACATATGTTTATGATGAGACACATTTATGGGTCTGTTTATTACGACAGTATTTTAGTGACCTAGTAATTTCAACCCTTTACTAGATTCTGCTTTAGTTTGTGTCTTTTTTGTCATTTCCGCAGAATATTTTTTAATTGATCTATATGCAATTTCAAAGCATGGAAGTCCACCATGACTCCTGCTTTGTTATGTATACATTGTTTCTTTCAATGTCTATAATATGTAGTATGGGCTGCCAAGTTAGATGATTTATGTTATTAGCTAGTAAGTCACATACTAATTTGCTAATCTATGCTTTGTTCTCTCTCATCTTGTGTTGTTTCAGGAGGAATGTTCACTATATGCATGACATGCACATGCACAAAGGTTGCCCTGTTCGGCATTGAAGGGAAAGAGCTAAATATACAGTGTTTGGTTGGAAAACACATGCACTGCTGTACTTCAGAAAGCAGCAATGGGGAAAGAGAGACGGTCGAGGTCATGACAGGATGCCTCTGACATCCTTAGTCTCCACCCCAAATCAGCCTCAGTGGTAAGCCTTGTGGGGGTCACAGGAATCTCTCTCTCTCTCCCCCCCCCCCGGGCTAAAGTTCGTCACACGGAACCAACATATACTGTTACGTCAGGGGATAGAGAGGATAATGGAGGGGACCATCCATCGCTGGATAAGATGCATCAGTCAGTACAGTAGTCAAAGCCCCACTGTCTTCAATTTGAGCAAAACATCAGGGGAATATTCCCAAATTTTTAGCAACCCAGATTGGGTAAGCCCCCACATATGTCAGAGAATGGCCTTTGGGCTATTAAGTCGGGGTGATGGGATTTACCATTGATCAGCTGGACCCAAATAATAATAATAATACTGCTGCACCAACACCAGTCATCCAGCGATCACCAGCAGTCACTCCGATATTACCAACAGTCCGGCTGTACCAGCTTGGACACCACTTGGCCGGAATGGGCCAACTTCAAAATATTTACGGACATCTTAGTGTTAGATCTATTCATCTAGCTGGTCAGTCAGCAACATATCATTATTTCACCAGCAATTTTGATGAGAAATCAGTTCAGCCACAGCTTTGGAGCGGCCAGCACAGGTGCATCACAGACCAACATATATGCAGCAACAGTGCTGGAAAGACCAACAGTGCAGGAAAGGATGTTGATACAGGCAGTGCTGGAAAGGACGTTAGTGTGGACGATGCAGGCATTGCTCTCTTTACCAGTGATGCCGGATATTAGAGTACACATGGCTTATACTCAGGGGAGAGCTCGTGTCTTGCACAGATATGACAGAGCAGAGTCATCAAGGCCATCCTGCATGACTTATGCTCAACTTGAAGCCGAACCAGATGAAACCTGGCACACAGTAAGGGAGATGAGTCAACAATAGTAACATGTTAACCCACATCAATCCCTATCATGCAATAGTACAGTGGCCGTATGAAACTGATTTGAACTCACTGGACCTCCCTGTTCCCTCGTGGGGGGGGGGCTGATCAAGGTCAGTCGGAGGGGATCGGTGTTTTATTCATAAAAATTCCCTGGCCCCTCCACATGATACACCATCAGATTGGGAGATGGATGCCTTTTGATTTCAGAGGAAATGGTCACTCATAAAAGGCATGAGAGCCTGTGCTAAAGACACCTTCCCTGTGCACATGGTGGAAGTACCAACCTGTCGCTAAACAGCACAAGAGCTTGTGGTAAGGATACATTCCCCAATGAGTTACTCAAGAATTGCTTTTGGCATGCAAACAGTAGGTGGCGGCCTATCATCAACTGGAGTCACCTCACAATATTCAAGATGGGGAAGGCAATGTCGTTTTGCCTCCCTGTCAGACAGGGCATGTATGCCATTAGTCTCGATCTGTCAGGTGTGTACTTCCACATCCCTATCCTCCCCGTTTATTGCTTGTTTCCATGTTGACTGACACACCATTATCAATTCGCCATCCTTCCCTTTGTCCCTCATCATCCCCTGGGCTTTCACTCACACTAGGGTCATCTCCCCATTCCAGTTGTCTTCATCTACATCAACAGCAGAATACCTGGGCAGCATCTCAAAGAAACACACATTAAGTTCTATCCTACTCCAAGGCAGAATGATCTCCCTTCTCTGCTTGATCATCCAGACCTTTTCATGAACTGGGAAATTCAGACCTCCATACATCCCAGAATATCATCCATTTGGGCACGGACTTCTTAACCAACTGGAATCTGGTGCGTCCCGTTGTGTTTGCACTCCCAGAGTCATTGAACTCATCGAGTCCATTTCCATCAAGACTTGGATTTCAGCAGGAGAGTTCTATCAACTCTTTGACTATTATATGGCAGCGGTCTTGACCCCGCTTGGGCGTCTTATTATGCAGGTTTTGCCAGCACATTCATGCCCCGTTTTATGTCCACTAAATCGAGCAGTCATGATCACACCCAAATTTCAATCATTCCCACATCACTGGGGCAATCCAGGCTGGCTGACCATTGGAATCCAGCTGAATAACCCCTGGTAGAAATAATGTAAAGTACTGCTGCCTGTGCACATGGTGGAAGCACCCACCCATTGCTGACCTTCACTACCATTAGCGACACGTGGGGAACAGCCTTTCATTTCTGTAAAGATCGATCATGGGGCAAAATGGTCTTCTTTTGATCCAACAGCACTGTGGTAGTGACCTATAACCTCAAACAGGGAGGTACCAGACCACTTGTCCAGTGTTCTGTAGACACCTTCTGGCTGCAACAGTGACTTCGCCGAGAATCAATCCAGAAGGAGTCATGTCTTTAACATGGAATGTCCCCTCCATCAGTTGGTCATCACTCGGATTCACATACTTCAAGGGCATCCAACGATTGACTGCTTGGTGACAAGGTGGAATGAACAGCTACCCACCTTGGTCCCCCACCCCCCAGTTCCAGACACAGCAGCTTGGGTTGTGAGATGCACTGTCAGCCATCTGGGAGGGGATGGGGGCCTGTGCAACCTCTCTTATGGTGATACAATTACGGGGTCAGAATAGCAAGATGACACTGATAGGCTTTCTTTGAGGGCACAAGCTCTGTATTGCTGATATAATTTTCCCAATGATAATACGCCCAGGAAGATTCTGCTCAACCAGAATCGACAGCCCTCTCCTTCTACATGCTCAGCTTTTACCAATACAGTCTTGCAAGTCAGACAATTCAAACCTTCATTTGTGGAGTAACCATCTATATTGCCCATTTGAGTGCCTATATCCCACATCTGGCTGACTTTCTCTGGCTCTGTTCTTGGATGAGAAACAGTTGGACCCCAATTGTTACCATAGGCTACCGCTCTATGATTTTTGTTGTTGTTGTAGTGTTTAACACCATTTTTCAGCACATGATAGGCTATACATGGCGGCCAGTATTAATGGTGGAGGAAGAACCCAGGAAAAACCCTAGAAAGAACCACCGGCCCACGCGAAGCTACTGGCAAACTTTCTCACATACCGACATTGGCTGAATCTGAGACTCCCGCTCTATGATATTGGACAAATTCTGGCATCATGGCTACATGTTTGTGTGGGATAGGGACCTATCTGATCTTTTAGACAATATTGGTCTCCATGACCAATATCCCTTATTTGTCTCCAAAGGGATCCAATGAGGATTTTTCAAAATGACTAGATTTGAACCCCTTTGAACTTTTAGCCTAAACATCGCTAAAGTTACTACAGACCATGTTTACTGATACCTTTAGCTTCAGCATGCATAGTAAGACGCTGCATTCCCCTTTATGTTCACTGGAATTCTCTTCAGTTCAGATCGGAGGGCTCGGTGGTTCTCAAGATACCATCGGGATTCGTAGCCCAGAACAGGTTACTGTCTGTTGGTAGTCAACCACTGTCCCTGTTCACTTTCTTCCATAGCCAGGTTGAGAACAGCAACATGCAAGACTCTTTTCGTGCCCTCAGGGATCAATGATCTTAGACACATTCTGACATCATGGCAGATGTGACATTTGGCATGCTAAAAATGCCAAGGCATCAACCCTCAAGCCCTTGCTTCTTGGCTGAAATGGGTTATATGCTCGGCGTACTCATGGATATCTCTAGATAAGTCACCTCATGAAGATTCCAGCTCACAAGATTAGAGCCATTTATGCGAGCCTTACTTTCAAACACAATGTTTTGATCCAAGACATTATAGAAGGTGTTGGCTGGCATGCAGATTCGACCTTTTTGAGTTTTTACTCCAGAAATTTAATTTAGCATCGCAGAGACAAATGTTGGACCACCACACCCATCTAGACAAATCAACACAGCCCATTAGCTTCACTGGATTCACCAGTGAAAATTTTGGTAAGGAGAAGATCTCAACTTCATCTTCTCAGCCATGTATATATAGATATATAAGTGAATCCCATCTCAAGGGATCTTGGCCTGTGTTGCTTAGGTCATTAGGAGAATGGGTTCTCTTTCATATGGGAAATACATCCACTCATCCCCAGAAGGATACCCGAGGTCGAGGCCGGATGCTCAGCAACCGCTCCTCCTATTACTTAATCTCCTAACGTAATGTGAGTGGGGAACATATTTGAAGGCGAAAGCAAATTTTAAAGTAAATTATATTTCTTTGAGAATACTTACCCAATCACATTTCTTAAATTCCCTCCCAACTACCCTGCCATGCAAGCATCCACGTTAATGTCTCGCTCAGCTAAAAATGGGCTACATCTGATGGTATCAAGGGGAGGTAGTGGGCAAGAGTTACAGCCCTTTGTTTATCTAAAAATAGACAATGAGAATATTTTCATCTTTTAGTAGGGCTGGATTCTCTAGGTAGCAGGCTAATATTCTTAAATTGTCAAATTCTATCTTCACATAACAATTGGCAAAAGCAAGCCACACTATATTTATTTACATTTTAGTTTTCTGCCATGTCTATGAAGGAGGCATAAAGTGTTGCCCATGTCTATTCCTTCTACTTATACCTTCCTGTAGACTTGTTTCTGCTCAATAACTTTTGAAGGACTTGAATGTTTCTTGCTTAGACTTAGAATCATTACGATACTGTCAATTCTGCAAATGTTCACCATTACCTTTAGTATTCATTTTTTTCTCTGTTGCTGTCACTGCTGATGTCGTTTGTTTACAACTGTTGTCTTGATTCTTTTTGTTGGAAAATATTCTTGTTAGTAATAGCTTTGTTGACTGATAACTGGTGCAGTGATAAATAGTTATAAACTTTATGCTCTTCTTATGGCATATATGATTTTCTGGAATGTTATCTGCAACTGTACATATAAATGCAGTGGCACCTGTTGCTATAAATACTATTTCAATGAGGGTAATATTGAGGAGTGTTCAGTTTCTTATAAACTAATCCAAACTTAAGAAATATCCATGAAGTATAATATTTTAAGATAGAATTTATACTTCCTAATTATTACTTAGCTTCAGGGGAACCAATCTATAATGCACTTCATTATAACAGGAATTATAATGTAATACTGGAGCATCATGGCACCCAATTATTTGCATTTTCTCAGACACTTAACAAAACATCATCCAAATTGACAAACAGATTAAAATAAATGAATCAGTTAAGTTTAAGAAATCTTAATCTTGCTGATCATTATTAATGTTTTAGCACAGTGGTGATGAATTTTCATGAGGCATCTCTCTTAATCTTAATCATTATAAAGGCGAGTAGTAAGGGCTGTTCCATTTAAACAAACATTGTACCTACGGAAGGCAGTTTTAAACAAAATATATGCCAGGCTACTTGGATTTCACAGAGTTAATATTAAAAAAGTTAAGAAAATTCTAAATTGCATTTAACATGTAGTTCACAAATAACCAGCCTGAAAAATTTGAGCCAAGTTTTTAATCAAATTTTACTTGTTGCATGAAATTATGACCCCACCTCATCTTGAATATGCATCATGTGTCAGAAGGATAACGTTTGTAAAGGGACATTTGATTTATGTGAATGATGGTTTGTATTATTCAAAAATCATTTTTGCAGCAGTAATGGATAAGTTGGATGAATGTAAATGTACTTCATGACTTAAATTCACATTTCAGATTCCTTCCTCAGATCTCGCTCTTCCAGTGACCATGAAGCCACTGCAATGATTAAGACTCAGTTTATGAGTTTTTGGGATGGGCTAATCACAGATCCTAGTTGTAAGGTGATGATTATGGGGGCCACAAACAGACCTGAGGATGTCGATGCAGCCATCCTCCGTAGAATGCCATGCATGTTTAAGATTGGGATGCCTGTAAGAATCATTGTTTTTTTTAGGTTGGGGGGAGGGTCTGGTGTTTATAAATCTAACTGCCATGTTTATATATCATGCTGGGAAATACGAGCTCCCTATAGTGTAATGCCTATCAAAATAATTTAATTTCGGATATAATACAGTAGCACTTTTAAAAAAAATGAAATAGATAAATTTTCAATTTTCAACAATCATTAACTAAAACTGTATTTGAAAACCATTTTCCTTGAATTGCTATAAAATATATGACCATATGGGTCGAAAATAAACAGTAAATTTGTCTTCATTTCCTTTTTAACTTGGATGGGTTTCATTCCATTCATGGGGGCCCCGAGTGGCCGAGTGGTCTATAGCGCTCACCGTTCCGGATCACTGCCATCTCACCTCTGTCTGCGTATGTTCGAGTCCAAGGCTCGGCTAGCGTGGGTATGTGGGAAAGCCTGCCAGTAGCTTCTCATGGGTTGGTGGTTCTTTCCTGGGTTTTCCAGGGTTCTTCCTCCACCAGTTATACTGGCCGCCATATATGGCCTATCTTGTGCTGAAAAATGGCGTTAAACCCTAGAACAACAACAACAACAATTCCATTCATGCTTCTGTCATAGTGTCCATTCTTTTCTACCAAAATCTAGCTTGTATTATTAATAATAGGAACAAACTTTCTGGTCTTAATAAAATTAGTAACAGCTTACCTGCTGTCCTTTTAGGTTTCTTTTTAACTATAAAGGGCAATAACTCAAATTTATGTAAATAATTAGTCTGTAGTTATTCCTCTTGGATATTGTTCCGGTGATTCTTAGTAGCATAAAAAGAAAAGAAAATTCATAAATATATAATGCAGGTTATTTGGAGAAGTATATTTTTTGGTGTTATCTAGAAAAGTGGATAGCAATGTCACTGGAAATATATTTTCTTCTCTGAATTTGTGTAAATTATTATCGCACCAACCCTTCAGGTCATCTCTATTGTCAGTTCTTTGATTAAAACATTATTATTTGAACAATTGTAAATGAATAAATGCTATGAAGTGAAAAAAAAAATATTTTAATTTATGTAAATTAAAATTATTACTCTGCTTTTCGGACATTTTGAAAAATTCCCCATTCCCTTTCACACTCAACCCTTTGCTCTCCACCCATGCCCCACCCCTTTTAATTGAATTTTTATCATTCATGCAATAGTATGGTTCAGTACAAAGCACATTTGGCAATTACAGAATCCATATGTCATGTATTTGTTTCCAGTAAATCCAAATTTTGTACTCGTGTGAAGGTTATGTTAATCTGAGCATTTTTATGGCACCAATATGCATTCAGTAAACAAAACTAAGCTGTAAATAGTTTTACTCTACCGCTTGGGTGGCCTAGTGGTTAGAGCATCTGCCTCGGATGCAGGAGGTTGTGGGTTCAATCCCTGGCCAAGTCATGCCAAAGACTTATAAAAATGGTACTAACAGCTGACTCGCTAGATGCTCAGCATTAAGAGGTTAGTGTTAGGACTGGTTGGCCTGATGTCAGGATAATGCATGTCTGCAGCATGATGCTCCAGTACTAGACATCACTATAAACTGCCACACTGCATACATCATAGCAGTATGACTGAAAAATTGTGAAAGCTATGTTAAAAATCCAAATCACACACACACAGTTTTAATATACAAGCAAAGGTGTGCAAATTTAAACCTTTCACAGGTGTACTTGTTAAGTATATATGATTTTGAAATGAGAAGATACTTCTAGGTTCAATATTTGCAACTGAAATCAATTTTCTGCAACATAAAACTTGCATGGCTGCATTAGAGCAGGTCATAAATCACTATCAATTTTCCGGAGGTCTCATATACTATTTATAGTCTTGATAATTATCTTTTTGTATTTCTTCATGAGAGACAGAAATGACAAGCACTTCATTTTGCATCCAATCTGTACCTGAATTCATAATACTTTGATATACTTAGTTAACAAGTGATATTGATAAGTCATTATGTGATAATTACATTTTAAGCTGTGCAGTAAATGTTGACATCTTAATTTAACTTTCTATTGGTCTTGTTTCAGGGTAGACAACAAAGAAGCGAAATCCTATCCATAATCTTGGCGAATGAAGAGGTAATGGTGGGGACTTTTCACACACCCTATCGACACAATATACCAGAAATTTTACACCTGGCTAGATTAATCTGTTATCCTCAGGGTAGATAAGATCATTTGTGTCCATTAATGTTATTTACCAAATACCCTTAATGTTTCTATTATTGTATTTCTGACATCTCCAGGATATCATTTCCATGATGTCACTGCAGTTCATTATGCTTGAGATTAACACACATCTTTTAACTATCTGCAAAGCTGTAAATGATACGAGTGAGAAAAAAGAATCTTTGGTACATTTAGGTGAGCAGGCTAGGGAATTCTAACACCTGAGGATTAATATTTTGCCAGGGACTAGCACAAATTTTTATCCCCATTGGGTTATATTTTCCAATTCTGTGCACAGAAATCAGTAAAGTTATCAATACAGTATATATCACTTGTTCTGGGTATTCTTTTTTTTTTTTTTCATTTACTGCCACACTATCATATTTGAAATACCATGGGAGGGATCTTTTACCAGCATAGGGTGTTTATATCCCGACACATCAGGTCTGTTCTTTCGCCAAGTTTGTTCGGTGTCTGTATCAATGACTTACCTGTAACACAGTCGTGCAAGTTCATGTTTGCAGATGACATTGCTCTCAGGACCCAAAGTCACTCATTTGCTGAGCTTGAGGGGGTACTGAACAAGGACCTGGAGGATATGATGGACTTCTTCAAGAAATGGCGCCTACAGCCAAGCGCAACAGAGACAGCCTCCAATGTCTTCCACCGTAACAATGCAAATGCGAACCATGAGCTTTGCTTCCTCCTCAATGGGCAGCATATAAAACATGACCTGACACCAACATACATTGGTGTGACCCTGGACAGATCACTTACATTCTACAACCACCTGAAGAAAACTGCAGCAAAACTTAGCACTTGAAACAACCTACTCCACAAACTGGCTGGCTCAACCTGGGGCACAAGTGCTCAGACATTCAAGACATCATCATTGGCCTTCTGTTACTTAACAGCTGAGTATTGCGCTCTTGTATGAGCTTGATCTTCCCACACTAAGTTAATTGATGTCCAGCTCAACACAACAATGTACATAATCTCTGGAACACTACAGCCTACTTCTTTACCATGGCTGCCATTACTTAGCAACATTTCTCCTCCACATCTGTGTCGCCAGGAAGCAACCACAAACATGTTGGCTAAGGTCTATGCCAGTGAGAAACTTCCACTGCACATTGACATCACCTCACATCCAGCAGTCCACTTGACTTCAAGATGCCCAATCTGGTTAGGTCCTTTGCTGGAGGATATGACAGCTATTTCGGAATGGAGTGTTGAGTGGTCTTCAGCAGAAGTTGTAAACTGCTCCCTCATAGCTGAACCATCTGTTTGCCCTCCTGGTTTCAATCTTCCACATCATCTGTGGACCGCACTGAACCACTTTTGGACAGGACAGAATCATTGTGCAGTCAACCTTGTACGATGGAGCCAGGCCACTAACTCTTCCTGTTGCTGTGGAGCTCTTCAGACCATGTCACACACTGTGAACAACTGTCCACTGACAAAGATCCCCAGTGGGCTGCAGGCTCTGCACCTTGCTAGTGATGACATCGTTAAATGGCTGAGCATGCACTACACATGATAATAATAATAATATAATAATAATAATAATATAATTCCCATGCAGGAGACTGCTATTTAACATTCACATCTGATGGACAGCACACTGTTTAGCATCATACCCACCAATGATGCTAGTGGAGGTGTTGTGAATTGGTATGTCATATTGACAATAGGGCTGATCACCACACAATGGCTGATGCACCTCTTCTAACCTCAACTTAAAAAGAGAGACACACTTCTGCAATTTTCTTCTCTTGAACCCTGCACCTCCTGCCTTTTGGTTCCCCCATTCATTTAGGGTTCTTTTCTACAGTTTTGTACATTGCATTGGGGTTCGATTTTTTTTAATGAAAATTCATTTTTCCAGGTTGTCTTCATTGGTTATCCTGCCTATTTATAAAAAATTAGTATATTTTAGGTATTGTCAAAAGAACATTAATTCCATTTATTTTTGTGTCCAATTGATGGGTGTAATTTGGGTTATATGGTATACAGCTTGGCCTTACTTCAGATGTGCACCTATCAAAAATCTACCAAGTCATCTAGGTCATTTCCTTGTCCTGGGCTTAAAGGTAAATTGTAAATTCAACAAGCTTTTTATGTTTTATATATTTTATAATTTATTTGTTGCTTTGATTGTCCAATTTTGACATATCCAGGCCATGCTGACTTAACTTTGTTCCCAATTGGAACCTCTCCTTGACCTTCACATGGTTCATCTCATCTAAGTTCAAGTCCTTGTTTTCCATCACACTGAAGAAGTTTTCTTACAAAACTTGATTCATGTTCATATTAGCTTCAGTTTGCAGGGTGAGTGGGCTGAATGCTTTGTGCATGGATCCAATCGACATGCAGTTCCATTCCTATGGCTCAGTAGTATTAATGACACAACCTGGTTTTGTGTCTAAACATGGTTACCATAGGTAAGCACCCAACAAATAACTATCTGCTTTCTCTCCTCAGTCTACCTTTGTAGAGAGGCAAAGCTGCAGGACCTGGTATGTGCCCCAAGATGCTAATCTTAAGTGCACAGAAAATGTTTGCGACTGCTTCAAGAGATCTTCCTACTGTTAAGGCAGGAAACCCACAAACACTGGCCACTTGGCAAATGGGCATTATTAGCTTTTGGCTCATGAAATACAAGCAATTTCCATGAGCATGGCCTTCAGTCATAATGTATCAATTTAAGACATAGTGGAGTCAGTTGTCTGGCATGCTCAGTCTTTCTCCAGCTTATATTTACATGTTGTCGCCTAGCAAACGGGATGGCTTAATCTCATTAGGCCACTGGTAGCTGCCCAGACATTTACCATGTACCATTCATAATAGCTCAAATCAGCCCTGGGTATGACTTTGCAACTTCCGCTGGATTCACTCAGGAAACTTTGGAATATAAGGAAATAGCCAACTGTAAGATCCCACTGGGATCACCTTTGTATGCATATAAATGTATAATTTTCAGGTGTGCTTACTTCATGTTAGCCGAATTACATCCATTCAGTATAGCAGTTATCATGTTCCTGTAGGATGATGTGGGTAGATATTGGATGCTCAGAAGGAATATTTTTTCAGTTAATGATTTTATTATGATCAATTCCTCCTACCCTTCCCAACAAATGTGAGTATCCTGTTACAGGTTTGTTTGAGGCTTAAACTAGTAAACAGCTAGGAAGAAGGGAGTTAATATGTAAGAGTTACTTTCGTTTATATGATTTTTAGACAGACATTTTTTCACCTGTTACAGGGAAGGGGTCTGGATTCAGAGGTAGTAGAGTTTCCTTATGTTGTTGTGTATTTTCAGAGAAATATAATTTACTAAAATATATCTTATTTTATTCATCTAACAGATGGTTGATATTGACTATCCAATGCTGGGTGAGAAAACTGAGGGTTTTTCTGGCAGTGATTTGAAAGAGGCCTGTAGAATAGCTGCCATTAACACAGTGCATGAGTTTATACAGGAGGGAAAAAACCAGTATGGCAATCAGTATATGTAAGTTCATATTTAACATGTAGTTCTCAATGATGATAATTCAGCAGATCAGTAGAAATCAGTTTACTGCCTAATTTTGTTAACCCACTGTAGAGTGTACTTTACAGTGATTTTTTGGGGTCTCTGCAACTAATAAACGACTGGGAAGATTGCCATGAAACTTTACAAACACATGTATCCCAAGGTCTAGTTGGTCCTGAATGAAACATCAATGCAGCCATAAAAATAATATTGTTATTATTAGTTCTCCAGATCGAATGGTTATATCAATATGGGGTTTTTGGTCTTCTTGTAATGTCTATATCATCCAAATGATAATGGTGACTGTTTCAATTCCCATATGGCTGCCTGAATATCAGTCTGTGTGAGGAACTCTTGTTTTGCAGTGGATAAGGGAATCCCACCCCCAGTTTTCAGTTTCTAGAATAGACATTGCCAGTGCTTACCATTGCCTTAAAAACACAGGAAAAGAAACAGATATAACAAGTATTTTTCTGCAGTAAGGAGGGAGGTGAGGGATGGGATTTGGGGAAGGTGCAAAGTGTAGACTTAAACATTTTTGGAAGATTTTGAAAAATCAGCAAAATTAAATTCTGTTTGATATTTCCATGCCAGACTTTTAACACTACAGATGGGAGCACCAGTCTTCCAATGTTGCAAATGTTCAGTTGACATTTTTCCAGTTTGTGTAGCCATGTTACAGATCAAATCAAGATTATGGATTTTATTGCCTGTCTCTCTTGTCTGGCATCAGGGTTTGGGGTTTTCTCTGACATTGTTGCTTAGAAAGCTACATAATTTGGTATTCAAAATTAGGTTAATGTGACATATTTCATGGTTCATTGATTTTAGTCAGCATTTGTCTTTATCTTGTCTGGAGTATTACACATTTCAGTGAATATTGGACCACCATGACTTTCATTTCACAGTCCAGTGAAATTTGTCAGTGTTTGTGTTTAGCTCTGTTCCTATTGTTATGGTTTGTGTTCAGATCATTTTCTCAGATACTAATACTTGTAGAGTGACACAAATTGATATTAGATGTGTCCATGTGTGGTTTAAAAGAACAAAAATGTACACTGACACACTGAATAAAAATGAATTTACAGTCTGACCATACTGCCATTGTTAGAACATTTGAATAAATTTGTTTAAAGCCAGCTCCAGGTATCTTCATGTTGAAGTTATACATGTGCCTTTGAAAATATACAGTTTAACTTGCCTCAGGTAGATATTTTTAAAGAAAATGTGACTTTGAAAATGTATTGTTAAATTGCCTCAGGTAGGTATTTCTACAGAACATGTGACTTTGAAAATTCACAGTTTTAATTGCCTTTGGTAGATATTGCTACAAAACACTTCTTTTAGGATTTTAATGTGTATCTGGTTATTTGAGGCCTGGAGAAATTTTAGTGATTGTATCTGTCCCAGACTGAATTGATGGAAATAAATCTGTCAAAAACTATCATCTGCTAAAATAAATGTGGCAGACTTTTGATTTTTTGTGTGAAACTTTAATATAAAATTGCAGTGTAACATTCCTTTATTTTGTTCAATGGGAATGCATTGGTAGTCACCACTCTCAGAACCTGTGGTAAAACTACAACAATGATTATTCATAATGCCCAAAATAAATGTTTCTTCCTTTCCTGAGCTACCTGATCATTGGTACAGCCACATTTAAATATTAGCACATGTTCAGTTCATTAATGTACCTGTACTAAAGTTTATGAATGACATTGGGTAAAAAAGAAGCCTATTGATTTTTGTGGACAATAGGTCATAGGTCAAGGTCACTTTGAAAGATGAAAAAAGTTGGGATTTTTTAATAATAATTTCCAGTTTATACTTTGACTATTGATTAGAGGGTCAAAAAGTCAAAGGTCAAGGTAATTGTTGCTTGTACATAGGTCATCATTTCTTGGTTGACAACCCATGCTGTTAGCCTTGCGACCCATTACCTTCCAGCCATCAAATGCTAAAGAAAAAAACCTCTTGGGTAGGAAATTTCAGATTGTTACGGTTGATATTGGCAGCCAGTGGAATATAATATGATGACCCAATTTTGGGTTGGGAACCACTGACATAGGATAATAAAAAAGACCTCTACAATTGTGGCAAGGATAATGAGAAAATAATCGTTTTGCACAGTTAGTTCATAGGTTCAGGTCACTGAGAGCTGTAGGTCAGTAATATCCATGGTATACCATACCCTACTAGTGCCAACATCAAGGACTGTTAAACATGGGATTGGTGTATAACATGTCATTCACAGTAGTCTTGTTTCTTTCAGGGACAGAATGACTGGCAGAATAAGGAACCTCACAATGGCAGATATAGAATATGGAGTTGACAAAGTGAGGGAATCCAAGAGGACAATTAAAGATTCTATGTCTATGATGCAGCTTGATTGATAATACACTTATTTTGTGTAAGAAGTTTTAGCCATATTGAAATAATAAAATAATGAGTAAGTGATATAATTTTCATTATTCATTTTCTTACGGTTTTTCAAAGAACAAAAGAGTATCATATTATAAACTCTGTTCCCAAATCCAGAGTTGTACATTGTAATGGCATGAAAATACTAGTATTTGTCCTTTTAATATCATCCTCAATCAAATTTACATTAGGAATAAAAGCCAGTTACCTCCCAATTCCAGTCCTACTTAAGACAAAACTTTGTTTTTTCTGTCACTATCATAGATGAAGGGCACTATTCCTTTTTACCTTCCCATGCTTTCATACAACAACACTATATAATAATAATAATAATAATGAGGACTTTGTATAGTGCCTAATCTTTAGAATCTCTAACATTAGACAACACCTATAACATAAAAAAATAAAAAACTATATAATGATATTATTACTGAAAACAAACACCATAAAATTAGAAAACATAAAAACATGCTATAAATATTTAAGGTGGGGAACATTATTAGGTCTTTAAGTTTGTTCTTGCAGTCGAAATAAAGTGAGTTTTAAGAGCACTCTTGAATGGGATCACTGTCTTTGTGTCTAAGTTCTGTGGGCAATTCATGCCACATTGCTGGACCATGGTATGCAAAAGAACTCTGTCCGTATGACTTTGTTTTCATAGTGGGAATAATGAGTATATGATTGTCAGAAGAGGAGTGTAAGCATCTTGCTGGTGTGTACACATGGGTGAGGTCGGATGGGTATGTTGGAGCAAGGGTCAGTCCATTTTTCTGCCTATACCGCCCTCCTCCTAGTAGAAAAAACAAGCTGGCTGAATCTCTCATTTTGGAGCAGTTTACGAATCTCCTGGAGTATGGAAATTCGATAGGTGGCAACCTGAATATTCTTGGAGATTTCAACTTTCACTTTGACTGACCCGGAAACCCAAACACATCAAAACTCCTAGATTCCATAAATGTTTTCAACCTCAAACAGTCAGTTAACCATCCCACCCATAAACACGGTCACATTTTAGTCTGGATTCTTCATAGACCTGATGATAACATTCTACGGTCCTCCCTGGTATCTCATGACCTTGCATCAGATCACCTCTGCATTATATGCCATCTTGACATGTCAGTCCCTGACCCTCCACCTTTATCGGCTACTAAGAGAAACCTCTGTTTGATAAATAGAACCAAACTAATGCACGACATCCAAGCAAACCTAACAACTTGCTTACCTCCTACAGCAGAACAACTCGATAACTGCCTGCGTTCATTGCTTGACAAACATGCCCCAGCTACCAAGTGCAGAGTATCAATTCAAAAGTGTTCTCGGGGGCCTCGAGTGGCCGAGTGGTCTAAAACGCTCTTCGTTACGGATCACTGCCATCTCACCTCTGCCTATGGCGGTTCGAGTCTCGGATTAAGCCAATGTGGGTATGTGAGAAAGCTTGCCAGTAGCTTCTCGTGGGTCAGTGGTTCTTTCCGGGGTTTTCCCGAGTTCTTCCTCCACCATTAATACTGGCCGCCATGTATGTGCTGAAAAATGGCGTTAAACCCCACAACAACAACAACAACATCAGAAGTGTTCTCCAATGGTATAGCAGTGTTAGGGACCAGCTTCACACTGCTAAAAGAGACCGCCGTAAAGCTGAGAGGCTTTGGCTTTCCACCAGACTCACTATTCATAAGCAAATCTATGAAGCCGCTAAGAAGAATGTCACAGATATAGTTCATGCAGTGAAATCAGCCCACTACACTACTAAGATCATGGAAAGTTCCAGCTGCAAAGAGCTCTTCAAGATTACTAACAAGCTCATGTCAAGGAACAAATCTACACCACTTCCAGCTACCTTCTCTTCAGTCGACCTTCTGGACATGTTTGCAAATTTCTTCCATGACAAAGTACAAACCATTAGAGATAAGCTTGACACCACAATTTCAATTGACTCGTCGTCACCATACAGTTGGGATACAGAATTTGACTGGCAACCATTAGCAGCATTTGAACCTGTCTCTATGGATTTCGTACGTACAATCATGATGAAGAGTGCACCAAAGTCATGTGAACTTGATCCAATTCCAACATCACTGCTGCTTGAGTGCTTAGATCCAGTATTGCCTTCACTAACTGATGTTATTAATACCTCTCTCTCATCCGGGGAATTCCCATCATTTTTCAAAACTGCCATTGTAACGCCTCTGCTGAAGAAACCACACTAGACCATAACAATTTAAAGAACTACCACCCAGTTTCTAATCTTCCATTCATATCAAAAATCTTAGAAAAGGTTGTTCTATCCCAGCTTGTATCTCATCTGAATTCAAACAGTCTTTTTAGCTATGTACAATCTGCATATTGCCCTTGCCACAGTACTGAAACTACTCTTCTAAAAGTAGTTAATGACATTCTCTCTGCATTGGATATTGGAAAGATTACAGTCCTCACCCTCCTTGATTTGTCTGCAGCATTTGACACAATAGACCAAGATATATTACTTCACCATCTCCAGCTTGTATTTGGCATTCATGATACAGCCATACTGTGGTTCAAGTCCTACTTGGTCAACAGGACACAAATTGTATCTGCAAATGGAATATGCTGATGACACCCAAATATACAAGTTTAGCCACCCAACTGAAGTTGATGCTACAATCCAAGGTGTAGAAAGGTGCATTTCTGATGTGAAATCATGGATGACATGTAACAAGCTGCAGATGAATGATGATAAAACTGAGGCCATTCTGATCACAACACAAAGACTTTCTCATTCACATCCTTTACCTCAAACAATAAATATCAGCAACACCAACATTACATTCACACAATCAGTATGAAACCTAGTTGTTACTCTGGACAGTACTCTCACATTGCACCAACATGTCATGAACATATGCAAGGCTGCATATCTTGAGCTGAGATGCATCAGCTCAATTCGCAAATATCTTTCAGTTGATGCCACTAAAACACTTGTGTGTTCATTAGTACTTTCAAGACTGGACTATTGTAACTCAATTCTGTCTGGTTCATCTCAGTATCTGCTCCAGAAACTTCAAAAAGTTCAAAACACAGCTGCTTGGATCATACTTAGAGTACCACGATCAGAGCACACCTCCCCGCTGCTCTGTACCCTACATTGGCTATCCATTCGATCCAGAATCAAACACAAAATTTGTTCTCTGTGCTACGTTTCACTGTCGGACTCTAGTCCAACATACCTATCCGACCTCACCCATGTGTACACACCAGCAAGATACTTACGCTCCTCTTCTGACAATCACACACTCATTATTCCCACTATGAAAACAAAGTCATATGGACAGCGTTCTTTTGCATACCATGGCCCAGCAATGTGGAATGAATTTCCCACTGAACTTAGACACAAAGACACAGTGATCACATTCAAGAGGGCTCTCAAAACTCACTTATTTCAACAGCAAGAACAAACTTTAAGACCTAATAATGTTTCCTACCTTAAATATTCTCAGCATGTTTTTGTAATAATATTATTATATGTTTTTTATCTTACAGGTGTTGTCTAATGTTGTAAAGTGCTTAGAGCTTCTAAAGATTAGGCGCTATACAAAGTCCTCATTATTATTATTATTATTACCATAACTTTTTATGTCCTATAATTTTGCCAAGATGTCATCAAAATTATATATCACTGTGATCAAAAGAACTTATAGTTCTGGTAGTTCTTAACTATCCATCAAGATATTGAAGTAGAAATGACCGCTCACAATGTATTGACTTTAAACGTCTGTGTGACTGATGCTCTGCTGGAAATGACTCCATGCAATTCATGATGTACTTCTTCATCTTGACTTACTGGTAAGTTCAGAATTTTTTTTTTAATGTTCTTTGAATGCATGTAAAGTTATTCAGTCCAAGTGAAGATTACAGTACAGATTTGTGCTCCTTTACTCAGGGCGTGAATGAGTTCCTTGAATGCATGTGAAAAGTCTTCAGTCAGTATGAAGATTACAGTATGGAGTTATGCTTCTTTACTCATTGTGTGAATGAGTTCCTTGAATGCATGTGAAAAGTCTTCAATCTGTATGAAGATTACAGCATGGAGTTATTTCACCTTTACTCAGGGCGTGAATGAGTTCCTTGAATGCATGTGAAAAGTCTTCAATCTGTATGAAGATTACAGTATGGAGTTATTCCACCTTTACTCAGGGTGTGAATGAGTTCCTTGAATGAATGTGAAAAGTCTTCAATCTGTATGAAGATTACAGTATGGAGTTATTTCACCTTTACTCAGGGTGTGAATGAGTTCCTTGAATGCATGTGAAAAGTCTTCACTCTGTATGAAGATTACAGTATGGAGTTATTTCACCTTTACTCAGAGTGTGAATGAGTTTCTTGTATGTATGTGAAAAATCTTCAATCTGTATGAAGATTAATGTATAGAGTTATGCTCCTTTACTCAGTGTGAATGAGTGTGAAAAGTCTTCAATCTTTATGAAGATTACAGTATGGAGTTATGCTCCTTTACTCAGTGTGTGAATTGAGTTCCTTGAATGCATGTGAAAAGTCTTCAATCTTTATGAAGATTACAGTATAGAGTTATGCTCCTTTACTCAGTGTGTGAATTTAGTTCCTTGAATGCATGTGTAAAGTCTTCAATCTTTATGAAGATTACAGTATGGAGTTATGCTCCTTTACTGTGTGTGTGAATGAGTTCCTTGAATGCATGTGAAAAGTCTTTAATCTGTATGAAGATTACTGTATGCAGTTAATGTGCCTGCTCTTTTGATTGATGGTAACTTGGATTATGTATTATTGTGTGATGAAATTATAGCTCAGGGTTGGGCAAAATACAGCCCGAGGGCCAGATCTAGCCTGTGGCCTGGTTTTATCTGTTAATTTACATCATAGGGTGTGGCTTTAAAAGTGCCCAGAAGAAAGTTGCCCATGCTCAGGAGAAAAGGCAAATAGCTGATCTTATTTGTTACTGGAACTAAAGCAATAATGAAGTGTCATAATTTTGAAGACTTTAATTTTGGACATGCTCAAGTGGAAACAGTGGCAGATATTCTGTGGAGGCCAAAATAGCAGCTTGCATATTTCAGCAAGAGAAGTAACTTATGATCAGGTCTATTGAGACTCATGCTTTTTTTGTTGTAAAGAGAGTCACCCATCCCACGCCACCCTACCACCTTGCAAATATTTAAAGCTAAATAGTAATTTTAGAATACAGGATACATGAATTTCAATTCATGTTAAATAAATTAGCAAACTAGTACACCATTAATTGAAATCTGTAATTTGAAACAAGGAAACAGTCATAATATTTTGCGAGGCCTAATAGACATTGTGTCAACTAGGTGATCCCAACTTTTCTTTCCACTCCCGTTTCACTATGAGTATGACTTTGCTTTCACAAGCTTACATATTTGTCAGGTGAGTGGGATTAGGCAGACTTGGACCTCTTGCTTGAGTATTAGTCACTTGTTCATAACATGAATCTTGGAGATGAAGGCCTGAAATGTGTGATATGAATCTGTGTGGTATATACCTGGCACTGGACCTGCATGTGTGTGTAACATAAATGAATATAGGTATATTTTACACTGAACAAATGAATGCATCTGTTTGGTGCTAAGGAATAAGAAGACAATTCTTTATGACACATCATTTACTACATTGTCACACCAAAATGATTGGGAACAGAATAAAATAACTGTCCTAGTTACAGACAAACTTAAACAAATCATCTTTATCATACAAAAGGTAAAATATTTATAATTCTTAAAAAATGTACAAGAAGGATTTAACACTTCTTAATGTTTCCATTTAACATATTTGCAACAAGTTAATAAATAATACATGATAAGAATGAGCATGATGATATAAATGGGTCACGATGCCTGGGTCTTTATTATCAAAACTTTATATGCAGAAAACTTGAGATCAAGCTCAAAACACTGAAATCAGAAATTATACTTAGCAGAAAGAAAGAATAAAAGAATATATATATAGAATACAGGGCCAGAAATGCCATTGGGAAATAGTCTTTGATTTAGTAGAATACAGGGCCAGAAATGCCATGGGGAAACAGTCTTTGATATAGTACAATACAGGGTCTGAAATGTCCAGGGATTTAATAAAGTAACAATTTAAATAAGTATAATAAACATTGTATGTTATCACCACTCATTAGATAAAAGTAGATTTAATTGTATCTATAAGTTTTTCTCCTCATAACATTCCATACAGTTGAAGATATCCAGTGCTAAGAATATAGGTGAAGGGCAATTGGAGAATAAATAGTTATTTCTACACAAGATGTGTGTAATGTTTAGAAGTAGAGAAAGCTCTGTACTTAGGTGCATATACTCAAGTCCAAAGAATGTCACCAATGTATTGTCAATGCTGATATTTATGCCCCCCCCCCAATTATAAACCATTTTTCCTTTATGGTGAAAAAAAAAAAAATCAAAGAAATTTCTTACCGAGGACCATGCTTGATAGAGTTTACTGTATTTGTTTTACAGTGTAAAAAATATGCTAAATGTAATAAAAGCATGGAGAATTACTGCAAATTTGTACGTTTTTTAATTAAAACTACACATTTAATTTGTAGCAACCCATCATTATCTTGATAATAAGAGAAAACAAGCTACATGTAAAATTCTGTATTCCTCAGTCAAACTTCATATTGAAATAAAAACAAGTGTTTTTATCAACAGTCAAAAGAAACTGATGTTGGTGACTTACTCTTGTTTAAATGAAAACCACATCTGCAGTTCATTGTGAGTGATTTCGCTTGAAATCAAAGCTTCAAGCTTGGTACATACTTAACAGCTGCAGTTGTAGGGATGGTGTTGAGTTCATTGACTAAAAGGTTACACTTGAAACATGTCAAAGTTGCAAGTCTGTCTTGGTGAACATTTGCAAAAGATTTCTTTATGTTCATTTTTCATTTCTTTTTTTTAAATTTCGTTTCTTTCTTTTTTTGTAAAATGTTTGCATACAGGACAAATTCAGGCTTATAAATGAAGAAACAGCTACTCTGGATGTTGTTGTTGCTGCTATGGGTTTAACACCATTTTTGAGCACAAGATAGGCTATACATGGTGGCCAGTAGAACCTGAGAAAAGCCCAGAAAAAAAACACCAATCCATGGGAAGCTTCTGACAAGCTTTGTTACCTACATATACTCTGGTATAATAAGTTTCAAATTAAATCAGCCAATATGATAATCATTTTTTTTAAATTGAAGCTTAATTATCTGTTGATTGAATATATATTAGTGATGTTACTTTTGGACAAACTATCTCCAAAAAGATTTAATTTTTTGAAAATTGCATTTTTTTATGCTGAATATCAAATCAGGCTTAGAGATCATAAAAGTTCGAAACTTGAGTTAGAAGGCAATTTTTGGGTTCTCAACCAATCAAAAAAGATTTTGCATCTGTCATTTGAACAGATTTGTAGTTTTTCGCTGTGTGATTCAACTTAGGGGGTATGGTGTGCTTGCAAATATCAGTGAATAATCTGGTCTTTGAAAATCTTTTAAAAGAAGATGGATACATAAACCAGTAGATGCACAACAAAAATATTGTTATAAACTAATGTTCAATAGATGGCTGTAGAAAAGAAGGAACATATTTTTATTATATTACTGGCAGAATGATCAGTTAACTAAAATGCCTATAGTGGCATGCCAGTAGTCACCTGAACTGATAGCATTGTTTTGCTTCTTTGTTTTGGGTTTATATTTGGGGAGTAAATGAACCATTTTCTACAGAGCCTTGGGAATAAAATGTTTAAGATCTGGTACAATGAAAGGTGCTTGGGAATGATAAAGGAATGGAAATAATAAATAAGCAAGGATATCTGCCTTTGGAATACATACCTCAGACATTGTTGTTCAAAATAGGATTTCCATAGTTATATGGATGATGCTCGAGTCAGTTATATGTTTCATGTGCAATAACACTTTTGGTCATTATATCTTAATCTAAATGCCATTTGTCTTTACAAAGCACACATATGGAAACTAAATATAGTGCATGTTAATTACATGATTTTGTTTATTAATGTATAATTAATTGAACCATTTATAATTACCATAGTATATTAGTCCCTCACCAAATATGAAAAAAAATGGAGTTTATACAAATGAGCAGTTATAATAAGTTTTTATTTATACAATGCCATACAAATAATATAATTGTTTTAATACAAATTTACAGTTGTCCCCCACTTGAGAGGCCACCCCCAGAGCACAGACCACCTTGCCCATCACTAAAATAGTATATTTTGTACCATTTTGTCACCAAAAAAAAAGGCCACCCCCAAATCAGAGGCCACCTTGCTCAACATTAAAATAATATATTTGGACTATTTTGTCTTCATCAAGGAGGCTATGTCAGGTTTATAGTAGGGTGGCCTTATAAGATGGGGACATTTTTAGTTCTCTGTTTATAGTTTTTCACTAGGGTGGCCTTTTAAGATGGGGACATTTGTAGTTCTCTGTTTATAGTTTTTCACGAGGGTGGCCTTATAAGATGCGGACATCTGTAGTTTCTGTGGGCTGGCCTTAAAAGATGGGGACATAGGCAATTCTTTGTGTATATAGTTTTTCAGTTTGGTGGCTTTATAAGATGGGGACTGCTGTAATGCTATAAGAGGGGGACAAATGTAGTTCTTGTAAACACCATAACCTGTATAATATAGCCATTCATAACTGTAGATTTCTTTCAGCTTTTTCTCCAGATTTAATATGTCAAATTTTTGTGATACAAGATTGAATGCAAAAATACTCAGATAATTGCCAGATCTGGCCTAAATATTCACCCCACCACCCTTAATACATGTAGCCATATTGGACAGGTTCTGATGTATATAAGTGCCATTTGAGCTGTAGAGTTCACTTGTTACAGGTTTGGACTTGAAATAGAGAAGTTCATAATAAGTGAGGGACTACTGGATAAAACTGATGGAAGACATATTTAACTTTATACAGGGTCAGATGAACTACAGTTTCCAGTCTCTTTTCAGTTGCATATCTGCATGTTCTTGAATGATCAGTCAATGGTTTTTTGTTTGGCTGATTATTTATCTGAAAGAAAGAAATACAATTAAAAATTAAATGAGTCTGACTCCAGCAATACTGGATGCTTATTATATATTTTGTCAACAATGTGGGCTTACATTCAGAATACTAAATTCTATAAAGCAAGTTGGCAGAAAAAGCATCTACCAGGCACATATTTATGGCAGATTACACCAACAATAGGGTAACTTAAATGGCCATTGTCCAGCAAGAAGCTATGGGTATATATGTACAATCTATGTAACTAAGGCAAAGTGAAACACTATTACTTACATGAATTCATCAGTAAATCATTAATATGATACTTCAACAAATAAACTACCTGGTCAGATCAGTTAAGACCATTGTGTGTGTGTGTGTGTGTGTATGTGTGTTTGTGTACCACATATATTAAAAATAACATGGCATTTAAAGTGTTGGTATAAAGTAAATTGATATACAAATACTATTGGTATATCAAATTGTGATCCATTCATGGTGCAGTAATACAAATATATAAACATTCTTTCAATTGCGGACCCATAGATCAATGATGAATTTCTACTCAATCGTCAATCATAAATGACATATGAAAATAACAATAAAAAGTATTAATAGTCTCTATTTTCTAAATGAAATTAAAATGGTACACAATTTCATCAGAATATTTATTTTTTCCATTGCCTTCTCCCCTCTCATCTGTAAGGGACATAATAAGCAAAAATCTGGAGTGCGAGAGAAAAACATTGTGCTGAACGAAAACATTAAAACTGAATTTGTACCAAGTAACCTACAGTATGTTGGTTCATCATAACCGTAGGTTTATGCTTTCCTTGGGATCTATCTAGAGTGTTCATAATATCAGTGATACATTATGTAACTAAGTTGCAATAGCCAGTCAACACTAGGCCTATATGTTAAATTTGTTGGTTATGAGGCACACATACTGTAGCATATTTAATGCTTTATTGTTGTTGTTTCTTAAACCTATTATAATGTTCTACATATCAATTAATAATTATTTAATATAAAAATATCCAAATAGTCACCCTTGCCTTTGCCTCTCTCTCTCTCTCTCTCTCTGGATTATCATAACTAGATAAGGTGAAAATCCATGAAAGTACGAGTGTTGTTGATTTTCCCTTCTGTTATGCAATGATGTCTCTGGACCTATGAATGATGGTAAAGTTTAGTCAAACCGTCCAAAGGAGAGAGAGTGAGAGAGAGAGAGAATTTTATAGTTTTTAGAAATGTTAATTAAAGCAGAATAATGACTTATATGAATTGTCAATATATCAAAAGTATTTTAATTACCTCTTGTTGATTCATCAGTTTGCTTAGTTTCTATTTCCATAAGCCAGTATGTGAATGCCTGACAGTTCAGGTTCAGTGTACAAGAGGCTAACCGTGTTTATAGTGCACTACTTTCTTCATAAAAACCATATTTCATGTTTAAATCATGAGTGTGTCTTATATTGATTTAATAAATGTGAATAAAAATAGAAACTAAAAAAGAAAACAATAAATTGATCAATATGCATATGTGATTATGAACAACAAGAAAAATCCTAGAACAACATTTTGTAGCGGACATGCTCGCAGGGATGTGAGGAGTTCATTCACTCGGTCAATACACAGTTGCCCCGAGCATATAGCTCCACTCAGAGTGCAAATATGTGTATTTATATGTGATATAAATAATATATATAGTATGTATACTGTATCAATGATATACCACTCATATAAATTTTTCAATAAAAGGAAACTTGGTAAGCCTCGTTTCCTTTTAATTAAAAATTTATACATCTTGTATATTATTGATACAGAATACATCACTCCACTATATATATATATATATATATATGATCTTATATATATATATATATATATATATATATATATATATATATATATATATATATATATATATATATATATATATATATATATATATATATATATGATCTGTCTATGGTCTATAATAATGCATACATTATACAGGGTAAATTTCATTATTAATACTTTGGTTACAAAATGATATTTGGAATGGTAACTTGTATCAGAGAATGTAAATGTTGCCCCCACTATTATTAGAAACTAAAATGCACAAGAGAGTTGTAATTATTAATGAACATTGGACTAACTATTACGAAAACTAAAATTTCCATCAGAAAATGTGAAGTTAGACACCTCACATTCACCTCCTGTTTGTTCAACAGCTAACATACAATGCAATCTATGAAGGCAGTTGAATGATTGGGTAATACATGTTAAAGTAAATTACACCAAATGTACCTTGAATAACATAGGTTATTTCCAATGTAATCATGTTATTTATTTCACTTTGATCAGTTGTCTCTGAGTGCATGCAATAATCAAGTGATGCAATGATATTGTACCCATAAATTACTTTTTACATCCAATCTCATGACAACTTTATGAGACAATAACATAGATTTATTGGAAATAATTTTCTACAGATAATGTAATTAAACATTAATTTTGCAACTGTAAAGGAATACATCTTTTAAAAAAAGTACATTTAATACAGCAACAAAATATGAACATCTTTATTCTTGCTTTATGCTTTAAAAATATTAAGCAATAATTTTAAAAAAATACAACAATATACTTTTATAATCATAATCTAACCAAAGATGCAACAGCAAACATAAGTGCATGCATTAATGGCCACACAAGGAATCTTTCAAAAAGTCATTTCAGAGAGGCAACAAAAAACTTTAGTTCATGCCACAGAAAGAATCTTTCAAAGGGCTGAAGACAAAACAGCAAACTTTTATTCGTGCATTAAAAGCCACAGAAGGAATTAGTGCTGTTAGTAGTGTGGCCACCTGTCATGCAAATAAACATATGAAGATATATCATTAAACACGGCTCAAAGATAAATGCAAACACCCAAGTGCTTAAGAAAAATATAAACCAGGAATATATGATGTATTGTACAACTTGGAGTCTTTTGGATTTTGTATTTGGAAGTCGGGAACAATTGTATAAAAATGAGGAGTCCAACAAAAAGCACATTGTAAGCAATGTTTTATACATTGTTACAATGTATTAAAAAACCTGAAGTGAAAATGTTGATGACTATATCACGTAAAATTATTTGTCGTTACTTAGTGTAGAGTTAAATGTAATGTACATAGGTAAATAAAACTAAGGCGATAGACAATTGGTATGAATTCTCAAGAGTCACGTCAATACGAAGTGTGAATTTCGTTTTCTTGTGTTTCAATATAGTTCCTTTTCATACATGGGTCAAGATACATTAACCTGGAGAAATGTTTTACTTTAGAATGATAAATGGGCATAACTTTTAATGCTGAAAAAAGAAACCTTATTAAATCATATACAATTTAAACTAATTCAGGAACCCCATACTGGAAACGGAAGGAGATAAGAAAAGTAGAAGCCCTGTTGCTTCCATGGTACTCAGTTTTTCTACACGTTTCCGTGTGACAAGCATGCATGCTTTTAGACTCTGAAATAAAAAAACAAGTCTGTTACTTAAAATCGGTGCAATAACTACTATTTTCAAATTCATTTTTAGTAATTGGGACAAGACTAAAAGACGAGCTGGTCAACAAAACACCTGGAGGATCAACGGTAGAAAGAGATAAAAAGATGATGGCATATGTGGTTACTGTCAGCCGTTAAGATTTAATGTCCAGAGCTACATGTTACTTTGTCTTGATAGTATTCAGAGGGGAGAGAGATATATAGGAGGGGTTATCAGAAACAAAATCAGTCCATTCACATTTTCAAACTCACATCTGGCAGTCTAATGAAAATCCAGGTTTGCAACTCAATATACCTAGGTAGTTTCCATCTTTAGCGTTTCTTCACCAGTGGTTTCAAGCTCTTTAGAAATGGTTTCTTCGGTGATTGAGTCAACGTCATTGTCACTTTCCTCTTCAGTCCATATCTCGTACGATTCGTCATCTTCGTCGTAAGAAAATTCTCGTACTATCTCTGTCTTTCTAGCCAGAATCTTACTTCTCTCAATCCTACCATTATCAACTACGGCTATTTCCGTCTTTATCTTCACTTTGTCTAAAACTTCTGTGATGCCATCCGCCTCGTATTTGATAGTTGTATGCTTTCCATCTGTGACCGTATCATTCATCTCTCTCTCAATCTCTGATTTACCTGCATCAATTATTAACTTATGTTCAGTGTATGCCTTAAGTGTCTCATCCTCATCCTGTACTGCCCATATTTCGGAATTGGCTGTCTCAGTCTCATCCTGTATTGCCCAAGTTACCGAATTGGCTGTCTCAGTATCACCCTGTACTGCCCAAGTTACCGAATTGGCTGTCTCAGTATCACCCTGTACTGCCCAAGTTACCGAATTGGCTGTCTCAGTCTCATCCTGTACTGCCCAAGTTACCGAATTGGCTTTCTCAGTCTCATCCTGTACTGCACAAGTTACCGAACTGGCTGTCTCAGTCCTATCCTGTACTGCCCAAGTTTCCGAATTGGCTGTCTCAGTCTCATCATGTACTGCCCAAGTTGCCGAATTGGCTTTCTCAGTCTCATCCTGTATTGCCCAAGTTGCCAAATTGGCTGTCTCAACCCTATCCTGTACTGCCCAAGTTTCCGAATTGGCTTTCTCAGTCTCATCATGTACTGCCCATGTTGCCAAATTGGCTTTCTCAGTCTCATCCTGTACTGCCCAAGTTACCGAATTGGCTTTCTCAGTCTCATCCTGTATTGCCCAAGTTGCCAAATTGGCTTTCTCAGTCTCATCATGTACTGCCCAAGTTACCGAATTGGCTTTCTCAGTCTCATCCTGTATTGCCCAAGTTACCGAATTGGCTGTCTCGGTCCTATCTTGCACTGCCCAAGTTGCCAAATTGGCTGTCTCAGTCTCACCATGTACTGCCCAAGTTACCGAATTGGCTTTCTCAGTCTCATCCTGTACTGCCCAAGTTTCCGACTTTGCTGTCTCTGTCTCTAGCCAAACCGTTTTATTATCCGACTTAGTTTCCTCGTTTTTAGACTTAATCCTCTCAGCAGCTGATTCGGCTGTCTCCGTTTCCAATATGGATGTCATTCTTTCAGATTTAATTATGTACGTTTCTGGATTTACCAACGTCTGTAATACATCAACTCTATTTTCATTAGTCTCTACCTGTCCTTGTTCAGCTTCGGGTTTTGTGTTAATTCTCTCCCTGTTGTTTGTTACGAATTCTAAAGCTACTTCAGTTTCCGTAGAGTCCGTTTTAAACATTTCATTTCCAGACACTGGTGCCTGTAGATTTAGTGGCTCTATCTGTTTTGTTTTAGTCTGTTTGGTCTCAGCTCTAATCGTACATTTTGCAGATTCTATTATTTCAGCAGCCTTTTTAGTGGCCACGTCTTCTACATTCATTGTAGAGTGATCTTCTTTGACATCTATCGACGCAACCTGTACCGTATCGTGCCTTTCCACAGACGTCTCAGTCTCATCATTTGTATCCTCTCTTATTTCGTCTCTCCCACCCACAAACTTGTCTGCGTCAACTGGTTTGACTGCAGTTTCATAGGGTGTTCTTTGGACCATGTTATCGGTTGCTGCGGACACAACTACTGTTGATTTCATCTCCGTTTGAGCCATATTAGTTTCGGCTTTTGCTGTTTTATTCTCTAATAACATCGTATTGGCGCTATTATACGTTTGTTCCACTTCAAATGTTTGATATTGTATAGATGTTGACCCCGTCTTAGATTGAGCTGTTTCACTTACAGTTTCTTGCGTCTGAAATTGTATCACTTTACTTGCCAGTGATTGCTCCGCTTCGCTTGCCTGGGATTGTTGGTCCTCCACTTGTCTTGCAGCTGGCTGTACTTGACTTTGACGGAATGCATCTGGTTTAGTCGGTGCTTGGAAAGCCTTTACTTGTGTCTGAGCTAAGTCGGCCTCGAAGCAACTTCCCTGTGATGTTGGTGCCCGAACCACAGGTCCCATCTCTTGTCTCATGTAACCACCATTGACTACCTCTTGTAGTTGTTTAACATTTTGATGAACTTGTGCTGATTGATTGTCAACCATAACGTTTTTTTCACCCCTCAGCTGTGTCTCTGGAAGGCAAAACGGCCTAAGCTCTAGACCGACGTACCCACATTCGTCTACCCCCATTCTTTCAGTCTGTAGCACGTCTTGATTAAATTTCGTCGGTCCATTGTCAGCTACGTCTTGTCTGAGAGACTGTGTTTTTTCAGGACTGATAGTTCGTGGTTTCTCTGGACTAAAACTTCGACTATTATTCGTACTGATCTTTCTGAGCATATGAAGCTTATCTTCTACATTATTCCTCTCCATGTCAACCATGTACCGAATCATCTCGGTCCTGTTCTCCGGATGACTGGTCGCGTCCAATCTACCATTTGCTCCGTCCAGTCTAGTCACCTCCCTTGTCTGTCCCGATCTACATCTCTCCTGCCTTATCGTATTTTGTAACATGGTTGTTTTTCTATCTCTTTCATCTTCCTCCGCTTCCCTATATTTATCAATCAAGGGAGCATACATGTCTTGGTACCTAAATAAGTAACTCTCCACTGGTTGACACGCTGAAAAGGAAATTGGAACATTCTGATGTCCCTATGACATACACGTTGTGATATGGAACTATACCGTACGACCACATAAAAAAGCAGTATGTGACAAGTAGAAAACATGTATCTAACAGTTTCTATGAGTTTGTTTTAGACGGGTTTGTATAATATCCTTGTTTATCTATAGACTGTTGATATACCATTATTTCAAAGGAAGTCTGACGGTTATTGACTGTGCTCAGACAATTCATCAACTGGCATACTTGTAATATAGATGAGGACCCATACGTTATGTTTCACTTGTGCATCTATTCCAATATTTATAGTATTTCAATATGTATACCATTTTGCAAAAGAAATCCAACGGCTGTGTATAGCTGAAGATTTTCAGTGTCTCTGGCTTTGTTAGAACTAAGGGTATATCGGTTTTAGGTATGAAAACATAGTTGTCACAGAACTGTTTTAAAGGAAATAATTTATTACACAGGCATCTCCCTAGCTCAACCGCTCCGGTGGCCTAGTGGTTAGAGCGTCCGTCCCGGATGCGTGAGATCGTGGATTCGAACCCGACCGAGTCATATCAAAGATTTATAAAAATGGTACTAACAGCTGTCTCGTTAGGCGCTCATCATTAAGAGGTTAGTGTTAGGACTGGTCGGCCTGGTTTCAGGATAATGTGACTGGGTGGAACATCATGCTACATGTCTGCGATATGATGCCCCATTGCTACATATCACTTTAAACTGTCACACTGCAGACATCGTAGCGACATAAATGGAAAATTATTAAAGCTACGTTAAAAATCTAAATCACACGCTCACTCTCCTTAGCTCAGAAAACCAGTGAGCAGTTGTGATGTAAAATTAAGAAAAACAATGGCTCATTTGAAAATGTAAGGGTCTAGCGAGAAAATCAGACGGGTCGAGCATTGCTGTTGGAGCGAAACACGTGCTTTATTTCAGCCTGTCATACGAAAGAACTATTCAAAATTAATTGAGATTGACTGTATTAGATATAATATTCATGCAAATCGATGCTGACCTATCATACGTAGATCACATAAATATGTAGCTTGAATAGAAATTATACTTAATCATTTTTAAATGGCGTTTTATATACTAGCACCTTAAGTGAAACATGAGTAGATGAGAATCTTCTGCTAGATGTTATCTCTTTTGTATAGTTCTTATTTATTTTGTCTCCTCAGACTAAACAGTATCGTGCATTTCCTTTGTCTGCACTTCACTTTTCCAGTCACGTCACGATCTACGTTATTTATTTACTGCCTGCACGTGGATTTTGCCTAACAACTATAGGTTATTTAATTATTCTGAAGTTTGGGAATACAGAGGTTAGTCGTGAAATCATGCACACAAAGAAAATGGCAATGCCACACATCTGTGCACATGTTTACACGTCTGTGATAAACAAAGCACATCAAGTCTCAGAAAGGACATGTAACTAATTTTATTTACCATTCCACATTGTCATAACTTGCACCTACATGAGCCAGTTTTTTTTTTTTTGCAGTAGTATATCTTTTCGGGAAGAAAATGGTAGTAGATGAAGCAGTTAATTAATATTACATTTGAAAGTTTGTCATTGACGCAAAATCTATGTTTTAGTTACAGGCTTCAATTTAATGAATTTGATGGAACCATGTTCTATGTGCTAATATAGTGGTATTTAAGGGTTTGCTTAGTTACTATCTTAGCAGGAAACTGGTGTGACAGACTCGCGACTTACTCGAGCTGTGTACAACTTTGTAATGGACCTTTGTCTTGTTATCGTGAGAGACCACTCAAACTCAACAGGTTGCACTTCAGTGGTTAAACATAATAAAAGTTATAAACGTAGGCAAACTTGCTTACAGGAAACCAACATTATCGTGAACCTTTGAAGTATCTCTGCTGATTATAGCAGCAACGTATTTGCATTTTACTTTTATTTGTGTGCAGTTTTCTTTTTCTGCCGGAGAAAACAGTATCAAGTACAAAAGATCGTAATATTTGCTAGGTATGCCGATATTTTATGACTGCATCAAATGGCATTTTGACTTAGGTATTAGGTAACTTGCAATAAAACTCTTTTTTGCCTTGTCTTACAAATTGATAAGGTAGCCGCGATGGCTCTGTGTTTATCTATCGGTAAATACGTCGACGCAGTCACACTTGACTATTAAGCAATGGGTGCCTGAGTCGCGACAATAAAGGGTGCGGGTTCGAATCATACCATCGTACCAGCCTGTGTTAGCTATCGTGGTGTGTCCTTGGGCAAGACACTTTACTCTAATTGTCCCGACACTAAATAACATACTTGTGTTAATGTGCTGTAAAGCACCAAAACCAAACGAAAACAAACTGATACATATGGTTCTAATGGAGGAAAATAACACTTTGCCAGCACTGCCTCGCACACGGATCTTGTTTTGTTGTTCTTGTTTACGTTCGTCGGTCCTTTTAAATTTAAACAACGGAAAAGGAAGACTGGATATAAGTAGTGATTGTTATGACGTTAATTATAAGCTGTCAGCTGGAGGATTGCCACAAAACAATTCACCAAATTATACACTATTACCGTAGAGATTTAAAAAAGCGTATCTCAAGATGCTTTACAATCACATATTCTAATAGTTTGAATGGTTTGCACACTTGCCTCTAAGTCCGTATAAAGTAGATTTTGTAACTTGGGGTAAAGATTTTATGCAGTGTTGATAGGGATATCGATGAGGTTAATCTAAAGGTCAAATTATATTTCAGTTTGTTTTACTCTTTCTTCGGTTTTGAAAGATTGTTGAAATGGCAGCAACAAAATAATTACAAAGCAATGAATATCACATACTATGCATGAAATTTGGACCTCGGATTGATATAAGTTAGCGATGAATCTTTATTCATGTAGAACGGTATTTCTAATACACAAAAAGTGAGAAATCTTTCATGCAGAAAGATAGTTCCAATGCATTAAAATAAAAATCGGAGAATGAGCTGGCAATCAGTTCTAGAAAGTATTTGTTTTTAATCAGTTCCAAAATGACACATATTTTGGCAAATTTTACTTTGCCTTACATAGCCTGAGGCAAACGTTTATGCCATCCGCATTCTTGTTTTGAAATGAAGTTGACTTTTCTTCCTATTGATACTCACCTCGCAATATCTCATTAGACGCATGCCGTGTAATTGCTATCTTCGCAAAGACTGTTATGAAATTTTGCCGACATAAGCGAGAATACCACTCTTGCAAAGAGACGAATAGCTGAACTTCAAAATGCACATTGCTCTCGTGTTTTCCAGCGTTTGTGCAATCATGTTTGTTAAGAAATTCTGCTTTCTACTTTTGAACCGAATAATAATTTTTTCAACAGAGACAATTATGGAGTGTCCCTTCACGTTTTGTGTTTCATTTCTTTTGTTGTCAGAAAACGAATGACCGGATACAATGTAATGACCGGATACAATGCAATGACCAAATACACTGCAATGACCGGTTACAATGCGATGACCGGATACAATGCAATGACCGGATACAATGCAATGACCGGATACAATGCAATGACCGGTTACAATGCGATATTCATAAGGTGGTAGACCAGCTTACTGTCCATAGTCAGAACATCAGTAAAATCTGGAACATAGCTAGGGGTATGGATATGTGACCTGAGTATGTAATTGTGCACGTCGAAATGTTTTAATTGCTAGTTTGGCACTATAATAACACTTTCTTCAGACTGCGACGAAATGGTCAAGATACGTTCTGACATTTCATGCTAAAATGAAACCAAATGCTTATGCCTTTTCTTCCTTTAGGACTGTATTGAAATAACCACCTGGCTAGTTAGTGTAATGCATGTACAACAACACCGAGGCAAAGCCACTTAGCACAAATGGTTCCATTCAACCGCGAATACCAACTGGCAGAAGCAAGGGAAACAAAATCAACGAAAGTGAGCGATCAATCAAGCCTGGACTTGACAGTTATTGGTTAGTAATGCGAACTCAAGATGAAGTAGCAATGACAAACTGTACTTATGGGCCAGAAAATAAATGAGTTAGCAACAAGAAACAACAACAACAACGAGAAACCCATTCATACAAAACAACACCTAGCACTATTAAACAGTAATCAAATTAGTATAATTAATTGTACTGAAAATACTGAAACACGATTTTAAGACAGAGCATTAGTTTGGACCATGACCAGAGAAATGTAAACATGAAATGATTATATAAACATGTCCTAAACGTATCTTGATCCAGTATTTTCTGCGACAAATTGGTAAGAAATAAATATCGTATTCATAATGCAGCCAAACTTTCCTTAAACTCCTCAACATCTTTTCTGGTTGTTTGATCCAAACGAAATACTCTTCTTCCAGCTATTTAGTGTACATACCTGTAAACCAGGTTTAGCCATCAGATGATTTGGTAAATTTTAGGCAAATAATTCCAGTATAACTGTATTGTATCATTGCTACTTCACCCAAACTTGAGCATTCTCTGGAAAGCATCCTTTCTGAATTCTAGTAAGTTCGTTTGGGTTAAAAGAATGAGATGACTTTGGGGATTTATGAAAATAACCCGACATAATCCAAAGCGAAGCCAGGGAAACATCCAATATATTCGTTCTCCTAAATATACACATAATGAAGTAACATTACAGGTGTTGGGTGAATTTCACACATATTTTACAGAAAGTTTCGAAGAAGATCAGTGTACACGAAGGTTGTCTATTAACAAGTTGGTCTTCTCGTATCACAGATAGACAATATCCATTTGAGAACAGTTTCCAGAAGAAATCTATTTCGAGGGGACAATGGTCATCTGGATCGCTCTGAACATCGTCGAATAATTCATCAGTGGTTGCACACAAGCTTTGTTGTCTCTGATTTATATGGAAAGGTATGAGCTCGATGTGTCAGAATGCATATGACACTCACTCAAAATCAGTACCAAAATAAGCGAAGAAGTCTCTCATGGAAATGGCGGATTCTACATCAGTGCCCATCCTTGGCGGTTGCCGATGGGGATTCCAGCTAGTATGGCTTGGCTCACTGTTAACATGCATTGCTGACAAAATCGAAGAATTTCAATTGTATCTTCGGCTTTCAAATCTCTCTCTCTCTCTCTCTCTCTCTCTCTCTCTCTAGAAGGTTCATGTCACGTGCAGATATGAGGTGTGGAATGAATTATAGAAAACACTCTTTGTTGCTACCATTTCGTCAGAGTCTTTATATCATAAAGCAAGCATCCATTATTTTCAAGTTACTTTTCAGGACTGCCCTTGAGTTAATGTAATTGGATAAAATGGTAGTATGTGCATTTTCATTCATGTTTTAATGCCTCATTCTAATTACAGACCAAACATTACTCTTTTGTAATCCTTTTTGAGAAAATAAGAAAAACGCTTCAAATTTTTTTCTAAATTATTTTAACGGAAGTCTTAAATCAGAGTTGAATTTTCGTCTTCACATTCTTTTCAAAGCTCAAATTTGATTGTCGATGTTTTGTTTTTGTATCATTTGCTACTGCGAACCTGTCTATATCAATCAGGATTCATTCTTATGGATACGACGAAGATAAATTTAGTCAACGAAACTGTCTTTTCCAAGATAAGTAAGGATACATGTACATGACACATACATTTTACTTCTTACATTTAAAACATACATAGTTCTATATTAATTAAATAAATTATGCACATTATATATTTACGAATGAATGCGAATGATATTAATGCAATGCTTCATAATTTGCAATTATGTGGATAACGTTGATGTATAGATCTATATGGAATTTAGTCACACACACACATACACAGACACAAACAGAAATGCAGCGTTTAATAACATAATTTAAAAATGAAATATAAAAATTACGGTTATTATTTCCTAATTATAGACCATTATATTTTATACATTTTGTCCTCAGCTTTCTTTTAAAAAATATTCTGTCTCTTTAATTTAAAAACAGTAAGATACTTTTACAAAATAATTGCATCATTGCTTTTCGTCATATAGTTCCATTCTCGGACATAGGGGGGATATGGAGCATGGTCTTTGGAAAATATCTCATCAGAAATAGATTTAAGTTGGAGTGACCTCAGCTGGAAATTGGTGTCCTCCAAACTTCCTTTGCATCAATATTGATAGGAATAATAACTTGTCACATCTTACACTCTTGTTTCGTACAAACGAGATTTATCTCGACACACTAGGGCTTATATAAACACTAAAATCGTGTTACTTTGTAAAGACAAACTATAACTTCAAGTCATCTAGGTTTTTTCTTCACACGATGAATGTTTTCCCCTACATTTGTTACGAGACTGTTACCGCAACGATAGTGGACATGGATTTCAAGAGAACTAATTATATATATATATATATATATATATATATATATATATATATATATATATATATATATATATATATATATATATATATAAACTATCGATTGAACTTTGTTACTTTATCAAGCTGTATGCTGTCCATACAGCTCTATATCATGAATATATTCAAACATAATACGAATCTAAACAATCAGCCTTTAATTATAAACCAAGCAATGCCTAAATACCCATGAACCTTTGCTTTCATTGTTACGTCAGTATTTTCATCCATTTGGAATTCTTACGCAAATTAATGGCAGACTATGTAGTTTAAGCTTTTGTTTGTACAATTTGTACCTTGTAAAACAAATTTAAAGTATCAATTACTGCAAGAAATTAGTAAGTATCTCATACGGTACTGGAATTATTACGTTTTTGTCAGAACCGCATCTGTATGCGTGCGTCTTTAAGTGATGCAGCGAGTTGCAGAACGTAATAACAACGATTTAGTTCAAACCAAGTCGAATTTTTTTAAAAGCGAGTTAAAACGGAAGGAGGGAAGGTTATTCAGGTCGGTTTGCATGAGAATATGGCCACAGTTCTACTTCTAATCTCTGAATTTCTCCTAAAATTGAGATACTGGATGATCTTGCTTTAAGTTACTTTTGATAATTTCAGAATTTCCGATGTAAACATTAAATGCAGAAAAAGCAGTTTTCTGTAGCTTACAAACTATGGAACTGCGTGTATTTTTATTCTTACAACAATAGGATATGTTATGACTTAAATCAGAGAAAATCCTCAAATCCTATTCAAAGATTAAACTAGAAAGGTTTCAAAAGATATAATAACTTTTACAGTCTTTTATATCTTCTAAATCTTCACTGAACAATTAATTGCAAGAAATCTACAAAATAAATCAAATATTAAAAATCTAAATTTTGCTCAATTAATTGTTATATCCTTACTTAGATTACTAATGACAGAACGCATGCCTGGAGACATATATTGACAACACCACATAGGTACTAGTCCTAGAACTGACTAAACTCTGACACAATCAAGGCATATAAAGTAACCATCTGTACCCAATTTATATACAACCCTTTACCCTGTCCAAGTTTACTTAGAACATGTCCTAGAACCCCTGATTACTAACCTGAGGCCCCCGAAGCTTCTGAGTAGTTTAGTGATGCTTGTAAAATCTTAAAAGAGCGAGACTGGACGCTGGGGTTGGTGTAACCGCGGTATTCACTGGATTCCTCAGATACTTGCGACCGTGTACCACTGCTGCTTCCCGTGTCTACTTCATCTTGACCAACGTCCATCGCGTTTCTGGTTAAAGAAATTAAATACTATTGTGAAACTGTGCCAGTTTATTACAAAGACAAATGAGGCACAAGAAGACCAGTTATAAGATTTCTAAAAAATATGGATTTTAGATGAATTATATATATATATATATATATATATATATATATATATATATATATATATATATATATATATATATATATATATATATTAATGATACATAATCATAGTATATTGTTGACGGACATACACCTTCATTCCACAGGAAAATCTGTTTTTCATCCTATTGCTAGTGTTCCTTCATATCAACTTTCCAATAAATCCTAACCTCATCTATTTGTAAAGTTTAGTAAACAAGAAAACGTTTCAGATTACATTGTAGTAGTAGAGAATGGAGATGTGTATTGGCAAATTCTTAGTTCGCTCTAACTGGGCTCTAATTACATAAGATCATGAATGTCTTATTTGTTATTTTGTTGGCACGTTTCAGTCCTTGATCAATACCCGTAAGTACACCCAAAGTAATTTTTCAAAACGAATCGCTTCGTCAAACAGTAACAGTTGACTATCTCGCTAGGATATAGATTGTTATACCTTTGTATGTACATTTTGCTTTACGTACCCTACTTGTGGTGTTATCTATATTTAATTTCTATTGTTTGTTGGCTTTTCTCCATGATTATATATATATATATATATATATATATATATATATATATATATATATATATATATATATATATATATATATATATATAATGTGTTTGACTTTGATCAGTAATTGGCTAAAGGACAACCTGATTAGTGACATTATTTTGTAAACAACATAATACATATATTTCTCTATGATTATAGATTAAGTATTCAGATCATATTCAATGAAGGACAACACGTTTATCTTGTTGGCAACTTAAATATTAAATATTTAAGAAAAGCATGTTGACCTTTTTCCTGGTTCTGTTATTGTGTCGTAGCTTTTCGTAATAACGTTGTTTACTTCAAAATTATTAATGCCTACCTAAACACTCGAAGTGGAATCAGTTTTATTGTTGTGTTCAGTTTTTAATTTGCGAGGATTTATTTATTTAAACTATTAACTGGAATTAAAAAGTGCTCATTAATATGTATAGGGCTAAAGCATTTTTGAGGAGTTATTATAAATTCATTCTACTGCATTTTGAATTGTATCATTATGATACATCAAGACTGTTATCACATCGACACATTCCAGGCTATTGCCATATCTGCACATTCAATATTGATACATATTCGGAACACCAATGAAATTCATTATGAACAATATACATTTGGACTTATAAAAGAACCTTTGGACAATTTGACATTTAATTCATAATAATGTAAGTTCTTTTTAATTTTCCCTTTGTATTTTTGGGAATTAAATACTTTGTTGAATTTTACAAAACTTGTTGCAAGAAAGCAAAACTATTTATAATACATTAAATAAGTTGCTTATTTTCAAATCCTCGAAATATTGGTTTGATCAGGTGGAGTAATTTTTAGATCTTTTTATAGGTCATCTTTAAAGAACAAAATCTCGCAAGTAGATGCAATCTCCAATCTCTCCTCCTCGCTAGACGGAAAGACCATTCCCTCAGAAGTGCTAAAACGTATATAAATGTATTTCCCCACTGAAAAGATTTCGTCTCAAAAGATTTTCTGGGCCGCCAATCAATTATGTTCTACGTTGGCATTGTCCATTTTGAATCTTGTTTGCTACATACATAGATTTAGTAGATCGAAATAAAATGTAAACAAAAATTTCAAGTCAGATTAACTCTTAAATCTATGATGATTTTAATTTACGTCCTAAATTTAGTGGCGACTAAATCAACAAGCCTATGAGTGGACTGGTACGTTAAAATGATTTAGGTCTATAAACCGATGGTATATATTTTTTCGATATTATTGTCTCAAATATTATTTTACGCTGTCGGCATCTTTTAGCTATCACAATAACCTAAGGTTTGCATTTTAATGCTTTCTCAATTAAGTTTTCTCAACATTAAGCAGATATCAAGCCCACATAAATACAAAGGTCTGGGTTATTTGCATATCAATTGTCTTATCAATTTCTTGCCTCGGGATGAAGATAAACTAAAGCATAATGGACAATTGTGAGGACTCAATATATATTTTATAAAAGGTTTGACACTCAAGAGTGTTTCTCTCACAGCGCCCGAGATAAAGGTAATCTATTTCAACACATCATCACAGTAATTCAAGCACATACTGCATTAGGCTTTTGAAAAAAGAAAAAAAGAAATCATATGCGTAGATAAAGCAAACATGTATTTAGATTACATAAAAAGTCCTCATTTTATTGAATTTTGTTACCTTTATACAAAGGAATGTCGTACTGTTTTTCTAACTCCGATGAATTGTCTATGACATTTACTCTTAAACAGTTAAAATTATAAATGATACACTATTTTTATCTATTTGTTTTTTTTTTTATAAAAAAAATTCTTTGGTTCTCGCAAAATGTATTTACGTCCCAAAATAACTTTTTGAGTAAGTTCAAGGAGGTGAATGTTCGTTTTATCGACTCTTTTTGCGCAATATTAAGCTTCTAGTATGACAAATTTGCTGGTTTGTATTTTTAATCAGAAAAAAGCATATATATATATATATATATATATATATATATATATATATATATATATATATATATATAGAGAGAGAGAGAGAGAGAGAGAGAGAGAGAGAGAGAGAGAGAGAACAAAGAGTTCATTTTTTAAGTATTGTACTGTATCTGAGTAATCTTCCAAAAGGGAGGTGAGATAGAAAAAAGTTTTTTTGTTGTGATTTCTAATATGATGACCTCACAATCTAATTGCTCAGCCAGTGTGATTTTATTTTCCATAAAAACAGTACCCATTACTACTTTTGCCTTTTTCTTAAATATCTGCAAATAATGAAGGTATATAAAGAACATATTGGCTCTAACTTCTCACTCATTTCCATGCTTGTGTTACCTTTATGTAAAATAGTTTTGGCGAAACATGACTGGTGAATCAATTTGTTTTTCTGCAAATTGCAAACGAAAGTAAACTCAGTTATTAATTTGAAAATGATTTAACTTAAAAGCATTACTTAGTTTTCAAAAAATGTGCCAAATCTTTCTCTAGGTGTCAAACTCTAGTGAAATGGTTTGCTGGCTATATGTTTTACTGTAAACTTGTTTTGATTTCGCCATGTGTGACAAAAGTACTGTGTAATAAAAGTTCGTTTGAATATAGTCAAAAAAATCGTGGATGAAAATCATTGAGAATGTATATTACCATTATCTGACTGGTAATTTATCCCATTTTTGCTTCATAAGTTACAAATAATATAAAATCTGCATGAAACAAGAAGGTTTCGAAAACCAAAGTTAGAAGACAGAATTTGTACTTTGTGCAGTGCTAATATCATAGAAGATAAGTTACGCATTTTTGTTAAACTGCCGGTATATATTTCGTGTAACTTGAAATTTGTGGAGATGTCCTAAATTCTCCACTGTTTTTGTCTTACTGAATCCCCGCCCCCATGCTAGTCCTAGTAATCTGCATTGATGTGTCCTTTATCAAAGCCCTTGGCTTCCATTTCATCTGCATGATATAACTGATAAAGCACTGAAGTGTTGTTGAAACCATACCAACCAACCAACCAACCAGCCATTATCATGTAGGTAAATACACTGTATTTAGTCGGTGTCAGTGTCAAAAATTTCAATCTTCCTTCGTTTGGAGAATTTTGTTGATATTAGTGGTTGACAGTGGTGCTTCAGTGAATCAGATCTGCACACAGAAACATTTCACCGATATCACTATCATCATTTAAACCGAATGCAGTCTTTGTGAAACTCAAACACTGGACTGCAGTCCCTACGTGACAACGCTACCATGTCTGCAGTGTGGCAGTTTATAGTGATGTCTAGCACTGGGGCATCATATCGCAGACATGTAGCATGACGCCCCACCCAATCACATCATACTGACACCAGGCCGACCAGTCCTAACACTAACCTCTTAATGTCGAGCGCCAAGCGAGGCAGCTGGTAGTACCATTTGTATTAGTTTTTGGTATGACTCGGCCTGGGATCGAACCCACGACCTCCCACCGCCGAGACAGACGCTCTAACATCTAGGCCACCATAACTGGGTTTTAGTTGTTGTGCGAATTTCTAAACTCTACTAATTATTTGAATGATACACTTCTTTTGATACAATCACTAAACGTTAACTTTTCGAGAACTTTTTGTGGTGGGAGTGATTCTTGTGATGCCATAAAGGTGTTCCAGTTTTTGGACTACAGTGATTCGGAATTGAAAAATGCTTTAAACTGATACAGATGTATATGTAAGATTGTTGGAAAATTATTAATCTCTCTCTCCACACACACACACACACACACACACACACACACACACACACACACACATTTTATGCTTCGTCTTGACGCGAAATTCTTGGCTTAGAAAATGCATAGCCACCAATTAATGGACAAGAGGTTATTTTTTGTTTAACAACTAATAACCGCTTGTTCAACTATTGCTGGCAAGTATTAACTCCTGTATCCTAACGTAAACTGGGCATCGTATAGCTAAGTTATATCTACACAGTGCGACAAAGCTAACCTTATTTAATGTTACCTTAAGGGACATGAACTAATATTAGTTTAAAGAACATCAACTAATATCACAAGATCATAACATTTCTAAATGTTTGCATCGAATTGAAAATAGTAACGCCTGTCTGAGTTATAAAAAGCTGTTGTGTATTTACTCCTTGCCTCTGTGAAAAGCTATGCATACACTATAGCATATAAAATACTCCTTGCCTCGTTAAATGCTATGCATACACTATAGCATATAAAATACTCCTTGCCTCTGTGAAATGCTATGCATACACTATAGCATATGAAATACTCCTTGCCTCTGTGAAGTGCTATGCATACACTATAGCATATGAAATACTCCTTGCCTCTGTGAAGTGCTATGCATACACTATAGCATATGAAAAAGAAGCTAATGCACATCTCGAAAAAAATATTTACATATATTCGAGAAATATGACGTTTCTGTTGCACGTTTTTTCCGCTATATAATAAATCATTTACATTTAGATTCGGGGCCCCGAGCGGCCGAGTGGTCTAAAGCGCCCTATGTTACGGATCACTGCCATCTCACCTCTGTCTACGTGGGTTCGAGTCTCGGATTTGGCTAATGTGGGTAAAGCTTGCCAGTAGCTTCTCGTGGGTCGGTGGTTCTCGGGGTTTTCCGGGTTCTTCCTCCATCATTAATACTGGCCGCCATGTATAGCCTATTGTGTGTTGAAAAATGGCGTTAAACCCTACAACAACAACATTTAAGTTCATTATATTTTAAATCTACCTGTAGTATAATTTTTGATGATGGGTGTTTGGCGGAGAGGATATAGGAGTTGATGCGTGCAAGCAAGGCGATGGGTGCTGTAACCCGAAGACCTGGGTTCGAATCTCGTAGTGTACAAATTAAAAATTATCAAACCAATATGATAATATTATTTCTTCGTATATAAAACCTATATTAATGTAATCAGGCATTCTCCAGTGATATCTCTTACAGAGCATAGCACTAAGCATGCATCATGCATAATTCATAAAAAATCATTAGTTTTCTCCCATCAATTTCGAATTATACTGATGTCCAGCCTAACATTCCAAAAGCGGTGTCTGATCGTGTATGTGTTGCAGAGTCTTGTAAATGTTTGTCAGAATACGCGGGGTTTTATCCAATGAAGAGAGGTCACTTTGTTAAGTACTATAAGTCACACGATCTAAATATGCAATGACAAACAAATAATGTATGTGAAAAAATTCGTACATATAATGAATATAGGACTTACTCCTATGCAAAGCAACATAATGGATATACGACTAGTCATATGCAAAGCAAAATAATTGCGCATATAATGGACATATGACTACGCCAATGCAAACCAACATAATCATGCATATAATAGATATACAACTACTCCGTTGTTGTTGTTGTTGAAGGGTTTAACGCCATTTTTCAGCACACTATAGGCTATACAAGACAGGCAAGTATTAATGGTGGAGGAAGAACCCGGGAAAACCACGGAAGGAACAACCGTCCTACGAGAAGCTACCGGCAAGCTTTCTCACATACCCACATTGGCCGAATCCGAGACTCGAACCCAGACAGAGGTGAGATGGCAGTGATCCGCAACGGAGAACGCTTTAGACCACTCGGCCACTCGGGGCCCCACTACTCCTATGTCATGTTCAATATATGAGACATTACGCGAGGATGGACTTAGCTAAGAATTAGAGTAGATTATTTCAATAAATTTGCAATGTAACAGATTTGAGACATATGTAAACTGTATGATATCATTCCTTAAGTCGAATGTTTCATATACTTATTTTGCCAGCTCAAATATAATATTTCTTTTTTTAAATTGCTTCATGAGTTCTATGCATTTTAATACACTACGTAATAATTGTAACGTATTTAGTTCCTACCAAGTACACAGGAACCCAAATCGAATCTGATATCCATCTTCAAAATTATTTCTGTTACAACATTTCGAAAACATTACTCTTTTGGGTTATATTTTGATTATAACGACCAGTTTCAGTTCGTAATTGGTGCATTGACAATCTCATTTTAGTTAAGTACGTGTAAGTCAAGGGGGAAAATGTTCACATAAGCTTCATATTCCAATACTTGTTTGAACTTTTGATAGGAGCATTAGGCACGATAATTTTAAATATGATAGCAAATTTGTGAGCTAATACATTAAAACTTTTTTTTCTCTCAAATATTAAATGCAAGTTAGTTCGCATCAACAAATATATTCCACGTGCATACATTTATTATATCGTTAAGATTTGAAGATCTCTTGAGTGCAAGAATGGCCCAATTTCATTTCAATCTATATACAGTAGAATATCGTCATGACATAGCCAGAACATAAATATAGTTTAAAAAGTGAAAATTCTCTTCATTCAGCTGCTACTGATAAACAATTCTTTCGAAAGCTTAAATGACCAGTTGTTGATCCATCTTAAACATTACTCAATAAGATATATATTTCATTTTATTGTTAAATTTGATTATAGAGCAAAAACGAATTTACAACAGCTATACCTATTAGAAAACAAATTATTATAAGATTAGTACTATGTTGCAGTTGCATTATATAATAATACACGTCCAAGTACTCTGAAAATTATTCGATTTTCACAAGAAGAAAATATAAATTTACAGCAACTTAACATCTTGTAGACGATCGCTTGTGGAAACCTCGAGGATCGCAACTTTGGGCTTGAAATTATAAGCTAGGGCTTAATATATCATCTTGGCCCCACGCATTGTTCCTTACAAGATCATATGCAGTCTTTCATAAGGCAAATGGTAATTGTGGCGACCAGTTAGAAGCTGCACTCAGCCACTGATAACGTCAAATACTATTTGTCATGATATATCATTATTTAGCTTGACGTGAATTATGTACTAACAATTCTCCGGCAGTGAATTATTTAACTGTAGACTTAACGCGTTTGATTTGTTAACAATGGGTTAAAATTTATGATTAAATCCATCCATTAGGAATGAAAGATTCAAGGGTCCAAAATTTGTTTATCCGAGACTCGAGCTCGTTTTGTAAAATCCACGCATGAATCAACAGAACTTACGTCTGAACGTAAATTAAGATCCCAAATAAAGCAATCGGACCGAATAATTTTTCGTATTATTCGATACCGAGCAAAATATTTGTCTGTAGTATCGAATTACACTATAAATCATGTTCCTAGAATTCACGCGCGATTATGTTTACTTGAAACGTACTATATAACTTTGGCAGTATAATGTTAATTTAATATGACTGTTGGACACAGTAGATTTGCTTATCAAAGTCTCTGTGAGTCATTATTAAATTATCATTGAAATTACTGGCATACAGTCACAGACATAACATGAGGTTAGCATATAATAACTCACAATGTTATTGTATAAGAATTTCAGAAAGTCATGTCATCCGTAGGGTGTACTTCTGTTGCATAAAACACAGATTGTATCCAGCAGCCTCATCATGTCATAAATACGTTAGATCACGGATGCCTTAAACTAGCAACGTCATCTAACAACGCGAAGTATAAGCATGACATTTCGTTGAACAGAACCTTAAACTTGTGTTTGAAAAATTTATAACTCTAATTTTTTAAAACTTACTTCTGAAATTTCACACATAAAAATACATGCGATCTCCTTTACAACAAAGACTGGAATGAATCACTCTCTTCAGTGACGCTTTCCATTAGACCCCGAGTGTACGTTATCATTTACGGCTAACGACATCCATTAAGTTTGTTAAGTCCTTCACTAACATGACATTTTCAGAGCTCCTTTCTCCATCAGTGGACTGAAATACAGCAGCAAGATGACAAGCTCATTTGCACAGAATAAACGATGAAACAGTTCACATGCAGCCCATGTTCAAAGCGATTAACTACCTTATTTTTGCGTGAGGTTATTCACATTCAACTTTTTCGGGTTTAAACTTTTTCTATTTTAATGTTAATAAATAAATAATACTTTTGTTATAAATTCTTTCCAGTAGATCTAGGACACTACATCCCTTTTCAGCTTTCAACAATTTCACAGTAAAAAATTAGTGAATGAAAATTTAATGTAATATGTACGTATCACGCGATTAGAGACAAAAAAGAAGACAGGGTCACTACAGAAAGACTTGACTGAGTCTTGGAATTATATTTTGTAAATAAAAAAGCAAAAGATGAAGAGGGCGTAAATCATCCAGTACAAACAGATCGTACAGCGTATGACTTTTATTGTTGATGTTCAGTACTGAAGCAAGCCGTGATTTGTCGTTAAACTTATAAGAAACAGGTGCCGATTATTCATTTGGAATTCCTCTAATATAAAACCTTCCATATGCAAAATCCATGTTTAAATACCGAATTTATTTACTTTAATCTACAGTAATCATGCAGGTAGGTACTTTATCGTTATATATGTGTTCTCACTGTTGAGTATTGCAAGTACTTCTCAAAGAAACACACCTACCGAAATACAATTATTCCATAAAGAACGTCTATCTAGCATAATGGTCAGTCAAACGTGCTGGTGTTAAGCCATAGTGCCAGACTTTGGTAAGGTTTACAGCTAACTGTCCAAATATTTATGCTTAATAACCATCATGCACGTTTTCTGCGGTCAACGTACGCTTGGTAACTAAAACCGTCAGTTTCCACCTTTATTGACGAGGAAATCATTTCCAACCTCGATTTTCAAAGATAGAATTCCACTGTCATTACAAGGAATTCCTTACAGAATGATTCAAATGCACTGATGTCATAGAATCTTACAAGAAGCTATGATTCAAATGACTTAACGTTCAGTTGTATTTCAAATATTATTAATGATTACCTAAGGTTACTTTTGTTCATCATGTATAAATCACGCCTCAAGGCCTCTAATAAACTTTATTTTCTTTCCAATAGAGACCAGTTTATCCTGCTGTATGTATGAATGCATACATCTCTATACATTAGCTATGACTATTACGTTGTATAACTGAACAAGCATTTCAGCTTGTAATTTTTCTTCTGATATTATTTGTTACCCAGGAAAGGAATCCACTGCCTTCTTCAGTAATGCATTTTTTTTGTTCTTGCACAGAGCATGTTTGAAGAAAAGAATTGTTCTGCAGCTAACTCTGTCGACTTTACTGATTAGTCCGTTACTGGCTATGCCGTCTAAGTCATCGACATTTTTCAGATGGATTTACTTTCAAAAGCATATTTTAGAGTTTCCAATGTAAAAACAAAATCATATCTGTTTAAAGAGAAAATGAAAGGTTTATAGAAACGCTATGTTTTATGTCTTCTAAAGAGTAACATAGCTGATAAGACTTTTTGTTTTGTAATGAGACGCATCAGGAGAAAATATATCCACTGTTGATATCGCACCAAAAGTAGTAGTTATTTCAAAACACTGTAGGGTCACTTAGGCATCACTATGAATATCTGATACGAGATTAGCATTTATAACTAACGCCATGTAATAGGTAGTGTCTGAAGTTATCAGCAAATTATTTGTATGTTATATTAAAGTTTATCAAGTTAATAAAGAAGCTAGTCCGCAACTACCTAAATTGTAGAATTCGTGATGAAAAAGAATAAAAGGAAAATAAATCTTTAGGTCATATTTCTTATTGTTCGATTTTTTCCACTTTCTTCTGTAGAACAGTCCAAAATCAACACCTGGATAAGTAGTCGGTTTTGTAAATGTCTGACTTTCGTATATAAATTTCATGTCATTAAATGTAAAATACAACAAATGTTCATTCAAGTCTGGTATTTAGCTTAAGAGAAAAACTATAAAGAGACATCTGACTTTCATCTTTGGAAACAGTGGAGCAAAACTACCGACACACCCAGAACGGGACTGAGAGCATATGCACGTAGAGCAAAGTCGGCATCAACCATTTTCACCTGATATGGAATTATAAAAAATTAGTACCAAAAAAAATGCAAAAGTTGCTGAGATGTCAATGACTCAATGGAATTAGACTCAATGGAATTTTTAACTTACAATGCTGGCAGTACAATTCATCTGAGAATTGTAAGGCATTACTGATATTAAGATATGTCGATCCTTTTGTCAAATAAGTCAGTTCTTTATAAAAAAAAATGTGTTAAAGAATCTTTACTGAGATAATGGAAATTACTATGGTAAACATGGTACTGAGATATTTTTCAACCTTAAACCGTAAATTGTTCTTGACATCTGCCACAGCTGTATTCGTCATTTAGGCAAACGGTGTTAATGGCACGGTGTTCTCGTTAAGTTTGCGTTATTTTACCAAAGAATGAAAAGGCTTTGAACCAACTTTAATCGAAGATTGGCTTTGAAATCAGTAATGCTGTGCAGTTCACACATTCTGTATGTGTTGACCCATATTAGCGTCACGTGTAAGTATTCCATGTACAACGGGTTTGGAAAGGTTCAGGTACTTCCCTCTGTGTAAATATGCTTTGTCTTGCCATATGTAAAGAAGAATGCGGGCGTGTTAATGTATCAGGATAAAAACAGACTACCTCGTGTTACATGAAAAATATCTCACATTCAAATTTCAGTACCGCTTTGTTATCACAATGAAAGTTATTTAAGCAGTGTATACGAGGTTCCTATATCTGATTAACGAGATAAGACGAAGAATAAAGTATCTTTCGATTGACGGTTAGTAAAAAGATAAATGAGTAAATACGGCATCTACGTAACCCCTTCTAGTTATTTTGCTGAGGATGCACATATTGCCAGGTTAACGTAAGTTATGAAAAGTTGCCAGAAAAATGACAGCTCTACATGACAACTACTTCAGCGTACACGCTGTAAAGTGTGTTAAACATATATATATATATATATATATATATATATATATATATATATATATATATATATATATATATATATATATATATATATATATATAGCCTAATCTATGTAGAAAAGTCAGAGTATTTCGCGCATAATTAAATGCATTGTTCAGAAAATCCTTCCTAACAGAGAATCAATAAATGCATAATTCCTGGTGTGAATGAAAACAAACAGCTACTGATCAGAGTTAACTTATTACGTATACTATAATGAAAGAACTACATAGTTATAACACAGAAATTTCATATTCATTGAATTACTGAAGCTTCCTCGTTTTATTGTTAGAAGTCGATAGCCACGCTGTAGTATAAAGCCTAACTACATTATCTAGCCAGGTTATGCGGCGTCATATAGTCTATGCAGCCATTTGATAAACACATATTTAAACAAATGCTAATCAAATATGAAATTTATGAATCCTGTATAATTCTAAAACATATCACTGGCTCAGGCAGACCTGTCATATAATATCATGTAACTATTCTTTATAAATGCCATATCAAATGAATCTATTTGAGTTTTTCTCGATATAGAAAGCAAACGAATTTTAATAATGCTTTGGACAATTCCATTTGATTGGACATACGCTGACATCTTTCAAGCAACAATAACCCGCGTGTCAAGTCCATCGGTCGATCAAACTCCTCTCTACTAGCATGCAAAGCACCCATCAATCACGTTGAAATGTTGCTGTAACATTACAAGCTTGTACAGAACAAGTGCGGAAACAATCTAGTCAAAAGGCATATACCACAGCAATTAAAATCTTTGAGATGAAAAGCACATTCCATCATCACTAAACAAACCCTGGTGTATTTCTTATGGTCAGTTAACGAAAGGTCTTGCGTGTTCCTTAAAGCAGCTTTAGGATATTTTTTTTCTAAATACAATAAACAGCGCAATTTATACAACATCAAAATTTTATTGAGTGGGTAAGTTAGTGTCTCTTTTGAAATGAAAATAATGAAATAATTTCAATCTTATCAACAACGGTAAAAGTCAAATTTATTTCAGGCTAAATAAATGTACTATATAAACACTATATGATGATGAATAAGACGGTGTTATTACAAAATAACTTGCACGTGTCTTGGACTATGCGTCGAGTAAAAGAGAAACTCTTGGAAGGAGGAATCATGGAGGTCTGTACCGGCTAACGGATTGATTGGCTAATAACGTCATGGTTCGCTCTCAGCTTAAAAGTAAACCATGAATAACTATATAAATTCGTCCAATAGCAACGGGAATGGATGAATTCCAATTTTCTGTTATTGTATTTCACAATCAGTATGTAGCTCGAAATATTATACTCATATACGATTTCTTCATGTAGCATACATTAGCATGTGATCCCCATGGCCATATTAATGCCGAAATTCCAATTGTTGAAAACCATGCGCCAGCCATGGTGCACAGGTTTTTCAGCTTGGGTCAGTTGAAAGTCATACGCTGGCCATGGTGCTAAAATCTGACGTGTCTAACAGCTGTATACGCAAATATTTATTTCTCACAACCATTTAGCACTTGCTCCGTAGTCATTGTACACTGGAGTAGCATCAGCTGAATGGATGATATAAAGCTATGCAGGACGATTCAGTGCTTGAAATCAATATCGAGTATCTTATTCCAATAATCTTGCATAGAAATAATCAAAATGTACTGAAACACTATCATCTTAAATTAAAATACGAATAAATGAAAACGAACGACACAGGAAGACCTAAAGAACACAAACTACAAACGTAAACCAAAATAATATGAAAGACAATGGTAGATCACTTGAACATGGGCTACAATCATGAACGATAATCATGCTGGAATACCCCCACCCCCAAAAAATAATCCCACCATAGATCAAAAGGACATGAACGACAATCGTTGACCAAAGGAACATGACCGACAATAGTAAACCAAATGTTGCTACTTAGTATATTGTGTTCATCAAATCACACATTTCAACTATCTGCATCAATCTTTATGGGGCAACACCTGTCTCTTTTTGCTGACTGTGCCATATTTAACAAATTACAACAATGTTTTTGAGATTTAACAGAAGAACGTCAACTTTACATGGCTTATTTTAAAGCATGAACTTAGATAGAATCATGGCTTCTTCCGGAAGACCTAATAATACCTTCCCAAGGTCCTCTTTATACGTCATGCCTCATATTCTCCACTCTCTATCTCTCCATACCATTTACAACCTAAATTACCTACAGTCCTATATTCACAGCAGATGAAGGAACAAATCTCGACAGTTGACCTTGCGTCAAAACTCGCAGCATTATAGTAGTCATTTATCAATATCGAGCACGATTAACAAACAGATAAACTGAGATTAACAGTTAGTACCAAAAAGGTATGTAACAGGAGAGTAAGAAGTCAACATGACTCACACATGGTGTTATATTGGGGCTTATAAAGATAAAACAGATACGAGTTACAACAATTAAAAGCATTCCCTAACGTAACAGCGACTTTCTCAATATTTATCCAAGTACTGTATAATTTCCAGATCTAAACGCAATACTTGGCAAAGTTGCGTTGGCGGACATACACGAAAATAACACTATTTGACCTTTCACCGTCAACATCTCTGGTACTACGAGCCACATGAAAAGTGTCATTAAACTGACAAAAAGACAAATTAAAAACGTCGCATAAAGTATATTGCTTTCCCAAATATTGAAATTGGGGCGTTTCGTAATTTGTTGGGATTTTTCTGTTTTTAATGAACATCATTAGTCCCAATTTTCAGAAATTAAATAATTAGGAAATTGTGCTATCGAAGATTCCTTATATGATGTCATAACTAAGCTTGCGCAGAGCTCTGGTTGGCAGAATGGCGGCGAAGGAAGAAGACTATCTATCAGCTTATGCAAATGGATTACCAAACGAAGCGCATGCTCGCTATAGGCAAAACTTAAGTAACATTAAAGATTATAAGGGTCAGCCTGATCTATATTATCTCAAGTCAGGATGGACATCAGGCCCATGGATTTGGCCACATTCGGCGATATTTACTGCTGCCTGGTTGAAACACCATCTATTTATTCCGCCGAGAAGATGAAGTTTTTTAAATCCCTTGATGCGTACAGGTAAGCTTACCATAAGGTTATAAAACAATATTTTTATCCATAGGAGAACCTATAGTATATATGTATTTTGGAAATACAAGAAAAGAAACAAGACGTGTAAAATAACTTTGCTGTAGGTTTGACGGGTGATGGTGTGTGGATTGAAATAATACAGTAGTGTTTGCATCAACTAATATTTTTATATGAGCATATTAACTTTCCCACATATCTAACAATATTGAGCATTTAAAGTAAAGTTTAATTAAGCTAAAGTTATATGATGCACGGCAGACATGAGCATTAAGTCGCAATTCTCCATGTTTTACTACATGAACATCATTTCTTGCATTTCTGAAAAACCATTGCTGGCTGCACATAATTTGTCTTTTCAGTTATGTTGTCAGTGGGCATGTGAAGGAAGTGTATTATCATTCGATTGAAGAGGACAATCCTGTCTGCTTCCTTTCTGCTAAGATGACACTGTCTCAGATAATTAAACACAAGCCGCACCACCATTGGGTGTGTCTGAGAAAGAAGGAAGCTACAGTCCATTGTGTACATTGCACTTGCATGGCTGGATAATCAGTCGTTGCTTCATGCGTAGAAAATAATTGTTAAATTTGTATATAGGCATCCGGTTATAACAATATTTAGCATTCCAGACCATATTGTACTTAAATTTGATGTTGGAACGAATAATTTTAAAGTATGATACATATAAACATACCATTGGTATTTTTAAATGATCCCATAAACTGCATATATAAGGCAATTGCTATAGTTCCTTATTGCATTGAAATCTCAGCACTTCTTTTTGTTGTGAAATAGTTTTATTTATGAAATTTGAACAATAAGGGATCCAGAGTTAATGATTTAACACACTTAAGTCCAACCTATTGAGCATGAGAAATACACCAAAGATGACAAAACCATTCAAACTAGAAAATATTTAAGCATGCCCTCTTACTTGGAGTAAAATTAACATGTGAAAAATTATTGGATTACAAAAATTATCTAAAAGCATGGGTTTCTATTATAGGCTTGGATAGGTATGCGGTCACTTGACCGCTGTTCTTTTATTGGAGTTCGGCTTGGCATGACACAAACATCGTCCACCAGTCAGGCGTGCAAGTGGAACAAAAGTTTTCGTGATGAGGTAATTATTAATGTTCAAGTGTTTCAAGCAAATGCCAACTAATAGATATTTAAAAAAAAAAAAGAAATAATCGGATTAAGTCAAAGTAAGTCTATGTTCCTTCCCAACCAATGCATCAGTTCATTTTTGTATAAATTAAGAATAGGAAGGAATTGTATTGTATACTTTTTTAACACATTTTTATCTGTGTTGCTACTTTAAAAGAATAGTGCAAGTCTTTTTCTCTGTTTTAGATGGAACCAATGACAGTTGATGAGTTCCAAAGCTTGGTTGGTTATAGTATTAAACCAGTTGACTACATTATACCACGTGTAAATAACCAGCTGCCATCAATAGAGACATTAAAATCACTAAAGGCTGTATGTCCAGATACAGCTTCCCCCCCCCCCCCCCGTATCCCCCTCTAGATGGAGAGCTGGACACTGAATCTGCAGTAGAGACGAAACAAGCATTTCCACCACTTTTAACTTCACTGACTGACGAGACAGTTGCAGGCCTTCCATGACAGGATAAACAGCTGACGTTTGACAAGATTTGGAGTAATTACTCCTGCTCAGAAGAGCAAGTATTAACTTTGGGAAAAATGACAAGATCACAGTCAGTGTGCCCCCTGTTGAAATTAATTCTCGATTACACTGAAGGCGATTGCAGACAAGATGATGGATGAAGGATGTAACCAATTTCGTTGTTTCATGTAAAGACATTAATCATTTGGGCCATTTTCTGTGTGCTTTTATCATTAGGATTATCTGACCATGACGTACACAATACCCTCATTACATGTATTTCCATATCGGCCCAACCAAGCATCAACTACGAGAACGAGGGAGCGAATTTCAAGACCGATTCTTGTTGCATATACCAATGAAAAGATACGGTATCGATGGCTCCCGTTCTCTGAACAGCTACACAAGCAGTTTTTTTCGTGAGAATGCAGGTATATGTATGCTATAAAAAAAAGTTGCAAAGAAATGGCAGTATATGCAACTCCTATTACATTATGTCTGCATACTTGTTACGTTGCTTCTATGAAACCCATTTGTTGCAGCTTATTAGATTAAGCGGTCTTACCGGTATAGTTTTACCGAGGCATTTTTTCCCCAGTGGTATGTACTATGGTACTTTTCACTGTATCAGTACTGCAGTATTTTCCGTCTGTATGGGATGTATGGAAATTTATGATTAGACTTTATTTATGATATTTTAGATATGTTCTCATTCTTCATGTTGAAATAATTTTTTCAAACTTGGTAGTGTTTTACAAAATAATCGTATTTACCACACATTTATTTTCACTATTTCATCCGAACAGGATGTTGTGAGAGATATTGGTGTCAAATCCAACTTTTGGAAACATTTCGGATTAAAAAACGAATTAAAAAGATATCATTTGTTTTATTTATTTACTGTCGTGTGTTAATGTGTTAAGCACATGCATTCTTTTGTAACACTGAGAATAATCTTAAGATTTTCAAAAGAGCAAATAATTTATGTTTGAATTTTACGTAAATTCTCTTGTCTACTAAATGTTTTATCGTCTGTTGTGTTAGTGTGTATCCTGTTTGCTGCCTGGGTGTTTCAGATAAGGTGATGGATATAACATATCAATATTTTGTTATAAATCAGAATAAGATATATTTTTTTCCAGCCATCTCAGAAAAATATTTTCAAGCCCCAGCCACAGAAAAATAAAAATGTTGTATTTAATATAACTGCAGTATTCCGTTGTACATACCTCGGTACCAAATGTTTTGGTGGTAGCCAACTCTACTGCTGATTTATAATAATCTAACAAGCGGTATTTATGAAGAAATTTGTAGGTATATCTGACAATATCTTTTGCACATATATATATATATATATATATATATATATATATATATATATATATATATATATATACTCTCTGAAGCTGTCCTTTTGTCGACCCACAACTCGTTTCACCAATTTATATTGCAAAAACAAATATTCATATGTCGAATCCCGAGATACAGGGGTCTTTGTTTTCATTTGATGTATAAAAGAACGGGAACTCGAAGAGTGGTCCTTGGAACTATTTGCAAAATCAGGTAATAATCCAAAATAAATCATGAGAACAAAGAAACTTCACAAGGTAGAGACACATTAACCGTTGCAGCATTTGCCGTAGCACCAATGTATTTATGCTCTCTATTTTGAACTCTGTTAAACTGATGAATATTTTAACAAAGTTCTCGACAACAAAGATAGTATCTTCGGGTTAGTAACTGTAGTGTACGTTAATCGATTAAACGTTTCGTAATCGATTATCGCAGGTTAGATATTTCTTTGCCAAAACTTGAGACTTCTACCAGATGTAAACACTACTGAAATCTCCCTAACGTTTGCGCAAAAAATGAGAGCGCTATGACATAACCGTTTCCTTGATTTTCATTACACCTGTTTACCTGTGAGAACATAATCTATCAAATATCAGTTACAAAAATGGCAAATCTGAGCAGCAAAGATCAGTCAGCGCTGGAACAGCAATAGAGTACGCAGGAAAATAGGCACGCAAACGAAAGTGATATGAAGTTTACTACAACACAGAAAGAGAATAAATTATGATCAACACAGAATTAAAACGTTGGCCATTCACCATGGACGATATCTGCTACTAATGTTCTACCAATTCCAATTGTAAGAACCTAACATAATAAAATCAGGTGTGTGTGTGTGTGTGTGTGTGTGTGTGTGTGTAAAGAAACGAAACCTGATTATACTATAAAATTCGTAAGTAACGTTAACACAAGAAAAGTAATGATAAGAAACTATTCCAAATGAAAGTCTGTTAATACTGCATATCTAAGTTGTGACATTGAATGGCGGTTAGAAAGTATTCGATAAGATGTCCACAACAGTAACACAGCTGAAAGTTTCATCAATCTATACAAACTACATAGTGTGGATAAAGTAAGAAAATTGCCTTAGGAAAGTAGTCAGGCATTATCATTTATTTCAATTTATTTCCCGCCAACTGTCACCATTACAGAAGAGAGAAATACTCCGTTTTCATTTTAGGAGACGTCCCACCTTCTTGTTAATGTTTGCTCTAAAAGCCACTCAGAAGTGGTAACAAAATATACTAATGAAAAATGAATCGAATAATTAACTATCCTGTACAATAAACAACAATCTTAGCGTTTACAGCTGACGTTTTTCTATGGAGAAGGAATAAATCAGACACTTCTCAAATGCTTAGACACATAGGATGACAATATATATGAATCGTATTGTACTGATGAACCAACACCGGCAGGAAAAAACAACGAATAGATCTAAACGAACAGGTTGTATTTGCTTTTGATATAGTTTATAACGAACACTTGAGCCTTCCATGTAAGCCCTGCACATACTTCTTTCTTTCTTGGCCTATGGGGTGGGGGGGGGGGGCAAAATTATATAGACCTGTTGTAAGAGGTGGACACGAGTGCTTTAAGGAAAAGCTGATTTAGAAGGACGCTGAACATATGTATCTGTACATAAATACCCTATTAATTTCCTACAAGCATTAAAGTTTCTGTGATTTCTATGATTATATGGGTATTACATTCTTTCGGTTTTGTAAGAAACGATAATTTCGCATGTACACAAATTATGAAACTTTGCATGTATTTTCGGTATATCTTTATATTCGTGGTATGTATAAATTACAAAGTTTACGAAACTGGTACCGTGCAAACAGTACTCAATTCAAAGTTTACGAAATTGGTACCGTGCAAACATTACTCAGTTCAAAGTTCAAGCAGGAAGCTAACATAATTTATTGTAAAGCTACAACTTACGTCAGGAGAGCAGGAATCTGATTGGATGATATTTAAATCTGACGTATGTTTTAGCAATGAAGCGTCCTAAGCCTGGATGAAAACTAGGTCTGATTAACAAAAAACCAGCCACACCCCCAACAAAACAACGTCCAAACTAGATAGTCTAGAGCTATTTAATGATCATTGTTGTTACGAAATTATTTTTTCCTTTGTCCAAAAGAACTGCAAAGAATCGATGTTAAAATTTAGCCGGTGGCATTTTGAGCAGAAGCACGATGTTAACATTAAGCCTCAGAAATACGTAAGTTGATTACCTACTTCACACTCGTCATGACACGAATGTTATATGGCACACTGTTTCATAAAACCTCTCGACATTAGCCAGCACATATTTGGGTAACTTGATCAATACTGATAGTTTCTAGATAATGTTATGTAATTCGTCAAGTAACTGACTTGATTATCAAATTCTCCAGCTAAAGTGTCACTTGTGCAGCTTCATTCACCTTTTTCCGATATATAATTATCGTTATTATCATATGGCTGCGCAACAACATAAGTTACTTACATATAACAACAAGAATTGTCTAGGTACAAGTCATGTACAGACCGAATTCATATACAGCACCCTAATTTTTACCTTTGTTAATTTCAAACGAAGTCTCGATGATTGGACATTAACTGTAATACTTTGCATCACGATTGATAATTTGTTACATGTGCCAGGTATTTTAAATCTATTATGAAGTACAAATTAAAATAATCTGAATCTTGTCTACAATAATTCATTTAAAACAGAAACAGATAATTCAGAAAATTCATCTAACGTAAATCACCAGCAAAGAGAATTAAACGGGGATATGGTCATTATCAAACGAATTGCTTGTATTCTGGAGTGAGATAAGAGAGGGAGGTAAGCAACCTAGGATAATCTGTTGTGATGTTTGCATGGCAAATGAAGTACTTGTGGCTGTTTCGTACGAAATAAAGCTATGAAATTACCATTAAACTGATTAGAAACAGATGATGAGTAATTATATATAGTATCATATTCAAACATAAATCCCACCATCTGCAAATAGGATGGAGTCATGTCATCCACTGAAGTCCCTCCACACGTTCAGGGTTTTACATTGTTTCTAGACTCATTTAACTATATCGATCCTAATGCACTATATATCATTGGAATGATTCGGTTGTTACAGCTCTGGATTTCCGAAAAACATGTTCGCGTTTTTCATCTTTTACTGAACAGGTACGGCTTGCTGCTTGACAATCGTGTACATCTCTCGCTCTCCTTATTGCATACGTAGGCAGTTGGTCTCTTGAAGGCGCAACAAGGCTTAAATTCATTTGCGCTAACATAAGTTTACATGATTTTAGATCACATGCTGGCCACGGTGCCAAAAATAAATATATTTTAACATCTGTCTGAATATTTACCTGCTTGTTCACCCCATTTGTTCGTGCTTTGTGGTCAATGTACGCGATCATATCCAGGACTATCAGCCAAAACTTTAATGAACAAGCATCTTTGTTCACAATCTGGTTGAAATCACATCTTCTGACTCTATTTGCATTTACTTAGGTGGTATGATCGGGAAGACGTCCCATATTCTGATGACAGTTCGTTTAAACTATGACCAACCAATGAAGTGCGGGATTTAAGGCCTAAACGAATCAATTAAATTTTCAGTTCTGCTTCAAAGTTGACAATATCCATATTCTATAACACGGCACTGAACGCGTCACATACGTTTGGCCGAAGTATGTTTAAAAAAAACAATATACAAACTTAATTGTGTTTGTGACGGTGTTTTTCGTGTGTGTTGCGAAACGATAGTGTACTATCGCATAGCATCAAAAATCATTGTATCCCTGCATACCACTTTATGTTGTTTTGAGGTTTAACGTCATTCTCCAGCATATGATAGGCTATACATGGTGGTAAGTATATTTGATGGTGGAAGAACCCTGGAAAACGCCGGTTAGAATCACCGACTCACGGAAAGCTATTGGCAAGCTTTCTCATATACCGCGTTGGCCGATCCCGAGACACGAATCCACGCAGACAGAGGTGAGATGTCGGTGATCTGTAAAGGCAGGCGCCTAGACAACCTGGCCACTCGAGGCTCCAATATTACTTCTTAAACTTCGTTAAAACTCCACACACACACACACACACACACACACACACACTTTTAATTCGTACGCTGCGAAGATTAGAAACTGGGTCCGCGGGTTACGGCACCCATCGCCTTGCCTACACGTACCAATCCCAATAGCATTTCAACCATGCACACATCACCGAAAAATGATGCTACAATGTCGTTAATGTCGTTGATGGAGGCATTCGTGCGTAGCAGCCGCACACGCATGTCGATTCAGTAATTAATTCTCGTCTAATTATACAATCCCTCTGGATTCCTGTAGAGAAGTTAACTACAAATATACACCAAGTACAAGTTGAAATTTATGTTAATATCATTTATTCGTATTTAAAATTATGTTAATGTTATCAATTATTCGTCTGTATGATCCAGGAATAGTTCTATCCTATTGGTATCTGCGCACATAAGGTTTCCGTCTCCAACATGGAAGCAAAAGGCATTGTTACGTATATTTGATTTAATTTATATTTGATTTAATTTAATTGTTTGTAAGTTTTCAAATCTTTATATTTTTAATTACATTACATGTCAAGATAATGAAGTTTTGTTAACTAGGAACTCGATATGCTTCAGAAAATAGTTTGACCTTGACTCTTCAGTTGTAAACACCTAAAGCTGACCTAGTTCCCGATCTTAATTCAGAAATCATTGAGACAACTAAACAACTTTTTATTTTTTAACTTATTCTTGGAGTAAAATGATTGGCTTTTGTCAAGGCCATACTGGGACTACGTGCTTTTAGAGGTAAATACTCCTCAAAGACTCTGGAAAGTTGACCCTCATCCGGTAATCTGTTTTGCGTTTCAAGTTACTGTATAATCTTTGTTTATACAGATATTGCGTCAGTTTGGGATTAAAACATTTGATGTCACGTTGTTCGTTTATTTGTGACCCGTTTGGGAATTACATTTTAATGTTTATTAGAATTATTTAGATTCAAATGGATTAATTATTTTTTCCGGAAATATATGAGTGCTCATACAGAATTCTTGGACAAAGATATTTCATTAAATTTTATTGGGAAATTCAGACAGAACTGTAGACACAACAACACAAAAATAGCTACAGTATACGTCATCGCCTTCCATCTTGGATTCTTCGTCGGAACTAGAATTTGAATTCATTAGAACATTTCATTATTAGGACTTATAAAATTCAGTTCGTGCATTAATCTTGGATTATTCTAGGATTGGATTCTTAAAACCGTAAGTTTTTTCTTCTTTTTTTCCTCATTTTTACAGTATTTTTCCATGAAAATAAGTTATTTGTTAAATTTTTCAAAACTTGTTGTTTTCACTGATTCTTTTGTAACTGTTTATTCGAGCCTAAACACGTAACATAAGAGCATATCGAATTCGACCGATTAAAATGCTGCAATGCTTACCATTTGAAAAGAGGCAATTGTCACCAAAATATTCTGTTCAAAATAATATTAATTTTGGGCACAAGGGATACCACCTCCATGTTTTCATGACGGCCTATTCTGCGAACAGATTTGAAAAGATGTAATGTTTATCCATCGGGCTATAGAAATGAATGACATTACTTTGGACTATTTCTGTCAGCAGTTAGCGGAGTAATTAGGTCAGGTTTAAAGCTAGTTTTACAAAATTCAGCTTAACAATTCCAATAAATGGCATGAGATATTAAGCAAACTAATCCGATCTTGTAAAAAAAAATTAGCAAAGTTCAACATTTTATATAAAAAAGCTATTACGTGGGATAGAAACAACAATGAATAGGATATAATGTGTTTACGACGTCTTGTTTATGGGGAAGAATTTAGAAACAGACTATACCATGAGAAATTAATTGAGAATCCCGTTGTAGCGGCAATGTGACACGTTGGGTAGCAGACAATTTTGTACGTTTGGGACACCTTCTTGCAACATTGAAAACTTGGATAAGAAGCAGACTTTTTAAGGTATGCATTTCCATATGTACTTATTTATATGATTCTAAAAGATACATAGTAAATAGAATTTTCTGAGTTACGGGTTCAAGAAGGTCATGAAGTGGGTCTTCATGTTAACATTTAGAAATCACATTTTCAGTAGCATTTTGAGTCGAAATGTGGGATATTTTTGTACACATTATGAATATCATTTTTCGTTTTTAAAGTACGATCGTTCTTTCTTGATACAGTGTGGATTTTTTTACCAAAACTAACACGTGATCCAATGTTTACAGAAATGACGTATCGTCGCGCAGAATTACCCGACGCGCAGAATTGGCCGACATTGTGATATATATATATATATATATATATATATATATATATATATATATATATATATATATATATATATATATATATATATATGGATTGATAGATGTCCGGTAAAATTAGTGGATATTTTCAATTTTGAAAAATTTATGTATTTGTAATTTTGTATGAAATATTCGAGGAGAAGACATATGAACAGCCGATAGAAACTACATGAAACATATTAGAACACTGTAATTAAAATATGTGATAAAAAGGCAGGTTGGTATGTTAATATTTCAATGAAATGCTTCTAATATCCACAATGATTAAAAAGGTACCATTTCGTTAGCATACAAATGTTTTCAAGATTAATCTCATCACAAATAAACAAACATGTTGGACAAAAATATATTTGTGACAAAATGCTTTGCGTTTTCCAACCACCAAATAATATGACCAGAACACAAAGATTATGTTATAATATACATAACTCAATAGATATGATGCTTGAAGAATGATCAGTTGCAAAATTCAAAAGCTAACAATACTAATTAAACGTCTGCATAGTTGCCGCAAATGGATACAGAGTCAAGAGATACAAACCAATAATTTACAGAGCAGCGGTTTGTATTTAAATATTTTTCAATATGTTGAGTAAAGAAAACAGAAACAAAGGACAAAACAGAAGTAGTATATAGAAATGGGGGTTCTGGACCTCTTTTTTCAAGTTCATGGAGATGGCTCACGCAAAGAAAGAATTGTTATTTTGGATACAGAAATGGAGGTTCTGGACCAGGGATGGTCACGCCAACGTAGAAAAATGGGTATTGTTTAACCACTCATGGGTACCAAATGGGGGTTATGTGCCACTGGATAGTCACTTCAGCGCTGGTTCTGGACAACTATTGGTTGCATCGGTGTTTACACATTAAATAGTGGTTGGTAGTATCCGTGTACGAGTGTGTGAATGCCATCGGTGGAGTATCGTTTTCATCGAATGGGCATAGTCTTTTTTTTTTGTTAATGAGCGTTGTAGATATTTTGCGCTGATTTAATCGGAAAGTTCTCATGGAGTAATATTGGAGATGTCCGTGTAGTGCTTGTGTGTAACGATGGTTGGTATCGATGTGAGCGATGACGTTATTTTTTACACCTTTAGTTTCTTCATGATGGTTCCATCGTCGAGTGTGATGGAGTGCATTTTGAATCGAAGTCCGATGAATTCAGTGACGGGTACGCCATGAGTTTCATCTTTAAACTTTCCTAGCACTTTTTTATTATCGTCGCACTGGAAGGTGTGGTCTTGTGGATAATTGCTGTGATCGAACAGTTCTCGGTGTTGAAGTAGGTCTGCGTAGGCTTCACCGGTGTGAATTTCGTACATGAGCTAGTATGTATCGGTGATGAGCAACGTTGCCTTGTCTCCGTCTTTGTGTTTGGAAGTCGTAATGAAACTCGAGCATGAGCATTTTGGAGAGATCGAGAACTGCTGCACCGACGTAGAAGGAATCGTCGAGCTCGAAATTGTGTTTTCTTCTGGATTCGATCGCAACTAGATCTTCATCGAATATTTTCATGCTTACAAAGGCATCGTTAGCTACGAGCGTATCTCGTCGTCATATACGAGCGTATCTCGTCGTCATAGGTTAATGACGATTTCGATTTTTTAATGCCTAACATTTTCCATGGTTTTTACGAACACGCTAATATTCATGAGTTTGAACAAGTCTTTGTCGAACGCCATAGTGGCGCTGGCTCGTTGTGACTTTTGAAGTCGATGTAGAGTTTTATCCATTGTGACTGCAATATTTGAGTGCGCGATGAACTTTATTGAGAATGAGTCCATGTTTGAGAGCTTATTCGAGCAGTGGATGACGCATTTTGTATTTGGTTTTGTTCGCGAGACTGGGTACCAGTTTTTTCAGCTCGGCGTCTCTAAGTCCGATTTTGTTTCAGATGCAGTTGTTTCCGAGAAAGGATCGAGTTAGTGACAAGAATTTGTTCAGCGCAGAATGGATAATCGTTATGGATGTAGTGAAAATGTTGTGGATATACAAGGTCGGCTTCAACAAAATATCCCCAGTCGTCGTGGTATCCTGCTTGTCTTTCTTTGAGGAACTGTTCTCCGGTGATCCACTGAAAATCTCCTGTGGGAAGCGGCTCTAATATCACCCTTCCAAAGAGATTGTTTGAATTGAGGTATAGGATGTATACGGGCGGCTTTGTCGGATCGTATTTTTACGTGCATTTGTTATTGGCGTGGTTTTTGCTTATGACGGATATATATATATATATATATATATATATATAGAGAGAGAGAGAGAGAGAGAGAGAGACAGAGAGAGACAGAGAGAGAGACAGAGAGAGAGAGACAGACAGACAGACAGAGACACAGAGAGAGACAGAGAGAGAGAGAGTATTGCACTCTTCATTGCGACGGGAAGTCAGTGACTGAAACCCTGCCTGGTTTGCCAGGAAGGTGTTCGAGGTTAGCACCAGGTATGTCAGCACTGCGGTGGTCGAAACATCAGCGCGATTAAATATTATTAAGAAAAATTGAGAACCACCATCAGAACCAAAAAATTGCAGCGGTGTTTGACGGGTTTCTGGCGAAGATTAAGCATGACGCCCCTGTGCGAGGAAACGGAGATGTGCGTAGCGTGCGCACTAAGATGGGGTACGTGTTGAGATTCAGCACCACCGGATACTCCATCGTTTATTTGTATGTCACTGGGATCAGGGTCACGATGTACCGTCATTGTTTTGTGTTTGAAGCCCATCGGATACTCTGTCGTCCATCTTAATGGGTATAAATCCGATAATCGGCTGAACAACTTAGAGATAAGACCTGACGGAGAGCAAAAAAAGGATTTATTTACAAAACTGTTTTCCGATTCGTGAAAATTGTGTGTTTGTTTTGCCAGTTAACTATACATCAGTGGATATGTGCAACAACCTGATGAGCTCGTCTCGAGGAATGCAAGGGATGCAGTGTTTGAAAATGAAATCTTTATCGTAGACGATGTTGACTATACCATTGTCGTAGTACTCTTACGGCTTTGCCGCCGTGAACAGCATGAGATCGTTTCCTATCCCGACCACTTTGGTGATAGCAAGAGCCACGCTGATGTCTATGTTGAGTTGTAACGCGTTCACAATTACATCCTCGAGATCCTTTCGATTTTCCACGACGACATAAATAAGCTATCGGGTATGGTCCACTATGTCAGCTTTGGTGAATGGGACTGCAAATGAGTTAATTGTGTCCACTGCGTGGTCAGATAATGCTCTATCTTAAGACTAAGATAATTTTAAGAACCTTTTAAGAGTTTTTGCTCATAAATCTCATGCAGTGCTGACATATCAGATCGTCGATGTAAAAGATCCTTACGATGCTGTTTCTAGATAAATGCGCAGGCTTCTCTCGTATAAGTAACACCTTTTTGCGTGCTGATCTCTGTCTTTTCGTCAGCGCTAGTTTGAGCGTCACAGCATAGCAGCCGGACATTTCACCGATATATGAACAAATGACATTTTTAGGCAGCATATTTTTGGTTGTAGCATTTTTCGAATCGGCTTAGCGACATCAATTGTTTGCCCACCATGTCCACGATGAGATCGTCCACGGTTCTCATTTTCGCCGATGAGCAGTTGCACGTCAAATTGAGTCCCACGTAGATACGATTGGATCTTATTGAGCATTTTCTAATACAACATGGTCTGCTTGGCGCTAAATGTTTTTGGACTCTAGTTTAGGTTCGATGCGTTTCATTATAGTTTGTAAAGCCAGTCCTGACCCGGACAAAACCAGCATCATTTGATTGGCTAGCACGCCTGTGGAGATCACACCGGTGGCAGTCACGGCGAGTGGTATCCCCTAGATCACTCTGATTATCCTCTTTTATCGTCTGTACGCGTGCTTGTAATGCTCTTTTGGTGGTAATAGCGGTAGTACGATTATATCTCGCAAGAGATTGCTTCGCCGACAAATTCTCGTCAATGTCGTTGAAGTCGATGAATGGCTTCATCGCTCCTGTTATGACAAAACTCTTGATGAGCGTTTCAAGCTGTGACAGGTAACCTAAGAGGAATTTGATATGCGTTTGATCCACTGTGAAGGTTCTGTCGTCAAAATCGTTGGTGAGGCCACAGTTAATCGGCATGCTAAACGCCAGATTCCTTTTTATCTCGGTCATCTGGTTTAATATAACAAAATCCGCTAATTTGTCAGGAGCCGCTTGCAGGTAAATATGCTCTAAGTATTCAAAAGAATTGTCCATTACTGCTAGATGAAACGTTATAGTGTATTGCTCACCTCGGTCATATATGTAAAGGTGATACAAATCATTAGCTACTTTTCCACGTTTCTATTTACATTTTCGTAAGCTAATATTTTTCGAGAAAGACCCACCACATACAGGACAGATTCATACTTGAAATAGTTCATTTGCTCAAGCACATATTGAAAGGCCACTGGAGAATGAGCGAAATCTCAAATTGACGATGGTGCCTCTGTCCTTAAGAATACTGGCCAGCTTGCTAACGAGTTCGTTCCGCTTCAAATGTTCCCGGTTTAGGTACACAACCGCGGCCAGATTTGTATTCGCCTTTCCATGGTCTCCGTACATGATCACTTATCATAAGGCTTCTATGGCCTTAGGAGATTCAAGCATGGAGCACGACCTGGCGGTTTTTCAGCTGGTACTTCATCGTCAGAAGAACCTCCACCAGATCCTTCGTCGAGCTCTATCACCTCCACGATCGTGTTATGTCCTCGTACTCCAAGCCGACGTGCTGCAAAAGTGTTCTTTTGTCGACAGCATCACGCAGTGCTCGATTGCCGCGAATCGTTTTCATGCCACGACTTTGTCCATGCAGTCGTGAAATTTTGTACGCGTCGTCGTCTTACTTTTGACTAAACCGTCGTCGTTTCGCGAATATGGTTTTCACGATCTCGTCCACGAGGCTCAGATGCACCTCGCAAATAATATCGTGCACGATGCCCTCGATGGTTTTGACTGAAATGTTTGATGATTAAATAAACAAAGATCTTCATTCTAATCTTGAATTAAGAAAAAATAAGTATAGATCTTTTCTTGAACAACAGCCTCCACAGAAACAACAGAAACAACAACAGAAGTCTTCATAGAAACATCAACCTGCACAAAACCACAGGCAGGTCTATTTAGTGGATTTACATCACAAATGTTGTGCACAAGGGAGAGGATGAATCTGAAACAGAAGGAAACAGGGTTTCTTGCATCCGCGAGAGACGTGGAAACCGAGGCGATGGCGGCATCCGATACTATAAAAATCCAGCCGAGATTGTCTTCCGGATAAAGTTGCTTATCGCCTCTAAACAAACTGAGAATGTCAGCGATGAAATCCATAACGAGATGGTGGACATCCTGGACAACAAGCTTCTCACATCGGATCAGTATCAGATGTTATAGGAGAACTTGATTTAGATGGTCAACATCGACCACCTTTGTCACATGCACTTAAATAATAATGATTCTCAACGATACCACGCCGTTGTTCGATTCGCGTTTGGTCATTTCCATGGTGAGGTATAATTGTCCGCTGAATTAAAATAACAATCGTAGTACGAGATCGCGTTGATCTCCGCCGAAATACAGAAAATCTTCTTTAATGTCACCGCGAACAACAACCAGTTTTCGTATATTGCACAAGCAGGTCCATCGAAAACGATCACGATCTCGCCAGGCGGGTAGAAAATCACCGATATTTCCACGGAAATCTCCAGATTGATCACCGCCAACAGAGACGTCACTGTGATCGCAAGATGGCTAACAGGAAAATATTTACAGACAAAATATGTAGCTGTTAAAATGAGACAATCACGTGTGAAACGTCGTAAAATCGTTGACGGATTTTTATCCGTGCTGTTTTTTCTTCCGTTCGAGCAACCCTTCCAGGTATTTCAGCGAAAACTTCTCCAGTTTCCCTCAAAGCGGCTGAAGCTGAAGCTACTGAATCAGCCTCTTCAGCTGCAACGGCCGTGGGACAAAAATAGCCAGTAAAATTGCGGAACCACCTCAGTCCGTACCATCAACACAGACAACTCTGGAGACTAAGCTTCAGACGACGCAGCTGACCAATATTTCGACGCAGGAAAAATATGCTCTCAATAAACCTTAGCGGTTCTCAGCGCGCGATCATAAAAGATTTTATAAGATCTTAAAAACCGAAGTGGAGCTGCATCAAAGCCATCTCTTGGTACCATAATGTGGTAAACAATATATTTAAAATAATGGCTTTTAATAATCGTGTGATTTTTTATCACAGTGTTATAACATAGCGACGTGATGTATGCGAGGTTACTTCCGATGAACGACGATAGTCCCATCGACGACCCGATAACCTAGTACGAGTACGTCGAATACCAGGACATGAACATCACCAATCTCAATACATCGAAAAATATAGACGCGTGACGAAGATATGTATGTGGTTCCCCATAATGCCTTTCTTGAGATCCGCGGTTACGTACAACCAGTGGCGGGTGGAGAAAATTATTCAGCAGCATCTCAAGTCACGCTGCAGAACAATGGATGACCGTTAGTTAAATCGTCACAATACCAGCCAAACAATCAGACCGTGGAGGAAATCAATGTCAATTGTCACAAGCATGCACGATCCTGAATTTAATCATGTTCAGCGATGACTACATGCGATCGTGTGCCACCAACACGTGGTGGTTTAGAGATACAAACACCGGAGCTGCAGTGAATTATAAATTCTCTGCCAATGCTGATATACTTACAGTGGCTGATGTTGATAATGCTACTAAACTTACCAGAAAGCATTTCAGAACTCATTTTGCTTTTGCTGGTAACGCAGCATACAGTCAAGGATTTGCTTCCAGGCGTTATCTCACGGATTCCAGTCCTGAAATAAGCCTGATGCTTCCATTGAGCAGCATTTTCGGAGTATGTGAGATATCCGTACGGTGTTCAAAGGAGTGAAGCATACGCTCGTTCTGGAAAGGGATTCTCCGACACAGTACATGCACGTAACAGACCGAGCGGCAGATGGACAATTCACCATGAGGTGGCTTTCATTGTGGACGCCAAAACTAATACCTTCTAATGCTCACATGCTAGAATTAAAATCCACGTTGGCCAAATTTACCAAAACACTTTACTTTGAGCAAAACAGGATTTACATGCAACAGTTTGTGCAATTACAGCAGTCGTGGCGAGTAGCTACCAATCCATGAAGCGAATTTCCATGACATGCATTCGTAACATTTCAATCATCAGCATCGCGCGAAAACAAGTTTGGAAACATGCAAGTGTTTAATCATTTGGGATTATCTTTCGCATACACGTCCGCATCAATTCTAGACAATATCTAGAACGAGAACTCGAATGTTATTTTGATGTAGTTACAAGAAACTAATCGAGGCCCGAGTGGCCAAGTGGTCTAAAGCGCTCACCGTTACTGATAATTGCAATATCACCCCTATCTGCGTGGGTTCGAGTCTCGGGTTCAGCCAATGTGGGTAATGTGAGAAAGCTTGCAAGTAGCTTCTCGTGGGTCGGTGATTCTTTCCGGGGTTTTCCCGGGTTCTTCCTCCACCATTTATACGTGTCGCCATGCATAACCTATATTATGCTGAAAATGGTGTTAAACCCTATAACAAGAAGAAGAAGAAACTACTCCTGTGCGTATAAGATGCTCTTGGAAGCCATGCAAAACTATCAGGACGTGGAAACGGGTACGCAGGTAACGCTGGTCTATTTCGCAAATGTGTGTCCCATTTTCTATTTCGATGTATCTAAACATTCCGAGCGTCTCAAAGATTATCCAGTCAATATCGATATCAGGTGGACTGTTGGCGATCCATTTGGTCCATTTGTGTGTTACGTCCTAGTTACATCAGACCGATTCATGACTGTGAACGTACTCAATGGAAAAAATGAACATCATTGTAAATACAATGCCTAAAAAGTAAAAGTAAAAAAATCGTCGTACCGCAAAGAGACAAGCTGGTTTTGAAACCAATTGGTGGTTACATCTCCAGCACTATAATTCCATTCGTGAAGACGACGGCGCCAAAAAATATTTGCACCGGTTCTTGAACCACTAGGACTTGTTGAGGCGACTGGAACCATTACCAGATCTTATTATAAAGCGGCGATGGAAAACGGTGTTTCCCGAAGCAAACACTTCCACGGAGAAAACCTCCGACAAAAACGCGCCATCGTGACATCATCCATTGGTTATCGAAATAAACCAGTCAAAAGACCCCCCCAACAAAATAATAGCATCTGTTTTAACATAGAGTAAACAATGTCGTACGTGCCAGTTGATTTAACGGTGTCACCACAGCAGAATAAACGTAGCGCTGTGGCAGCCACGCATAAAACGCCAGTATCGATCAGGCTTAAAGCTTCGGCACTCACAGGACCGGACCGAGTCATGTTGACGCACCGTCAGCTCATCTCGATAGCCAAACACGGTGCTGCCCGAAAAGGAATTGTTCTTAATTTGTCGGCGTCATAGCTGTCCAAACAAGGAGGATTTATCACACCCCTGTTAGCAGGAATCGCTGCAATGTTACATCCAGGGCTGCTCGGCATCCAGGAAGGACTACAACTTCCTGGAACCACGCGCGGTAAAGGACTTTCCAGCAAAGACATAAGGCAAAGAAAAGGTTTTAACCCGGGAGATTATGATTCCTACGGAAACAGGTCCTCTGCTCTCCAACATCGACATCGAGCAAGAATTAGTACCCAACGTTGAAAGTTTCAGAGATGTATTTTCTAAGGATCAGCTTCAACACATTACACCCAACTAGAGCTGCGTGATTAACCTGCAAAATTGTTACGATGAACATGGTACACATTACCCCAGTGTGGTCAACGATCCATGTTACAACGACGTCAAGTATTTCAATTTGTTTTGATTGCCTACACCAGATGAGGTTGTGGAAATATTAATGAGCCACTGCTTCCAGCATGGGCACCTTCATTTGGTCCTATCCCACCGTAAATCCATCCTATCCCAGCGTACTTCCATAGTCTTCGAAAGCTTGTTTGCACGACTACACAATAACTACTTGACATACACTGCATTTAACAGTCATGTATTAATTTATACCCAGACTACCTGTTTACATTTATTTTGTGTGTCATTTAAACCATATCTGCGGGTTTTGTAAGGTTTTTAGCCGTTCTGTACTTGTTATGTTTTGTCCGCAGAGAAGCCAACGCAAATCTTGTATGAGGTTGAAAACGAAAAATGTTTTTGAACAGTAGCAATGGACCTGTGTAATTAAACTCACCGAAATATATGAAAAATCCAAATCATGTGGCTATTTTTCTACCGACTGGGCTCATTATTTACTTCTAAAATCACTCGAATAAGTTGTTCTCCATATAGGGGTATCAACTACTCGTATGCATCAAACCATACGACCATACGCACTTTGTCTAAACCTGTTTTTCTTGCATAAAACACAGACTTCTCCCGGGTGTGCTCCAATAAGATTTTGCAAAACAAGGGTCATGACAGGTACTCAGTGCGTTACAACTGTACCTGGTCAGTCTCACAACTATTACAAATCGGACTTGTAATTGTTTAGTCTGACCACTGTTACAATTCGAACTTGTACCCGTTTAGTATGACCATTATTAAAGATCAGACTTGTACCTGGTTAGTCTGACTACTGTTACAAATCGGACTTGTACCTGTTTAGTCTGACCAGTGTTACAGATCAGGCTTGTACCTATTTAGTTTGACCGCTATTACAGAACAGACCTGTACCTGTTTAGTCTGACCACTATTACAAAACGGACAAATAAATAAACATTGAAAGGCAACAGATGCAGGTTATTGAAAATTGAGTAGCTACATATATAATTACCTAATTAAATTTTAATCTTCAAACAGCAACTACAGCAACAGCTATATACTTTTTTACCTTATAAAATCAAATTAAATTCGAAGTTTCAAATTTAAAAATGACCGCTAAGGTGGCTTAGTGGTTAGAGTGTCCGCCTCTGATACGGAAGGTCGCGGACTCCAACCCCCCGAGTCATACCAAAGACTTATAAAAAAAATGGTACTAGCAGCTGTGTCGCTAGGCGCTCAGCAATAAGAGGTTATTGTTACGACTGGGCGTGATGCTACAAATCTGCGGCATGATGCCCCAATGCTAGACATCGCTATAAATAGTCGCACTGCAAACATCGTAGCAATATGACTGAAAAAGTGTTAAAGCTACGTTAAAAATCCAAATCACACACACACACACACACACACACACACTTAAAAATATTACATATAGAAACAACCAGGCTTCATGCCAGCTAAATTTGTTTGTTAATGATGTTCATTCTTAGGACACATTCATCCATTTATATCAATATATATGTGGAGTGTGCATGGGTCTTTTTTTGCAAAATTATCTTACAAGAAAAATGAATTTTCATTTTCTTTTCTTCGTATCGAAACCAGAGGACTAAAAGACTGAAACGGCAATGTAAATAAAGAGGAGGGGTGGGGGCATTTCATAAAAAGGAGGGGTAAGGGCATTTCATGTAGTCTGTATTTAATGTTAGCTATGATCTAGGAAAGTTGCTCCTCGTCGGGAACCGATTGGCATGACTTTCGTAAGTTGAGATCATTTGAAATAGTGATTGACGGGTGAAGCTGATCAAGTATATCAATTAGTATACCATGCAACACAAGATCAACCAGTAAGAGTTATTTATTCAATCTTTCTCTGATAGTGGCAAATACAAATGCTCCATTTGCAACATCTTTCACAGCTTATGTATAAAATATCGTGCATACACTCACATTTTCTGACGGTCGCTTTTGAAACTCGGCTTTCCGGTGCATGCTCTAAAGTCTCAAACACAACCTTTTATAACATTCACAAATACTTCTTTTCAAATCAGAAACCTATCTCATGAATTTCGAAAACAAACAAGTGATATATCGACACAATCAGTTGAAAATATACTAAGAACAATAGGACTATTTTGTAGAAATTATCGTTCAAAGGAAATGGATTGTTGAGAATCATAATATGATCGAACTACACCACGTTTTGGAGTAACACTGGGTTTCGGTCTTTGAGAGATAATATCCTTAAAAAGAACACTCCTAATAATAATCTGAACTCTTTAAAATATTCAAACTTCTGGATAATAGTCAAAGCGACTAATGTGTGTATAACAAGTTGCTTGTCCTGTGTTTTGAAGCGGCGTGAGAACCTTGAGCGAAACAACAACCATTTGAGCTAGAGAGAAAATTTGAGCTAGAGAGAAAACAAATGCTCATTTGAGCGACATAAATGCTGACACGATTCAAGGAACATGATCTGAATTGATATATGTATAACACCTTGGATGTGATTCTGTACTTTTTTCTGATATCTGCCTTTGTTTCTGCTATTTACACATCTCAAGACCTTTTAAAATGTATTTATTTATTTAATTTATTTATTTATTTATTGTGGACTTAACAGTGCAATCATTCCAGTTGCATAACCTGTGACATCAAATACTCTTCAAGAGGTACATTACTAATTTGCAATGTTTGTCTTCGACCGACATCATATTCGAGATAGTACCATCACGGTTGAATGCAATATAGCTGCTACCTTCTCCAGTCAAGTGCAAAAACTGCAATTTGGTAATAAAGCACCCTTCCCACTTGATTTTAAAAATGGTTTCTTCAACAAACCTCTTTAGGAACTCTTAATCATATGTCTCTCTTCCAGATAATTCTCCAATGTCTCTTTAACCCGAAAACAAAAGTTTTGATCAGAATCGGATTCCCGCAGAAAGTAATAAGGATGAGAAAAGTCGAACTAGAAAGTAATGCAAGGAAAATGAGCAATCGCGTTGCACACGTGAGTACTAAAATTGTAGCTCAAGTGATTATAATAAAATTTTATATTGTTGCTAAATTGTCCTGTGGCAGTTTTTAGACTGAAAAAAATTCAAAAATATTCGAACACCGTGTTCTGTGTAAGATGTCATTTTCAAGGCTAAACAGTACGACAACATAAATAAAGTGACGGATCCATTTTGCCTAGATAGCAAGAAGCATTTCGACGTTGACTATTAATGTAAAAGATAAAATGCTGCATGTTCTACAATAAGAAAATAATTCTACTGGTGTAAAATTAAGGTCTAAATTTTCGCTGCCAGCATTTATATTCATCTACAAAATACGCATACACTTTTGTGTGTGTGTGATTGTGTGTGTTGATGTGTGTGTGTGTGTGTGTGTGTGTGTGTGTGCGTGCGAAGTGAGATTCCATTTAGGAGAGCGAAAACATAACTTAAAACTATGCATGCAAATAAGGAAATTTAAATGAGAGAGAGAGAGAGAGAGAGAGAGAGAAAGAGAGAGGAACAGTTATGGTACAAACGAAAGGGGTGGGGCAGTGTTTTCTTACGTGGCGGTTTTTTTTTTGTCGACAGTGGAACTTTGTCCAATCATTAAGATACCTATTCATAATTTGTGAAAATGATGGGTGGTCAAAGGTCGCCGCGGTACTGCCTTTGGTGGAGCAGATTCATCCTCACTAAATGTGTAAAATGATTATAATTTATGTATAACTGATAAATGTAATTACCTTTGAACAACCAAATCCAATTCGTTCCCCGCTCTTATGATTTCCATCTTGGCCTGTTCATGTGACATGTAATTGGCTGGAGTATTTCCGATCATCAAAATCCCATCCCCTGGCAGCAACCCACATTTTGCCGCTACACTTTTACTAGTGACCTGAAAAAGAGATCACATCATTTTAATATTCGGGAGATTTTTCCCCGCAAACTATGGAATGTTTAAAGCGTTTGCGGATTTTCCGCAGGACTGGCAAATTAGCGGATTTCGTCGACAGTTGTACAAATTCTTTAAAATGATTTTGTTTCTTTTGATGGCTCTTAAAAATTTTAAATTACAACAAATTAAAATTATTGACATTAAGCTTCGGTATACGCAAGTGACATTAGGCAGGCTGTACGAAACAGACGTGTTATGGGTCTGTTGGGCACTTTAAGACACATCAATGAGTGATGGTTATTTAGTGCGTAGTAGCGTAACTTGCACTCGAACACACCACAATATCCAAACCCTAATGATCTGATGGTAGGATTACAATCCCCGTCATTTCGGTCATAAATCCTGCACACTAACAACCAAGCACCAATTTTCCTGGATATAACACAATCGAAATTATAGATAGAGATGTGAACTTCAGGTTTTTGTTATCTGAGGTTTTTTAGATTTGTGGTATGGAAATTGTGAATTTCCTTTCTAGATGATATGGTCATCTGGATATTTGCTTATATCTACTGTGGCAAAATTTATTGCAGAAAAGTGACTGTTGACAGGTTAGAAAAGTATATATATATATATATATATATATATATATATATATATATATATATATATATATATATATATATATATATATATGTATATATGTATGTATGTATGTATGTATGTGTGTGTGTATGTATGTATGTGTGTGTGTGTTGACCATTGCCTTTCTTTCTAATTTAATGTTTCAATCAACATTAAGCTAGAAGTATGGGCAACATGTAATTGCAAGAATAATTAAAGAAATAATTAAAAAAATAAAATAGTTTCTTATCTGGAATTTTTAGGCTATGGCTTTGATGAAGAAAATTTACTTTTCCGAAGACGATTGCATACAGCATGCAATCCAATTTTTTTTCAAGTTTCTTGCACACAAATAGCACCAGTCTGCGCATTGTATACATTTGTTTGGCTTACGCACCTTGTTTTCCTTTTTAAATATTAATTCTATCCACTACCAGAGGCAAAGTCGATATTTGTTGCTACTTGAACTAAATAATTTCCAAACTAAAATATTAGTGAACATCAAGGCAGTTTTGAGCTGCTGGGACCTCACTTACATCGGCAACGATTGGATCTGGCCAGTTTTGAGCTGCCGGGACCTCACATACATAGGCAACGATTAGATCTGGCCAGTTTTGAGCTGCCGGGACCTCACATACATAGGCAACGATTGGATCTGGCCAGTTTTGAGCTGCTGGGACCTCACATACATAGGCAACGATTGGATCTGGCCAGTTTTGAGCTGCTAGGACCTCACATGCATAGGCAACGATTGGATCTGACCAGTTTTGAGCTGCTGGGTCCTCACATACATAGGCCACGATTGGATCTGGCCAGTTTTGAGCTGCTAGGACCTCACATACATCGGCGATGACTGGATCTGGCCAGTTTTGAGCTGCTGGGGCCTCACATACATAGGCAACGATTGGATCTGGCCAGTTTTGAGCTGCTAGGTCCACCTATACATATGGTTGACCGGGCTAGTTTCTTAACACTTCTCAACTTGAGTAAACTTATTTATCTCAAACCTTTTATTATCCATGCACAATACTTCTGAGTAGCTATATGTAAAACTGTGATTGCCCAGTTTTAAAACACACTTTAAGTTCATTTTGTCTACGTTCTAAAACTGGACATGAGAAAGTACATCTGTTGAATTGTTTAAGCCTGAAAACACGACCTAACTGAATTATCTCCAAGAGACCGCAAACTGAAAATCAAACCCATTGTCAAAGTTGTGCTAACCAAAACATGGGGAAACTCTGCTCCTCTCTGCGAGGGAAAAATCGCAATGTGCTGTTTAAAATTAAAGTTAAAATGTGTGTTTAAATTAAAGAAGGATATCGAATCAGTCCATTAATTAAATATGGTTGCACACTGAGTTTGTTCTGGCTGTTTGAATGAAGTTGAGAGAGAGAGAGAGAGAGAGAGGGCGTTAACTGACATCTGCTTATGCTGGATAAAACAAGCAAGTCTCATAGACTGTCCCTTACAAATGAGTTTCAATGCACATGCTATTCGTAGCAACGCCCTTCTTTACAGCAATATGTCAGATTTATAGTATGTAAATGACCGTGGTTTGAGTTGAACTAGATGTACAAATTATGTGTGACATTTGCTTTCTCGCCAAGATGGTAATGTCAGTGGCGCCATTGTGAGGAGCTTAATTTAAGTTCATTAACTTATTTTTCACGTTAGGACATGATCTTGATAAAACGAGATATAGCGGTTCATGTACTTTTATGAAGGTCATTAAACTTAGATAAGTGTAAGTCCGTCTACTAAATTATGGAGGCCCTCTCTTTAAAGTAATTGCCCCTCACTTTCCTCAAAATATACCCAAATTATTATTACGACTTTATGGTCTTAGACTAATTTACAGAAAAGAGAGAAAACCAACAGGTTTTGTAAAATTCAACAAATAACTTATTTCCAATGAATACAGAGCGAAAATTTAAAAAGAACTTACCGTATTGCGAATTAGATCCCAAATAGTCCCTAAAGTTCAAGTAAACAATATTATATAATAAACTAAGACACAAAAGTAGAGACAGGATGTAGGTCGAAAGTTCATTTCTAGAAAATCTTTAGTTGTAAACAGATAAACTGTGTTACTGAACTATAATGAAGAACATGGGAAACATCAGGTACGACAGGTTCACAATGGGGCACTTCCAGTATCCTAGACCCAGACCGAAATAAGCATGTTTACCTTTTCCCATAATGATTCTAACATTTAACCAAAACGCCTAGAGAAATATTAACTATGTATTATTTGTGTACAAAATAAAAACACAAATGTCCCTAGTCAGGAACACACTGAACTTGATTTTGGACAAAGTCAAGTTCAAAATACAATTATACAGAACTAACAAATACAAATTAAATGTATATAACACTATAACAGCGTGGTATATCCTCAAAAAGCATGACAGTTTGGTGTCAGCAGTGACAAAAAGTAAACCTTAAAAAAATGGGACAATCCTAAATATGTCAACCTTCATCACTGCAGAGAAACAAAGAATTTATTTTGGTTTTTCTGTCTTATAATAATTAAGGATGCATTTTATTCTTAGAAGATCTGCATTATAATTAATTTGTTATCCACATAAATTTAGACGTTCGAACTTGTACTTAGTTGTGAGGACAATGAAATTCTCAGAAGCACCGAAAATAGATGAAGAAAAAAAATACCGAGAGAATCAACTAACCCATTGGAAGATATTGATATTACGTCAGAATTTATATAATTCTGTGATTTTAAAAGATTAGGTCTAAACAGATCCAACTGAAAGAGACCCCCTTAGAATGCGGAGTAGTCGAAACGACCAACTCTATCATCAAGGCATGACATCTGGTCATCGGGTTTAGTGAAATAGCTTGTCAAAAGTTTACAGTGTTAAAGGTATGTAAATGTCAGGTATTAAATTTCACGACTATTAGATTAATAATTGTTATAATGCTGACGGAGTATTTCTCTTTTATAATGTTGTCTTCTTTAGTATGCAATATAATTTAAGATGACGTGATGAGACAAAATATATGTGCACACTGCATTATTGACTGTGAGTATGTAGAGCCCCAGCACTCCCAACACTTGATTCTAACATAAACTTCATCAAATCATTTGTGTTATCACTGCGCCCATATTGTATATGAAACACGGCTATTCCTCAGCAAGAATCTAATTGAAATCAGCATCTAAAAAAGACCGTTACCGATCTGGCATCAATAGAGTAAAAACAAGGACGTTCCCAGGTGCTGATGTTGGGAGTGATCACGACCTCGTGATTATGAACTTCCGAGTGAGGCTGAAGAAAATTAACAAGCCAAAGAACATCGGGCTCAAATTCAACCTTGAACAACTGAAGGACCCTAACATCTGCAAGTCATTCCAAACCACAATTGGAGGAAAAATTTCTCCACTCCTTGTAATGGATGGTGATGTTAAAGTGATGACAGACACTTTCAACACAGCAGCTGCCAAGGATATCACTGGCCTCCATCGCCCAAAGAAAAAACTCTGGCTTACAGAAGAGATTCTGAAGTTGTGTGATGCCCGAAGAGACCTAAAAAACACCAGACACACAATAGGGGCAATGGAGCAACGAGAAACAAACAAGAATATCAGAAAAACTTGAAGAAAGCAAAAGAAGATTGGATTGGACAAAAGTGCACAGAAATAGAGAACAGTCTGATAAAGAATAACAGCAAAAAGGCATTCAAAATTGTGCAGACCTCACCAGACAGAAGCAACCAAGAGTCAGTACCATTCAAAACGAAAATGGAAAATGCCTCACAGAAGCGAGTGACATTGCAGAAAGATGGACTGAGTATTGCAAAGAACTCTACAACCATCAGTCCACAGGAGACCCAAATGTGCTTGAAGTTCCAAACTCCTCAAATGATGATTATTTCCCCATTCTCAAAGAAGAGGTGGAGTCAGCAATAAGAATGTTGAAGAATGGGAAGGCAGTTGGAGTAGACAACATCCCAGCTGAACTTATCAAGAATGGGGGGGGGGGGCGTCCGTGAAAGAGCTACTAACAAAAATCTGCAACAATATCTGGCAGACAGGTGAATGGCCAACACAATGGACCCAGTCACTGATTATAACACTACCCAAAAAAGGCAATCTCCAGCTGTGCCAAAATTACAGAACTATCAGTTTATTCAGCCATGCTAGTAAGGTAATGCCGAAGATCATTTTGAACAGACTGAAACCACAAGCAGAAGAAGTAATCGCTGAAGAACAGACCGGGTTCCGGAGTGGAAGAAGCACAACAGAACAAATATTCAATCTCAGGGTTCTGTGTGAAAAGTACTCGCAACACCAACAAGACATCTATCATGTGTTCATAGATTTCAAAAAGGCCTTTGACAGAGTGTGGTATGAGGCATTGTGGGCCACAGTGAAGAAGTACAACAAGGGTCAAAAGTTGACCAATACCATCAAGCAGATGTACGCAAAGGCTACCAGTGCAGTAATTGCCCAAGGTTATGTGGGGGACTGGTTCCAGACAACAGTCGGAGTGCGTCAAGGCTGTCTCCTGTCACCCAGGCTTTTCGACATCTACTTTGAACACATCATGAGCGAAGCCCTGGAAAACCACTGTGGGACAGTCAGCATTGGAGGGCATAACATCACCAACCTCCGCTTTGCAGACGACATTGATGGGCTGGCAGGCAGCGAAGACGAGCTTGCCACCTTAGTTAAGAACCTGGATGAAACATCTTCCAGATTTGACATGGAGATAAGCGCTAAGAAGATAAAGTTGATGACAAACAGTGGCAAACAAATCTCAGCCAAGATTAAAGTCAGAGGACATGAACTGGAAACAGTGATCAAGTTCAAATATCTTGGTTCCATAATCACCGAAGAGGGATCAAGAGCAGAAATTTTGTCAAGAGCAGCACAAACAATGGCAGCTTTTTCAAAGCTAAGACCCATCTGGAGAGACAAGAATATCTGTCTGAAAACTAAAATCAGACTATTGCGAGCTCTAGTCATCTCAGTCTTTTTGTACTCATGTGAGGCATGGACCCTGACAGCAGAATTACAACGAAGAATCCAGTCACTTGAAATGAGATGCTACAGAACCATCCTTGGCATCTCTTACATAGACCACATAACAAATGAAGAAGTGCGTAACACCATCAGGCGCGAAGTAGGCCAATATGAGGACCTCCTCACCACCGTCAAAAAGAGAAAGCTGAAACGGTATGGCCATGTCACTAGAGCCAACAGTCTATCCACAACAGTCCTGCAGGGCAGCGTCCAGGGTGGCAGAAGGAGAGGTAGACAGAGAAAAAAGTGGACTTACAACATGATAGAATGGACCAGGAAAAATTTAGCGGAGACACAGGCATTGGCACATGATCGAGACAAGTGGAGGGAACTGGTCAGATGTTCAGCAGCACAGCGCCTCGACGACCACACTAGGTCATGAGACTGATGATGATGATGATCTAAAAAAGGCACTTACCATTTTATCTTCGGGTTGGGGTATGGAACGTTGGAGCGAGGTGGGACGTGTTGTGATTCTTCTTCAGTAATAATAATAATAATAATAATAATAATAGAAATATAATAATAATAATGACTTTGTATAGCGCCTAATCTTTAGAAGCTCTAAGCGCTTTACAACATTAGACAACACCTAAAACATATATAATGATATGATTACAAAAACAAACACCATGAAATTAGAAAACAGAAAACATGCTGAAAATATATAAGGTAAGGAAACATAAGGTCTTCAAGTCTGTTCTTGCAGTCGAAATAGGTGAGTTTTAAGTGCGCTTTTGAATGAGATCAATTTGTCTTTGTGGGCAATTCCTTCCACGTTGCTGTGCATGTTTTCTGTTTTCTAATTTCATGGTGTTTATTTTTGTAATCATATCATTATATATGTTTTTAGGGCATACCAGGGCATGCAAAAGAACGTTGTCAATATGACTTCATTTTCATAGTGGTAATAAGGAGAATACGAGTGTCAGAAGAGGAGCGTAAGTATCATGCTGGTGTGTACACATGGGTGAGGTCGGATATGTATATTGGGCTGGAGCCCGTTAGTGAAACGAAGCACAGAGAAAAATAATTGTGTTTGATTCTGGATCGGATCGATAACCAGTGTAGGGTACAGAACAGGGGGAGGTGTGCTCTGATCGTGGTACTCAAAGGATGATCTCAGCAGCCGTGTTTTGAACTTTTTGAAGTTTCTGGAGTAGATATGGAGACGAACCAGTCAGAATGAATTACAATAGTCCAGTACTGAAAGTACTACGGAACACACGGAATACTTTTTTTTTTATTATTGAAGACGTAATTCTTTTCCACCAAATAAAATTGCAAATATGGACAGACAGGAGACGCAATTATATTTTTCCAGAGAAATTAAAAAGAAATTCCCCCGTGCCCCAAGATATAATGTTCAGTGCTAAAAAGAATTTTTTTTATATCTCCCCATAAGGGTTTCTCCTATGGTACCATTTACTTTCTGATTTCTTTGAAACAAAGTTGTGCTTGTTTTAATGAGTCTTTCCAGAAAAATACTATAATGATTTACTTGCATGAATTAATAATTTGTCTGGATCAATGGATATATGTACATCAAACAAGCAGACTGCTTCGTTAAGACGCGATGTTAATCTTATTAACTGTTAACCCTGGCATCGGTGCTAAAAAAAAGAGTAGAAGAGTTTTTGCTACTTTGCGGAAAAGGATGCTGTTTTTCAAACTATGGCACCATATATCTCCAAATCACATAAAGATGCTCGATTTCTTTCTTTAAAATTCTCTCATTACGGTACCAATAAGCACGCGTCATTACATTACCGGGTTTTAAAAATGCATTTACTACCCCGCTTAATGAATGTAAGCAAACACATAGACTTAAATGGGCATATAAATATAAATTTTAAACCTTTTTTGTCGCCCCCCCCCCCCATAGACTCTAACATGTACGTTGTCGAGTAGGTTTGTTTCATTCTTTGTTTTGGAGTTTCATAAGTCCTACCATCTGTGACGTATTTGAATAGAAGTTTCAAACATCACGGCATTATTCTAATGCTGAGTACCATTGCACATGTCCACAGGTGGCATACTCTCACAATATTTGTGAGAATTATTGCCTTTTCTCACACAAAGCAATTCTGTATTATTAATAAGCCGTTTCGTTATACCCCCTGCCTGTCTACAGGTATGTTTTTGCAAACGTGTTTCGATTGTTCCATGGGTAAGGGTGGTGATTAGCTTTATCAACGAACATGTTGCTTTTAGGCTTGTCTTAAGCTAATTTACATGTACAGTCGCTTAACTAAATATCTGATGGGTTGTTGAATATTTCATGACCTCACATTTATCGCATTCTACTCAGTTTTTCGTTCCTTCGTTCTTTTTTCTTCTTTTTCTCCCACAAGGGAGCCGTGGTAGCCCAAGTTTCATTGGATAGTTTCGTATTTTGACACAATCCTAATTTTTAAGGTAGAAGGCATGAAGCTAATTATCATAAGCCTAGCATTTATAAATTCACACAGAAGCTAAATCTGTAATGTGGTTTAGATTTACTTTGAGTTAGACTTGAAAATGGGTTGGCTTGTTTAGTGACTGCCTGTCACAGTTAGGCTAGCATTGGAAATCAAAATGCGTAATAATAATTAAAAAAATAATAATAATGAGGACTTTGTATAGCGCCTAATCTTTAGAAGCTCTAAACGTTTTACAACTTAAACAACACCTATAAGATAAAAAAACATATATAATGATATGATTACAAACACAAACACCGTGAAATTAGAAAACATAGAGAGAAAAAAAAACATGCTGATAATATTTAAGGTAGGTAACATTATTAGGTCTTTAAGTTTGTTCTTGCAGTCGAAATAAATGAGTTTTAAGAGAACTCTTGAATGGGATCGCTGTGTCTTTGTGTCTATGTTCAGTGGGCAATTCATTCCACGATGCTGGGCCCTGGTTTGCAAAAGAGAACGTTGTCCATATGACTTCATTTTCGTAGTAGGAATAATGAGTATACGATTGTCAGAAGAGGAGCGTAAGTATATTGCTGGTGTGTGCACATGGGTGAGGTCAGATAGGTATATTGGACTGGAGTCACAGAGAACAAATTTTGTGTTTGATTCTGGATCGAATGGATAACCAGTGTAGGGTACAGAGCAGCGGGAAGGTGTGCTCTGATCGTGGTATTCTAAGTATGATCCGAGCAGCTGTGTTTTGAACTTTTTGAAGTTTTTGGAGTAGATATTGAGATGAACCAGACAGAATTGAATTACCATAGTCCAGTCTTGAAAGTACTAATGAACACAGAAGTGTTTTAGTGGCATCAACTGAAAGATATTTGCGAATGGAGTTGATACGTCTCAACTCAAGATATGCAGCCTTGCATATGATCGTACCATGTTGGTGCAATGTGAGAGTACTGTCCACAGTAACACCTAGGTTTCGTACTGATTGTGTGAATTTTATGTTGGTGTTGTTGATATTTATTGTTTGAGGTAAAGGGTGTGAATGAGAAAGTCTGTGTTGTGATCAGAATGGCCTCAGTTTTATCATTATCCAGATATAAAAAAATGGCCGTCGACCTGGGCTAGGATGGGCAGAATTATATCACTCAGTCGCCATCCCAATGGCTCTCAATGGAGTGGGAAGCGCATTTGTGAACTCGAAAACGGAATTTTGTACCATAACTAGAAAACAAAAAGCAGAAGCAATCTTAATTAATCATTATGCTCCACCAGTCAATTATTATACTGAAAAATGTTCACGCACAAAATGATACGGTAATAAATTTTTTGTATGCGCATTGGTTTATAGCGTTCCGTTTTAAGGATTTCTTGGATGTTTGCGATTACTTGTTTGATTATGGGAAGTCGGTCCTGGGGAAATATTCCCTCAGACCGAACTACTTAGCTAATTACTAAGATCAAACGTCACGGAGTGAAGTGTTACTGAGTTACCATGATACTACGGTTTACGTTTGGTGAATTCAGGTCAGAGCAGCACGAGTGTCCCTGGAGCTCAGTAATTCCTATTAAAATCTATATGTGTACATTGATTATGTGATTCCAGCTGCAGTATTTATGAATGGAGACTGGTAAATTATACAAGAGAATAAACGAGAAAGGACTATTCGTCGTCGGCATACGCCGTTTATTGTTGCCATGGTGACAAATGTGATGCAAAGTTACAGGCGAAATGTGGATTAAAACCATGATTTGACCGGCTAAGGTGGCGTAGTTAAAATAATTCATTGTATTAGTTGGATGAGTAATATAGTTTTACGGCGTGAAATGCTGGCGGTACGTTATGGAAAGTTAATGAAGAGAAACGATACCGTTGTGCGGTTGATAGAGAATTGGGAAGTTGTGAGATCTATGGTCTTGTATTAATTAGAGTAAAGTTATTTATAGAATGGACTCACTGGACTTTCCAGTTTACAACAGTAGCTGTACAGAGGTCTTTGGAATTAGGGGAAACTTATGGCTTCTAGCGGAATCGCGCCAGGGTTTGACATCGCTAGGTCAAGTAACCCCTTGGATTATTACAATGCTATTGGTCCGAATATTAAGCTTTTCCTTCCTGTGTGTTAGTGTAGATATTCTCACCCAGTGGAGAGAGTTACCTCACTGTTTACCTGAAATTATTAATGAAATTCTTCACATGGATCTGTGTTGGGCACAAAATTCAACTAGAAGGTCAGAATGTGGCGACAAACGTTCGGCAAGCATCGTCCTTGACACAAATTTTATCAAGTAAGATTCGGCTTCAGCTTGGGGTGGGGGTGAGAAGTGGATAAACCCAATAAGAATTGTCATCCCTCCCTGGGGATTCATTCGCTTCATCTCGTTAAAAATATGACATTGTCACCATTTTCATTGGTTAAGTCATGTTTAACGACATATGAACATATTAAAGACTATTTAATACCTGACCCAGAGGCACACTATGGCAACCAACCCTAACTGGTCTGGATAGAATTCAAATGTGCAACCCACTAACCTCGAGGATTACTTAAGACGTAACCTTTGAACTTAAAATATAACTCTAAACTCAAATTATAATAGATATTTAAAACTTGCACTCATTCACAAGGGAAGCAGTATAAAACACATAGTAAGAGGCCTAGCATTCAAAACAAAACAGATTGAAGCACATGGTCTCAGGACATTTAACTTCGCAGATTACAATCAAAATATATTTTCATTCTGATTGTAATGATGCCTATCTCAATTTTATGCATAATTTCCATGCGAGTTCGATCCACGATACGCTGTTTTAGTTTATGTTATTCGCGTCTGTTTCTTGGTTGTATAAAATAAATTGGGCACTACGGCAGACAATCAAGACAAAGAAGATGCAGTGCATTCTCCGAGCAAATGTGAACGACCTTACACACACACACACACACACAATATCGTGCAGTCCACAAGCAACGATTTCCAAATGCCACGCTAATTACATATTAATGGAGTTCTTCACAATTAAAAAATTCATCAAGTAATAATGTCTGAATGAACCAGAAAAGTGTGTTCGATTAAATAATTGTTTTGACGCAAAAATCGTGCGTATATATATATATATATATATATATATATATATATATATATATATATATATATATCTTGCATTGCTTGAACTATCTCTTTGATGCCTGTATCATTTAATGCATCACTACAGAGTTCTTACTCTACATTTACTATGGTGCCACACCTCCATGGTGTTTACATTGTGGAATAATGTCATCCAAAAATTCACTACAGCTATATGAATTAGAATTCGACCGTTCTGATTAATGCGCTTGCAAGTATTATATATGGTTTAAATTTACATTGCCAAGAAAAAGGTGTTCACCACGTCTTACGTCTTATGGCTTGTTTTAGCAATAAAAGTGCTTAAAAGTTGTCTACTTCTTCAAGCGGATATTTGACAAGAGTGGTCTCCACTTGTTCAAAGGAACTGACTCGAAATCCAGTCAATCGATAGCTACTACTGGAGCATATTTGCATGGTCTTCATGGATGTATCCACAGAAAGGGCTTGATGATGAATATTATCCCTTTCTTTATCAATACGTACGAACAAGCGAGATCTCCCCTCTTCTGATCCGCTCACCTTCTTTCGGTAACCACGTAATACGCCTGAAGGGTCTTGTAGAAATCCAAGGGACTAAGAGAACAAAGAAGAAAACGATGTAAATACAAAAACGGTAGTCTGTTCTTGGTGATGACAGCAAAAGTGGTCATGAGAATTCGATCCATCGTGGCGGGGTTGTAGGCTGACAAAGTCCCTTTCGTTCAGAGCCGAATTTCAGCTGGTGAATTTCTTTGCTACTTGGGTCTTCTCAGTGCGAAAGCAGCCATTCTCGTCCATGGCCAAATGTTTATGAGACTAATGCAGATAAATCTCCTATCCTAGCTGCGATAGAAATTTGTCAAACTGTACCAAGCAATCCAAGTTTCTGACTAAATGAGATCCCATATCAGTAGACAGAAGGACACGGTTTGCCTGCGCCGGTTGGATAGACCTGCAACGAGGTGGAACACAAAACTCGTCCTTAGTCTCTTCAGTCCCAGATCCAATGGACTGGACAGTCGACGCTCTTTTGCTCAACTGGGACGGGTAGTGACCCCAGACACGACGATGATTGTGTTGCATATCGTCTTACGCAGTTTGGGTTGTCGCCACTAGCATAACATTTGATCGCATCAGCTTTCTAACTGGCATCATCCAACTTGTGGGACGGAGGTCAGAAATTACATTCTCTAGCTTTACCTCAGAGACCATACCAAACGGCTCGCTTTTTGATCTGGTGAGAGCTGTTGATAATTTCCACATGACATCATCCCTGGCATTCAACGAATCAAACACCGCTATTGGATTCATTTGAGTAGGTGACTGTCTCAGTTTTTATTATTTTAGACCTTTGTCTTTGATGCCGAATGAAAACCTTCTAGCCTGCTATTTTTGTTTTAAGCTAATTATGTACAACCAATAATATGTTGAAGTGTAATCTCAAGATTTTCCAAGTTTCATTTTGAGAAATTCTATAATGACGAAAGTTGACACTTGTATGGCAAGATGAAGGATAAGACCTGAGATTACCACATGTTCCCCCACTGGAACCAGGCATCAAGCCTGTTGTAGCGCGTATGTTGAACTAATTAATATCAACTTCGCAACAGACTACCTCCCTAAGTCGTTGACTATTTTCATAACAACGAAGGTTAGTCTGCTTCTCCCCGATTTCCGAAATCATTTTTTTTTATCCAAACCGCTCACGTGCATAAACAATGTACTAACCCTATCTTACTGTGTCACGTACTTTAGTAGACGACAGTCAGGGTCAACTCAGATGTGACGGGATGCAATTCCCCACCGAGCCTAACTACTCGGGTAACATTGTGATTGGATAATGTACTTGAAGAAGAAACCTATTATTGGAGTTGAATATGCTTCTTCGAAAATAATTATCCGATCATAATATGAGCATACCATAACAAACCCTCACTGTACTACATCTCTGCAAGACAGGGCACATCCGCTCCAGTAGTAACTTATGACGAGATTTGACGCTAATCCCTGTCTTAAGGGAGACACTCAAGCCTGATCTCTGACGCAACAAGCAGACGACGTTTTAGCACTTTGCGAACATCTTTCTCCGTTTGGGAGGCATTTATTGTGAGAGGTAATGGACGTTATCCTAAATATTAAATATTATCAAGGAAATATATTTTATTAAAAAAATTCAATCCTAATAGTGTCGTGATACCATATGTATCTTTCAGGTTGAAAGCAAGTTATAGATATCGAGAAACAGACCTTGTTTGCTGTGCACGTATGCTACATTTCCCATACAGCGCTTAAAATATTTACGTAAAAAGTGAAATTTCAATGCTTGTCCCTTGCTCTGACGTTTGATTAAACGGAAAACTAATGTCTTTCATTGGCCCAGAACAGATGCACATGATGTAAATCGTGGATCATTTCAAAATCTCTCTCTGTCTCTGTCTGTCTGTCTGTCTCGTTTTAGTCTGTATATTTTACATTACCCATTATTTACCTTTTATAAAGGAAACTTTAGGAAGCGTGCATTTTAAATTTCTACTTATATCATCTTTTGGAAGAAAAACCAGGTTTTGCTTCTTTCCTGCCACATTTTCAACTTCATATTTTTGGAAGGAGGAAATTTAATTACAATGTGCAACTGCTGAACTATACTTTATTAGCACCCTTTCGGGCACAATAAAGGTCGTGATTACGGATTCGAACCTCAGTCACACGAAGCCCTCCAGATACGTTTATTATTTCTCCTTATGCATACCTATATAGTTATTACATTTACATCTGTGACACTGATTCTTTAAATTTTAATTTCAGAATATTGCATTAACAATAAGATCTTTTCCTTTATATATTTATATTTATGTTTTATATATTTACATACTTATTTATTTTACATGCAGTACTGGCTATGAGTTTAGGAGATGAAGAAAAGACCTGAATGTTCCCCAAGCCGTTACGTGTCTTCATCAATTATATTTTGCTGCCTCTTCCATTACACCTGTTGTAAATACTGACATTAGACATGTATACGGTGCATATGGAAAACCACAACTAATAGAAAATGACAGCCCCGCAAATATGAGCAGAGAGCGACCTTGACTTTCCGGTTATGTACGGATTTGAAACAGTGCCAAAAACTTAGATATCCCAGCCTCCCACTGCCTGACATAAATGTACACCCACCGTATGTACTATATTTAAGACAGCATCTACATAATAAACTTGTAGATGTAGAGATACTTTGTGTTGAATGTCCGCAAATTAGGATTTGATTCACTCACAGATTTAACGTTTTCTTAAGAATAAGTTTGAAATAGATAGAATGAAGTAATGTGTGTCCAAATAATGGGGATATTCAAGAATAATGAGTTCACGGCACCAATTAAATGCTCAGATTGCTTCGTGCAAATGTTTGGCACAATAGTCTAGCAACCTAGGGGTCTAAAGGCATACGATTGTGAGTTCGCATTAAGGCCAAGACGGAAAAGAGACACACACAAAAATGTCGAACACAGTGCGTGAGTTTGGCTTACGGTCGTAGTTTGAAACATATTTCCAGGGACCTCAAGACAACTTTCATTGACGTTTAAAGGTTCTGTAAGCGCACTAATACCTTGTGTTGGACTAAGGAGACCAATTTCAGACTTGCAAGGTTTTCCTCATTTCACAATGGTATATAATGACCCGTTCTCGACTAATGATGATAAATAAAAGATATGAATTGATGAAAAAAATAAAATAAAATCTAAAACAATTTTAAACCGTGTTTCATAGTTACGACCTGATGAGGTTGGTTTTTAATTCGTGTTCATTATCGAGTGTTTGAATTTCATGCATTAATAATTTTCGTATCGCAACACATTACAAGTAATATACTGTTTTGCATTAGTAAGAGTTAATAAATCAAGCAGCAGATTTCATTCATTTGTTATGTATGCCGATATGTTGTGCTTAACCTTTATCTTGATTGAAGATTGTAAGGAACAAAGCGTTACATTTGTAAGCAACATGTTCACTTGGATTTCAGTTCAGGACATAAGTTTTCCCTTCGAAAAAAAAAATTAGCATCCTGATGTTTGTCAGGTTATTTGCAAAAATTTAAGTAAACAGACCTGACTTTATTTACGAAATTTGATGGAAGATTTCTTTGGAAATTACCTAAATCCAGAGCTTTTTGTTGTGTCATAAGACAGGTGATCAGGTGACAGTCTGCATATAAAGAAGTAAATAATTACTCGTTCCTATCTTAATATAATTCTTTAAATTGCATTTAGCCATAATTTGACAGGAATTATTTATTCAAATTATTCAATGGAATTTCTAAAGTGCTAGGTAACTTTCTGGATTATATTATGGTGATACATCAAGATTGTTGGTACATTAAACTATCCAATGCTACTGGTACATCAGCACATTCAGAACTATTCAAATTTTTGTGAACACTCTACACTTTTACAATTATTTAGGATTTAATTCAAAATTCTGTTAAGTTCCTTTTGAATTTTTTTTTTGTCAAGTGAAACTAATGATTTGTTGAATTTGATTAAACTCCTTGGCTTTGCTTTTTTCTGTTACTTGGTTTAAGACCATGGAGTCGTAACACAGTCCTCGACTCCTCGCAATATTACATTATCTCCCACGACTGATGCGCAAGTTTCAAACTTTCATCCTATTTCAACCAACAACCATTTATATAAAAAAAATAATCAAATGGAGAGATCTGAAATCCGATTCAACCAATTCAAAGATTATTACACTTCTTACACAAACTCTCTTCCATGTGTATTCGAGTAGTATTTGATCTAAATACGAGCATAATTCTTTATTCAGTATAAGTTCTATCCCAACTACAGTATTTGAGTCATAACTAATAGTTGTCCTTCTTCCGACACCATCAACACCAATGGTAACTCCCTCGGCACACCTTTGACACAGAAAGATTTATTGAACTCGTGCCTAAAAAGAAATACATCCTACACGTGAAACTTGATTCGTTCTTTTCCAGCCAACAGAAGCCACAGTGATCAGCGAATTATGCCAGGCTTCATTAATTATAAACTTTACCCTGATGAAAGCCCCGTTCGAACACAAAATTTCTTTAAAAATCAGCTGCATTCGATTTTATCGCAGTTCTGTGCCAGCTTACTTATGACCCTACACATCATTTAATTTTTGACACCTTTCTTCCCACTTATTTATACTCTGTCTTCATGAACCATATATCCTAAGCAGAGCAGGAAAATTCAATGAATGACAATTTTTACCCGTATCCATTTCGCCTCTGATATGAAAATATATTTTCTGAAATTAAAACGTATCGCTTCATTGCTTCATTTTAAAAATCCGTTTATACTCGATCATGGCTTCTCATTGTATACCTTTCTGTCGTTCTGTCACATATTGCTATCTTTATATAGAATAGTGTACCGTTTCTCTTTCTATATTGGTATTAAAGGTTTAACCTAAGTTCAAACGAGTCTTCATGATTCTGTAAAATGTTGTTGTATCAAACTGTGCACCTTTACCATAAACAGTATAGTTAAATTACGCTTTTGAGCTTTTATGAGTTTTTAAACGTTGCAAACAAGTTTCAATGCCACTGTAGGCGTTATTAACTAAAACATACAACTCTGTTGTCGTTTTTGTATCTTGAAAAGTGGAAACAGACTGAAAGATATCCAGTTAACTAACATATCAAACTAAGATGCCAATTTAGACATGTTCGGAAGCTTTAATTCAATTTGGGCATTATTCCTGTGTTAGTCCTCTGCTCTCTTGTAGAAAGACGTACTTTCATTCAGTAAATTTAAAACATTTGTTTCATTAACACAAGTGATTTAAAGTTAAAGTAGCACCAACTGAATCCAATAATCTTTTTTCCCCGTTAAATCAGATAACTCTATATTTGGTTTCCATCAGTAACTATCATCAATCATTGCATTTTTATTATTTCCATGTAGGCTTCTCCAATCAGGGTCCCGAGTGGCCGAGTGGTCTAAAGCGCTCTTCGTTACGGATCACTGCCATCTCACCTCTGTCTGCGTGGGTTCGAGTCTAGGATTCGGCTAATGTGGGTATATGAGAAAGCATGCCAGTAGCTTCTCGTGGGTCGGTGGTTCTTCCCGGGGTTTTCCCGGGTTCTTCCTCCACTATTAATACTGGCCGCAGTGCACAGCCTGTCGTGTGCTGAAAAATGGCGTTAAACCCCACAACAACAACAATTCTCCAATCATGATATTGGACTGTTAAAATTGCTGCAGATAAAATTAAACTGTCAGATATATATATATACCGTTTTAACTGAGAGTAAGGGCTATTGGTAATGCAAAATTCAGTACTAGTGGGTGGGAGATAGGAATTTGTGAAGAAATTGCTAGATATTGCGGTCACAGATATGTCCCTTTTCTTTCAGTAAAGTATCATACACCATTTAGCAGTCAGCGTGTGAAAGAATATAAATTTATAATAAAAACAATTCCATACATTTTTGTTCACAGACTATGATGCAATGTACAGAAATATGGAGTTTGTATGTAGTCAAGATGAAATGCCACTAACGCTTATGAATAATCCATTTAGTGGTAAGGAGAGCGGATTTTGAAGAAAACTTTGAGAAACTGAACATGAATTATTTTTCTGCACATGCTGTTTGCAGATAAAATGGATCATAGTTAGTTCTGAATGAACAACATTGACATTAAAAAGAGGTACGAAGGCCTGTATTGGTCATATGCATCATTTTATGATGAAGACAGCAACACAGTAAAGGCAAACATTTTAGTCCCAAACATTATGATGTTCCACAAAGTCAAGAACCTGGAATAATCATTTTCTGCTCTCACGTCTTTATGTACATGCTGAACAATCTATTGTACTACAATTGATAATTCAGCTTTTCTAATTTTTTAAATTAATTAATGAATTTTGAGCTTAAATCTCTAACCGCTTTCTTGGTATCCTAATAATGGGCTCACTGCAAAATGTACGAAGTCTAAGACTAGGTCTAATATTGCCCCTTTATATAGATCACTAGATATAATAAACTGCCTCATGGTATCGTGGTTTCTAAAGCACTTTGCAAATGACTATACTTTACAATGATAAAAAGTAATTTATCCAGTTAAATGTTCAAATCTCACCCACCCACCCGCAAATAACTAGTTATCACAAATACATAAAAATGTCACTAAATCACCACTAATATGTGCATAACTAATTGTACATATCAGTGTAAACTTTTGTTCTATACATGGCCTATTCGACACATCGTACAGAAATGCAAATGGATATATGGATTAATGCATGTTATATTCACCGTCATTACGCATGTTGCGCTATACTTCGTTTAACCTTCGTTTACCCTTCATGATTAGTGACAAAGGTGGCAGCCACCATAATTAAATTAAGCACCATCATGCAACTGGTGATATATCTTACCTGATCAATCTGTAACTTTTTAAAAATTTGTCTTCTTCTTAATTTTATTCACGCTGATGTTTTGCAGGAAGTGCCTTCTTACACACTAGCGGAAACGTAAACCACAACTAGAATAGTTCTCATATTTGCAATCAAATTCAATATACATCCGATTTATGCATGCATATACGGTTTATTTAGGATAAATAACTAATGGCAAATATTTTTCATGATCTTTTGATATGTATTAAGAATGAAAGACTGATGATACCCGACGATATCAATGTTGGCGGATTAATACTTACAGAAGAACATGCCATGAAAGATGTGATGAAAAAAAGTAAAATGTAAATAAGCGAAAAAGTTATTTTATAGTATGTATTTCAGGAATGTTTAGTAATTCTTTTTTTGCTATTATCAATACCGACCATAAATAACTGTACTTTCAATACTAAAAGTTTGATAGCCATCAGGTTATAAGTATGCCTCTAATAGTATAGTCAGTCACGTGACCGGCTTGACTGCAAGATGACCAGTATGGCAGCCTCCATTTCTTGGCATCGTGATGTTTACCACTTGCATTGTACGCAATGAACAATGTATATGAAATACGTGAGGCTCCTTGACTGGTCTTCATACAACACGATAATTACAATACAATAGTTCAATACTACCTTACTGACTATTTTAGGTCAAATAATTGCATTTTCCGCCAAATGGATCGTATCTGAGTGTTTAAGTGACAGTTATTTAAAGTTAATGGTATATAACTTTAAACTCATTACGTATTATACGTTATATTTGACTATGCCACACCCAACCACCCATTAAACCATTACGTATTACCAATAGCCCCTAAAAGCATCTTCTCCATGCAGTGCCCGTGACAATGGCAGAGCCTGTGCGTGGCAAGACTTAGTTACTGAACTTATAAATATAAAGACTATTATTTAAGCATAACAACATTGTTGTGAAATCGTCGTTTACTGTGTAAATAAACTGAACCTATATTATCCTTTTTCCACATTCACCTGTATTTCACTGTCGATTTACCTATGTCCTCTCTCTCTCTCTCTCTCAACTCTTTAATTTTCTCCAGTGTATCTCCACTCTGATGTCATTGTTTTTACGTTTTTACAAACTATTTTACCCTCTATGGTATTGTATCATTTATATTTCGTTTTTCCGTTTCTTCTGTCGGGTTTTATATGTTGCAATGTAACACTGACAACTAAATCGATCTTAAATATTGAATAATTGCAGTTGCATCAGTTGATAAATGTAGAGAAGATTTCTATTGGTCAGAAAATAGCTATGTGATCATACCCAGTTTCGTCTGTTATGTATATCTGATTTAAATTATATTTGATTTAATTTAATTCTGTTTGTAAGTTTTACAATTTTTTATTTTTAATTTCATTACATGTCAATGTAATGTAAATTTTTTACTAGAAATTTGATATTTTCCAGAAAATTCAGTTTGACCTGAATCTTTTCACAAATACCTAATAATAGAAACACTGTTTCTATTTTTGACGTAGTTCCCAACCTTGATTCAGAAATCACTGGGACAAGTAAATAACTTTCTATTTTTATTTTATTCTTGGAGAAAAATGATTGTTTTTTTTTTTATCAAGAACATACTGGGAGTATGTGACTTTAGATTGTAAGCAGTTCCATTTTGCAATGCTGGGTTTTCCGAAATTGCGCAGTAGTTAGATTTCTGAGTGATGCTTAGAGAGATATTTCTCAGTTTGGGCTTAAAAACATTTGATGGCAAGGTGTTCGTTTTGTTGTGACCATTTTGGAGTTATATACAGACATATGGTTTTGACACACCAGTTCCGATGGAGAAATGTACAGTTGGTACCTTATTTATTTCAATGGCAAATGTTTTCAGCTGGTTCTCGACTGTTACGCGATTTATTATAGCCTTTCCGTTTTACTAATAACTTCATTTTACCTTTCATTCGATTCGTTTTAAAATATTTTCAACTTTGTATATGTGATTCTGTTTATCATAAAGAGATAACCTTTGCATGTAAAACCTGTTAGTAAATAAATGGATCACAAAATTTGCCTGATTTTACATAATTCATCGTTAATGTTAGGTAGATCTTTTCTTGCATTTCTTTTGTATTTTGAAATTATTTCAGTTTCAACTATTTTAAATTTAACTATTTCAACTGTATCAGTTTTCAAGTAACCAATTCGGTTGGTCGATGCATTTCATTTTTCCTTGCTTGCTTCAACCGAAGCTATTATACTGATTTATGATGTGTGGTATTATAATCTTTAGTTAACTTTATTGAAAGGTATTCCTATTTTCTAGTTTAATATTGAATGAAATACTTCCATATCCTGCAAAGAAGCTTCTTTTTATATTAAAAACAACATCTGTTTTCTTTTTCCAACAAATTTCATTATCAGACTGTATCTATTTAGACTTTCTTTCTTTGCATATATGTCCAGAAGAATCGTGTGTGTTATTTCAATTTTTCGTTTCTTGTTTTACAGCCTAAAATTATTTGGAAAAAATAAAATGTATTTGCATCCACTGTTGTCCTTTGCATATGCATGCATGTAAACATTATCTGCCAGGCACCGCCATCCATGTGGCTGACAAAAACTTTGTCAATGTAGATAGATTACTCAATTAACCATTCTGTCTTTTCTGTGATTTTTTTTTAAATTCTTTTTTTCTCCTTCAATTTTCTGTCATAATTGATTGAATAATTATATAAGCAACTGGAGTTTATTTATCATATTAAATATGTTTTAAATGCTGCTTTAAACAGTCATGTAAAACGAAATAAAGATATCCATAATGCTTGATAAATCTTCATTAAATATTATCAATGGTGAACAGGACATCCGTCTACAACAGAAAATTGGTTTTTCAATCCTTTCAAACCTTTGAATTATTCGAGATTAATGAAGAAACAGAAGCCTCGTATACACGATCGTTATGTGCTTTTAAATCAAGCTCTCTTTTCCATAAATTATATCTCAATAATTGTCAAGTCTGCAGACACAATGTAAAATTTACAAGATCTTCAAAATTGGATTATAAATCTAGAAAAAAAAAACAAATTTGTACTTTATTTCTTCCTCATATTTGTCTGTTTTAACAAGCTTGTAATATCATGGCGGATGCTACCTGGTTCATTGCTTTTATCGTTTAAAGCAGACATGTGCAATTTATGGCCCGCGACATCGTTTTATCAGCTTATTTACGTCATAGTGTTTGGTTTTAAAACTGCTTATCCAGTTCGCGCCCTGGATGAAGTTGCGCATGGGTGTTTAAATTAATATGTAAATCAGCATCTTTTCCGAAACATTGGAGTTATATGTTTAATGTTTGGAATCAAAATATTAACACCTTCATCCTCCAGAAAGTTATTCTTTGACAAAAGTAGTTTTTATACGCACATTTATCTCGTCCAGTCTTCAGAAAAATATGCGTTAGCTCTACATGTCGACGTTGTTGCTTTCATGTTGAACTTGTAAAATACTTTGATCATATCTATAAATAAATAAAAATGTTGAACGCAACGCAATATAGTTTTGTAATATTATTTATGACAAATTTTAATATTTTTTTGGCTCGATATTTTGTCATCGCATTCTGACTGGACTAGTTATTTTACATTTATTAAATAATACCATCACTTTCACCTGGTCCATTCCTTTTCGATATAGAAACAGTACTAGAATTTTCAATTTCTCGAAATATTTAGGTAAACTTGTTTGCCTACGCGAGAAAATATTGTACCATTTAAATTTCACTATAATCAAGAGGTGTGTGTGTGTGTGCGTGTGTGTGTGTGTGTGATTTGGATTTTTAACGTAGCTTTAACAATTTTTCAGTCATATCGCTACGATGTCAGCAGTGTGACAGTTTATAGTGATGTCTAGCACTGGGACATCATGCCGCAGACATGTAGCATGATGTCCCACCCAGTCACATTATCCTGACACCAGGACGACCAGTCCTAACCTCTTAATGCTGAGTGCCAAGCGAGGGAGCTGATTAGTACCATTTTTATAAGTCTTTGGTATGACTCGGCCGGGGATTGAACCCACGACCTCCCGCATCAAGAGCTGTAATTATATCTACTACTAGCCGATGCTACATTCCGACCCACCGGCTCTTAAGTCCACTATAGTCTGAATATACCTCCCCGTTTGTTTGTATCCCGCTTTCGATTTAAAATACGAGAAGCACAAATGAGATAAAAGATGCACAGAACTTAATCAGTTAATTTATTGATTTATAATTTCAAGTCTGATTATACACCCACCCACCCCCAGGGTGAGGGGGCTAACACCGTGATCGTCTGTTTTGAGTGCAAAAGACGCTCATTCTCTCCATCATTTCCAGTTCCTGGACAAGTCTATTTTCAGCGATGGGGTGTATGCACGACTACGTATGCATGTACATAGAAGGAAAATGTCTGCTTCGTATGTTTACAATGTCGAATCAAGCTAAGGAACAAAATGACAACTACAAAGTTACCTTTCACGTTGATTTAACAAGCAGTGTAATTTCTATGTTCATGTGTGAAAAGAGATAACTAAATACTCTCAACAGTATGGTAATTTACGGAATTATCCGGCAGTTACCGAATAGGATGAATTACGTCACACTGTTTTGTAACGAAATGAAACTTGCTCATAGTGTACGAAATATGGTGCCGTGTTCATATGAATAGTCCGTTAAGCATGAAAAGTACAGAAAATATCAGTGTTAAAGCTACTCTGGTCACAGTTAAGTTAGAAATTATAAATCAATATATGAATGGACTAAGTTCTGTGTACTTTTTATCACATTAAATGTTTCCGTTATTGAAATCGGTAGGGGGTACAAACAAACAGGGAGGTATATTCAGACTATAATTCATCACATGGATAGGAACCATCTTATATATCAGTATAATCTAATATATATATATATATATATATATATATATATATATATATATATATATATATATTGTTTTATTCACTGTAGGTCTTCGTAGGTATATACAACTTGACAAAACGCACATGTTCTAACCAGCACATTTCCATTAGTTTTGTTTTAAGAACATAAGTCTTTATCCAGGTGATTTATAATAGGATTTCAACCAGTGTGCTCACCGACAACCCGGCAATGTTTCTATGTCGCCTAATTCTTCCGTCCATGAATTATCTTGAGTGTTTGATGTTCTATGTGTATTGAATGAGAACCTACTTTGTAATCGAGAAACATTAGATAGAAATACTACACAGCCCAGCAACTTATCATTACAAACAGGTTATTAGGCCGCGAGTTAAAGGAACGATATTATATTACATAGCTTATGCTGATTGGATAATAGGTCTTACACACTGACACCCCCTCTACCATACAAGGCAAGATGGAAACTGATACAGAAAACAAGCTGATGGATTAATATTGTGCAAAAGATACATTGGGATGTTATTAAATACACACTCGGTCTCTCTAATAGGTTTAAGACAACCATGGGAAACATAAGACCATCATCCAAACAAACTGAGGCGCTTTTGAGTTTGATATATCTGTGGGTGGGTTACATTTTCATGTTTCAAACGAAACAGACAACTTATGTTGTTTCAATATAGGACATGTTTAGCTGTGATTTCCAATCTCTTAGCGACCTTGAAAGGTGCGGGTGGGGTGAATCTTAACACTGCCAAGGTCAAATTCAGTCAATCAGGTCATGTACCAATGCAAACTCGTGTGGAAAAGTTACAGTCGTGTCTGAGACTGGTCTATTTTGTGGATATTTTTGTTGTTGATTAAATGACACGTCACGAGGCTCTTAATAGTAAGATTACATAAATTTCGAAATATTGTATTGATGATAACTACACTTCATAATACTTGAAGTTCTGATCAGTGGCATAACAATCAATTCTATCGTCACCACACCACACCAACCCGCGCAAAGCTTATGAAATTAAAAAAGTTCTTCGATGGAATTTTTGCACCTCCTCTGCTTGGCCTAGCCACCCCACCCACCCCACCCAAACAGTTGCGAGGGTTGCCAGCTCGGTTCATACAGCTCTGACAATAGCATCCAGTCTTCAATTAGACCTACTTTTACTGGCATGCGATATTCGTGATAACATTTCTCTATAAAAGTAGCTAAATGTTGCTGTAACACAATATACCAAAGGAAATCAGACGATAAAACCATGCAGGTGATTTTATTAATCTCTCTCTCACTCTCTCAGATGGTGCGAGGATAATCATGTGTTGATTATTTAAATCGTTATTTGCCACCACCCCACCTTCTCTCTCTCTCTCTCTCTCTCTCTCTCTCTCTCCCACAGTAGCTAAACTGTAATAGCTAGCTGTGCCTTGTATCCCAGTATGTGATATATTTGTAACCTTGATTAAGACGCCATGAAGTTAAGGACGTGCTCTGACGAAGATAAAATCAAACACTCGTGTACTATGAGGGGATAATTAAGCATAAAGAAAACATTGGTTAATTCCCATTATTGACCATTGCCTGGAACGTGCTAAATGTCATGAATTTAATGTAAAATGAAGAATGCTGTTTAAAAAAATAGTTCAAAATGAAGAATGCTATAAAAAAAAATAGTTATGATTATGCTTCTTTCTCCGTCTGGTACTGAATAAGAAGATTCACCGTACTGATTAAGAACATTTTAAAACTTATTAAAGGAAAAAAAACCATACAGGCCGATAACTTGGCTCATGAGATTTTATACCTCACACCTATGTTAAACCGCTTTGTAGACAAAAGCGTTAAAGGACAATTGATACAAGAACTGCATTTGTATCACAATGTTTGAACTTCGGTCAATCAGTCTGAAGTACAATTTGAACCCGTGTTCTCTGACCATCGGTCAATAGGATCAACATTTAGGACAGTGTTAAAATTCTTGATTATAAAAAAAACAAGTGCCTCTCTCTCTCTCTCTCTCTCTCTCTATATATATATATATATATATACACTGTTCCTCAGTTTAAGTGACGACTATAGTATATTCATTTCTCTGCAGTTATTTGCATTCGTGTTTTTCCCCCAATGTAGTTCTTAAAACGTAAAAATTCTGCCCAACCTACCTTTTGAATGTAGAGGCAATTTCCAAACTCCCGTCCCCCTTGCATCCGAAATCCCCAGGGTATACTTGTTTCCCTCCTCCTTAAGCGAATCACAGTTTGCTCGGCCATAGCGCTTAATCCCGGGGACACGGGCCGAAAAAATGTCGTATGGGACCGTCGAGCTATGAGCCTTTTTTGTGTTATGTATCCAGTATATATAGTGTAGATTGTCTATGGTGTATTTCGTCTGCTAGTATTCGCCGTAGGAAGTGACGTGTACTATTTGCGTATACCATATGTACGGGCGCTCACAACACTTTTTAGGTCTATATACACACGATTCTGTGCTGAACACATATTCCGTTACCGTGACAACTATATATACATCCACAATACTGTCTTAATTTTGGAGTATGAAAATATAAATTCTCTCTCTCTCTCTCTCTCTCTCTCTCTCTCAGGATATTAATGAACAGTCTTGGTAGCAATTAATATAAGCAATATAATGTGGATATCATCAGCAGAGAAATATATGGTTTAATGATGTAGACCCCCGTTTATTTTTAAAATCAAAAATTATAAAATCACTTTAAACACTGTCTGAAATGTTGATCCTATTGATAAATGGTCACATAATACGGTTCAGACTGATTGTCCAAAGAAGTTCAAACATTGTAATATAAATGCAGTTTATAGAGTACGATTTAAAAATTCAGTAACCTTTATTATTTGTATATAATCCACTAAAGTGGACTGTGAATGTTGGCTAACGAATCGGTACAGGGACACTGCCATCAGTTTTTCGTTAGCCAACATTCCCAGTCCAATTTAGTGGATCGTTGTCCGTGTTTTGACATTCGGTATGCTATATATATATATATATATATATATATATATATATATATATATATATATATATATATATATATATATATATATATATATCTATACATACATACATACATATATGTATATATAGCATACCAAGTGTCAAGACTCGGACAACAATCCACTAAATTGGACTGGGAATGTTGGCTAACGAATCGATACAGGGTCACTGCCATCAGTTTTGGGAGTTTGATAGTGCCAGCAATATTTCTCACATCATTTCATTTAGTTATAAACGAATACTTACGTATAAAATACTACGTTTGGTGATAAATGATAGTGTGTCCACTGTTGACAAGCAATAGATCACTTTATAAATAAGTTTATTTAATATTTCTCTCTCTCCCTCTCTCTCTCTCTCTCTCTCTCTCTCTCTCTCTCTCTCTGATTTTTATTTGGAACTTCTTTTTCTCTTTAAAAAAATGGATAATTTTACATAACAGACCGCCTTGTACCATACATGTACTTCTGGATAATCTTGTATATATCACCAACTAAAGATTATATAATTGTTCTTTGATAAACTTACCACAATATGCATAATCTATCAATTCAGGTATTTCTAGAATAAATCCGGTTAAGAAATTGAATTATGGCAAATGAAAATTTAAATTAGCATAAATTAAATTAAATTGAAAATCAAACTTTTTACAAGATTCTGGAAATTTGGCATCCTGGTACTTATTTGTTAATTCTCTCAAATGACCATTATAATTAAGTGACAACACATTGCTGAATCTATGTTACATGATACGCGTATTGTAAGGATGCAAATTTCTGCCGATCTATAACCAGCACATTAATTTGGGCCAGAGAACAATTAATTAGACTTATGGGGACAGGTGCTTGTTAAATCGCTATACTGCAATGATTTTTAATCTCTGTGTCGGGAGAGGAACTGATTCTTAATTAAGCCTTCGTTTACTTAACTGTTGGACGAATTGAAAAGGGAAGGGTACCTTCGATTTTATATCGGAACTGTCATATTTGACATTTTCCAGATCTATTGTTTGGAATTATATAAGTCCTGCTGACCGCAATTCTGGCGTCTAGTTATAAAAGGCGGTAAATATATTTAATCCTGATTGGTTACGCTAAATAAGGGGCGTGGTTCCACACGAAAATCCTTGGAGTTAAATTGCCCTCATCAATAAAGTATAGTCAGTCTCCAATTTTCCTGTAAGAGTGAAAAAATAAGGGACTCCGGGACTGAATTTGGAAGAAATTCTCTCGCAAAACATTGGTCAAAGGGACTGCATGTCTGGAAAGTCAACGGACACAATTTTGGCGGTAGAAGCGAAGAAAGCTGCAAAGCAGAAGGCATTTGCGTCATTGTCATGTAGTTTGCTGATACCAGAATAATGATTTGCTTGAATTCAATTGTTTATATTTGCATGAATTTATTTGTTTAAATCCGTAGACCAATATTCTCGATATGAGTATAACTGTGAGTTCACCAGTCTGAATCAGTACAATAATCTCCTTTATATAAGTTTGACGAATTGTTTGAATTTGTCGTCTTGATCGTTATAGGAAACTAATAATTTCATGCACTACTTTAGTTGATATGAGTTACGAGAGTCCGTTTGAATCTATCGATCTTAGATGATTTCACGTATGATAAAGACTTGAATGTGTGTATTCGCTGAAAATAACGTAGTTAAGCCATCTAATGAATTTCATTAATTCATTTGTGTAACTGAGACGAGAACGGAACCGTTATGTCGCGTGTAATGTTAATGGGAATCAGTAATGAAATAGCCATTAGAAAGTACAATAATCTTGTGAAACTAGGTTTGTTTATGGTCTGCCATGTTTAGCTTGACCAGACAGCCTTTGGTCTGTTCGAATTCCAATAGAACGATATCTGACATAACGAGAAGGGAGTAATAATCTGTTCCCAGCAGGACAACTGACAGAAGATTTAGGTCGCTTCTCTGTTTATTTTGTAAGGAGGAATGGCTCCACGGACGTATCCACTGAAGTATCCACTGACGTATCCACGTACCTACTTATCCAAGTATCTACGCACTTACGTATCCACCTACCCACACAAAGTTTGAGGGCCGAAAAAAGGCGAGACAGTAGGGAGGTCGGAAAAGGGAAAAGGCGAAAGGACCTGGAGGAACCACCATAGTGAAGTCGGAGAGGACCGGAATAAGCAGGTTATGAAGTTGTACAATGCAATGACTTCAATCGTTCACTCGATTGTAAGATGAACTAATTCTATCATTTAAAACAGATCGGCTATTTATATAAATATAGTTGTGTCTGAAATTCGGTGAAAGATTTATTTAAAAAAGAAGTTTATCTTCATAATGTAATGCATTATCCAAGTTGTTTGTGTAATTGATTGTTCCACATACGGGGGCTCGTGTCATTCTGTTATATATATATCTGCTCAGATCTCTATTTATTCCATCTATAATTTCACACTTTATTTTAATATCTATTCGACCCTGGCAACAATACCGAGGGTGATCACCCTCTAGATAACGATTGCCAAATAAAGCGGACACCTTGTAAGAAGGTACAATCTCATAATACCACAACACCAGTAGCAATCGCTAATGTATATATTGTCTCATGTTATACATCTCCTTGGAATCTTAGAGAACAATATTACAGCTATAGTGAAATTTTAATATAGTTAGGTATATCGGTTATAAATGTATGCATGTTTCGATATTTGCTACGAATTTTATGTAACACAAATTTAGAGAGAGAGAGAGAGAGAGAGAGAGAGAGAGAGAGCACTGAATGCAGAATTACGGAAGATAGGCAAATACAGCATTAGATACATTAAAGACAGGACTGGACAATCAGTCTATCCTCCTTCCTTCTCCCAGAAATCATTGACACTTTAGGAGTTTGGGGCCCCCAATTGCAGTAATCAGTGATATCATTTGGAGGGATAATAAAGAAGCAGTCTGAGGGGTCAATGGGACGGAAACCCTAGTGGGGACCCATGGGTCAAAGCCTCCAGAAGTTCCTGCATTTTAAGCTTAAGCGTTTTCAGCAGGGCATTATTTTAACCATCAAACTAAAAAGCTGTTATGTATTTTCAATTTCATTGTTTGTTCGATAGTTTAATTGTTTTAATTATATTTTATTACATGTTATTGTAACGTAACATTGTATTTTATTCATTGTAAACAACTAATACACAGCTAAATTATTCTCTATGTGTATGGGCTTAATATATGGATCTTTATTAATAGAAGAAATATGTTTATTCGGGTCAGGGGTTTGGACTTTTCTAAGTGAATTTTACAGGTAATGATTTTGATTTTGTAAACATCAGGATCATTCTAGAAGGTTATTTTCCATACGGTAATGTTTGTTTTTAGAAAATGCTAATTGTGACTCGAGTTCAAGTAGAGAACTTTATAATCTTGTCATTGTGAGGACTTGGTCATTCGTGTTTTAACATTTAGCTATTTCAAATTGTATTATGTTGTGACCAGTTGGGCTGAATTTTATTAACTTCAAATTATTGAATTCTGGTGATTATTTTCTCTGAAAATACAAAAGTGCTCTGATAAAATTCTTTGATAAAGACATTCACTGGAATTTATAGTATATTCAAACCAGGAATTATATTTCTGTGATTAAAAATTAGACTGTTGACATATCAACACTTTAATAGTAACCACAGGCACGTCATCGACTTCAGTTTTGGAATTTTTTCTCGACTTTTACTGAATTTTATTCATGGCTTTAAATTACTGGACTTATGTCTGTAATTCTTGGATTATTTTGGGATTTAATTCGCAATACCGAAAGTTTTTCTTCTTCTCATTTTCGCTTTGTATTATAGGGAAATAAATATATTTGTTAAATTTTACAAAGCTCGTTGTCATTCACTCTTTTTTGTTACTGTTTTTAAAGAGTATAGACTCGTAGTACAAGTAAACCTGCTATAGGAAATGTTTAGATTATTTCTCGCTTATTTTCAGAGAAGGGAATGTTGCGACAGAATGTACTATCATCTCCAGCCCGATTTGCCCCTGATGCTTAGAGTCCAGACTGTGAAGGTGAGACAAAGAATAATATTGTATTCGCAACAATTTTGTCACATTATTATAAATTTTAGCAACAAATTTAATTCATTTTAATGACTTCATATGAGTACAACATAAACTATCCGATGTAATTAATTATGATGATAGGAGTAACTAGAGTAACTAGAGCACATTATGGTTATAGTTAATAGCAAGAAATATTTAATCAACCCCCACTAGAGTGTCTAGAACAACCAATTTAATTTTTGTTAGTTTCTGTTATAAACTTTCTAAATCTGAAACCTTACTAAAAAGAAAAGGACCATGTCCAAAATAGTTCAAAGTTATTTCTAAACAACCCAAATACGTGTAGAGGAGAGCACGTGTGTAGATGTCATCACACCATTTTTACCTATACTTTGCAACAACAATGAGTTGAGGGCCAATTAAATGTGAATGTTTTGGATATTGTTCTTTTTGGGTGGAGTTTTGGAAACTAAAAAAGTGTAAGAAAAAATTATTGTTACAACATTGTACTTGTTTCTCCTATCAGTTAAAGTTAGATACAATGGTGTGCTCAGTTGAAGTTGTATAGCCAAAATACACAGTTAAATGGTGCAATACATAGTGCCTTGACTAAAAATCAAACAAATCAGTACTTGGTGTTATGAAACATTCGTAAGAAAAGATAATCCAAGTCAAACTTTGCGTTTTTATACGTAAAAGCATTCCCCAAGTAGTTGATAAAGGATGTGTTTCAAACCGCTGTTACATATCCGGGTCCGTGCCTTAACGGGTTATTTTATCCTTTTATGTACACGCCAGGACAGCGCGGAGATTTCCTGTAGGCGCACAGAACGCAGTGACAGGGGCTAACATAAATGTGTAGATGTCCATTTATAAACTGGTTTTATTCGGCCTACAGTTCTCTCTGGACTACATCATCAATGAACTCCTTTATAAACTTGTAGCCTCCTCAGGAGCAACGTTGATGCATAATATACTATACGATCTTCACAATAAAGCGTCCGGATACAGCTGAAAGCATTGCAAGCATTAATGCTTTCTTTGAAGGCATCACAATATTTTCTTTAGTTTGTGATATTTTTTTGATCCAGCGATCCAGATAATCAATCCAAGGAGCACTGACGTAAAATTAAACGTTGTTTCAAAGCTGGCCGGCGTAGAACAGGAAGAAGAATTCCAGTTATCTCCCTTATGCCCTTTCCGGTTCAACAATTTAAAAAATCGACCGTTAATTTAGATAACCTAATTAAAATCCCCATTAAATCGTCAACTCTTGTGTCGACTATCCAAGAGATACCTATGTGTATTGCAAAATTCAATGCCCAATCAGTGGGACCACCAGAAAAGCGCACAGAAATAGTTAATTTTATCAACGATCAGAATATCGACGTCTTTTTCTTACAGAAACATGGCTAAAAACACCAGGCAATAAGCCCAAGTGCGCGGATCTAACATCCACCAGTTACTCCATCAATTCGTTCCCCCGCCACTCTCGCGGAGGTGGAATTGCTGTCATCACAAAGAACTCCATCATCAAACGTCTTAACCGCACCACAATTTTCAATTTCTACCACACATCGTTTGAACTAGCCCAAACCACACTCATACTGGAACAAAGGTGAGTCAATTTTTTCTGCCTATACCACCCTCCTCCTAGTAGAAAAAAAAACAAGCTGACAGAATCTCTCTTTTTGGAGCAGTTTCAGAATCTCCTGAAATATGGAAATTCGATAGGTGGCAACCTGATTATTCTTGGAGATTTCAACTTTCACTTTGACAGTCCTGGAAACCCAAACACATCAAAACTCCTAAATTCCATTAATGTTTTCAACCTCAAACAATCAGTTGACCAACCACTCATAAACATGGTCATATTTTAGACTGCATTCTTCATACCCTGAGGATAATATTCTACGGTCCGCCCTGGTATCCCACGAATTTGCATCAGATCACCTCTACATTATATGCCATCTTGATGTATCAGTCCCCAACCCTCCACCTTTATCTGCTACTAAGAAAAACATCCGTATGATAAATAGAACCAAACTAATGCATGACATCCAAGCAAACATAACAACTTGCATACCTCTTACAGCATAACAACTCGATAACAGCATGCGTTCATTGTTTGACAAACAGACCCCAGCCACCAAGTGCAGAGTATCAATTCAAAAGTGTTCTCCATGGTATAGCAGTATTAGGGAACATCTTCGCACTGCTTAAAGAGACTGCCGCATAGCTGAGAGGCTTTGGCTTTCCACCAGACTCACTATTCATAAGCAAATCTATGAAGCCGCTAAGAAGAATGTCACAAATATAGTCCATGCAGCGCAATCAGCCCACTACAATATTAAGATCATGGAAAGTTTCAGCTGCAAAGAGCTCTTCGAGATTACTAACAAGCTAATGTCAAGGAACAAATCTACACCACTTCCAACTACCTTCTCACTAGTCGACCTTCCGGACTTGTTTGCAAATTTCTTCCATGACAAAGTACAAACCATTAGAGATAAGCTTGACAACACAACTTCAATTGACTCATCATCACCATACAGTTGGGATACAGAATTCCAGTGGCAAACATTAGGAACATTATAACCTGTCTCTATGGATTTAGTACGTACAATTGTGATGAAGAGTGCACCAAAGTCATGCGAACTTGATCCAATTCCAACATCACTGCTGTCTGAGTGCTTAGATCCAGTAATTCCCATTATTTTTCAAAACTGCCATTGTAAAGCCTCTGCTGAAGATACCAACACGTGACCATAACGATTTAAAGAACTACCGCACAGCTTCTAATCTCCCATTCATATAAAAAAATCTTAGAAAAGGTTGTTCTATCCCAGCTTGTATGTCATCTAAATTCAAACAGTCTTTTTAGCAATGTACAATCTGCACATCGCCCTTGCCACAGTACTGAAACTACTCTTCTAACAGTAGTTAATGACATCCTCACCCTCCTTGATTTGACACAATAGACCATGATGTATTACTTCACAGTCTCAAGCATGTATTTGGCATTCATGATACAGCCTTACTGTGGTTCAAGTCTTACTTGGTCAACATGACACAAATTGTGTCTGCAAATGGAATACACTCCAGCCCAGTTGATCTATGTTGTGGTGTTCCACAGGGGTCTGTTCTTGGACCTGTTCTCTTCATTCTATACACTCAGCTGCTCTCAAGTGTCAAGATCATCATCCAGTGTCTCACCAATTGTACGCTGACAAAACCCAAATATACAAATCTAGCCACCCAACTGAAGTTGATGCTACCATCCAAGGTGTAGAGAGGTGCATTTCTGATGTGAAATCATTAATGACACGTAACAAGCTTATTATTATTTATTCACCACATTATTTGTTTTTAATATCGTGTTTACTTTGCCAAGAAAAGAAAAAACTGCAATAGCTTAAATCCTGGGTTATATTCAATTGACTTCGGTTTTTATCTCAGGGTTTTCTTCGACGACATTTTCCGTATTCGAATTAGCAAACTTTGGCCATCGCGCACGATGATACTCGCGAACAGATTAAAATGGCCGTCATAGCTGATTACCCTATTCAACTCCTACTCGCAATGCAGGCATGGTAGGGTACCATCATTGCCAATGCGTAAAGCGAGTGCGTGTGATTTACAGAATTCATAATGGTATATTCTACTCAAAGTTCACGTTTTCTTAGGCATATACCATTGCATTTGTTACGTCCCTGTGTCACTGAATTTTCTAGGTGCACGTGAAGTTATTTAAATGTATCTCTGTGTTGACATAAGTGGGAATTTTCAGTCGCCGTTGTTTTATCTTCTGCATACGATGGCACATGGATGATAAGGTCGGGTGGATAATCCAGATGACAGGTTGGAATTTTACAGAGTCCATCCAGCAAAGTTCAAACTTTTATCACGATATCTTACAATGAATTTTCATGTTCATTATTGTATTGGCACCCTAAATGATTCCTAACCCGGTTAATTTTGCAATGTGTTACCCATATATGTTTGAAAATTCATACCTTTTTGTAGCCTCCTTGACGAACCGATATGATGAATTCAAGCCAATCGGCAATTTGACATATTCTGTGATGTTATAAATGCACCACTGTGTGGGTTATTTAATTTCCACACCAGCTACGCTCATGAATTCTTCCACGATATTGAGCGTGTCATTGGATGTGTATTCGACATTCTATAATACTCGTTGCAATTATTTAATATAATATTGCCACACTCGGATAGTGCCTATTGAAAGTCTTTCTTTGAAATTTATAGGCACGCAGCATATCCTAAGCTGTTGCACTTGTTTTAAATCACCATGAATTTTATAAGTAGATAAATAGTATTTTATATTAAAGAATCCTCGTGTATATAGAAAGTTCAATGGCACAAGAACGTGACAATTACGAAGGTGCCTGCCTTGGAAATTATGAATTTGCGGCAGAAAATGGCATTGCGAATACTGCAAATCAGTCTCAAATGCAGTATTGGAGTGAAGTCTCGTAATAAGCTTTGCCAACCATGCAAATCTATTCACGAATATTATCGCGCGCGCCGTCAAAAACTTTCCAAACCGAAAGTAGAAAGCATCGATACCGTCAATGAAAAGGCTAATGATGCTGTCAACGTTAACGCCGACGAAAAAAGACAAAGTAATCAATAAAATATAATTCCAGGATCGCGGCAATTGCGGTTTCCAGTCCTCGTAAAGTAAGAATAATATTTTTTAAATTACTGACCGAGTTATGAATAAGATAATACGTTTATTAAAGGAATCTATTATAGAATAAGATTACTGAGCGGTTCAACAAAGGCAGACATACGTGTAACGTTAAGACTTTACCCTAACGAGTCTTACTAGACCCTGCGAAAGCTAAATTAAGTATCAAAATATTTCCATGGGGCAAACCGTGGAAAACAGCACGCATGGTAGCTGATGAGCAAAAGCATCGACGAATTGCAGTTGCTAGTGCCGATGAGGCTACCGCGTACGTTCACCAATTAGTCCAAGTCTCCAAAGATTACCAGGGAATCATCCCACCTACAGTGTAATGAAGCTATGAAGTTTTTATCAAAGGTATATCCGGGAACCAAATCTGAAACTCAGTTGCCACCGATCGAGGCCTTTAACTCATTATTATTCCGCGAAGATATTTCTGTCGACTACGTGCACACGAAAGTCTTATCGGCGGTCGATGGCCGAAAAGTGGGTGACGAACATGATTTGTACCTGTGCACGGTCGTGCTTTCTCTTTCAAGACATAAGTAGGAGTGGTATAGGAGGCGTTGCTGTTAAAACCAGGGTCAAGTTAGATCTTCTAAAGGACATCGATTAAAGTTTGTTTGTGGAAAATGTTATCACCATTAAACTCGCACGAACAAACCACCCCTGGACAGATACGACCTTGCATTCCCGAATAGTTATATCATGTACATCGTCGGAAATGACCTGTATATATGGGCGATGATGCAACCGATGCCTATACCTGAGTCCTCAAGGGTGGATCCTGCGCAAGTTGACCTACATAAAAATGTACACGAGTGCAACAGCAACAGCGCCATATAGTACTTGCTTGAAGTTGACGTGGAGTAACCGGACGAACTTTACCACTCACAACGATTATACACAGGCTCCAGAAACTCTATCGGTGCTTCGCGAGTGATTACCCTTCATTAGTTTGCTCCTGGACGATTTCGAGGGTAACTTTACTTAATGAAGCAAGGTGGTTCCGAATTTGTACCGTAAACTCTGTTATCCACGTACAAAACCTGCAAATGTATCTAAGTAGGAAATGCGTGTTCTGTGATACACCGAGTGATCCCGGTTGGTCATCGCGTGTTGGTAGCTCCGCACATTCAGATTAGTACGGATCTGAGGACTAACGTGAGGAACGAATTTGAAATGGACTTTATCAAACTGATCAAACTCCGTGCTTGAAAAACAGTGGAAGATTTGCGAAAACGAATCCGCGTCGACCTTGTCCGAGATAGTGAATAACACAAACTTTGCAGGTTCATTGCCTACTAGCGTTTGAGTCACACATGATATTTGATGGTGGGCTTGGTGCAGTACACATAAAAAATCCCGACTAAATTTGATGAAAACCAAAAAACGCGAGTTGGATGTGTCGAATCTATCGTTGTGCGAGTTCTATTACGCCAAGATTAAAAAGATTAAACCCCGGTGCAATGACAACATCAAGATGATGTACATGGATACAGATTTACTGTTCAATATCTCAGATGAAGTGTACATTTCTACACGGACATGGTCGTTCTATTTTTCGCGCGCAAGTTTAACACCAGTGAAACCTGAATAATCATTCACTATTCAACAAAGTTAACTAAAAAGGATCGCGCAAATTCAAAGACTAATTCGCTGTCAAACATGTCGAGGTAAACACGTGACTCAGAAACAAAATATACTCAGTCAAGGTTTCCCCTGTCAAGTTTGAAACTCTAAAATCATATTTAAAGCCCAACGAGTCTCGCGCATTGTTGTGCAAAAGAGTCACAAAGAGAAAATGTACATGGAGCAGGCGGCACAAATTCAAGCATGCGTAAAATCTTATCCTTTTGTAAAATTCGAAGGGGTGTGTACGTTGTACCAAGGAGAGTTTGGATACAAATCGTTGGATACCAATCTGTGGATTTGTCAGAACGGAATGACCACTTACTCCTACGGCCACCAAGCGACTTAGCTGTAATTGTTCACCTGCGGATATAACTTTGTAATTCATCTCGCACGAATGCTTTACTTGGTGGTTGACCGGTCTCGCGCTTTTCTCCTTCTGGCGACAAATGATAGCATGGTGGTCGCCTGGAAAATCAGTCCCGTCTGTAACCGTGAATGCATCAACGGACCAAACATAGTCACTTGTACGACATTGTCCACCCTCCAGGTCCTCTGGTGCAAAAAGATACCAAACCAGATCGTCCTCGATCAAGTTCAGGACAGGATGCTGAGGCGGCCAAGCCACTTTGAGAGCTAAGACAGTATTGAGCCGAATGGTGTCATTAGGTCTGATAAACATCTGCGTGAAAACTGTGTTAACAGATCCTCGTTCACGCTAAAATTTAATATACACGAAGGAATGATAGAAATCGACATTTGGGACCAGTCTGATATGCCTCTACGAACTCGGCGCCACCTAGGAATCATCGCATTTCCATGCGAAAACGCCCTCCAAGTGAAATCACCCAGAGATTTGTTCTATAGTTTTGAAGTGGAATTCACCGAAAAATCCATGACTTTACAATTTTCAATCAGTTATATTCAACCACCAACAGTGACTCGACCAAGAAAAGAAAGAACTCGATTGATATTTACCAACCTCGCACTTTTTCGCGTGACAGTTCAAGGATGAAACAAGAACCGTTGGACACAAAACTCGTAGGCGAATTCGATATAATCCTAGGTGAATGTGGTAGCATGTATCCTGGAATCGTCAGAAGAATATATTACACAGAATGATATTTTGAAAGATTTTGTATGGCGGTTCTGCTAGTAAAGACAGATATCTTGTTGGAAGATGTGTGCGTGTTGCACCCCAACAAATCCAGCCTGAAGGCAATTGTACACCGCAGGGACATTATTAATATAAAAACAGTGATGGACCCTCAAAGTTACCGACTCGAAACAATTACAGAAGCGGAACAACGGTTGAAAAATCAAATCACCAAGAAAACAAATTTACTGGATTAGCATAGGATAAATGAGGTCCCACTTTGTGATATTACCTGGTGACCATATCAGCCAGTTTAATGTACCATTACCATCTGTGATGACATACTTATCCTTAAGTACAATGACCAGGAAGAGATCAGTGTGTGTGGTAATTACTTCAGAAGTACCTATACTACCTGATAACGCTTGTCTTATATAAAAACGCTATGGACTACTAATTGGACAACTGATATGAATATAATTGGCAATGAAATCTTCTTTGTAAACATTTTATTAATAAAATTGACGGAGTACGTGAAATCATATCGTCCTATCATAGCGCATTATCTCCCGATCAACTACCGCAAAGAATTTTTCTTGATAAATCAAAAGTTTGATGTGCCTGAAAATAAAATCATCAAAATATGCGACGCGAGACAGATCTAGTTAAAACCGATTGGACGAATATTTATGCCACGCTAACTATAGAATGGCCAAGGATCCTAAACAATTATTACGATAACGTTGATAACATTTCTGTAGCATCAATATTAGCATAATCCCAACTCAGCAAGTAAATCTACGTATGTTACTTTTTGTCAGACAACAACAATGTGGCCACGTGCCAGTATGATTGCTTTGTCATCAAGCGCGTAACGTTTACAGTAATAATAACTCAATCCAATTTTGTTGAGCTCACACGTATACATTGTGTAATTAATTGATCGTATAGTGTTGATGGAGGTTCTATGTAAACCTCCTTGTAACGCTGTTAAGTAATCATCAGACATTACTCGCATCTTGAGGGTATTTTTTTATTATTTCCTTGGCTCATTTTTATGCTCCCATCAGCAAGTTTAACGGAGTACATCTTGATATGAAGTTCGACAAGTTCCGCGATAGGTACCAACGACGTCTTAAGCTTTAATATTTTCAATAACCTTCTTATTAACTGGATCATAGTATTCACTTTTCAGAGAATGGTCCTAAAAGTCGAACAATTCTCGCGTGTCATATATATCTGCGTACACATGTTTCGTCCTTAAGAAAGACCATCCGTTCTCAGTGAACACTAGCTTTGCGCGAACACCGTACTTTATCTTGATGAGTCCATAGTGAAATTCGAACATCACCAGCTTGGATAACTTCAGCACGGTAAATCTGCAATGGTTGGGTTTATCAAATTTGATCATCGTCCACTTAATATGGATCGTCACTAAATTATCATCAAATATTTTCATGCTCACAAAGTATGGTGAGGCTACTAATTTATTTCGCCTGGCAACAACATTGACCAACTCTACGTTTCACTTTGAAGAAATCATTTTCGAAATCCAACCTGGCTTCGGATCGTCTAGCGGTGTTAAAATCAATGTAAATTTTAAGCCTAGTAAGCTGTTTAAACTTAAGCATAAGGTGAATACAAGCGACCCGCACATTAAATCCATGTACTACTTTTGTAATGTACTGTTTATCGATACTCATCCAATAGATTTGACACCAGTTTCAATATCCTTACCCTGACATCTAATTGTGCTTGTAAACGTCTACTCGTTGTAATCGACAGGTCATCACGTACTGTAATTTTCTCAGGTCTAACAACCTCTGATTCAAATGATCCAGATTCATCCACGCGAATTCTCCTACAGGTATTTTCTGCGACATCGCCCAGCAATTAAAATTATCTGAATCTATGTAAATGGTGTACTTTGACTCTTCATTTGGGATTATAAACAGGTTTATATTTGTTGTTCGTGCGGGAATGTTTATGCGTGATAACTGAAATACTGCCACGGATTAACTTTTCGATGTTCATATCGCTCCGTAACTCCAGTGTGATTTTGCTGGTATTTAGCACAGCATCCCATGACAGTCCAGGAGATTTTGCTGGTATTTAGCACAGCATCCCATGACAGTCCAGGAGAAGAATAATACGATGCGGGATCGAGTTTATAATAACACTTGCAGTGTCCCTAAAATTTTCGAATTGATCAGTGAGTAACAACACATCCATGGCCAAATACAAAGTATGATACTCGCCAATGTTTTTGTTCTTTTTTTTTTATAACTCGAACTGATTCCAACCCTGATAAGCATGCACGTGAACACCTTCGTCTCACCTTTCAATATACTTTTAAAAGAGACCTTATCAGGCATTAACGTTTCTGCGAATTTATCCCAATCAGTCATGTACTCGTAAGGATAATTTCCCGTACGTGATACCAATTCGAGATCATCCTGAAACCATTCTTGAGTATGATTGAACGTTTGTGTGTTCTTAACCAATTAGTCTAGACTTGTGCTCATGGATTGCAAACTTTCACAGAACCTCAATCGACCCAGAAAGAATGACATGCTTTTCCATATTATTCGGAATACATGTGATCTATTGATGATACTTTCCGAAGCATGTGATGATAAGATGGAAATCATAGCCTCACAGATTGTGTAACATCACAAGAATGAATTCAGGATGTGTGAGATGTAAATTGCAATAATCATGTGCGGCTCATTTGTACTTTCCCTCTCAGTGATCATGACCTCTCACACCTCTCTGCTTCTGAACGTCTAATGGTAATCCACATACGTGGAATTCAACTGCATTGGCAAAATCCATTTTGTCCTCGTCAGTAATCACCATAGGATGATTAAGATTATTAACCGCTTTGAATGTGTTAACTTTGTTCAGCAGCGCGTCAATAAATTTGACAATTAATCAAGACCACGGTACAACAGCAGCAGTTTACAATACACCGGGTTAACGTGGACGACGTTTTAAGTAAAACCACGTAGAACAGCAGTCTTAATCACACTGGAATACGGGAATTCCTTCAAAGTGCTCCAACGACAACAAATGCTCTTTTTGTCTCGCTTAGGCATGTTCAGAAGATTGTTCTGCGTACGGTCGTATTTATGATTATTTAACCGCTCAGCATCTTGGTAACCGTGCAAACATTGTCAACAGTAATATGTTATTGCTTTTTCCCGTTTTGATGATGCAGTAACCCAGAAAAGTTTTGATCCAGCAGTAGTGTCCTTGGTCTTTATCCTGTCTATCGTACAGCAAATCTACCTCAGTCGTGTTATCTGACGGTGTGTATTTTGCTATCAGTAAGGATAAACGGTGTTGCCATGCTCATCTACACCAAAATCGTTAATGGAAATATGAATGAGTTGCTCAAATACATGTATCTTTCCAACTGCACTGGAAAATCCATCCCGCTGAAATGTATCATCATATAACGCTAATAGCACCGCCGAGCTGAAATATTATCGTTCTTCTTTGCGTTATAAATATTTGTCTGTTCTTGATCCGCGGTTGAAATTCGTAAATGCATTTACGATTTTCTGCATAACGGATGGTACCTAGACTAGTTAGGATCCTTGCTGATGATACTGGTTCAAATTCAACCGGATCCTTTTCTCGTATAATTAATCATCAATTTTTGGTTGCAGTGATTGAATATTATCCCGCACGTTGAAAAATATGTTAGTGATCCGTTTTGACTTGGTCACCAACGTTGAGATTGACTCTTTACCGTGTATCTTTGTGTGCTCGACAATTACTGCAAACGTATACTGAATACCACGATGCACCGCTAAATTAGCGTCGATAATGCGTCAAACACTGTTTTCTGATCGTCTGGCTGCCTGATTAAGCGTACTCACGTCATCCTCATCAGCGTGGTAACTCCAATCAAAACCCGTAAACTCCTTGCGGTGTACATTACATAACGTACTTCTATCCACTGCACACACACACACACACACACACACACACACACACACACACACATATATATATACACATATGTTTGTGTGTGTGTGTGTACTGAGCTTTTTAAGTATTGCTGTTTGCATTTTGCTCTACGGTGCTAATCATTGCTGAGGCTCTGTACTGTTACCATTGGAAGTTCATACAACATACTATGTGACTCATTAACATTTCCTTTGATTAATCGATGTAGAAAAGAGCATCCACCGTTTCTAGGTATCGTCGCTGTTGCTCGGTCTGTAATAATTACATGTTCCACTGCTTCTGATTCTCACTCGGACGCTTATGGTACTGTCAGGAAATAGATGGGCATTAGCAACTACATCTTCGACTTCATCAATATTTGCAACATCACAGAGGCACACAAACCACCTCGTTGTATTAAACATAACAGTTAAACAAACATTTTGTTTTAAGATAAAATGAAGTTTGATGATAATGGTGTCCTTATCGGTTACCAGGATCAGTCTGAGGATAAAGAGTATCCACATCAAATCGAACGTCAACATGCGCATTAAAAACCACCACATCGATACACCCTAAAGAATCACCTACGAAATAAACTCGCCAAATTTAACTTTTCTTATGAATATCGAGTGCGATTCGATAACACTTTTTAAATTTTCATGAGAAGACCTCTTCTTAGCAGAGACTAATTTATCAAATTTGATCTTATTTTCATTAAAAAAAATTGACGCGTTGGCGTTACACAATCGCATTGTAATGTATCAACTAGTGGCGAGTATTAGCAGAATACGAACTGATCTACAGTGAAATTATTGCTGAATATCAACGGTAGGAATCATTGAATTAAATTTGTCCAGTTTGACCAATGAGTATTTACGACTTTGTTTTAACACCTTTTCGACTCTGTAAACATCCTGTGTGGTCTCTGAAAACTCTTTTTCGTAAAATGACCCTATATGGGTTCTTCGCGCTGATCTGGGATAGGTCACTGGAATATAAATTAATACTTGACCCACCGTGAAAATCTCTTCAGTTCAGGGGAAATTCTTTGTCGAACGTACGTTTTACTTTAGAATCCTGATACGGTCACCTACTGGAAATTTACTTCGGCAATAAAGCGCGTCTGCCACTGCGTCGTTATGTTTTTGTTTCCGCGCTTGAGTCAGAATCATTATAATACTGTTATGCTTGCTGTTATTGTACTCAGATACGTCTCAGGTAACACGTTTATTTACCTCGTTGTACCACATGCTGTAAAATATTTACACATTTTAGTTTTTAATGTTCTGTTGAATCTCTCGACGACAACAGATTTACCCTGAATATGTGTCGAGTACTTATGTATATCTCTCTAGGTATACTAGTCCTCAAATGTGTTTTTATAAAATTCTTCACCGTTATCCACCTAAGATATATTCGGTTTAATCCATACTGACTTAAACATGTCTCTAATGGCCACTCCGGTTTTTTTTTATAGAGAAATTCTCCACGAGAATTTGCTGTAAACGTCTATAATGTTTAGCACATTTTTATGTCCGTGAATGTCCATTGAAAACATACTAATATGGACAAGAGCAGCAGTGTGAATATCATCCACCCCGCTGGTGATGACACTGTGACGTTGAAATTGAATATTTTTTCTTGCTGCCGCGTGCATTTCATTGCTATGTTTATGTTATTGATGGTGATTGTTTCTTTTTACTCGGAGTTGCGCGTTTTCTTTTACACAAATTCCTAATTTATGTGTAGCGCAAATGATGGCACGTGCATACTCTATCAATACGCTCTCACATAATATGGATTTAATCTCCTTGAGTCTGTTTAACATTATGCGATCACAAAGCACTTTGTCCTCATGATGATCGCGGTAGCATGTATCATGTCTCATCGCAGTGACTTCAACTTGTTTATATGGCTCTTGTCCTGGCAGCGGTTGATCGCGTGAAGCTGCATGTCTAGAGGATTTATAAAGTCCTTTGTTCTTATGTCTGGGTAACATCAAACTGTAACGTGGTAGTAGCAATTTTTCGTATGATCGAGTGAATATCCACTGTTTGTTCGACACGTCGTTGACGCGTCCGCGCTAGACAGTACATTATTTTAATTCTTTATATTGAACCGTTCAATCGTCCACTACTATGATTTGCTTCGGTTGTCATCCACCTTTTACTTTAGGCATACATTTGTGTTTCCTTTAACCATATTTCTCACAGTTCGCCTTGATGATAACGCGACCGTTTTCTGATTTGGTCAGTTGTTCTTCAGTGTGTTTTCTGTCCATGTTTTGCAACTCAGGCAGTATATTTTGCTCATTTTTGCTATATTACGGTTTAAATTAAATGTGGATTACGCCAATACAGTTGTGTTGTAATGTTATTTTTCAACGTTGGTTGCTGCTTAAACATACCGGTAAGTAATGTGTTAGGGCATGAAACACTACTCGCACGTGAACGAATACAATAAACGGAATACAATCCACATGCGTTATTGTCGATATGCGGGATTTAGATGGAATTATGCTGAAGACCATAGTAGCTAGCTCACCATCAAAGCGCGTGTACTAGCGTATGGCATCACCCGAAGGCAGACCGTTAACGCATATGTTATAATCCTATGTCAAGTTGGTTGACCGACTGTGGCCAACTCAAGATCACGCATGATTTGCTGTCCAAGTAGAGACAATATTCGCAGTACGGGTCATTAAACGCTGAGATGGAACCGATGCGGTTATTTCAGGAAAAGGCGGGGGGTTGGCGGCTGGGCTTGGTTTGCTTTTAATGGATTCAGCGATTTTATCTCCGCTGATTTCCCATCTGATTGCTACTTAGCAATCAGATCCACGTTTCCTGGCAGCGTAGAGGCGATTTTGAAAATCGGCGTCGATAAAAAAACTCTTATGCCTTTTTGCCGTTGAATTTTGTTGGTCTCATCGTTATACACTACACTACACGTTTTATTTACACATGTCGAACAAGTTCATACTTACCTCAGATGAATATAAAAGGTGACTCGTTCGTTATTTAAGTCTACTAGTTATCCAGATTGATCTGTGATTGACAAAGTCACAAAAGGAATACTGCGTGAATTACTGACAGGATAATAAATCAGCAGAAATGGTTGTACGGACATTAACACATCAGGCGGTTTATCTGGAATAAAACTATAAATCACACTGCTGCAACCACCTCGTAAAATCTTTCTGCTATCGAGCATTGGATGGGTAAACTATTGACGTTGCTGATGTCCACCTTAGCAATCTCTCTCCCTGACAATACTGGAAACTATTTGACGTTGCGTAAATCCAAGAATCGACCCGACTATGTTATGGACCTTGAAATCCACACGGTGGCGAGCGTTATCCAGGTTTTCAACGTGCTGTAGTTAGACTAGATTTTGATGTTCGCGTTGTGGCTTTTGGCGGTGATCATCCGCCGTATTTCATTGGCAATATCGGTCAAGTTTTGCGTTCCAGGGTTAATCGTGAGTGTGTAAAACGTATTACCATCGGGTCTATATATAGATAAAACGTTACCACCTTAACCAACTAAATCCTGATAAACACTATAATCCTCATGGGATTACGCTCCTGATGCCTGTAAATGATCCAATATCGAGAAGATTTCATTATCGATTTCCACTCTGGTGTTTCCGGCTAATTTACTAGCTGTAGTAATTTTAAACACTGGACCAGTAGGATATGACGCATCTAAAATTACCGGCGATAATCTTCATGGTGGGTTTGATGCCACTGAGCCTGGTGTTTCAGCCTTTTTCTTTCTTGGTTGGTTGCTGGTTATCGTCTTAGTAATTCTCATTACGTATTCTTTTAACGTGGACATGTACTTATAAACACGTGGGTCGTCTATTGATTTCGCTGTGGCATCATCGGTGACAGTTTTTATAATGTCTCATTTTTTGTGTGTAAATCAGCTAATTCGCGATGCTTTCCTCTTTTTGCTACACATGTTCTTAACCTTTATCTTTAACGTCTCATCAATGAATTTGTCTATATAGTCTCGGTATTATTTCTTGGTAGTGGCGGCTTCTCTTCGCTTTCTTTGATGAATTAAAACATCTAGCGAGGCTGGTATGGCAGTACTCTCATCGCCAGCATCAATAAGAACATCCGTGAGATGACCGGATTGTGGCGGCACTATGTCGATGATATCCTTTAATAATGCCCGTTGGATTTGTTGTTTATCCGCTACTGACGTCAGCGCCTCATCATGTTTTATATCTTTTGCAGTTGCAACATAGCTGGATTTCTTAATCGGCAACATTGCGTTGAAATTCTTGTTGGACAAAACGGTCTGCTCTAATACACTGCTTAATCGCCTGTTATTGCTCGATACATTTTGTTATCAGAGCAGTATGGTCTTCGGGTGAATTTGCTCTAACAAACGGCATGATAAATTATAAAATCACATTGAATAAAATTCATAAGACGTGTGAGTCTTAGGGATATAAAATCTGTGAAAACCACGTCGATACATTTCCGGGACTTCTTCTGGGTCTCGTGGAAATACGAGAGTAGTTAATGTGGCCACTTTAGGGACAATGAGAATTAGCATTACAAGATCCCCCTGGGCCACTATAGCGAAATTTTTAAAATCACCCTGGGCCACTATAGCGACAAAACAAAAGGTTGTGTTTTGTATAGGGACAATAGCAATGGAACAGGTGGATCACGTCACGGTGCTGGAGACTGGTAACAATGTAGCAAGGGGCTAACCTCAATTGGGCGGAAGACTGGCAACAATGTTGGAAGTGGCTGATCTTAATACGCACTACCCTAGGGAGAGACAAATACAGTATAGACATAGACATATACAACACATAGACCGATGAACATCAATCTGTCACACAAACAGCTATACAACCGACTAAATAAATTAGGCAAGAAAGCAAACATTTTCAAGGCATATGAGTGGCCCTTAAAAAGGGCCTTTGGGTTTCTTTCATTTTCATACAAACTCAATATATACTATCGACACAGATGGAAGAGAAAGAAAAAAAACCAAATATACTATCCACACAAACGTATTTGCATTCATGCACACACACTCTACTATCCACACAGAGGGAAGAAGAAAAAATAACCTCAAACATACTATACACACAGACAAACGAGAACACATACAAACACACACTCTTCTATCCATACAAACGTACGCGAACGAATACAAACCCCAAAATATATTATCCACATACTGGAAGAGAAAAAGAAATATATACTATCCACACACGGGAAGAAGAAGAGAAAACCCCAAATATACTGCCCACACACGGAAAGAAGAGAAACACAACCCCAAATATACTATCCAAGCAAACGTATACAAACACACACTATCCACACAAACGTACACGAATGCATACAAACACACTCTACTATCCACACAAACGTACACGAATGCATACAAACCCCAAATATACTATCCACACACGGAAAGAGGGAAAAAAAACCGAAAATATACAAACGTACGCGAACGCATACAACACACACTCTACTATCCATACGAACGTACGCACACGCATACAAACCCCAATATTTACTATCCACACAAACGTCCGCGAATGCATGCAGACACACACTCTACTATCCACATAGAAAGGAAGGGAAAAACACACTAATCTATCCACACAAGCTTTCACGAACTCCTACAAACACACAAATACACACACACAAACACACACACGTATGAGTAAAAGAATGAGTGTTTATAGTCATGCTACTCTACACTCATACCAATTAGTAATTTGAACAGTATCTTCTCTAGAGTATTGGGGTAGCCCTGAAAAGGGCTGTTTTTGTGGACGGGGAGTTATGGCAATCTTTAATCGGTTAAGATTGCGTCCCCGTCTGACGGCAGGCTTTCCTACAGGATAAGGTCTGCTTCTTCGGAAAGAGAAGGAGAACTCTTTCGTGTCCACTAGGCAGTCGACAACACCTCTGTCTGGTTCCTGTTATTGTTGCTGCTGTTGCTCTCTCTGCTTCTGAAGTCTTTACTTCTCCGTCCATTCTTCTTTCTCCTTTCCGATTTCCTCTCTGAAGAGCTCTTATATCGGGTCTTTGGTGATTTTCATCATTCTGACATTCTCTATCTCTTAATCTAGAATGACTTATCTCAAACTGTCGATTTCTATCAAATTCGACAAACAATATGTCGTTTACCGTGTTGATTATGGGCATTAGCTTTGCAAACTGAAGTTCCACACGAATTTGGCCGGATTTTATAGGGTGGAAATGTCCCTCGTCGCTGCCATGGTCTGGAGTGAAATCAAAGGCCCACAAAGTGTATACTTATGCACAATTCTTATACCTAATGCCTGACTGGTTTTGGTTCCTAACTGTGATCATGTGATGATAATCAGGCAGTAAAATACCATGCCGCGGCACAATCACGTTCTCCGAGTCAAAGTTGATTATTTTCATGCCATATTAATACTCGATTAAAAATACAAACAAATCCTTTTGTTATTGAATATAATCCAAGTTTGCCTAATATAGGTAAGATTATCATTAAATATTGGGATTTATTAAAAATTATCATGTAAAGCAAGTGTTAAATCGCTACACGAAAGCAAACCCACACTTGCTTATAAAAGGACTTAAAATCGTAAAGATTTCCTAACTAATTCTAAATTAGAAAAAACATCATATAACATAAGATCATCAACTAAATGTAATAGACCTAGATGTTCGCACTGTTCTTTTATTAATGAAAATACTTCTTTCAATAGTAATAATACGAACGAAACTTTTAATATGCGTTGTAATGCTAATTGTGCAATATCAAATGTTATTTATTTGATCTCATGCAAAAAATGTGGCGTCCAATATATTGGACAAACCAGTCAACAAATATCTAACATAGATCAGATATAAATTTTTTTTATATCAATCAATCATTTTCATCTCATGTTGCCGCACATTTTAACATAATTCCCCATACTTTGCAAGATTTCTCCTTCCAACCTATTGTTAAAGCTGTTTCTGAGATGGAACGTCTGCTAAAGGAAACATATTGGACGCACCGTCTTAATACGGTATATCCAAAAGGTCTAAATTCAACAAAATTATACGACATTCAATATTTTTTATTTTTTTATTTTTTTTAAAATTATGTTCCCTGTTTACAATTAGTTAAGAATATTTTTTATATTATTCTACTTTACAGAATAACTTAATTGGTGAAAGTATAAACTAATATTATAAAAATAAGTTTACTAATTCTTTAAAAATGAAAGTGCATTTTTAATAAATTCTCAATATATTATTATTAATTATTTATAAAATAATTGATAATAAGTATTATGCACGCCATAATTGTTTATCATATAAATTGAGTTCTGATGAAATATTGAACATTCGTCAATAATATATCAATATATAATATATATTTTTTTTATTGTTTAAATTTTAATTTTGTTAAATTTATTTAATTATTTTCTATATATTTAATAGTGTGCATTATACATAATACAAATATTAATAAATCTCTATTTAGTCATAAATTATATATATATATATATATATATATATATATATATATATATATATATATATATATATATATATATTGTCATGTAAGGTAAGTAAGTCTTTCTTGTCAAATTAGATTTTACATACAGTTGCAACATGGTATAAAGATCTAGTTTTCTAATCGAACAATCACCAACACTTTTCGATACTAACTAAGAACGTGACACAATTATATTGGTCGATAGATGAAGTAAATGCACGCAAGTTGCAACTATAATTGTGTTGTATTGTTGGCTTTTATTCCCCCCCGCTGCACGAGGATAGCCCGAACGTTTGACTAGCCTATGATTCATCCTTGGGTTCCCAAATCAAATGCAACCTCAAATGACGCTTGCCCTGTATGTATTTCCGGTGTTTCTAACGACCTGGAAACAAGCACTCGCTATCCAAGTGAACGGATTTAATAGCGTTGAGATATGATCGGTTTGTATCAAATAGATGTGTACAATTTTTATTTTATTTAGAAAAAGCCATAAGACATGCACTGTGCAAAATATGCCTGCTGCGAATCTTTACTTTCATTTCGACACCGCTGGTAACTGTTTGTTTACGGTATCGATACTGTATATACATTAGTGTAGTGACGCTGACAGAATTGTGTTCTTTAGCTTGTGCCAATATTCTCATTGTGTTGAATATTGTTAAATTAAGTTGTCTGTTGACTATAGTTGTATACGCTGGAAACCCTCATATATATTTAAAAGTTTTGTTTCCTCCCGCTTTCTACATCGCCTTGTAATGTCTTAACCACATTAGTCACACCGTGTAAGACATTGCACGTTTTTGTTTTAGTGCTATGTCTTACCATCCAAATAACGGCCTTGTATAGCGTGTTCCGATGTCGTTGACATAGCAATGAGTAATCAAAGTTTCAGGAACATCGCACACACTTGGCAGCCTCTATTAACACTTTTCTACTAATTTATGTGTAATTAATATACTTACTGTGCTGTCTTTAACCTGGCGAAATGCTTACAGTTCCAATAGACAATATATTTTTATTCATTTTGTTAAAGAATAATATTTCAACTTAACCTGATTTCGGCATTCCCGGCTTTCATCACTTTCCAGCCAACTGAAATGTAGGCCAACAAAGCTTGAAAACAGGTCCATTTCTTTTGTGAGAATTTGACTTTATTAGAGAAAAGATATCAGAGTAAGTAAAATCTGACAAAAACATTATGACTTTACTTTGTAGAATAGCGTCGTTAATTTAGTTGTCAGTTGTGTGAAATATTCCTGAAAATTTGATTTTTGTAACAATATTAGTTGACATCAAAACAAGCTACACAGGCTTGCTGTTAATTAGGCTGTAAGACCTTGATGCCCACAATATAAATATCAGTGTTGAGGTCTTACATGTAGGACTATAACCACAGGTGCTCGACATGAGCTTGATGTTGCAAAAAAACAAAAACACACAATAATCTGAAGGAAAAAATCATACAGATTGACAAAAATACCTTAGATTACCCCCATGACCCATTCTGACATAGGACCCTCTCTATCATACTATATAATAATAATAATAATAATGAGGACTTTGTATAGCACCTAATCTTGAGAAGCTCTAAGCGCTTTACAACATTAGACAACACCTATAAGATAAAAAACATATAAAGATATAATTACAAAAACAAACACCATGAAATTAGAAAACATTAAAAAAAACAAAAACATGCTGAGAATATTTAAGGTAAGAAACATTATTAGGTCTTTAAGTTTGTTCTTGCAGTCAAAATAAGTGAGTTTTGAGAGCCCTCTTGAATGTGATCACTGTGTCTTTGTGTCTAAGTTCAGTGGGCAATTCATTCCACGTTGCTGGGCCCTGGTATGCAAAAGAACGCTGTCCATATGACTTTGTTTTCATAGTGGGAATAATGAGTATACGATTGTCAGAAGAGGAGTGTAAGTATCTTGCTGTTGTGTACACATGGGTGAGGTCAGATAGGTATGTTGGACTAGAGTCCAACAGTGAAACGTAGCACAGAGAACAAATTTTGTGTTTGATTCTGGATCGAATGAATAGCCAGTGTAGGGTACAGAGCAGCAGGGAGGTGTGCTCTGATTGTGGTGTAAGTATGATCCGAGTAGCAGAGGCGTAGCTATGATATTTTGCACCCGGGGACGAACTATAAAATTGGCGCCCCAGCCCCCTCCCCGTTTAATCACATTTTTGAATATTACCCTTGTTTACTTATTATAATGTAACGTTGTAAGCCTCATTTTGGCGCCCCTGTACTTTGGCGCCTGGGGACATATGTACCCCCCTGCCCCCCCCCCCCAGCTATGCCTCTGCAGAGTAGCTGTGTTTTGAACTTTTTGAAGTTTCTGGAGCAGATATTGAGATGAACCAGACAGAATTGAGTTACAATAGTCCAGTCTTGAAAGTGCTAATGAACACACAAGTGTTTTTGTGGCATCAACTGAAAGATATTTGCAAATTGAGCTGATGGGTCTCAGCTCAAGATATGCAGCCTTGCATATGTTCATGACATGTAGGTGCAGTGTGAGAGTACTGTGCAGAGTAACACCTAGGTTTCGTGCTGTGTGAATTTAATGTTGGCGTTGCTGATATTTATTGTTTGAGGTAAAGGATGTGAATGAGAAAGTCTTTGTGTTATGATCAGAATGGCCTCAGTTTTATCATCATTCATTTGCAGCTTGTTACATGTCATCCATGATTTCACATCAGAAATGCACCTCTCTACATCTTGGATGGTAGCATCAACTTCATTTGGGTGGCTAGATTTGTATATTTGGGTGTCATCAGCGTACAATTGGTGAGACACTGGATGATGATCTATGACACTTGAGAGCGACTGAGTGTATAGAATGAAGAGAACAGGTCCAAGAACAGACCTCTGTGGAACACCACAACATAGATCAACTGGGCTGGAGTGTATTCCATTTGCAGATACAATTTGTGTCCTGTTGACCAAGTAAGACTTGAACCACAGTAAGGCTGTATCATGACAAATCAAGGAGGGTGAGGACTGTAATCTTTCCGCTATCCAACGCAGAGAGAATGTCATTAACTACTTTTAGAAGAGTAGTTTCAGTACTGTGGCAAGGGCAATATGCAGATTGCACATTGCTAAAAAGACTGTTTGAAATTAGGTGAGATACAAGCTGGGATAGAACAACCTTTTCTAAGATTTTTTATATGAATGGGAGATTAGAAACTGGGCGGTAGTTCTTTAAATCATTATGGTCTAGTGTTGGTTTCTTCAGCAAAGGCTTTACAATGGCAGTTTTGAAAAATGATGGGAATTCCCCGGATGAGAGAGCGGTATTAATAACATCAGTTAGTGAAGGCAATACTGGATCTAAGCACTCAAGGAGCAGTGATGTTGGAATTGGATCAAATTCACATGACTTTGGTGCATTCTTCATCAGGATTGAACGTACGAAATCCATAGAGACAGGTTCAAAATGCTACTAATGGTTGCCACTCAAATTCTGTATCCCAACTGTATGGTGACGACGAGTCAGTTATTATTGTGGTGTCAAGCTTATCTCTAATGGTTTGTACTTTGTACTGGAAGAAATCTGCAAACATGTCCAGAAGGTCGACTGGAGAGAAGGTAGTTGGAAGTGGTGTAGATTTGTTCCTTAGCTTGTTAGTAATCTCGAAGAGCTCTTTGCAGCTGGAACTTTCCATGATCTTAGGAGTGTAGTGGGCTGATTTTGCTGCATGAACTATATTTGTGACATTCTTCTTGGTGGCTTCATAGATTTGCTTATGAATAGTGATTCTGGCGGAAAGCCAGAGCCTCTCAGCTTGACGGTGGTCTCTTTTAGCAGTGCGAAGCTGGTCCCTAACACTGCTATACCATGGAGAACACTTTTGAATTGATACTCTGCACTTGGTAGCTGTGGCCTGTTTGTCAAGCAGTGAACACAGGCAGTTATCGAGTTGTTCTGTGGTAGGAGGTAAGCAAGATGTTAGGTTAACTTGGATGTTGTGCATTAGTTTGGTTCTGTTTATCATACGGAGGTTTCTCTTAGTAGCAGATAAAGGTGGAGGGTTAGGGACTGATACGTCAAGATGGCATATAATGCAGAGGTAATCTGATGCAAGGTCATGGGATATCAGGGAGGATCGTAGAATGTTATCATCAGGTCTATGAAGAATCCAGTCTAAAATGTGACCATGTTTATGGGTGGATTGGTTAAGTGACTGTTTGAGGTTGAAAACATTAATGGAATCTATGAGTTTTGATGTATTTGAGTTTCTGGGACAGTCAAAGTGAAAGTTGAAATCTCCAAGAATAATCAGGTTGCCACCTATCAAATTTCCTTAGTCCAGGAGATTCAGAAACTGCTCCAAAAAGAGAGAGTCAGCCAGCTTGTTTTCTCTACTAGGAGGAGGGCGGTATAGTCAGAAAAAATGGACTGACCTTTTCTCCAGTGTAATTGTGAAGGTATGTAACTTCCAAATACTTGGTTCCACCCATGACCCTCGATTTCCTTCTGCTATTTCCGTCTTTAAAGGCACACGACCATATTCTATGGCTTGTTTTACTCCTGATATATTTTTGTATTCATCAAGTCATCATTGACTTTTCTGCGCTGTACCAAACTGAAGTTACAGGCTCCAAAAAATGCGATTTTCATCAATTATGCATGTTGTGACAACGCTGCGCCCATGTGACAACTGGTGAAAAGAGCTACATATACTATGATTGCGCCTCTATGATACATCCCTTCTTTACTTACAGAACAGAGGTAGATGCAAAAGTAAGTTTTTACTTACCATTAACTTGATATAACTTTAAGAATCCTGTTCCATGGAAGAATTAGACATTGTCTTCTTCACTGCAGACATTGTATACAATCAATTCATTTTCAAAATATGTTAGACAATGGGGCACACACATCAACAGCAAAATATGATTGGCTCAAAAGGTTATACTTTAATGTGTACTCTCATTAATTTGACACATTCAGATGATTTCTAACATGATTCGATCATGTTATTACCTATTTTTGCCTGGGTGAAATGGTTCTCTGATGCATGTATGTTTTTTAGATATAAACTTTTGAGCCAGTCATTTTTTGCCATTGACGTGTGCCCCATAGTGTACGAGTTTTGAAAATGAGAGTTGCTTGTATACGATGTGTGCAGTGAAGAAGACAATGTCTAATTCTTCTGTGGAACATGATTCTTATGGGGGTAATCTAAGATATTTTTGTCACTCTGTATGATTTTTTTCCTTTAGATTATAGTTTTTTTGTTCTCATCATCAAGCTCGCATCAAACACTTGTGGTTTTAACATAATCTCATAATGCTATGTAAATTATTGAAGAAAAAAGTCCACACATGAATCATTATATCATGTTGAAGGTACATGTGTATCAATAAGTCATTTAAAAAATGCATTCCTTTTCAATGTTTTTTATTTTATTTTTTAAGGGAGTAAAGGTAATTCAAAGTTTCTGAGCCTTTTTAAAATGTTAAAATTTCCAGTGCATAGAAACACCGAAATGCACTGAAACACCGAAATGCACCTAAACACTGGAACTCATTGAAAACACCAAAATGCAATATCATATATATGGACCCAGAGCACAATTAATTTTACTATATATTCTCTACATTTGTTTCTCAGTACTGAACTTTCCACTGTGTGACAATCAGTACAATCATATGTTAATCTAAAATATCTTCAAAGATGACTTTATGGTGAAGTTCTTGTCATAGGTTCATCTAAAGCTGTACCGATTAATCGGCCGTACTCATAATCAGGCTGATTATATGAAAAATCGGTATCGGCAGAAATAATTGGTGCCGATGTAAACAAACTTCCAAAATATAAATTCAGTCATAACATTCATCCTCAAATAGCTTGAATTTTAAATCAGAATTAAGTAGTTGAAATTAAGGAATAAACATTTGATTTGGGGGTTAATTCAAAGACAATATATTCTTAAAAGTAAATACTTTTGAAAACACTTGCTGTAAACTACTGCTGATTGTCTGCACACAACAAATTATCAATACCATGCATGCACTCATCCCAATCACAGCAGCCAACCAGCCAATGAGGTCTCATGTGGCTGTTGAACTTACAGCATACACATTAGCAGATAGCTAGGCAGATTAGATAGCTAACAGAATTTCCAACTACTACAAAACTATGACTCACTATAGTTAATCTGTTCTTTAGCCAGTCCTGCAATGCTGCTAATCAATGAATAGCGGTCGCACGTTGAAGCAGCTGAACACTGACATAAATATTATGCAGCATTGATATTGGCATGCAAGTGCCAGCAATGTTACCCCTGGATACCCCAGCTGCTGAGCTGCTTCAGCGTGCGTCTCACAGTTTAATTTGGAATTACTTCAAAGTAAACGCAGTCGACGAGTCCAAAGCAAATTGCACACTTTGCAAAGCATGCATTTCTAGAGGTGGAAAGGATTCCAAAAACTATACGACATCAAATCTTGTCCAGAACTTGCACTGCAAGCACTTCGTTGAACATGGCCTGTTTCTGGCAGATAAAAAAGGAAAGGATGTTGCGCCGTTAACCTCAGCAGCTGCTGAAACCCCTGGTACTCTGACTATCAATGCCATGCTGGACCGGAATCAGCCATTTGCATAACAACCTGAGAGCTATTAGTTGGCACAAAGCTATTGCAGAGTTCATGGCAGTAAATGTGCAACCATTTTCCGTTGTTGAAGACATTGGATTTCAGTGTCTGATGGCCAAGTCAGAACTACGCTATAAAATTCCAAGTCAGAAGTACTTTTCCACATCTTTGATACCTGACATGCCTAAGGTGATACAAAGCAAGGTGCGTGATTTAGTTTCTGTCCAATCTGACCTTAGTTTGACCTCTGATGCATGGTCAGATCCATCCATCGGCATAGCCTTGTTGAATCTTATGGCACACTGTCAGACAGAAGACTTTCAGCAGAAACTGGCGATTTTAGCAGCAACGCCTCTTGATGAGTCACACACAGGAGAATATTTGGTGAGCAAACTGGACAAATTATGTGAGGAAGACAACATTCCAAAAAGTCATATCCATGTTCTTCTGCATGACGGAGGTGCAAACATGGTTAAAGTAATGTGTCTGGTTGCAAATGACAGCATCAGCTGTTTTGCACACAAGCAGCAGCTCATTGTCAGTGATGGCATTCTGTCACAATGAGCTGTCAAGGATGTCTCAGCAAGTTCCTGCGCTCCATCCTAGCACAACAGCAGCTCGAAGAGCATTAGGAAAAATTTGACGTTGCCCATAAGAAACTTGTCCAGAATGTCTGGACATGCTGGAATTCTACATATTGTATGCTGGTTTCATTATATGAACAAAATAAAGTCTTGGGGGCTTAAGCTACTCTCTATGAAAAATAAGTCTTGTGGGCTTACACTACTCTCTATGACCTGCCTAGCCTAACAGCCCAACAGTGGGTCTTGATTAACAATATTGTGGACACGTTAGGCCCATTCACAGACATTATCAAGGAAGTAAGTGATAGCCAAACATCAGCATTCATCATTCTTCCTATGCTGAAAATGCTCTGAATTTGCTGGCTCGAGAGCATGAAGCGAGTCAAGGTATTCAGACAATGTGCCGTGATATGTTGATGTCACTGAACACATGCTTTGCTGACATTGCCAGTAACAAGAACCATGTCTTGGCCACCATCTTGGATCCACGATTCAAACATCGCCTATTCAGCAAAGAATTACTTGTGACCAGATCCAAAGAATGGCTTAGAGCAGAATGCATCATAGTTGCATCAGCTGACAAGCAGGAGGACCCCGTGACCAAAAAAAGAAAAACTGAAACACCACTGGAACATCAATGTTGCGTCTGAGATTTGTTTTCTGTGGCCTGTGATGAACCTGTCCGTACCATCATTGAAACAACCCATGTGGATGATGCTGTCGACGCGATGCTTGAATTGTATCTGGTCAGCTCTATGTTGCCACGAGAAGAAGACATATACGGCTGGTGAAACACTTCTTCAAGCATTCCGAGTGCGCAGCTGTTTAGTAACACAGGCCAGTTTTTGCGGATAGTCGTGGATTGTTACAAGAAGGGAGAAATGTTACTGTTACTTAAATGCAACCTACCTCAACTAGGCTTTCAGTATTAGCTGCAGCCAGCATACAGTGACGTCTAACTTTAGTCTTAAAGCATGTGTATTATTAATTTTAATTATTATTGGGCTATCGGTATTAACATTTTATAGTCATTTATTGAAATCTAGTAATGGCAACCTGCATCATGGAATGTAAGTTAAAATACTAGCTTAATACATTTTCATTCATTTATATTTTGAATTGGTAAACCATAGGTTTTATCAGTGTTAGTTATAAAGTTTTTCAAGTTTTATGTTTGTGTGATTGTTGTTTTCTATAAATAGCAATGTACTTCTTATCCGGTTTCTGTTTGTTTTTGTATAGAAGTTCAAATTCACTTGCCGCATAAACAACCTTGCTATAACTCACACGGCAAAATACTTGCTTGTATTACACTAATAGGTTTATATTTCTGAACCAGTCATCGGTCTCATAATCGGTATCAGCAATTTTAATAATAGGCTATACACTGTATTGGCATAATTTGCAAAAAGTGACGTCGGTACAGCTTTAGGTTTACAGGCATTTATTTGAGAGGCTGGACTGTAAACAAACCAACGTGCAGTAGAACAGATTTCACCTCTGAATCATTGCCAAGACCTTATTACTCACTTTACACTGTTGCCAAAACAACACAAAGACAACCACACCATAAGCTCAGATTCTAAAGAATAAACAATTATCTTTAAATCCATACCAAGAATGCCTAAATCTAACTCTTGTATCACCACCAAAAGGAGACAGGAAAAAAATGCTCTAAAAGTAGACTGGGACTACATTCATGGGTACTGAATCAGAACTATTAATTGTGGTCTGATTCCTGACAGGATCTGGGTGAAAATGGACTTTTACCAAAAGAGCCCATGGCCAAAACCGACTGGTGTTTAAAAGGCCCAGTTTAAAATGTCAAGACCCCAAAAGGCACATTTATGTATCTTTTACTAATTACTACATGTACTATTATACTAAAAATAACATAAATAACAAATCCTGTTTTATTGTGAAATGCCTATAAATATGTGCAGTAAAGTAACATTGTGCAGTATGTCACAATCGTGCATGAGTGATCATGAAATTAATTGTGACACGCTACTCCTTGTTCTGTGTAAAATGAACACAAAAAAATAATGCAAGTTACTGTTTGTGAAAAAGTTCAAATAAGGCAAATACTAATTGTGAAAGAAAACATTAAAGGCAAAGTTAGTCGATATCATTTTTGTTATATAAAGACTGAATATGAGTTTGCATAACCCACATGTGACTTGTGCATTCCAACTTTGTAATGGTAATGCTTTAATTAAGTAATGACAATTCCATTAATGATGGATAAATATTTTCGTTTGCGACAACTATTGACTCTTTTCCTGCTTCAGATACATTCATTATCATTAATACATATGTATGCATAGTTTATTTTTACTGATATAATTTAAGCTTTAAATAAATGTTTGCTCTCTTGTGTGTCTTGTAGGCACAGTTGATGCATTGTGGTTGAAATGAAGGTCAAGTCAAAACTGGAAGAGAATTAAGGGGTTATTTTTTTTATATAAATTGGGGTTATTTTTTATATAAATTGTTACGGTGGGATAGACAGACAGGAAGAAAAGATAAAATGTCTAACTAGCATTAGCAACAAAAGACAAAACAATGCTAATGCAATTTCAGATTTATAAATCTATTAATAGTAACAACAATTAGTAATAATACATGATTATTAAATTCTAATATTAGATTCTACACATATACCTTACACTACAACAACATATTGCACATCATGGCTGTGAAATAAATTTAACAGTACATTTCTAGAATAACAGCAGCAAATAAGCACTGAACTGTATCAACATGCTTAAATAGATATTCACTTTTCAACAAGGAACCTTATACCACAACAGAATTGCACACAATGGCTGTCAAAGTTAACAGTACAATTTATGATGCATTCCTAGAATAGCAGCACACATTTTTTCATAATTTCCATGCCTTTGTTTTCCTAGAGTAGATCACAAGACATAAAAAGCTGGGTAGAAAGGAATGTTGAAACACACAATATTACAACACATGATAAAATATGTGGCTATCAGAAAGTCTCAAAAAGAACAGATCATTTAATTGGACATTCAAGAAAAGAAAACACATACAAATCACATACAAATCCTAAATTCATGCTTAAAGACAAGTCCAGTTATGGAACTGTACGTGTAATGCAAAGTTCAAACATTTTGATTTAATGCTACATATGTCGCCAGATTTTGTGATTTCAGTTTACTGTAAGATTGTATTGACAACTGTTACAGAAATGTATGTTCCAGTTGAACTTCTGTAGAAAATTACATGAAAGCAATCGAGCTTCTTTCCACTGTTTTTCCAAAGAAGCTGAAGTTAGTAGACACATAATTGACTAAACTTGTAATTGGGACCAATAACAAAATGGCAGTGGTCAAAGCCATAATGACTGCATTTCCAGATTTGACTCATGCCTTATGGACCAGACACCTTTGCAAAAACATTATGCGTTGGCTTAAAGATGATGCTGTTGACAAAAGAGGACTGAAATCTTTGTTTTGGCCAAAATATTTGGATTTAGAGGAATTTTGGATGCTGATGACACAATTTGTTTTGAGGAGAAATGTGACAACTTGGAGACTTTCTGTCAAAAGTTTCTTAAAAATGTATTGACTATTTTCAGTCAAGACTCAGAAATCCGTTTGCTAACCAAGGTAAACAGGCCAATATGACTGGATTAGACTGATGACGAATGGACCAACAACAATTGTGAGTCCATTAACCATACGTTAAAGCAGATTGTAGAGTGGAAATCGAAGCCTCTGACAGAAGTTGTATATTATTTAATTGATTTCTTTGACGGACATTTAAAAAACTTGAGGAGTGTATTAATCAGACTGGTGAAAACTGACTCACTGACAGTCAGAGACAATTTCAAAGACTGAATGGGTGGCACAAACTACCAAACAAAGATACACAAAAAAAATTCAGAATCTTCATTCTTACAGACAGTAAATACCTGACATCTTCAGATGGACAGTCAGAATTCTTGGCTCCAAGGACACACAGAAAGAAACCAGAACAAAGGAAATAGAAAATAAATGAATGATCAGTGACAAATAAAAAGACTAAGGCAAACAAATAGCATAATTTTATGTATGGTATATTGCAAAGAATGCGCTATTTGTCGCATGGTAATTTCTGGAATCCGATGTATATACCCATATACACTGTATACTACTAATTTGTTTGAATCAGCTCGCTATTTTGAAACTGATTTTAAAAATCGCATACACCCCAAATTGACTGTTTGATTGCTACTAAATTGATATCTTTAAATGCCCACCTTTCTTGTACATATTTTTTGATCATGTTCAGATTTCATATTAATGAGATTTATATAGTATAATTTTATGATTGGTTATGCAATGCAGTGTATATAAACATATATACTAGAACAGGGTGGTCTGTCTTCTTCAACCCTGTGGGCCAAATGACCAAAAATGTAATGTTCATGGCCATGTTTGCTGATTTATATTATAGGTATAGCACTAATTATTGGATGAGCACGGGCCACATAAAATATTCCGAGCCACATTTGGCCTGCGTGACTGCAGTTGGACCACCCTTTAGTAGAAAATTGTCCTCTGGAATATATAGTATGGCAATGTGTTAATTACTTAGTATATTTTAAGGAATTAATTTCATATATATACATGTGTATATATATATATATATATATATATATATATATATATATGTACAACTCCCTCAATAACTCGCGCCCGGATAACTCATGATCCCGCTTATTACGCGTAGTCTGGCGTGGCTCCTGATTTTTTTCCAATGAAAATATATTTTAAATATCTTTAAAATATGCTGAACATGAAAAAATTAAGATAATAATCGGTAAATTAAACCTTGATACATCGCTTGTTTTATCATTGAAAATGGTGATTGATGCCCGTAAAGATAGAATCCATATTGTGAAATTTGCAACTTCTAAATAAGATATATATTATGCAGGGTTTTTTTTAATGATAAATAGTTGTCAATACACTGTAAATAAACAGTCTGGTGAAATATCGATCAATGAAAACTTCTGGTAAATGCTAACAGGTGGCAACAGCGAATGAAATAAATTCCAGTTAAATGTCTTGGTATGCGAAAGTCACGTTCTAATCCTTTAATTCCATTTCAGTGTAAACATTATAATCACAACATATTTTGTTCTATGAAAACATGAAAAGAGTCAATCGACTGTCACATCAAAACCCGTGAGTACTTCTGTGAGAACCTAATTACATGTCGGCTTTGTTTTGATCAGCAACTTGGGGAAGTGTTTGTTGCATTAACAAATCAATTAAAAAAGACCTGTGTTGTTTTATCACTTTGAATATGTTTTTTGTATCAAATCAAGCAGGGGAGGTACAGAGAAAAAATTCAAAGGCATGCAAATCTGAGCATAAGTTCTTGTGGTCACTACCGTTATCAAAATAAATTTTATTTGACCAATCGAAAATGGTTTCACATTTTTATGTACTTATCATCATTAAAGTATATATTACCAATCAGTAATGTGTCTTAAACATTTGTAAATGCATCACTTGCAGTAAAGAAAATCCATATTAATTTGTTATATAACTAATATTAAATTTTGCATACACAACCAATATACACATTGGTATATATGATATAAATGAAGTGCATTTCAGTGCTTTCATTGCAGTCCAGTGTTTCTGTGCAATTTGGTGCATCTTTGCACCCTAAAGTTTCTGTTTTCCACTAGTTTTAGTAGTCCTACAATGTAAGACACCTCTCCTATTACATTTGTTTTTTATGTTGCTGTCTTACTGTCTAAATAATTGCACTGCATAGCATGTTCTGTGGTCAGCTAACACCAGAATGAGAAGTATAATTTTCAGGAATATATCACACACTTCAGTGCTCAAAGAATTTTTTTTTTGACACAGGCCCAGGGCTGGTGACTTAAATAGACTCACAAGCCCTGACTGAAATTCCACAAGCACAGATTCCAATTTCCACATGCGCAAAATATCCCCTTTTCTAATATTGTCACACAATGTTGGAATAGCTACAATTTGAATATAAATTCAATAGGGTTCAAAAGGGTTTGAAGGTAATGCAAGTGTATTTTGTGTTCAATACACTCTGTAGGGGCTGGATGGTTCTGGTGTTTAAACTTCTCTGCTGGATTCTCTGAGTGAATCCTGGTCAGAACTGAGTTGATGTATGTTGATGTGTTGTTTGCAGTATGTGCAAAGAAATAATAGCCCCCCACCATCTTTCTTTTGTTCGTCTTTTTTTGGTTTGCATACTTCACAAGGTAAAACTCCATCAAACAAGGGTTCTGAAATTTATTTTTTGTTGGGTTTTGCTGATAGTTAATCGGCTTCAAAAAAATGAATTACGCTTGAGTACTATTCTGACAACTGAAATGATCATCTTTGAATTCTATATATGCAGTAAAATTCAACTTCAAAGAAATATTGCTGCTGTTCACAAACTTGTCAAAATTATAATACATAGCAGCTTAAACAATCACGTTCAAGTCAGTGATATGTAATAACCTTTGGTTTTTTATATGCATCTAGCATCTCTTTGATTTACCTCTATGGGCTGTTCCATTTCCTGATCACCCACTGCAGTCTTCAAATTCATCTCACTAGCTATTGTCAGCCAATTAAGTAACAGGTGAAACGGTAGTTTATATCTGACCTCTTTGCCTTTAATTGCCTCTTTTCAAACTGCCAAAGGGATAGTTTTACATTTGCTCCAATCATGACTATTTATCATTTATACATGCTACATGTAATGGGTATATATTGAAAGTGGTTGTTTTTTTCTTCTTCTATTTTTGAAGATCATTGAAAATTTTGTTTTCTCGAAACATGACTGTGTCAGTGTACAGGGCCTTGTATCATTGCTTACAATTTAATCTCCATCATATGTTAGTATAAAATATTAGTTATTTTTTTTATATTATATGTATGACTGATAGTTAAATTTTAAGCAGTGACATGAACCCCTGTGGTTATGGCAGTATGTCATCATCTTAAAAATACATTTACGCATTTCATCAGTGTAATCAAAGTTTCATTTAAAAAATTAGGATTCGACAAGCCTGATGTGCACATCACTTAGAATACAGGTCAAGCCCGATATAGGTGTCGCGGGCATTGGGCTAATGGATTTTTTTAGCACTGCACTTGACAGCCCATATCAATGCTTTTCTACAGATTAAAGTCATGTTGCTTTAGTCAGACTGTACTTACTCTGATGGGTTTTTTTAATAATAAATTTGAATCCTGACAGAAAAAAAAGCATGTTTTCAAGTTCCATTGATGTACAATTGAGTTGGCTGGAATGCAATGGAAGCTGGGAATGCCAAAATTAGACTAACTTGAGGTATGTTTCTTTAATGAAATGAATAAAAATATAATAATATTGAATAAATTATTTAGGTAGCTTCATTTCATTCAAGATACTTATTATACCTTTAAACTGATTTTGGCATTCTTGGCTTCCAGCGCATTCCAGTACCAGCTTCCATTGCATTCCAGATAATGCAATTATAGGTCAGATTGCATTGCTTACCATGTGTGTGTGTTTTTTTAATTATTCTCCTTCCTCTGATATTCTGTCATTTTCTTATAACTGTGATAGGATTTTAGAGGCCCATGATTAAATGGTCTGGGTTAAATTCATGGTGGCTGAAAGCTGATACTGCAAGAAAGTATTTTTATTTTTTGATGAAATGAATTTACTTTCCAGCAGTCTTACACAACTTACATGTTTGTTTTAATGCACCCACTGATTCTGCCTTTCTCATCCATAAGAATACTCATCAACCACTCAGGTCTCTAATTCTCACATTATTCTGCCACCATTTATATCAGTGTCCTTCAACATTTGCAAGATGGAGTCAGCACTATATATATATTCTGAATTGAAGTTCTCATTATTATTTTCACTTGTACTGACACTTTCATCTATTTTTTGCTTTTAATTACCATTATTGTCATTTTCATAAGTCCATTTGCTGAAAATGAAAACAGATTTTGTGAATCCATTTTTATGAGTTGATGAACTTATCTGCACTTTTTTCAAATGAGTCTACTGATACTGGAGTGCCCAAGCATAAATTACACATACCCCTTATATACTGGCTTATAAGAAGAGTCCAACTGCAAACTGCATGGATCCAGGTCTGTCATTGCATAATGTGCTGGCAAATCGGGGTCTGTATAGTTTGTAATGCAAAGTAAGTAGAATAAACACTACAGACCCTGATCTGCAGGTACACTATGTTATGGTAGATCAGGATCTATGAGTTTGACTTGACTTATGAGCAAGTATGTTTGGTATTTAATTAGCAGTTATTTAATTATTTGTTTACTTAAGCATCATCACCAATGTGAAATGCAGTTACAACAAGAAAAGGGGCCCCGAGTGGTCTAAAGCACTCACCGTTCCGGATCACTGCCATCTCAGCTCTGCGTTGGTTTGAGTCTCAGGCTCGGATAGTGTGGATACATGGGAAAGCCTGCCAGTAGCTTCTCGTGGGTCAGTGGTTCTTCCCTGGGTTTTCCAGGGTTCTTCATCCACCAGTTATACTGGCCACCATGTATAGCCTATCTTGTGCTGAAAAATGGCGTTAAGCCCAAGAACAAAAACAAGAAGAAGTAGAAGAAGAAAAAAAGTGCATCAATTGCAGGTGCTTACATACATACTCAGGTTAAGACTAAGTAGCCTTTAGAAGGGATGTCATTTTCACAAGATAATTAGAGTGACGAGGATTATGTCATTTTCACAAGATAATTAGAGTGACGAGGATTATGTCTTTTTTCATAAGATAATCATTGCAGTCAGTGCTCAAAAAATCTGATAGCCCAATGCCTGGAGCACTTCTAATTTTAGATTTTGTCTGTCCTGTATTCTAAGTGAGGTGCCTGTCTGGCTTGTAAAAAAATGTCTAATTTGCCTGAGGAAACATTGATCACACTGATGAAATGTGTAAATGTATTTTCAAGATGCTGACATAGCTGCCATAACATGGTGCAATCTAAATCGGATCACCACTGCCCTACGTGAAATTGAGATCTGATTTTAATCAAATTGAAGGATGGTATGTCATACTAAAAATATGGTTTGTACCCCCAAACCCTCTGACATATTTGTGTTTCAAGAAAACACAATTTTCAGTAATCTTCAAAAGTAGAAAGATTCCCCCAACCCCCACACCCCACCACTTTTAATATATGCCCATGACATGTAGAATGTATAAATGGTAAACAGTCATGATTAGAGCTGATGTAAAACTATCCCTTGGGCAGTTTAGATAGCAGCAATTAAAGGCAAAAGAGGTCATGTATAAACCACCATTTCAGGTAATACTTAACTGGCTCACAATAGCTACTGAGATGTTTTGAAGGATGCATTGGGTGAGCCCATTGTGCTAATTTGCATAGTCACAGGGACTGGTTACAGGGAGAAAGTGTACATCTTTTTGAGAATTTCAAATGTATTTGACCTTGGAGGCTCGAGTCCCTGAGAGCCCTGCATACACATATTTGTTAAGTCAAAGAACAACAGAAAGTAATGAAAGTAACTCGTATGAAAAACTAGTTTGCAGATGGTAGAGTACATTATGATATAATGTTTTTAGGATTGTTACTGGAAGATATTTTCTCTCTCTAATGCGTTCTTATGAGACTGAGAATTTAATCCAGATATGTTGTAAAATAATGGGATGTATTTTTCATGTACTTTTTGTCCTTTTGAAAGCCAGTTAAACATTAAATAATGTTCTATCATTATTCATCATACTTATATTTCATACCATAGAGCATTTTTGAGATTTTTTCAAATTCCAAATATTAGGCATAATGGAAAAGTTATATAGATATTGTACCAGTTGACACACAGAACTGGTTGCATCGTGGTGTTTACTTGTTCTTGATTATTAGCAGCAAATAATAAAAATGGCAATGGAAGGAATATTATTCTCTCTGACCATAAAAAAGATAATTCTTGTAACTTTAATTAAATATCACGTGGCAACCAGTTCCATGCAGCATCTGACAGATGTCCTCTAGTGGGCAGAGAACAGATTTGAGATGTGATGTTTGTTCTACTGATTACTCCTAACAAACTTCATAGACCCAGATTTGCTGGTACATTATGCAATTGTACCTGACTTAGTAAGCGAGTATATATGGTACTACAATAAAAGTCAAATAGATCATGCAGACATTTACCTCAACTATTTCAATAATCATTGTCATTTTTTAGAATTTGATACCATTAAATGCATGGCAACTTATTCACTTTATTTGAATCTTCATCCATCCATATTTGTTTGGAAGGTCATTATTTACACACCAAATACAGTTCATATGGCAGACTGAATGTTAAAGTATGTGGAAGTTTTTGGACGAGATCAACCTAGTAAAGGTGAGATGCAGTATTCAATAAAAAGGATTGAATAGACTTTGGTTAAACAAAATTAGTATTAAATTTCAAAACAATAATTTATATTTAATTTAAGAAGAGAAAATGCATATGGATCACCTATGACTTTTTCTGTAATACTGTATAGTTTTACTGAACTTAATATCAAGTGATTAAATGAGAGTGTGAATTTTTCAAAAGTAATTCCTAAAATTATTTGTTTGTTTTGCAGTTGATGTTACGGTGGGGATCAGGCAAGCTATAATTTTCCCATAGTAAATTTGAGTTAGGTGAGAGTTGAGTCATGCAGAGACAGATCAGTGCCCCACCCGCTACTAGTCGCAGCGCCCAGGGGGAAAATGTCAGGCAGACCAGCACACTCAGAAAAATAGGAAGGTAAGTATATGTACCTTACCTGTACACATGTAACATATATGTACCTTACCTGTACACATGTAACAGATGTATGTATGTGTTGGTAATTGCATGGGCATAGAGGTACATGTAACAGATGTATGTATGTGTTGGTAATTGCATGGGCATAGAGGTACATGTATGGACAAAAAGACAGTGATTGTGAAATCAGTTTAGCTGCAAACAAGGCAACAATAGATAAGCAAGCACAATATATTCAAGCATATAAATTTAATCTTTTAAATCGCCATCCATTTTCTGGCTCAGAAATGCTTGCTGATTAGACTTGTAAGAAATAAGCTTGGTATATTCCCACAACATTCATTTTTACTGTTTATATTTGAATGTGCATCTGTTTATGAGTAAAGAAAAATCTTGTCACATTTATCTCTATGATTATTTGATATGGTGAAATCTGTCTTTTTTCCTTCATGTCCCTCTGTCTTCCTTTCTTTGTGTAACTTATCCTTTTCTCAATTTCTTTTCATTAAAGCTGACCTAAATGTGTAATTAAAATTCATTAATCAGCACTTTTAGTGCTATCACTTATTATCAGTCGAAATTTGAAGATGCAGTTCATTATCTGTTATTTAGAATCTCTAATTTTCAAAGTCAGTGGCTTTCACGATAATTGTATATGTTATTATTTGTCATAAACCAAGGAAGTTCATATTGCAGAACAATAAAAGCTGTAAGAAACATTAAGACAGACTGATCAAGAGCATTTTCTTTCATCAGTTTGTATTGTCTAAATGCACCCTCAGATTTTGTTGTCTTTAAATGACTACCATTTATGAGTCCATATCATTTAATAGACCCTGACTTCAAATAGACCATCAAAAGCCTGCAGGTCACTAAAAGCTTCAGTATTTTTCCACTAAAGAACATTAGTATTTCTTCTAAGATGTTAAAAGGGCCTCAATTATCTTTATAAAGAAGACTGTAATCTCTTTTCAGGGGATCACCTTTTTTAATTGTGATTTGTTGTTGTTGTTGTTATTAATATTATTATTATTATTATTATTATTAATGTTTTTGATGTTGCTATATAATTAAATCTGCAAAGGGAGTTGTTGATTTGTGCAGTTCTTAAAATTCTTTGATATAAATGATTGAAGTGCAGGATCTGTGTAAACATCTACTAGTTCATGAGATGTGGCTTTGAAAAGAATAACCTTGAGATTTACTGTTGGATTTTCAGCATTATTATGCAATATTATTAATTGACATTTATCAAAACCTATCAGAAATTATGAGCAAAAACATTTTTCTAACAAGCTTGGTGAATAAACATCATGGCTTGACGCCAAGATAAACTGGATTGGGACAAATGCTAAACATAATTGTAGATTGCAGTGCTGCACAGCTTAGATTGCCCAACATCCGAAACTAGTCCAGATGTCTCAGTGGGGCAATCATCTCACAAATAATCTAGTCCTAGTAATATACATTTTCTTAAAAATTGAAAATCAAATGCACAGGTTTAAATGTAATAAATTCACTAAATAATTACTTATAAGGAATACTTGTTTTCTTATTCTTTGAACAAAGAATGACAAACAGGAAATTTTAATAGGGTTACATCAAGTATATCTTTAATACACAACTGATTCATGCTATGTAGCACCTTGACTAGAAAATAAGTAACATGGACCAGTTATCTGGTATTTGTTTCTAAACCGGTAACATGGACCAGTTATCTGGTATTTGTTTCTAAATCAGTAACATGGACCAGTTATCTGGTATTTGTTTCTAAATCAGTAACATGGACCAGTTATCTGGTATTTGTTTCTAAATCAGTAACATGGACCAGTTATCTGGTATTTGTTTCTAAGCAGATATGTTTTTTGGTATGATTAGGAAAACTATTCAAAACAGTGAGATCCATGCAGTGGGTTTGACCATTCAAATGTGTTATATTTTAGATAACTGTCCTGCAGCAAAGTTGACACATTTCTTGTTAAAACATCAAAAATTGGTCATTTGCTTGTTTCATTGTAGATCAAATGCTGTTGACATAATTCATATGATTACTTGTCTTAGCAACAATTTCATAGTCTTGACTAACATTTGGATTTGTCATTAGTGTAGACTGGAGTACTAACCTATCTGTGAACGAATGTCATAATGGAAGAACATAAAAGAGGATGATATGCCACAAGGTCTAATTTAAATTTGGTGGAAAATTTATTTATTAAAGACAAAGACGCGAGAGATAGTCATATTGGAAATAATTTATTTCTTGATAACTATTTGTAAACAAAACATTTTGTGTAATGCACAGATTGTGATTAGTCAGCAGGTTCTTAGTTTTGTCTTAGGTGAATCAGGTAACTCAGCTTGAACTGGCTGAAGTGGTTAGAGCATCCACCTCAGATGTGGGAAGTCACGGGTTTGAGCCCTGGCTGAGTCATACCAAAGACTTAAAACATTGGTAATAGCAGCTGCCTCACTTTTGTACTCAGTATTAAGAGGTTTTTGTTAGGACTGGTTGGCCTAGTGTCAGAATAATGTGATTTGTGGGATATGATACCACAGTACTAGACATCACTATAAACTGCCACACTGCAGACATCATAGCGATATGACTGAAAAATTGTTAAATCTACATTAAAAATTCAAATCACTCACACACAGCTTTAACTGTATTTTATTAAGTTATGAATCTAAATTAAAGCAAAAAATAGCATGACTTGTTCTTGCCATTCTTATTTGACTTTCATTGCTCTTTATTATGTTGCTATATTTTTAACTTACATTTCCAATCATAAGGCAATGGTAGTGTCCTAAAGCGGTCTTAGAGAGGAATTCGTAGTCCTGTTTATGAATATACAGGGTAAATTATATTTGTACAGCCCTGGAATGAATACCCTTGCAGAGCATGACCTGCCATCATTTATGGTGCCTGCATATCACATTCTATCTTCTATGTCTTATATATAATCGCCATCAAAGAAATGTCATGTATAGTGTAATTATTCAAACTTAGGCACCTTTCTTAACTCCTTTTGAAGTTTGGGGGCTCTTACAATTAATAGATAAAAATTTGAATGGGTTTAAATTTGAAGGTGTCAGCTTTAGAGGGTTGGCCTTTTTTGATGATGAAAATAGTGATTTTTGACATGTATGCAAAATATTCTGATTACATTATAATATTCTATTTCTACAAAAAATGTTGACAGTTTATTGTGTTGTGATCTTTTATAATTACCTGCAACTTGTCACTAATTAATTGATTTCCAAGTATACCATAGCTTACATGAAGTGCAAGTTATACTATGCATTCAGTAATCAACCAACATTGGAGGAGCTATGGAGTATGCATCTTAAACTGACCCATCTTTCATTCTACACATGAATAATATGTTTGCCGTGCTTTTCTAATCTGAATTCCGAGGTAAAGAGTCAATCTGATCTGGTATTTCTGTACACTCCAGTGATGAAAACTAAGAGTATGGCTACCATGTGTTAACATATTGGTTATAAATCACTAGCGTTTTACTGAGTTGTCTTATACTTTTTGTTGATTTTATATAATACAAATTCAACATTTGTTTTTATGGTGAGTAAAATTATTAGAAATTGTACAAAAGAGTCATTGTTTGATTTTGGACATCCCAAATGAGAAAGAACACTGTAGACACCGATTTAAACCTTTGTTATCAAATGTTTTGAGCACTAAACACATGCTCAAAGACTCAATTTTTTAGAGTCAATAACTATAATTATGATTAAGTTAGAAGTAAAGAACTTTCTAGGATTTCTTCACTTGAGTTTTTACTTATAAAATTTCACTGACAGACTTTCTCAAGTTATTGTGTATGATTTTGTGGTTTTTAGTTTGAAATTGTGATTAGTAATGGTGGACTTTGCACCTAGTTGATTGAATGCCACTAGTTACATGTACCAATATAGAAATCATACTGTGATACAACTGAAAAAAGGATAGATCCAGATTTTTCATCACATATTGTGTGAACAGACCAGGGTCTGTGCAGTTCGCGTGATATCCAAAGTATAATAAACACCATTGATTCTGAATGGCTAGGGCATTATGAGACAGAAGATCTGGGTGTGTGTTGTTCATAGTTGAGTACATGTATGCAGTATACATGAGCAAATATGTGTAAATGCATTAATATTGTCATGCAGGCAAATATGCTTGAATTTAGATGAATATTGATCTATAGATTGATATTCATTTCCATTTGATGGTTTATTTACCTATTGTAATCATTTCTTAGAGAAGTCCTTGAAAATTCCTTGAACTAAACTCATGAAAACTGTATGAGCCATGTAGAGGTCTGTGAAAGGTACTGTACATACATGCTTATAAATTAAGTCAATTTGAAAAAACAGATTACCTGATCTGTTATATCATAATGTGCCTGCAGATTAACATGTTGTTTGTCTACTGATAACTCCTAACAAACTGTACAGAACCAGAAACTGCTGTCACATAATGCGATGTCAGATCTGGGTCTGTGCAGTTTGTAGTTGGACTTGTCTTATAAGTGAGTATATATGGTAGTACTGTCCTAACTGAGCCATGGAACTGTTAATGCATGATGTTGTTGTATTCACCATTTAAAAAATCCCTGATATTTTTTCATTGATTTTTAGCTCCACTGGTTTAAGACCAGAAGCCCAGAAGTGCTTATAGGATGGCCTGTTTCCTGTCATATGTTAGTACAAATCTGTTATTGCAACTCCTCCTAAACTTAATGGAAGAATGCCATGAAACTTTACACCCACATTCATTGCAAGGTCAAGTTGATTCTAAATGAAAATGGTATCAATAGGACATCCAATATTGCCACATCAGCCGTCTAGAAAATCTTATTTCTACTTCTGCCATCTTAAAAATCTTATTCAGGTGTATTGAAAATGGTTTTAACAGTTTTATTATTATATAACAAACATTTGTAATTACATGATTTTTGTTTGATAATTGTTATTTGAATTGTAAACTGTGCTTGAGGATGTTTTTGAATGGTATAGTGCATTAAATTGATTGGATTTATATTATTGCATCGTTCCTGTATTTGTCAAGGTTTATTACTTATTCAGTCCCTGATTATGATTTACATCTTTTTTGTGTTGTGCATATTAAATTACAGTGACTTAAGTCACATTAGGTCATGGACAAAGATCCATTCAGCAAAAGTATCAACAGATATCATAGTACTATTCTACGGGGAATTTTTTTCCTGCCATACTGATTATACCATTATAATATAAAAATAAACAAAACATATGCCTAATGATATTCAGAGTTAAAATATTCAGTAGATTCTATCAAATTTTTAATGCTTTTGAAATTTTTCTGCTTTATTATTATTATTATTATTATTGTTTTTAGCAATATGAACCTATTGGCATCAGCAGAATAATGCACAATTATTTAATGGAAATTCTGTGCAGAAACTATGGAAAGGTAAGATACAGGTTTGACTTGCAGACTGATTGATACTGTCAAAATTTGAATAAATTAAAAGTTCCTTTGCAGGTCTGTCAAACATAGTGTGGCAGATTTTTTTGGCTTGGGAGATGAATTACCAGATCAAAACTCGCGCTGGCAGAACCGAAGATATCGATACTATCGTGGTAAGATCAAGGATGGTAAGTTACCAAGAGCTACAGACTTTGATGAGCTTGATTCCTCAATTCCACACATCTATGACCCATTAAGAGTTCATGGAAAGCACAGTATGGCTTCACAAAGAACAACTCCTCTGTCCAGCACAAGTACATACAGGAGTGTACGAGGATTCCCACAGAGAAGGACTCGTAAAGATTCCGTACTAAAGATGACCTTCAAGGGGCTTCAGACTATTACAGTAAGTGAAACAGACCTGTCCATATTTAATTTATTTTAAAGTACATCTCATGTGCTTATTTATATACATTAGGCAGAGGTGGCAATAGTGATTTAAACCTTTAAATTGATTGCTGAATGTTTTACAATTCAGAAAGAGTGTGTATGCATAGATAGAGTGTGTATGCATAGATAGATTGTTCACAGCAAGCGCCTCATGGCCCTTGCTATAATATAGGACTGTTCACAGGTATGATAACACCAAGTTCCACAGATCCCTTGAAATGTATACTTTATAGGAATGTTTACACGGAAGACATCAGATTTTACATGGTCTTTGTATGTGCAGAGGTCTCGCTAGGATTTTAAAACTAGGAGTCCCACCTTCATAAGTTGCAGTCCCTACTTTCCTACAGAATCAACACAGACGTGAGTGCATCTATTTTTAGATGGAGAGGTTTTCATAATGTAATCACTCACCATAATATAGCTTCATTACAACAGTCCATTGAGAGGATCGCAAATTTATGGTTTGTTTATTTGCATACGTAATTTTAGTAATATTAGGCAAATAAATAATATCTGATTTGCTGTTTTTTCCGTATTTTCACAATTACGTGCCAAGTCAGAAAACAGCTTAGACCGTAAAGCACATCTCGCAAATTCCACAACATAGTATTGTCCCATATGTTTCTGACCTACATAATTTGCATTTTAAAGTTAAATCTTTAATAAAATAATACCTAGTCTTTGGTATAAATGATTTGTATATTTTTTCTGAATATATTTGCCCGATGATTTAAGAAAAAAGACAATCTAATAAACTGGAACATCCCAGACCTAGCGAAGTCCGCAATTATTTCCTGTTAGGCCTACTGGTTCACTTGCAGTTTCAAACTAATTTTATGACGAAATAGTGTACAAGAGGCAGATAATATATATCCAGATCACTGATTCTGATCTTAAAACACAAGTTTGTTGGTTTTATCATTAAAGGATAGCATGCAGGAAATTGATAGTTGCTACCTTTTGTGAATGGGCAAAAGTTTGTCAACGTAATTGATATTAAAACTAGGCCTAGCTACTGATGCCTTGATGAATACATTTCACTACAACACTAGAACTAACCGAGCTAAGGCGAAGGGGCATTTTTTAAAAAAAATGGTATGGTCAGTCATTGTACCTAACAGAAGAAGGCGAAGTTTACATTTTTAGGCGACTTGTCACTCACTTACGAATGGCATTTTGTCTAAGCCTCAATGTGTCTTGATTCTGAGGTCACATGCACTGCTTAATCTGCTACATTCAGAAATGAACACAATAACAAAGCTAAAGTTGTTTATTTGGTGTACTTTTATAAATGACCACATTGTAAATATCAACACAGCTAATCGATCAACACATTTTCCCACAAAGCAGGTGGCTGAAGCAGGACTGGCAAGTCTTTGAATTTTGCCGCACACCTATTACATGTGTATGGAGGACTCCCACCTCAGTGATTTTCTGCGTCCCAGATAAAAAAATTGGCATCCCAATATGCGTAATTAAGTGTTTTCGAGATCTCTGTATGTGTGTGTGTGTGTGTGTGTATATGTATATATATATATATATATATATATATATATATATATATATATATATATATATATATATATATATATATATATATATAAAATTGGACATTTTTTTAGGCAACCCTTGTTACATATACAGTATTGGAAAGTTTGCACTCAATACACCAAATAGTCCCATGTGCCTTTTGTTATGTCATCAATCAGAGAAAGTTTTGGTACAGATACAGTATTCCCTCACTATTAGGCACCTTATTGTAATAAGATTTAAAAGGTGTAATGAGCTTATAAATTTTTATTTGCTGCAAACTTAAAGCTAATTACATCATATCATATTTATCTGGATCAACTTTTGCCATTATCCTCTACTTCATGTGACAATGGATCCTCTCCTATTTATTTGGTTGAAACTATCTATCCTTCATACTGTCTGTCCATCAATAGACCTCCTCATGTCCATCCCAGGAAAGTTGTTAGCAAATTAAGCTTGAGAGGCATGTCACAATCCATGCTCATGTTATATGAATGAGTCTTTGATTTCGTTAGTGGTTTTTATAGTTATGTGGACTTGAAAGTTTTCATTGCAAGTGTTAGTGGATTATGCAAAAAGCATTCAAGCATGGCAAATGAAATTTCATCTGGATAGCTGACCATATATAGATGACCTGAGGTGCTGTTCCATTTAAACATGTAAGTTACCCATCGAAGGCAGTTTTTAAAAATATATATGTTAGGGTACTCTGATTACTTGGCATTCATATGAATGAACACTGGACTATTTCACTTCAAAGCATATGGTGTAGACTCTATAAGGCTTTGAAGAATTACACTTGGTACTAGCCAGGCACATATTTTTTACCAGTCCTTGCTAAATTTTACAAGTTTAAACTTGTTCCATTTTGAAGTCATAGTTAATGTAAATGATGGAGTAAAATTACTTAGATTTTTGGTGTGATTTTTCTGCTATTTAAATACATTTTTGGGACTTTCATCACATTTTTAAACTTTATGAACTTAGATCTGGTTTGGAGGTATTTATTGCATCAGTTAAATGTCATCCCAGTTTGCTTATAAATTGCATTGAAAAATGTCAATATTTATGGTAGCTCACCATGGAAATTAGAGTTGTTTTTCCTTTTCTGTTGCAGAGCACAAGGAAAAAACTACGCCAAAAGCCAGACATTCACAGTCGTAGCTATGCTCCAGCCAGTTTGGCAGGGGATGTGTCTGAAATCGACTTTGCTGACAGTTATGCAGCAATGGTATGGGTTGATATTTCAGTTTTGGTGTCTTTTGGTAAAGTCATGAAATTAATGTACAGACATTTGGATGACAGAACACTAATCTCAATAGATGCTTCCCGATAAGTCACTATCAAACGATATTCTGCCTGTTTTACCTGGATGATGGGCAACCTGGCAGTTTCTCCTATATGTGATTACCTAAATTTATCATTTATAACAAGGCACACTGAAGCAAAGTCAACTTATAAATCACAAATATAGATACTAACAGAAAGCTTGATTTGCATTCTGTTTATGTATTTAAGCTTCGTAAAAGTATCCTGAGATTCAATGAAATTATTTAAACTTCAAACACCATATAAAGTCAATGGTAAATCTGCTAGCCGACCACAAATATGGTGGCTAATGACGTCATTCGGGAACCATCTATAGTCTAGATGATAAAGTGCATTTAGAGTACCCTCCATATGCAGGGATGGACTTTATTCCATTCAGATGAGTAAAAATCACTTGCAAAGCAGATATTCTGGGATTGGGTATTGGTTGTTCATGATACACAACTTCTGAGACACAGTATGTATTGATGGTACACATTTAATTCTATTCAGTCAAACACACTAGGTGCACTGTTAGTTGTGCGGACATGTAGCTGTACTAATTTGTTTACTTACAGCAGTGTGTTATTGACTGAAAACAACTGTTTTATTGATTTCTTTTCATTTTTTTAACATAATTCTTAGCTCACCTGGCCATAAGGCCAGGTGTTCTTATGTCATAACCCTACATCTGATAGCATCATCTTCTGTTTGGCTGACATTGTTGTCAGGACAATATAGTTCTGGTCAGTCTTGAAATGCTTGTATCTTTAAGATCTCTAATGAATTCAGGAATGAGTGAGATCCATGAATATTAATGAATTAATCTATCTGTCAGGTGGATGGCAGAGTTTTATACCATGTAAAATAAAGACTGCATTCTAGTCCAGTTTTGATTGGATTTGGTAAATAGATCCATGTATATTAATGAGATGATATTTTGTCTGATCGGCTGAGTATGTCAACACTATACCAGCTCTGTATTTGTTCAAAGTTTGTCAGACTTGGTTCTTAGGTTTATATCATCATAATATATAATGTGTTCTTTTTTATGAGCAACCTATACATGTGAATGTGGTCATTTTGCGTACGACTGGCAGAGTTTATTACCACTGAGACATATCTGCCAACATTCTAGACAGTGTTGGAAAGATTTTGATACTTGAATAGTGTGTTTTGTGATCCCAAGGTTGATTGGGGGGGGGGCTGTGCATGTTAACTACTCACAAGCATATCTGTTAACCTTTATGATTTGACCTTAAGTCTTACTGAAATGACCCTTACGGTAGAGAGTTGAGAAATGATAGCAGAAAATATGATTGTTGCAGTGAAATCTGGATATTTGTTAGTCTGGGTTTGGTCTGGATTTGCATTTTCATATTGGATTAAATGGAGTTGGTCAGGGAACCAGACTGATTTCAAGGAGTACTGTAGATCTACCCATATTTTTCACTGAAAACCTGCACTATCTGTAGCATAGAGCATTTTCTGGAAATATCATCCAACAAATGAAAACATTTTTGATGTCAAAAGGGACAATCACCCCCTTATGAGGCTCATACAAACAGCACAGAAGAATACAAAGTAATATTTAGATTCCTGATAAAAAAAACGGGCAAGGCAACATTTATATTTATTGACATCATGCCATGTCTGTTTGAGTATTACTTCTGGTGGAAGAGATGGTTCCTGTTGCCATGTAATTTTAAAAAAAAAGATTTAGCAAGAAGTCATTGAGCTCCCTGGAGTTTGGAAAAGTAGTTTCTGAAATTATACTTGAGTTTATTAAGTTCAGAGTGTATTTTAAGGACCTTTTTAGCTGAACATGTTTTCCTTCTTTGCATCAGATCACACTTGTGAACATTTTTGAACGCACACTTTTCAAGTTAACAGTAGCGATATATAAACATATTACTGAAAATAAGTGTAATTTATGGGAAAATATTGAATGCCTTACTGAGAAGGTCTTGCTAGGATTGGCAGGTCTGAAGAAGTGACATTGCAAAACTGAGAATGAGTTCTATTGATATAAATTGACAGAAAACGACTAGAAATGTTTTCTTCAAAACATTTAAGACAATTCCCCCAAAAATGGCTTGTAGACTTTACATTGTCATATATCATCAACACACACACACACAAATGCATGCACATATGCAAGGATGCACGCACAGCCATGTGCACATAATGACAATCACAATCACACAGACATTAAATATAGACAAAGTTCACATAGATTCTGTCTTCCAAATCCAATGGAGGGTTTGAAGACTATGCAAGTGTCATTAATTTAGCTTCATCAGCAGATTTTAAAGACAATGATTTCCAAGTTTCCTAAGAACGTTAATCTCAGATTTGAATATATGCATTATGGTACTGCTTTTTTGACATCATCGAAAAGAATGTTCCTGTATCTTTTATGCCATTTCATAGTAGGCAGGTAAGTAGGTAGGTAGGTGGTTTGGTAGGATGGTGGTTTGTTGTTTGGTTGCTTGATTTAATGGTATGTCAGCACAGTGCTAGCTATATTATGTTAAACAGCACAGTGCTTGCTATATAATGTTAAACAACAAAAATTAAAAGTTTGAATTTGACTTAGATTCAGAGTTAAAATGTACAGAGCAAAAGCTGAGGAAACGTTTTTTTGGTCAAGATCACTTAGTCTTAGCATGATGGTTAATGTCTACAGTGGCTACTGAAGACTTAAATCTTTGCAGAGTGGTTTTTTTTAATCATTGATTGCACATTGGTTTTAAATACCTCTTGCAACAAAATTTGTTGTGGGGGGGTCAAAGAAAGACCAAAATATCAGAGACAAGAATTGTTTGAAGTAATGTTTTTTATTGAGTTATGCCGCTTTCTTTTATAACCATTTTAAATGTTCTTTCCATTTCGTCCATACACGCATACATTATGCTGGAATTTTTTCACTTTTCTGCTTGCATTACTCTTTCAAGCAAGGTCCACACCAGGGAAAAAGGGGGGACGTTAGTGTCCTTCTGACTGTTTTTTTTTTCTTCTTTTAAATTCAAACTACATGTCAGTCTTATTGTTGGACTGATACAAGAACCAGTTTCAAGCTGACTAGTAAGTTAGAAATATTAGATTGTGACCGTTTTAAAATGATTTGTAAGTTATGGGTATTAGATTATAACCTTTTCGAGCTGACTAGTAAGTTAGGGATCTTAAGACTGACCGTTTCAAGTTGATTTGTAAGTTATAGATTCTAGACTATGACCGTTTCAAGCTGACCAGTAAGTTATAGATATTAGACCGTGACCATTTCAAACTGACTAGTAAGTTACAGATATTAGACTGTGACCATTTCAAAATGATTTGTAAGTTATAGGTATTAGATTATAACCTTTTCGAGCTGATTAGTACGTTAGAGATCTTAAGACTGACCGTTTCAAGTTGATTTGTAAGTTATAGATATTAGACTCTGACCATTTCAAGTTGATTTGTAAGTTATAATTCATTTTGCTTAGCATCACGAATGATATCTCCATCTGTTTCTCACTGAATTTTCATGGCAGCATCTCAACATGTAGGTAAAATTAAGAATTCATTTCATACATGAGTGATTTAAAAATGATTCATATTGACACACAGCGTAACACCATTCATTCAATATATGCTGAGAAAGAGTTGTTTGTGTACATGTAATGCACCATGTTTGTTCTGAATTCTGGAAGAATCTATATTTTTTTATACTGCAAAAAAATCAAAGGGAGGCAATTGCATTATGGACAAATATAGCCAAATAGAAAAGCTGATCACTCTTTAATAAAGAAATAGACTATTTCACAGATCATGGTATCATAAAAAAATGTGACCAACCTGTTTTAGCGTGTGCTTATGAGGTGTGTTGTGCTGTATGTTGATTTCAGTGTTGTTGAAATATGTTGTATGCTAAATGAATTAGTTTAGTTACATTTAATCACACTAACCTGAAAATTTACTTAGCTACAGGCATAGATATCATTCGTGATGCTGTGCAGAATGAATTGTGGTGATTTTCATTCTTTTTCTCTTTTGGCAATTTCAGATATTTTGTTTTTTATTCAGTCTTATTAAATGCAGTATCACTGCATTAAAACAATGATAGAAATATATATCATCATTTTAAATATTAGGAATAGTTGATACAGTCTGACCCTGCTATAACGCAATAATTGGGTTAAAAAAATTGGATTGCAATAATAGTGGGGTCGCGTTAATGCAGGGTTTTACGGTATTATACTTTTGTCAGAGATCAACACATTGGCACATAAATGTTTATTCATGTTTAATGTATATCATGAATAATGTATCAACACCGTTTACTGTTGTGCTGTTGTGGAATGTACTTCATCCATAATGCATGTAATTTTATTGAAAAATTGCATACAAATTTAAAATATTCAATAATTTTGTCACAGATCATTGTGTCTGAATTCAGCGTCTGATATATAGCATGAACAGAGTATTAACACTGTTTACTTACCGTCTGATATTGTACCGTCGTGGCATGCAGTAAATCTGTAATACAGGTAATTTCATTGCAAAAATTGCATACATATTTAAACTATTCAGTAATTATGTCACAGATCATTATGTGTCTGAATTCAGCGGGAAAAATTAACAGCAAACTTAGGTTAATAAAGACAAAGCACATGTACAGTTCATAACGTTCCAGCGTCTATGAACGGTGTCTGTACTTATTTCATACTGCTACAGTTTTCCCATATGCGTTTCCGTGTACCTTTATCCATTGTAAATTCCCAATAACTAACACTTGTAAGCCTATTCGTTTGAACAACTACAGCAAAAATAATTAACAATCAACACATGCTTCAGCATGCATATAACTTTTATTTCAAATTTTGTGAATATCAAAAGAAACGTGAAAACTACTATACTAATCATTGCGCAAAGTGCAAAGTCAATCTGGTTGCATGACTCCATAATTTTAAATTTCATAATTTCTTAAAAAATTCTGTCTAGTGGAGTCTGCTTCTTTACTGTGAACTGTTGGCTTCTATCAAAGTCAAGAATGCTTCAGAGTTGGAGGATTTTGATGCTGTGCACATCTTGAGTTTCGAGCCACCTCAGACTGGCTTCTAGGTGCTCTACTGCCTCTGACACTTTTGGTGGGAGAGGTGGGGTGCCATCATCATCATCATCGTCGTCATTAGCATCACTGGTTTTGGGCTCTGATTTTGCAGCTTCATTCTTCCCGCTGACATTTACAACAATTTCGTCTTCTGAGTTGTGCTCCCATATGGGGCAGATCTCATCTGCTGAATACCAGTTGAGGATATTATGATGACTGTGCTCATATTTTCTGAGTGCTTCTTTGGCTAAATATGAGTCGTCTTCACTGAATCTTGTAAATTCAGGCTCATCGTCATCACTATCATGGTGTGTAGATGACGATAAAGCTGGACCACGACCCTTTATCCAGCATCATTCAATGCAACGTGCAGAGATAGCATCCCAGGCATTCCTGCCAAGGTGACAGACTTCTTTCAAGTTCAGTGATGCTAGTGATGTGTGCAAGGAGGAGTTTTTATCCGCTACCATCAACTTGATCATTTCACAACAATAGTTTTGTTCAAATACCGATATGATGCCTTGGTCCAGTGGCTGGATTTCTGACATAGTGTTCTTTGGGAGATAAGAGACTTTAATCTTGCCATCATGCCTGACAAGATTTTCTGCTGGGGGGTGGGTAGGACAATTACCCAGCAGGAGGAGAGCTTTTTCCTCGTGCTTGAGTTTGTGCAAATGAGTCCAAATGGCTGAAACAAATGTTTTATGGAACCAGTATTCAAATATGGAGCTATTCATCCATGCATTCTTGCTGTTAGTGTATTCAAAGGGAAGGGCCTTCATATTAACATGATGATAACAGATTTCTGACGTTGTGGCTGCCAGACTTGTGATGCAAAACAAGAGAGTGACTCTGACCTTCCTCTTCTTAAAGCCTTCTTGTTTGTGACTATCAGTCTTGTTTGCAGGGGTGCAATCAGGTAATATTTTAAAGCATAAACCAGTCTCGTTGCAGTTATAAACTTGATCAGCTGTGTAGCAACCTGCCTCCAGCAACTTTTTAAGGTCAGTTGGGTAGGAATTGTCAGCCTCTTTATCATCCGAGCGGATTTCCCCAGACACAAGAACTTGGCTGATAGTGTTCTTTTCTTGAATCTATTCAGCAAGCCATTATTCGCCTTAAATTTGGAATCATCTCCATTGATATGGTGATGAAAATTCTCTGCTTGAGCTTTCAGAATTGGGCCAGAAATGGGAATTCCTTCTGATTGAGCCTGGACAAACCATTGGTACAAGTCTGAATCTAGGTTTTCATCATTACCAAACTTAGCCCTTTTATGCTGTAAACCAGTTTCCTCTTCTAGAATGTAGGCTAGACTACAGAGCTTTTCTTCTGTTTTCCATCCTCACAGAGTGGGCTTGCTAATTCCTAGATCTCTGGCAAGCTGAGTTTGTTGTTTGCCCTTGTTTAGTTGATCCAGTTGTATAATTTCATTTGGGCAGAGAATGACTTCCATTTGTGAACTTGCTTTTCCATAATGGTAAAATATTTTAATAAAAAATAGGAACATGTACATGTATTTAAAATTTCAGGAACCATTTCACAATCATATTATTTTCTATTTCATATGCGATCTCTTCCTGAAAATAATAATAATTTCTTTTATACACTATTTCATGTACTTGGAACAAAAAATATTTTTTTTATGCGCAAATGAATATATGAAATTTTGGGAGCAGTGCCACAACCACGTTATATCCGAATTCATGTTATAGCTGGGTTGCACTGTATATTCTCTCTATCAATGGAAAATGCATAAAAAGTTGACAGATCCACATATCTTTATTTCCATACCTTGCCATTTTAGTGACAACTAGTAGGTGAACTCAAAACTTGTGTTAGAAATAAAATAATACCATCTCTTGCATGTAATATACATCATGTGAAGGAAATAATACCATCTCATTGATGTAATATAACATCATGTAAAGAAAATAATACCATCTCATTGATGTAATATAACATCATGTGAAGAAAATACCATCACATTCATTTAATATACATTATGACCATCTCACGCATGTAATACATCATGTAAAGAAAGTTTGAGAAGGCTAATATTCATTACAGTTCACTTTTTTTGGGTGGTGGTAATTTCAGAGTTCTTTATCACACACGCTCACACACAGAGGGATGTGGGATTTTGAGAATGATTTTATTGTCAGAGATACAGCATTTTCACAAACAATTCTTATGTTTTTTAGCCACATGAAGATCAGTTTAGCCTGGTAGATGATGTGTTCTATGATGAACCAGTTTTTCCAGCAGCAGAGAAAATGCTTGAAACCCTTCATGAGGAAGCCATAGCACCCTCTGGGGCAGTACCATCTGGATCTGGGGAGAGGTGAATATATATATATAAATAATAAATAAATAATAATAATAATGAGGACTTTGTATAGCGCCTAATCTTTAGAAGCTGTAAGCGCTTTACAACATTAGACAACACCTATAAGGTAAGAAACATAATAATATTATTACAAAAACAAAACAAAATGAAATTGGAAAAAACTTATAAAAAAATCAAACACAAGCTGAGAATATTTCAGGTAGGAAACATTATTAGGTCTTTAAGTTTGTTCTTGCTGTTGAAATAAGTGAGTTTTGAGAGCCCTCTTGAATGTGATCACTGTGTCTTTGTGTCTAAATTCAGTGGGCAATTCATTCCACGTTGCTGGGCCCTGGTATGCAAAAGAACGCTGTCCATATGACTTTGTTTTCATAGTGGGAATAATGAGTATACGATTGTCAAAAGAGGAGCATAAGTATCTTGCTGGTGTGTACACATGGGTGAGGTCAGGTAGGTATGTTGGACTAGAGTCTGACAGTGAAATGTAGCACAGAGAACAAATTTTGTGTTTGATTCTGGATCGAATGGATAGCCATTGTAGGGTACAGAGCAGCGGGGAGGTGTGCTCTGATCGTGGTACTTTAAGTATGATCTGAGCAGCTGTGTTTTGAACTTTTTGAAGTTTCTGGAGTAGATATTGAGATGAACCAGACAGAATTGAGCTACAATAGTCCAGTCTTGAAAGTACTAATGAACACACAAGTGTTTTTGTGGCATCAGCTGAAAGATATTTGCGAATTGAGCTGATGTGTCTCAGCTCAAGATATGCAGCCTTGCATATGTTCATGACATGTTGGTGTAATGTGAGAGTACTGTCCAGAGTAATGTGCGAATTTAATGTTGGCGTTGCTGATATTTATTGTTTGAGGTAAAGGATGTGAATGAGAAAGTCTTTGTGTTGTGATTAGAATGGCCTCAGTTTTATCATCATTTATCTGCAGCTTGTTACAAGTCATCCATGATTTCACATCAGAAATGCACCTCTCTACACCTTGGATGGTAGCATGAACTTCAGTTGGGTGGCTAGATTTGTATATTTGGGTGTCATCAGCGTACAATTGGTGAGACACTGGATGATGATCTATGACACTTGAGAGCGACTGAGTGTACAGAATGAAGAGAACAGGTCCAAGAACAGACCCCTGTAGAACACCACAACATAGATCAACTGGGCTGGAGTGTATTCCATTTGCAGATACAATTTGTGTCCTGTTGACCAAGTAGGACTTGAACCACAGTAAGGCTGTATCATGAATGCCAAATACATGCTGGAGATGGTGAAGTAATATATCATGGTCTATTGTGTCAAATGCTGCAGACAAATCAAGGAGGGTGAGGACTGTAATCTTTCCACTATCCAACGCAGAAAGAATGTCATTGACTACTTTTAGAAGAGTAGTTTCAGTACTGTGGCAAGGGCGATATGCAGAGTGTACATTGCTAAAAAGACTTTGAATTTAGATGAGATACAAGCTGGGATAGAACATCCTTTTCTAAGATTTTTGAAATGAATGGGAGATTAGAAACTGGGCGGTAGTTCTTTAAATCATTATGGTCTAGTGTTGGTTTCTACAGCAGAGGCTTTACATTGGCAGTTTTGACAAATGATGGGAATTCCCCAGATGGGAGAGAGGTATTAATAACATCAGTTAGTGAAGGCAATACTGGATCTAAGCACTCAAGCAGCAGTGATGTTGGAATTGGATCAAGTTCACATGACTTTGGTGCACTCTTCATCATGATTGTACGTACGAAATCCATAGAGACAGGTTCAAATGCTGCTAATGGTTGCGCTCAAATTCTTTATCCCAACTGTATGGTGACGATGAGTCAATTGAAATTGTGGTGTCAAGCTTATCTCTAATGGTTTGTACTTTGTCATGGAAGAAATTTGCAAACATGTCCGGAAGGTCGACTGGAGAGAAGGTAGTTCGAAGTGGTGTTGATTTGTTCCTTGACATTAGCTTGTTAGTAATCTCGAAGAGCTCTTTGCAGCTGGAACTTTCCATGTTCTTAGTAGTGTAGTTAGCTGATTTCGCTGCATGGACTATATTTGTGACATTCTTCTTAGCGACTTCATAGATTTGCTTATGAATAGTGAGTCTGGTGAAAAGCCAGAGCCTCTCAGCTTGACGGCGGTCTGTTTTAGCAGTGCGAAGCTGGTCCCTAACACTGCTATACCATGGAGAACACTTTTGAATTGATAGTCTGCACTTGGTAGCTGGGGCATGTTCGTCAAGTAATGAAGGCAGACAGTTATCGAGTTGTTCTGCGGTAGGAGGTAAGCAAGTTGTTAGGTTAGCTTGGATGTCGTGCATTAATTTGGTTCTGTTTATCATACGGAGGTTTCTCTTAGTAGCAGATAATGTTATCATCAGGTAGATGAAGAATCCAGTCTAAAATGTGACCATGTTTATGGGTGGGTTGGTTAACTGACTGTTTGAGGTGGAAAACATTAATGGAATCTATGAGTTTTGATGTATTTGAGTTTCTGGGACAGTCAGAGTGAAAGTTGAAATCTCCAAGAATAATCAGGTAGCCACCAATCGAATTTCCATATACCAGGAGATTCTGAAACTGCTCCAAAAAGAGAGAGTCAGTCAGCTTGTTTTTTCTACTAGGAGGAGGGCGGTATAGGCAGAAAAAATGGACTGATCTTTGTTCCAGTGTGAGTGTGGTTTGGACTAGTTCAAACGATGTGTGATCGAAATTGAATGTTGTGGTGAGTTAAGACGTTTTATCATGGAGTTCTTTGTGATGACAGCAATTCCACCTCCGTGAGAATTGCAGGGGAACGACTTGATGGAGTAACCAGTGGGTGTTAGACCCGCACACTTGGGCTCATCGCCTGATGTTTTTAGCCATGTTTCTGTCAAGAAAAATATGTCAACATTTTGGTCGTTGATAAAATTAACTATTTCTGTGCGCTTTTCTGGTGGTCCTACTGACTGGACATTGAATACTGCAATTCGCAGAGGTATTTCTTGGATAGTTGACACAAAGGTTGGCGAATTAATTGGGATTTGAATTAGGTTATCTAAATTAACGGTCAAATTTTTTTTAAATGGTTGTGCCGAAATAAGGAAGATTACTGGAATTCTTCTTCCTGTTCTACTCCGGCCAGCTTTGAAACAACGTTTCTTTTTTTGCTTCTGTTTACAATTAGGTAATGATGAATGTAGTCCCAGTTCGTTTAGTCTAGAGCACAATGTAGTGTGGAGAGCCAAGGAGTGAACATTTAAAGCAATTAATGAGGGTCCATCGTAGCATAAACGGGTTGACAGGCGAGTATCACGTGATGGCGGTTTGTTCAAAAACAGTGGAGCAAGACAGCTGAGAAAAAGTCTAATTATTCTCATTTCCAAAACAAAGAGATGAAGAAACACATACGAATTTAACAGCCAATACATAATGAACACAATAACGAAGATTAAAACAGGCAACAAGCACAAATATCATGAAAACGGCACTAAAAAACGGAGCAGCTGCTTTAAGCCGGTTAAGCGATAGCGGCCATCTTGTAACCAATCCATATATAAATATGCATATATATGGGGGGGCACTCACAACAATTGTGTTTTATCACTTTTCTCATTTAGAATTAAATTTTTGTTGAGCTTGTGTAATCATGGGGAGACGTGTATCATGTCTTTTGGCAGCAAGGTGGTTTTGTTGTCATTTTTGGTGTTAAGATTATATGAAAGCATGATATGAGGAGGATATGCAGCATATATTGTACATGAGACACTTCATATATTTCAAATGAGACACTGCATAGATTATGCATACATCTGAGATGAGATACTGCATATATTGCAGGTTGGATGCAGCATTCTTTAGAATCCCCGTTGAAGAAATACATACAATTTAACAAAACAGATCTTACAGTAAATATAATTGCACTTCTTTTCTTTAGAAACTCAACCATTGGATAGAAATTATATCAAACAATATTTCAGTAGGTATTTGAAACATTCTATTGAAATCATTTTGAAATTCCATTTGGATTTGTTTTTTGAGCAACATGTCAGGTGACCAAGTAAAATTCTTTGCCAGAGACAGCTGGATGTGTCAAATGCTCATGTGGTTTAGACAGCTGACCTTGTCAGTACTCATATAACTGCTGACCTTGTCAAATACTCTTGTAGGAAAGATCACTGACCTTGTCAGATACTTGAGTGGCAAGGAAAATTGACCTTGTCAGATACTCTTATGGATTGGGAAAAGGGTCCTCAGAAGAAGCATTTTTATCATTGGGTCTTGAAATTTGTGTTTTGTAGCATGACAAAGTCTATGTAAATTGGTATTCCATGAAAACAATGAATTCACAGTATACAGTTCATATTGTGAGTTATCTTCATGGTGATGGCACATTCAAAGTATATCATTATTATATGTCAGAAGTTTTAGGCATAAAATTTCATAATATACAGATACTTCTTAAGGATTCTGGAGGTTTTGAACCTTTCCAAAAAATCCACTTGGTTTTTATGCATGGGACTTTCCTGTTCATCTTAATAGAACTGGTACATGTTTGTTAAGGTCTGTCAGCTGTTTAGATGAAAGGATAAAGTTATAGCAGTTAAGACAGGAAATGTACAAGAATCTCAACAGTTATAATGTCTTTACATTTGATGTACAATGTGCAGAGTAGGATTTGGTTTTGATACAAGTGCAGGGAGATCTCTCAGGGCAGGGCTCTTCATGACCATGCTGAAATTTCAGTTTTGTTTCAAATGCATTACTTAACCATGCTAATTGTTTTAGTTTTAGTATCAAAAGTTCTAAGTTAACTGCTCTGGTGGCCTAGTGGTTAGAGCATCCACCTCGGATGCGGGAGGTCATGGGTTCGATCCCCGACCGAGTCATACCAAAGACTTACAAAAATGGTACTAACAGCTGCTTTGCTTGACGCTCAGCATTAAGGGGTTAGTGTTAGGACTGGTCGGCCCGGTGTCAGGATAATGTGACTGGGTGGGACATTATGCTACATGTCCCAGTGCTAGACATCACTATAAGGTGCCACAATGCAGACATCATAGCGATATGACTGAAAAATTGTTAAAGCTACGTTAAAAATCCAAATCACATCACATCACACATCTAAGTTTGGTTGCTTGCATAGGTGTATGTCAGACTACAGTCTTCCCTTGGATAGATGGATTTGACATCAGAACCTTCAATTGTCACATGCAGCTTCTGCTTATGCCTTCTCAGCATGGTCTTCCTCAAGGCTTTGCAAATATCAAATTCAGTTATGCCTTTTTATCGCTTCAGTGATTCCAGAGAGTTTTCTCAGAAGAATTAGTTTTCAGTTATAAACAGTTTGCTTTAAAAGCTGACACTTAAGCAAGGTGTGAAAACTGATGAAAAATTGGAACTATACAATGCATACAGTTTTAGGGGATTTCAGTATGCTGAGATTTCAGTCTTATGAGATTTCACTCTAGTTCTACAAATGTGGTCATGTGTTTGCAATGAAAAGAAGTGGGCTATATATGAAACTATGCATGGTAAATATAGCTACATATTAAAACTTAATGACAACTTTATGCTGAGTTAATTGTCTTTATTTAGTCATATACTGAAATTTTTGCAGTGGTTTGCCCAAGGCCCGCTGGAAGTGGCCACAACCAGGAATGGATGAGGTGGATTTACCTGGATTTGCAAGAATGGAGAGAATCCGAGCAAAGATTTTGAACTCGGCCCAAGAGAGAGACAGGCGCCAGTATGGCATGGGATTTGTTGGACGGCTGTTCAATAGGAGTTACCGTAGTGACAGAATGGACTCCTATGTGAAGAAACAGTTAGATGAAATGGATGATCACAGGTTTGTACCAGTAGTCTTTCAAGTCAAAGCATGTCTACCTTTTCACAAAGAATCATATGACAATTATGACAATATCCTTTATAATAGTGTGGATTTTATACCATATGTATCTAATGATAAGCAATGCTTTAAGCACAATATGATGAAGAATCTTATAGGTTAGAAAGAAAATTTGGCACAGATATATACATTCTTCATTTATGTTATCCAGTCATGATACCTTAGGAGTATGACCACTGCTGCAAACACCAGTCCTCCAGCTAAATAAAAGCCAAAGTTTGTCTCCTGATATTGTTTGAAATAGCAGTTTCCTCTTTGATCGGTGACAGATCTGATCCATACTTTCAGTTACTATGTCAGGAAGCATGGAATCATGCTTTTTTAGAGACCTCACAAAAATCTTATATCAAGTTATATTTTGCACACTATATGGCTGGTTAGAGGAGTTTGCAAGATTAAGGGAAGTATACATCATCTATATTTTGAATTTTATTTTGTCATATGAGACACGTTGGCATCATTTGTTATAACTTGCCCAGGTCACCAGTAAATTTATTCTCTATTGTGTTCTTACCTATTACCAGTCTCAATCTGATATCTGCATATTTTCATATTGCCATCCATTCATCCTCATGGAAATTACTTTGGCAAAGATAGTGAAGGAATCGTTATCAGTGTTATGCTCTCCCTTTTGGCTTGAACATAAGTCCTTGGATTTTTACGAAATTAGTCAGATGCATTGTCTCCCTGTTCCATATGACTTTGTCTATTTCTAATGTGGCATACTTAGGGGTGGGTATTGAATGAAAAATCATATTGTGATATATTGCAGTGTTAAGCAAAATATTGCAATATTATTGCAATATATTGATTTAAGAAAGAATTACATTTTACTGTTAATTTATTGAAATAAAATGAATGCAAACTGCAAAAAATTACTTAATTATTTAATTACATAATTAAAATACAGTATAGAAAATGAATAAAATGCAGTACAGTAGTTACAATCTAACACAGAAATAAAGAGTTACAATTTAAGTCCTTTGTCTGAACGTTTTACAGTTTATGGTTTACTTATTGATAAACATAAAATGCATGAAACTGCAGATTGGTCTCTTCATTTACCCCGTGTAGTTCAAACTGAACTGCCTTGAAAATCACATGATGGAACTTGCTTCATATTTTTTTTAAGAAGATAAGAGCATCAACATGATTTGGTTTTAGGGCTGGATGTTGTGCATTTACTATATCTCCTGCAGTGGAGACACCCTCTCAGAAGGGACACTTGTTGCTGGGATGCATAATAAGGATTTAGCAAGCTTAACTAATCTAGGAAATCTTGTTTTGCTCGTGATTTTTCCACCATGGAAGAGGATTTTAAGTCAAGGAACTCGATGGAAACACTATAGTTTTTAAGATCTACATCTTCCATTTGTGTTTTTGAAGTCTCAACACCAGTTATGTAGAAATCACCAAGAAGTTCTTGCATGCTAGAACAACAGGTACTTTTATCAATCATATCACTTTGACCAATGTCTGACTTGAGCTTCTTGAAAACTGGTTGAACATCCTTAGCAGCAGAATTGGCAGACACACATAACTGTTCGGTTAGCTGTGGTAAAAATGGCAGTTCTGACTGCCCACTATCACCCACAGGTGAGTGATCAGTGTCATGTTGAGCCTTAACTCTAAAAATGATTTCTGATGCATTCTGCAAAATTTTGGTAAAGATTTCATTCCTTTGTGCATTGCTGAGGAAAGTTCATACATTGTTGTTGTAGGGTTTAACTCCATGTTTCAGCATACAATAGGCTATACATGGCGGCTACTATTAATGGTGGAGGAAGAACCCGGGAAATCCCGGAAAGAACCACTGACCCTCAAGAAGCTACTGGCAAGCTTTCTCACATACCCACATTGGCCGAATCTGAGACTCGAACCCAGGCAGACAGAGGTGAGATGGCAGTGATCCATAATGGAGAGTACTTTAGACCACTCGGGGCCCCAAAGGTAAGGTGTTAAAACATGGATCCAAGGCAGCATCAGTGGTGAGAGTTTCTTCTTGATGAGTGTATCTATCCTGAAGATCATCAACCACAGCCCTTTCATCTGAGCTATTACTAGAGAGTCATCACCACTATGTTGAAGACTGTTCCGATGGCCTAGCGGTTTGAGCATCCGCCCCGGATGCGTGAGGTTGTGGGTTTGAACCCCAGCCAAGTCATACCAAAGACCAATAAAAATGGTACTAACATCTGCCTCACTAGGCGCTCAGCATTAAGAGGTTAGTGTTAGGACTGGTCGGCCTGGTGTCAGGATAACGTGACTGGATGGGACATCATGCTACGTGTCTGCGGCATGATGCCCCAGTGCTAGACATCACTTTAAAATTGCCACACTACAGACATCATAGTGATATGACTGGAATTTATTTAAAGCTACGTTAAAAATATAAATCACATCACACCATGCTATGTTAGAAAATGCTGTCAAAAGGTTTGCAGTGAAGAAGCATGATAACAGAAATGGTTGAAACTGACTCAGCACAAAGAGTGGTTGTGGCCACTTTAAGAAGTTTTAGACAAACCATTACCTCATCTGCCAGGTTAATGTCATCATCTGACAATGTGTTCAAATATTTCTCTTTTATTTTAGCAAGATTTTTGGATCTCAAAACAGCATTTACTACACACTGCATTTCAAGAAACCTTGAAATCATGTCATAAGTACTGTTCCATCTAGTGGGCACATCAGCTATAAGCTTATGATCCAGTAGACCCAGCAGTTCAGCTTGGCTTCTCATCTTAGCTGCTGCAGCTGTACTTTAGTGGAAGAATCCAACTATTTGACGAATCCTGCTGAAGAGAATTTCAATGCGTCTGATCTTGAGACACTTTTGTGCAGCTAAATTAATTGTATGTGCATAACACTTGATGTGAAAGTTGCATCCTAAAAGAGTCTCTGCCTTGTCCATGTTTGATGCATTATCTGATACAATAGGTGGTATGGGGATAGACTGTATCTCCCATTCTTTGAGGGCCTCATGAATCACAGCAGCTATATTCTCACCTGTGTTCCCTTCATACATGGGCCGAGTTTGAAGAACATAGTTTATAAGCTTCCAATTTTTATCAATCTGAGTTGACGTGATTGTCAGATATGATTCAGTTGACCTCAACATCCAACTATCTGTTGTCAATGCAACCTTCTCAGCATTTCATAGGTCTTCTGATACCAGTACCTTGACTTGAGCATATTTTTGAGGAATGATCACTTCTGCAGACCGCTTTCTACCTGGAATATCGGGGATTAAGTGTATGTAAAAGGTCTCTAACCTCTGGCAAATCCACTATTTGGTATGGACCCATGTTCTTTATTATAAATTGCACACCTTGTCAGTTATATGTAAAAATTGAGAAGAATGCGAATGGTATTTTGCACCAATGAGCCCTGGTATTGTTAATCCCTCTGGGTATGGAATTTGTCACCCACCTCAACCTTGTCCGTCTTTGTCAATTTCGGGTCATCTGAATTGTCAAGCTCTTAAGAATCCATTTTCAACAGGAAATGGATCACAGCCAGGGAGTTTCTGCAACTCATCAGATTGTTCAGTGCAACACTGGATTTCATCCTGTTGGGTTACCTCTGCATGCACCCTTTGCTGTATCACTAGGATCAGTGATGCACTCAGGGTTGACTCAACTCCAATGGATGCGGCTGTGTCTACGGATGCAAGTGCCCATGGTTGGGAAGCCGATCTGTTGCTGGACTTGAAACTGTCAGTGGAAGATGGAGGTCTCCATACCAATCTCTTGGATATGAGAACTGTTATCAAGGCCTTTCATTATTGCAGAGACCATCTTCAAGGCAAGTTTGTGCCCATTATGTCCAACAACTTTGTGTTCGTGAGATACACCCTCAAACAGGGTGGTACAAAATCACCCCACCTCTGCATTCTTGTCTGGGTGTTTCATTGTTGGTGCATACATCACAACATAGACATCTGGATCTGATGCATTCCCAGCAGACTCATTGTCATGACTGATTCTCTGCTAGGAAGGGCCAGATTCTACTTACAGAATGGTGACTCAGTCCGTCATTTTTTCATCAGATTTGCCTGTTGTGATTGATGATTGATCTTTTTGCGACCAGGTTGAATCAAAAACTGCCCACCATCTCCCTGGTAATATATCCAGATACTTGGGACATCATTGTCTTTTCTATCATTCGCCCCCCAGTAGTCTTAGTTCCCAAATGTATATAAAAGTTGAATGGCCAGAGTGCAAAATGATTCTCATTACCTCTCTGTGCTGGGTCAATTCCTGGATCAGTAGTCATGTAGACCTAGTGATAGATCTACCTAGGTAGATCCTGGCCAGGCCAAATTTTCTCATACATTCTCGGACCCAAATATTCCATTCTTGCCCAGACAGACTTCTACTTCATACCTGGTTCATGTCTTTTCAGGAGAGCCCAACACCATAAACATTTTAACTCTTCAATTGTGGAAAGAATTGTGCAAGCAAGAAGGTCCTCCATTCTCAAGGCTTATGGGGGAACGTGGCATACCTTCAGGGACTGGTGCAAATTCAGTAAAATCATACCTTTGAGTGCCTGATCCTACAAGTTGCTGAGTGTTTTCCTCTGGCTGAATGAGAAGAAAAAGTTGGCCTACCCCCACTTACTTTTAATGGCAAAATTGTACAATATCAGACTTTCTGTCATCATGGCAGAGAGGCTTTTGGTTCTGAAAAAGACCTAAGACCTGTTGGCCGACTTTGATTTGAACAGGCCTAAATCCCAAGTGGAATCTTTCCTGGGTTCTGACTTGGCTGAAATCAGACAAATTTGAACCATTAACCAGGAACTTGCTGAAGCTCCTTTCATACAAAATCTGCTTCCTGATAATAAGTGAGTAATATGCCGTCTCTGTAGACTTGGCCTATCTTCAGTTTCGATCAGCTCGGCAGTCCTTATGATGTAACCTGATTTGTTACTGTGAAAAGTTTGCCATCAATGAGCAATCAGAAAATCATCATATGACCTCTCTTTTGTATTGACACATCACGAGAGGCGTTAAATCAGGATCCAATAAATGCTCTCAAGCTTTATCTTAAGTGAACTGATCCATTTTGTGGAGGTCAAAAGCATCTTTTTTCTTCAGTTAAACCTCGCAGTGAGTATAAAACCCTTCAAACTTTCTCATCCTGACTAACGTGGGTAATACACGTAACATACTCTTGAGATCAGAGCAATCTCTCTGAATCTTGCCTTTGACCTTAATGTTTTTGTCACACAACATCCTCAAGGCCATCAGCTGGCATGCACAGTCGACCTTTTCAAGTAACCTATCAGATTTAGTTACACATTGATGTACTTTGGATCTGGTTGACTCAGTCTCTTGTACAGGTGGCTACTAGACCCAGTTGACGTCAGCACAACTTCTGGATGGGTACCCTATGCAGTTTTTATTGGCTTTCCCATGACATTTTATTTGGAAGATTTTATTTGTTTCTTCATCAGGGATGTAACCACAGTGCCTCAGTTTGTGCTGCATGTAAGGTAGGAGAGTGGGTTATTCAACCTTTTCTCCTAAAGTTTAACCAAGGTTAGGTAGGATGCTTAACATTCCCTCCTTCTATTACATATTTTAATATTAATGCAATAGGGGAATTTTTTTCAAGGAAAAAGAAAATTTTGCAGTAAATTATGTTCTTCCTTGAATACATCACATTACTTGAATATCCTGCCCACATTGTGAACATCTTGTCATTGATGTTCTGCTCCGCTTAAAACAAACCTGACAGTGGCAAGAGGAGATAATGGGCAAGAGTTATTGCCCATTGTCTGTATAATATAGACAGGAAAGACATTTTTTTTCTTGTTTTGGGAGGGCTGGATTTGGAATGTAATAGGGCTTATATTCCTAATATTAATGTGATCGTTAGGAATAAAAGCCCTTCTTTCTACCTAACTTTAATGTGATATGTGATTGGGTTTTCTTGGTGAAATGTAATTTACTGAAAAATTTGCTGGCCTGGATGCCAATAACAATGCCAGTACCATGGACAGTACAGTCAGTGATCATCTTGAAGTTGTGATAACATATTCTGGATGGTTCTCATTAAGTTTTATCAGTCACCAGCAGCACTCTGCATAACCCTACTCCTCTCTATACAAGGAAATTCTTTCTCAAGCTCCATCTTTACATGATCCAGTGATGACTAGAGATGACTCAGGCTTCATTGCATTGATTAAGGAAGTTTTTCACCTTCTACTGCCAAAATTCTGCCCTGCTCTTTATGCTTTTTCAGCAGAGGTGTATAAAGACCCAGCATGGGTTGATCTTCTGACTACTGGGTCTTATCAGTGCGGTAGCCCCTGCCATTATTTTCAATAAACCAACAAGTTGTGGCCTCCTCAGGACCAACATTTGCAGGCAATAGTGAACGCATGTAGTTGGTGGCATGTCAAGCTATTTAAAAGGGGATTTCTCATTCTATTGAACAATTCCACAGTGGTGCATTGTCTCAGAAGGTAAGGAGGGACCATATCCTCAGACCTGTGTTTCCTAGTTAGGAATTTTCTCAGGTGCTGTCATCACTGACAAATTCATATTCAAGTCTACCACATCTTAAGCATGCTTAACATATTGGCCAACTTGTCATTCCTGAATCAGCTAATTTAAACCGAATGATTAATTTACCCCTTGGTATTCAGTTGAGTTTGTACCCACTGGGGCTGACCACTTATGGATCTATTTGCAACTAGTTCTAGTGCAAAACTCCCGACCTTTGTCTCCCCATTCCAAGATCTGAAGGTCTGGGAAGTTAATGCTTTTTAAATAGATTCGAATGGTATGGACACGTACATTTATCCTCCATGATCTATGATTCCAAAGGCCCTGAAAAAGGCAAAGTAACTGGAATGTTGCCTCGACTTAACTGCTCCCCTGAGGTGGAAAAAAGTCATGGATAAATGATTTATTATATCTGCTAGTGGGAATCGCAAGAAAAATTGTGGTCTTTTCTCACCTGCTCAGACAACCCTGCTGGCAGACATTTTATCTGAATCCAGATCAATTGAACCTGCTTGTCTGGTCATATCAAATAGCCCCTTTGGGGCAAATATTTCATAGAACAAGTGGTGGACAGACCATCTCATGCAAGAAGACAGGGCCCACCAAGATGAAAGTGTGCAGGGGGAAGTGGAGAATTTTCAGGCAGTGGTGTGAGCACGAACACATCACACTGCTTTAATCATTGTTACCCCTGTCAGCATTGTTATCCCAGTCAGCATTGTTACCCCTGTCAGCTAACATTTTCCTGTGGGTTTTTGAGGTAAAGAAGTTAGTACCCATTATAGTGCTAGGTTTCCGTTCTACAATCTTTGACATGTTTCATCATCATGGAGGGAGGATATTGGACAAAACTAAGACCTGTCTGATCTTCTGGCAAACTGTGACCTATCACAACCAAAGGCCCTGGCTTTTTGCCTCAAATGGCATAAAACTTGGGTTCTGACATGGGCTGAACAAGGCACTGTTTTAACCACTATATTGAGCATCATTGGATCATCTCTCATATAAAACTGGCTTCCTAGTGGCTTTAGCTACTACAGCAGGCAGGATCAGTGAAATACATGCCTTGTTGGCCAATCAATCCAAACTACAATTCTGTTGTGATGGCACAATTTCACTCATGGCAGCTGTGCTTTTATTTAAAGGAAAAGGCCCCAATTCATGGGCAATCCATTATTTTTTGTGTCTGTTTTTTTAGACTCTTCACCTCAGGGTTATCTACTTTGAGAGCTTTTAAGAGGTACCAGAAACAAACTGAGTCATAGCAAAGAGGTAGACCTTACTTATTTATGCCTTCAAAAGATGGAAAGGTCAACATCTTAGCTCAGGCTATATTGACATAGGTAGTGGTTGTACGTCTAAGGTATTACGGTCAAGTAAGCATTATCAAAGAAACTTATTTTGCACCAAAAGTTGGTTTCACCTATGAAGTCATATTTTTTTTCTTTATTATTAGCATGTTACAGAATAGATCCTGTTTACATGAATATAATTTTAGAAGAAACATTTTACCACAAGTTCAGATGTTTTTCTTTCACCACCACACTCTTTCATACTTTATACCCAGTATTTTGTTTGCTCTCTTATGATGTAGCTGTGTATACAGTGTTGTTGGTAAAGAGAACATGAGTACTTCCTTGCAACAATGGACAGCTGTTTTGATCAAAGACCACATGTATCTAAGTCATCGGTATGGTCCTTAATAAAATCAGGATTGGGCTGTAATTTCTGAATCTGTCAAAATGTGGCATATTGCATTTATGTTGCAAAAAATGCCATGACATTTAAATAGATTACAAAAAAGCATTTAATTGAAACAATATGCATGTCAGATATAACCAGTGTACTACATGTCTCATTTGTTTTCAAATATTTAATATATCCATTTATTAGTTTGGGATTTAAAAGTACACTAGTTCATTGGGCATAGATTTTTTAAATTGTTTTGTTTTTACTGATAAGAAATTATTTCCTCAGATTATTAGTGGTTTTTACATTTTTATTATTCAAAAAGTTTAATACTAATCATTTTTCATTTTTCTTTTGCTGTTTCAGGCCCTTTTTCACATACTGGGTGACATTTGTTCAGATTGTTTGCTTTATTGTGTCAGTAGCTGTCTATAGAATAGCACCTATTGGAAGTTCTGAGACTGTCTACACGGAGTTTGTGAGTAACATAACCATATTTTATTATTTCAAGGTCTCATGGAGTTTTTATTTTTTTTGTCTTCTTTCTTTTGAACATCTAGATCTGACTGATTCAACTAATGTTCCATGGGCCAAATGTGTCCCACATATTTTTTTGTGTGGCCTGCTTTCATTCAAAAAGACAGTTCTATAATTATATTGTAATTGCTATAATACATATCATGTATGGCCCACAAACTTTATACTTTTGGTCCTTGTGGCCAACAGTGTTGAAGATGTAGGACCACCCTGAACAAAAAGATGTGTGACAGGTTCCTCTTGTTTTTTGTTTTTATGCCTTGAATTTTGTCTTGTAGTTACTATATACTATGTAAACAATTGTATTAGCCTAAATTATTGATAAAACTTTCACATAAATTTTGGTTGAGATAGAGACAACAATATTCAAAATGTAAATAGTAAATTAAATATTTGAGATTCCTTTATCTTGAAAAATGTTATAAAATTAAATTTTTTCCCTCAAATTTCAGCTATGAAAACTACCCTTTTTATGACAGATTTATGCATACCACAATGGATGTAAGTCATGGGACAGGGAAAAATTATTAGTTTTCATGTTTGAAGATTTGTATGCACATAAAAAACAACCTTTTAAATAATCTTTCACTTACAGAATCAAACTTATTCATGATGTAATAGGCAAGATGGCCACATGTTCAACAAGCACTTACAGTTACAAAGTCAATAAACTGTTATGTCTTTTTATATAAGTGCATATTTTCTCATTTTTTCCAACATAAAAATTAAAAACAGGCAATTAAATATCATCTTGATTACAGGATGCACGGTAAAATTCAAATAGACCTTAAGTATTTCTCATTGTGTATCATACTTAACATCACATATTGCCTTATTTTTTGTTAAAAACTGTTGCAAGCAGGCTTTTACTTGTTGATTTTCTATCATATCTCATTCTTCCAGACTCCATTTTTGACTGTTTCATATAATCAAGAAGTATAATTTATTTTTATTTTCATTGGTAAAAGTGAATCGACAAAGTGTTATAGGCCATAAAAAAATGATTATGAATATATTTGGTACATAACCATCACATATTTATTTAAGAACTATTGCAAGCTAAAACTATGAATAAATATCCAACTAGATCATTGTTGATCCATTTTGTGATTTTTTTTAGCTCGACTGGTCATCTGGTTATACATATATCAGATGAATGTATGATATGGCCTGTTGCACATCGGCTGTCATCCATCACAAGTTTATTATTGCTACTCCTCATATTTTGCTTGGAGGAATGCCCTGTGACTTTACACATACATTCATCCCAAGGTTTTGATGGACCAGAATGAAAATAGTGCTGCTGCAATATTCAATATGGCCACTACAGTGACCATCTTGAAAATCTTGTTTTTGCTACTCCTTCTCAAGAGATGGTCATATTAACATGGAGAATGGTCATATTGACATGGGTTTTCATTAAAGGACTTCAAATGATGTCTAGTTGGTCCTAAATGAAAATGTTGCCAATATGGCCTCCAAAATGGCCAGCATCTTTAAAGTCTTATTATGACCATTCCTTCTAAACAAAACATCAGATGGACATGTGGTTTACAGATTTCTTATTTTATCTAGTTGGTTCTACATTAAAATGGTGCTTATCTGACTTCTAATATGTCCACCATGGAAGCCATCTTTTTACAGCTTCTCCTCAATGGAAAGTTCTATTGGCATTTGGGTTTTCACCAGAAGACTCTTTGTGGTGTCTAGATGGTCCTAAATGAAAATTGTGTTAATATGACATCCGTTATGGCCACCATCTTTAAAATCATGTTTAGAGTGTCGGCTTCGGATGCAGGAGGTCACGGCTTCGAACCCCGGAGGAGACATACCAAAGATTAATAAAAATGGTACTAACAGCTGCCTTGGCAGGTGCTCAGCATTAAGAGGTTAGTGTTAGGACTGGTCCACCTGGTGTCAGGAAAATGTGACTGGGTGAGACATGATGCTACATGTCTGCAGCATGAAACAGCTTGAAACAGTTCCATTTTTTAGTGCTATTTTCATGATATTTGTGCTTGTTGCCTGTCTTCATCTACGTTATTGTGTTCATTATGTATTGGCTGTTCAATTCGTATGTGTTTCTTCATCTCCATGTTTTGGAAATGAAAACAATTAGACTTTTTCTCCACTGTCTTGCTCCACTGTTTTTGAACAAACCACCATCACATGATACTCACTAGTCAACCCGTTTATGCTATGATGGACCCTCATTAATTGCTTTAAATGTTCACTCCTTGGCTCTCCACACTACATTGTGCTCTAGACTAAACAAACCGGGACTACATTCATCATTACCTAAATATAAAAAGAAGCGAGAAAAGAAACGTTTCAAAGCTGGCCAGCATAGAACAGGAAGAAGAATTCCAGTTATCTCTCTTATTTTGGCTCAACAATTTAAAAAAATTTGATTGTTAATTTAGATAATCTAATTCAAATCCCAATAATTTGTCAACTTTTGTGTCAACTATCCAAGTGATACCTCTGCATATTGCATTATTCAATGCCCAGTCAGTAGGACCACCGGAAAAGCGCACAGAAATAGTTAATTTTATCAACGACCAGAATATTGACGTCTTTTTCCGGACCAACACTGGGATAAAGGTATGCAACTCATTCCAGCACTTTTCGATTCTCAGAACATATTTATGATCAGGTAATGTATTTGAAGAAGAGCCAATTTTTGGAGTAAATATATTTCATCTATAATACTTGATTTAAAAGAAACTTGTTCCCATTCCCAAGCCACATTTCTCTGCTTCAGTAAGTAATTGAGGAATCATAGTAACTTGGTACCAGTTCCACAATTTGGTGGTGTATTCAACAATAAGCAGACAACATGTTAGCACTGTTATTGCTAAAGACAAGCCAAAAAACATTAAAATATTTTCTATTTTGGTAGAACTGGGTTTTAGCTTAGAACTAGAACTCTTAATATATTATGATTGGGATAAGTATTATCAGTGAAACATTTGACTCAAAAAATTGGTTTTCACACAAATAGATAGATCTTGAGCATGTAATTGAATTTGTTTAAGAAATTTCTCTTGGAATAGTAACTATTGAAACTAATAGCAAAAATCTTTACAATGTTGCTGACCTGCATTGAAAATTCTTAATTTCAGGCCACAGGAAAGGTGCAATTTTGAACAATGCCTTAAACATTGTTAATATTGAGAAAAATACTTGACTTAACTTTTTTTTCAGATTAAGAAACCTAATTTGGCTTATGAGATGACACGGTATGTTGAGACAGACAACCTCTGGATAGGACCGAGACAGGTACAACTGTTTCCATCTTCTTATATTCATTTGTATTTCAATGAAATGTATCCCTTTAAATTTATATATGTAAGTACCCATGTTGATCATTACAAAACAATTCAAGTCCAGAGCAATTGTTATCACACTTATTATAAATATTGGGATCCATAACTAATCGAGACATCACATTTTCAAAATTAGTAAAACTTTCCAATAATACATACAATCTGAGACATCACATTTTCAGAATTAGTAAAAATTTCCAGTAGTACATAAAATTTGAGACATCACATTTTCAAAATTAGTAAAAATTTCCAATAATACATACAATTTGAGACATCACATTTTCAAAATTAGTAAAAATTTCCAATAGTACATACAATTTGAGACATCACATTTTCAAAATTAGTAAAAATTTCCAATAGTACATACAATTTGAGACATCACATTTTCAAAATTAGTAAAAATTTCCAATAGTACATACAATTTGAGACATCACATTTTCAAAATTAGTAAAAATTTCCAATAGTACATACAATTTGAGACATCACATTTTCAAAATTACAGTAGTCCCCCTCTTATAAGGCCACCCCTAATGCATCAGGGAAGTGGCCTTATAATGAGGGTGGCCTTTCTAGAGGGGGACGACAAATGCAAATAGTAAATACATATGAAGAAAGTCACAAGTACATTTAATTCTAAAACATTTAATATTTTCATTACAAAATCACATGTAAGTTGTGAAATAAATGTAAAACAAACTGTCATCATTTTCAAAAGAATGCTATGAATAACCATTAATATAGTTTTAAAACTGTCTTTATAATTATGTTACAGATCACATCATCTGTCACTTTGTTGGTAACAGTCTAAAAAACAAACCAGTCACAATAAAAAATATCCTTGCTGTCATATCCCCTGCATATATCGTTTAGTCTTTTGTTCTAATCTTCAACAACTTCATTATTAACATCAGCTGATTCTCCACTAATGACAGAACATTTAATATTGTGTTGCACTTGAAATCTGTGCAACCATCCGTTACTTGCGGTAAAGTAGTCATATCCCAATTCAACTGACAAAATTGATGCTTTTTCTTGTCATTCAAATCAGGATACAAACGTCTCCTGGCTCAAACAATCTTCCTTTCTCCATCCATTTCACCTTCCCACTTCTGCAGAATTGTTTCATTATTTTTCACGATATTGTTTATCTGAGTCTTCCCGACATTAGTTTTCTGCAAGGATCCTCGACACCCACCCACCCTGACAGTTGAATTACTTTCACTTTCTCTTCTAAACTGAGAATTTTTCTTTTCCACGATGACATGTTGATCTTTTTGCAGTAAGTTATTCATGTTGCCAACTAAATACTGATAAAACAATTGTGTATGCATCTAAACAAATTGCTGTATGTTTTTAAAGGAAGTGATCTTGTCATGTGATTTGTTAGTCACAGTCTGGTACCCTATTGTTTTTATACATTTCTTTACACTAAGTAAGAGAAGCCAAAACGGCTTCGATATGTACCATTAACATCACGCAGATTTGACCTCGCAGCCATTAGGATTCGTAATTTTGACAATTATTGTCAGTAGTAATAACCACTAATTATCAAAGTGAACAAGCTCAACATCTTACTAAGGGAAGCCATAAAGGCTATCAAACCATTTTCCTGCTGACTTGGGTATTGTACATCGATACTGCCACTTCTCAGTTGTTACTACTGTTCAATAATTGTAATCTTAACAATTATCAGAGTGACTAAACCAGACATCTTATGATAACACAGCAGTAAGGCTAATTGGATTACATGTACTTACCCTTTTGTATGGATTAAAATTTGAGTTTTTCTCGATTTTTATGGAATAAATTTGGCTTCTTGTGAGGCGTAAATGATATAATATTAACCTTAGTGGTACATGTACTTTACTCAACACTTCTTTCAATAACGAAAACCTGACATTGGGAAACAAAAATCAGATTACTTAACACACTTTATGAATAAAATACTGGTTCTGGATACATATTCAAATAAAATGCGGCCGCTTGTGAGGGGTAAATTTTATATTATTGCACTAATATGCTGACCGCTGGTCGCGTTTGCCGGGTGGCCTTTCGCGAGGGGTACTTTTGAACACAAACTTGTCGGTGCCAATGGATTCTAGCCGTAAGGAGCAGGTGGCCGCTGGTCAAGGGGTCCGTTCAAGAGGGGGACTACTGTTGTAAAAATTTCCAATAGTACATACAATTTGAGACATCAATTATGTGTTGATAAAAATGAGTTTGAAGCATAAATGTAAGAATATTTTAGCCTTTTGCTCTAAAACAACAACCATGGTATATTAATTCTGTATTAAAAAATTATGGACAACCATTTCTATCTTGATTTTATTTTAGTTTTCAGTTTCTATTTTGTCTAATTTATTAATTATTATCACGACCTCAATATTGTACTAATTGAACAATACAGAAATTGAGTTTCGACGTAGACGATTATCTCACAAAATAAATGTTGTGTGTTTTTGAAAAATAAAATTTGTTTGGCGGTGCATCAACAGTTAGTCTAGTTCCCTGCTCTGTGGACTCCCAATTTACCAGGATACTATTAAATACCACAACGGGAACCACACTCGTCAAGAAAACAAAAAGCAGTGACATAATACACAGATTTTTCGCATACACATGATGGTTGTTGAAACCAGTTGGAATGATTTTTCATATGTACAGTTGGACATTTTGAAAATAAATGTTATTTAAACCGAATAATGAACAACTTCATTAGAAAAAGCACGTTGTTAAAAATTATTATCAACATGATTGTAAAATGAGGATTCAGTCATTAAACAGCCCATTTCTCTAACACCGCTTTACCCCCCATCAGTTTTCTGGATGTCAAAGTGATTTTTTAAAATTGTTGGAGGTGTCTCCATAACTCAAACCCTCGCTTATAATGCAGTCTGTGTTTGTGGACCCCATTATGCACAAGTTATCAAGGGACAGGTGTACATCAGTCAAGTAACCAGTTAACAACCTGTCATGTATAGACACTGGCCTTAAATTTCTTTATGGGGCCACACATCATTGCACCAGTTACAACATTTGATGGGAAAGTTCTGGTACCCACTAGACTGGTTGTGGCTGGTTTCTGGTACATACAATATTCTAAACAGTATTTTAAAATCATATGTACATGCATATTAAAGCACTAGCCCAGGCAATCTTTTCCTGATTCATAGGTGACATGTACACAAAGTTTAGAGCTTTTGATAGATGTATGATAGGTAGAGATTTTCATAAGGGTAAGGGGCATACATGGGGATAAATATTGATCATTTTACTAGTCTTCAAACATCTTGAAAATAAATTAATGCATTTCATAAACATAATCGAAGTTTCTCAGGCAAATTAGAATTTTTTTTAATTCAACAAGACCGACTTGCACTTCACACAGAGTACAGCGGGGTCCCGATCTGAAATTTTAAGGGCCCCATGCGTTGGGCTATCAGATTTTTTGAGCACTGATATGACTAATGTTAGTATTCATATGACTAATGTTAATGCTGTTATGACTAATGTTAATGTTCTTATGACTGATGTTAGTGTTCTTATGACTGATAATAGTATTCTTATGACTGATGTTAGTGTTCCACTGACTGATATTAGTTGTCCCCTGACTGATGTTAGTGTTCTTATGACTGATGTTAGTGTTCTTATGACTAATGTTAATGTTCTAATGACTGATGTTAGTGTTCTTATGACTGATATTAGTATTCTTATGGCTGATGTTAGTATTCCTCTGACTGATATTAGTTGTTCTTCTGACTGATATTAGTTGTCCTTCTGACTGATGTTAATGTTCTTATGACTGATATTAGTGTTCTTATGACTGATGTTAGTGTTCCTCTGACTGGTATTAGTTGTTCTTATGACTGATATTAGTTGTTCTTCTGACTGATGTTAGTGTTCTTATCCTGATAATAGTGTTCTTATGACTGATGTTAGTGTTCCTCTGACTGATATTAGTTGTTCTTCTGACTGATGTTACTTGTTCTTCTGACTGATATTAGTTGTTCTTCTGACTGACGTTAGTGTTCTTATGACTGATATTAGTTGTTCTTCTGACTGATGTTAGTTCTTCTGACTGGTGTTAGTGTTCCTCTGACTGACATTAGTGTTCCTCTGACTGATATTAGTTGTTCTTATGACTGATATTAGTGTTCTTATGACTGATGTTAGTGTTCCTGTGACTGATACTAGTTGTTCTTATGACTGATGTTAGTGTTCCTCTGACTGGTATTAGTTGTTCTTATGACTGATATTAGTTGTTCTTCTGACTGATGTTAGTGTTCTTATGCTGATAATAGTGTTCTTATGACTGATGTTAGTGTTCCTCTGACTGCTGTTAGTTGTCTTTATGACTGATATTAGTTGTTCTTCTGACTGATGTTAGTGTTCTGATGCTGATAATAGTGTTTTTATGACTGTTATTAGTATTCTTATGACTAATGTTAATGTTTTTATGACTGATGTTAGTGTTCTTATGACTGATATTAGTATTCTTATGACTAATGGTAATGTTCTTATGACTGGTGTTAGTGTTCTTATGACTAATGTTAATGTTCTTATGACTGATGTAAGTGTTCTTCTGACTGATATTAGTATTCTTATGGCTGATGTTAGTATTCCTCTGATATTAGTTGTTCTTCTGACTGATATTAGTTGTTCTTCTGACTGATGTTAATGTTCTTATGATTGATATTAGTGTTCTTATGACTGATGTTAGTGTTCCTCTGACTGGTATTAGATGTTCTTATGACTGATATTAGTTGTTCTTCTGACTGATGTTAGTGTTCTTATGCTGATATTAGTGTTGTTATGACTGATGTTAGTGTTCCTCTGACTGATATTAGTTGTTCTTATGACTGATATTAGTTGTTCTTCTGACTGATGTTAGTGTTCTTATGACTGATGTAAGTGTTCTTATGACTGATATTAGTGTTCTTATGACTGATGTTAGTGTTCTTATGACTGATATTAGTTGTTCCTCTGACTGATATTAGTTGTTCTTCTGACTGATGTTACTTGTTCTTCTGACTGATATTAGTTGTTCTTCTGACTGATGTTAGTGTTCTTATGACTGATGTAAGTGTTCTTCTGACTGATATTAGTTGTTCTTCTGGCTGATGTTACTTGTTCTTCTGACTGATATTAGTTGTTCTTCTGACTGATGTTAGTGTTCTTATGACTGATGTAAGTGTTCTTATGACTGATATTAGTGTTCTTATGACTGATGTTAGTGTTCTTATGACTGATATTAGTTGTTCCTCTGACTGATATTAGTTGTTCTTCTGACTGATGTTACTTGTTCTTCTGACTGATATTAGTTGTTCTTCTGACTGATGTTAGTGTTCTTATGACTGATGTAAGTGTTCTTCTGACTGATATTAGTTGTTCTTCTGACTGATGTTACTTGTTCTTCTGACTGATATTAGTTGTTCTTCTGACTGATGTTAGTGTTCTTATGACTGATGTAAGTGTTCTTATGACTGATATTAGTGTTCTTATGACTGATGTTAGTGTTCTTATGACTGATATTAGTTGTTCCTCTGACTGATATTAGTTGTTCTTCTGACTGATGTTACTTGTTCTTCTGACTGATATTAGTTGTTCTTCTGACTGATGTTAGTGTTCTTATGACTGATGTAAGTGTTCTTATGACTGATATTAGTTGTTCTTCTGACTGATGTTGCTTGTTCTTCTGACTGATATTAGTTGTTCTTCTGACTGATGTTAGTGTTCTTATGACTGATGTAAGTGTTCTTATGACTGATATTAGTGTTCTTATGACTGATGTTACTTGTTCTTCTGACTGATATTAGTTGTTCTTCTGACTGATGTTAGTGTTCTTATGACTGATGTAAGTGTTCTTATGACTGATATTAGTGTTCTTATGACTAATGTTAATGTTCTTATGACTGATGTTAGTGTTCTTATGACTGATATTAGTATTCTTATGGCTGATGTTAGTATTCCTCTGATATTAGTTGTTCTTCTGACTGATATTAGTTGTTCTTCTGACTGATATTAGTGTTCTTATGACTGATGTTAGTGTTCCTCTGACTGGTATTAGTTGTTCTTCTGACTGATGTTAGTGTTCTTATGACTGATATAAGTGTTCTTATGACTGATATTAGTTGTTCTTCTGACTGATGTTACTTGTTCTTCTGACTGATATTAGTTGTTCTTCTGACTGATGTTAGTGTTCTTATGACTGATGTAAGTGTTCTTATGACTGATATTAGTGTTCTTATGACTGATGTTACTTGTTCTTCTGACATATTAGTTGTTCTTCTGACTGATGTTAGTGTTCTTATGACTGATGTAAGTGTTCTTATGACTGATATTAGTATTCTTATGGCTGATGTTAGTATTCCTCTGATATTAGTTGTTCTTCTGACTGATATTAGTTGTTCTTCTGACTGATATTAGTGTTCTTATGACTGATGTTAGTGTTCCTCTGACTGGTATTAGTTGTTCTTATGACTGATATTAGTTGTTCTTCTGACTGATGTTAGTGTTCTTGTGCTGATAATAGTATTCTTATGACTGATGTTAGTGTTCCTCTGACTGATATTAGTTGTTCTTCTGACTGATGTTACTTGTTCTTCTGACTGATATTAGTTGTGCTTCTGACTGATGTTAGTGTTCTTATGACTGATGTAAGTGTTCTTATGATTGATGTTAGTGTTCTTATGACTGATATTAGTTGTTCTTCTGACTGATGTTAGTTCATCTGACTGGTGTTAGTGTTCCTCTGAGTGACATTAGTGTTCCTCTGACTGATATTAGTTGTTCTTATGACTAATGTTAGTGTTCTTATGACTGATATTAGTGTTCTTATGACTGATGTTAGTGTTCCTCTGACTGGTGTTAGTTGTTCTTATGACTGATATTGGTTGTTCTTATGACTGATGTCAGTGTTCTTATGTTGATAAGTGTTCTTATACTGATGTTAGTATTCCTCTGACTGATATTAGTTGTTCTTCAGACTGATGTTAGTGTTCTTATGCTGATAATAGTGTTCTTATGACTTATGTTAGTGTTCCTCTGACTGATATTAGTTGTTCTTCTGACTGATGTTAGTGTTCTTCTGACTGATGTTAGTGTTCAACAAATTTGTATTAATTGTTCTTATGACATATGTTAGTGTTCCTCTGCCTGATATTAGTTGTTCTTCTGACACTAATGTTTTTATTCTTCTGACTGATATTAGTGCTAGTGTTCTTATGACTAATTTTTTATTCTTATAACTGATGTTAGTGTTCTTCTGATTAATATTAGTATCTGTTTGACCGATGTTAATGTTCTGTGACTTATGTTAGCACTCTTATGAGTGTTTATCTCATGACTAATATGTTAGTGTTCTTCTAAAATTAGTATTATGACATGTTAGCATTCTGATGACTGATTTTAGCATTCTTCAGACTAATATTGTTGATCTCATGACTTATATTAGTGTTCTTTTGAATAATGTTAGTACTCTTATGATTTATTTTAGTATTCTTGTGACTAATGTTATTAGAACATATAGGTGAGGACGAAAGTTGTACACATGTGATAGCAAGTGCATTGAGTACAAAATGTTCCCAGTATACACAGTTTTAGAGGCATCACCAACAGTTTTTAAACTTAGGTGACCTGTCAGTCATTGGATTGACAGTTTTCTCGGTCTGTTCCTGTCCAGCTGCAAAATATAAGTAATTTTGAGAACTGCTTCACATATATATATATATATATATATATATATATATATATATATATATATATATATATATATATATTGGAAAAATCATAATACATGAAACAAAAAACTTAAAAATGTAGAAATAAAATGAATCTTCACTAGCATTTTTGAATGATAAATAAATCATTTGACCTGGAATGTATAGAAATTGCTGTAAATATTATTTAATTTGAGAAAAGGTGAAGGAGCTTACACGCAGAAAAATTGTCATGTAAATTTGCTCCGGTGACCTAAGTGGTTAGAGCTTTCTCCTCGGAGGTGGGAGGTCATGGACTAGAACCCTGGCAGAGTCATACCAGCGACTTGTAAAGATGGTACTGGCAGCTGCCTCACTAGGTGTTCCGCATTAAGAGGTTAGTGTTAGGACTGGTCGGCCTGGTGTCAGGATAATGTGACTGGTGGGACATGATACTGTTTGGGTAATGATGCCCCAGTGCTAGACATCACTATAAACTGACACACTGCAGACATCATAACGATATTACTGGAAAATTTGTAAAGCTACATTAAAACTCCAAATCAGACACACACATTGCAAGCAAGGGTATAATGCAGTTCATTTTACCAAGTCCACTTCAGTCATTGAACTTTTGGGGCACATCAGTACACACTAGAAATCATTTTCCTAATGATATTTATAAAAAGGTGCTAAGTTTTTAGCACACAAATTATGGATGGTGAAAAAAATATTTTTTAAAATAATATTCTGAAAATTTGCTAAATAATGATATACTGTTGGGATATTCATTTTTATATCCTTACTGAAATATACTCCTTGTTTATGGCAGTATCCAAGGCAAAGATAATATCAAAAATGAAAAGATAGCAGTAGAGAATGGCAGTCCCAGTTAGGGTATGTGGTATTTGTTTAATTTCATTGTTGATGAAGGCAGTTATCTAGACATGATCAATGAACTGCAAACTGTACATTTCTATTTTAAATGTCATACTGTTTTTATTGGTCACTGTCTATGCTACATACCTGTTGTCAGAGTATTTTTTTGGGTCACTGACAATGTTGTATACCTATAAAAAGATTATCCTTTTGGGGTTTGTTACCATTTTTAGCCTGTCTGTGTGGGTTCGAGTCTCAGGTTCGGCCAGTCTGGGTATGTGAAAAAGCTTGCCAGTAGCTTCTCATGGGTCAGTGGTTTTCCCGGGTTGTTTCTCCACCATTTATACTGGCCACCATATATAGCCTATCTTGTGCTGAAAAATAGCATTAAAACCTACAGCAACAACAAACAGTTTTAGCTCTACTGATCATAGACCAGAAGAGCTTACCTGATGGTCTGTTTTCTGTCATCCATCCATTTGTGTAAGTTTAATATTGCCACTCGTAAATTATTTTGGAGGATTGCCTTCAAACTTTAGACATATATTCAGTCCTAGGTCTGCTTGGTTCTAAATGAAAAGGGTGCATGATGCTCAGACATCTAATATGGCCACTTCTTATGGTGACTGGTTAAATCACTAAAAGATTTCTTACGATGTTTAGTTGGTCTAAAATTAAAATGATGCTGATGTGACCAGAAGACTTTTTATAGTGACTAGTTGGTTTTAGATTAAAATTGTGTTTATCTTACATCTGATATAACCACTATGGCAGCCATCTAGAAGATCTTGTCATTACACCTTTTTATTGAAAACTCCTGTTGATGTGTGGTTTTCATCAGAAGTCTAATTATTTCTAGTTGGTCCTATATGAGAATGGTACCAGGCTGGCCTCCATGGCAACCATTTTGAAAATCTTGTTACTGCTATTCATCCTAAATAGAAAGTCATATTGGGGTTTTCACTAGAGACTAATCATGGTATCTAGTTGGTCCTAATTGAAATGATGCCAATCTTACCTCAAATACAGCTACCACAATGCACTTATGAAAATCTTGTTTCTAATTCTCAAGAGTGGATGGTCATATGAAAATAGGATGTTTTCACCACAAGTCTTCAAATGGTGTCTAGTTTATTCTAAAGGAAAATGGTATTGATCTAAATTCCAGTATGGCTAACACGATAACTAATTTAAAAGTCTTATGCCTCATGAACATCCAAGATAGCTTCATATCTCAGCAGGTAAATAAAATGAATGGTTTTATCTTTATGCCCTGGAAATAATAATAATGAGGACTTTGTATAGCACCTAATCTTTAGAAGCTCTAAGAACTTTACATTAGACAACACCTATAACATAAAAAAACATATATAATGATATTATTACAGAAAACAAACATCATGAAATTAGAAAACAAAAACATGCTGTAAATATTTAAGGTAGGAAACATTATTAGGTCTTTAAGTTTGTTCTTGGAGTCGAAATAAGTGAGTTTAAATAAGTTTCAGATAGTAGAGCTGCAGTACCTTGAAGGGACTCTTGTTTATGCCTTGTTATTGAATATTAATTGCATATAGCATTATTCTTGTATGCATGTCCATTTGCATATACCTATGTATGTCAGTATGCATGTACCTGTGTATGTCCATATGCATGTACCTGTGTATTTCATACTCATATGTATGTACATGTGTATGTCCATTTGTATGTACCTGTGTATGTCCATATGTATGTACCTGTGTATGTCATACTCATATGTATGTACATGTGTATGTCCATATGTATGAACCTGTGTATGTCCATATGTATGTACCTGTGTATGTCATACTCATTTGTATGTACATGTGTATGCCCATATGTATGTACGTGTGTATGTCCATATGCGTGTACCTATGTATGTCTTACTCATATGTATGTACCTGTGTATGTCCATATGCATGTACCTGTGTATTTCTTACTCATATGTATGTACCTCTGTATTTCATACTCATATGCATGTACCTGTGAATGTCCATATGCATGTACCTATGTATGTCATACTCATATGTAGGTACCTATGTGCATGCATTTGTGTATGTCCAATTTTTATTATATGTTGGTATTAGATAACTGCTGATTTTCTCTGCAGGCTGACCTAATTCACCTGGGAGCCAAATATTCCCCCTGTATGAGACCAGATCGGGAAATAATAAAGGGGCTCAACTTAGATCGTGCTGAGGAGAAGGAATCAGCCTGCTGTATCAGAGATGATGGCTCTGGATGTTTTCAGGCTGTCAGCAAGAAGTGTAGTGTAAGTAGTTATCAACATTAGCTGGGAGTACACAGTGTAGAATGGCATAAAATGTGAAAGATTGTAGTTGAGTGAAATTTACTTTGTAATATAGGCATTTAGATAAATTACTCTGATCAGGTAATAGCATACATCTGTGTGTAAGTAACACTCAAAATCATAAGTACAGTTAAGCTGTACCTGGTCAGTCTGTTTTATTCTGACTCTGTCCCAAGAAAAATCTTAGCAGGTGCCACTTTTTTATTGTAATCTATCTTGAGATCAGCCTTGTACACAGTGTAATAACCAGATGTTACAGTACACAGTGTAATAACCAGATATTACAGTACACAGTGTAATAACCAGATATTACAGTACACAGTGTAATAACCAGATATTACACTGTATAATGGGTGTAAATAAATGGCAACTATATAGACATGGGTGGAAAATGAATATCATAGTGTGTATTGCACATGTGTGTTGTAAAGTTGGCCATATTATTCCTTAAACTCTACAACTATACCAGGGGCCCCGAGTGGCCGAGTGGTCTAAAGTGCTCTCCGTTACGGATCACTGCCTTTTCACCTCTGGCTGTGTGGGTTCGATTCTAGGATTTGGCCAATGTGGGTATGTGAGAAAGCTTGCCAGTAGCTTCTCGTGGGTTAGTGGTTCTTCCAGGTGTTTTTTGGGTTCTTCCTCCACCACTAATACTGGCCACCATGCATAGCCTATCTTGTGCTGAAAAATGGCGTCAAACCCCACAACAACAACAACAACTGTACCAGGCATAAACTCTGGCAAAAAATAATATCAGATTCAGACAGAGTAGAATTACACCTGTGTTTGTGTTTGGCAGTCTCAAATTATTCAATTATAATCACTTTGAACAAAGTTTCTTTCTAAGGAAATGCAGCAGTGATAATTAGAGAGAATTATGAGTCTTGTTTCACTTGACATGGTGTTGAATTCCTTTAGCATATGTGTCAGATTTAGACACTGATAGGTGTTTGATACAGATTTGTTTTCCTTCACAGAAAAAATGCCACAGAAAATTAACTTTGCTAAAATCTGACATTATGGCAGTGCTCCTGGTAGAGAGAAACAGAGGGGCACTCCGTACTCAGTCCCTTCTTGTTCCTCCCATCTGCCCTTCAAGAGCTTGCCCCGTACCTGCTTTCCAGATCTCTAAAACACCTCCTTCAGACTGTCATTTAGCTGAAGCTTGACTTAGCAAACACTTTAGTATCTGCATATGTGTCTGTTTATCCATATCTCCTCCATCCATGTCTATTCACAACTTAGATTAAAGTCAGTGTCAGATATATTTGGATTAAGCTTTGTATTAAAGTCATTTACCTTCTAGCTAAAAAAATAGGTGGGGTTGACAAACAAAATAAGTTCTATTGATTATTTATCAGAAAAAAACTGATTGTTCCTTCAACAACAGTGTCTTTCAGAGGTTTTTAAGTCCAGATTTGAAAGAGTTATTGTCTTTTTCCCAGTCAATTCTAAATCAACAATGGCAGATCCTTGTAACTAGCATAGCTCATGAACCATTCAGTTTGGTATTAACATTTTCTTATAGACCTAGATATTGGCCTAAGAAATTTCTGACAAATTTCCACCATTTGAAAGGGACAGTAATTGCAACAATAATGCATTCACTAAACTTATGTAAATGTCTCCTTGCTGGAAAAAAAGAACATATGAAATCTTTACTTTTAGCTCTACAGGTGATAGACCAGAAGCCAACATTGACTGGTCGGGATTAAAATGCAATATGAATGGCTGCTTTAACCTATTAAATATCAGGGCATTTTCATTTGTAACAATTTCTCAGGTGCTTTTAATAGGTCAGATGAATGAGGGAAGACTAGTTTAGTTTTCACCAAAGTAATAAAACTGTACAGTTACCAAGAGCAGAATCTCATGTTTCAGAGGACCTGCAACTTTTTTGTTATCCCTGCATGACATGATTTAACTGACCACTTTGGTGGCCTACTGGTTAGAGCATCCACCTCATATGTGGGAGGTTGTTGGTTTGAATCCCTGCCGAGTCATGCCAAAGGCTTATAAAAATGGTACTAACAGCTGCCTCACTAGGCACTCAGCATACAGAGGTTAGTGTTAGGGCTGGTCGGCCTGGTGTCAGGATAATGTGACTGGGTGGGACATGATGCTACATGTCTGTGGCATGATGCCCAGTGCTAGACATCACCATAAACTGTCACACTGTGGACATCTTAACGATATGACTGAAAGATTGTTAAAGCTACATTAAAAATTCAAATCACACACACACACACATGATTTAACTGGCTTCAGGTCAAAGAGCAAGCAGCAATTTCACATGCTAAAATGTCCGATCATCATTTATAGGTGTTGTGATCCCCTAGTGGCAGTTTACCCCTAATATGTGTTTCCCAGCACAAGTTCCTTTTTGTCAGCCCTAAAAGAGCAAACAGTTGAGAGTGGGGACCTATTTAGAAGTCCCCATCACTAATAACTCTATTTATTTTAACCTCAGTCCATGCAAGATCAACATATTAAAAATTAAATCATCCATTTTTACTCTAAAATTGACATTCATTATAGATCAGCAATTATTTGGGATGCATATACACGAAAACTTTTGATTTAGAAGAAAACTCTAGTTCCCATCCCATTGCATTTTTTGTTGAAATTCACCATAGTAGGTCTAATGTTTATATATTTGTATGACAGAAAACATTGAATACCTGGGATAAATGGAATGCAACCAATACAGGACCGAATAAGAGGACTTCAGGAACAGTTTGTGGCCAGGATCCAAGGTAAAAATTTTATGAGGCTTTTTTTTTGCTGCTTTTACCCAGTACATTCTTGTTAGGTACCATACATTGATGTCCATCCCATCCCATCCCATCCCATCCCATGCCATCCATATCTTATTTTTGTACCATGCTATAACTTTTATAGAATGCCATAGGCTGAAGCCGGATTTCAGTATGACTGAATATCAGGAGTATCTTGGTCAGGTTCTATATTTGCCTTTTTATGTTAAAGTTTGTACAGAATTATGGCCTCTCTTTAACTAATTTTTATGTCTTGGCATCACAAATTTTAATACCCATTAATTAAGGATTTTAGGGATTAAAATTATTTGTACATTTAAGAAGACCTTGGGCAAAAATTTATATGGCTCCTGTTTGATGTAGAAGTGCATTTGCAACTTGAACCCAGGTTTCTTTAAGTATACAATAGTTGAACAGGCATTTGTGTCCTCTGAACATTTCAAGGTCACTGAGCTCTTTGTTCTTTTCCTTTGTTGGTAACATGTTGTGTATTTATGCATTGCATTCTGTTGTCTGTTGCAACTTGAGCCTTTACTTACATTTTGCAACTTTAGAGGCTTCTTTTCTGAATAAATACTACTCCAGTGGCCTAGTGGTTAGAACATCTGCCTCTGATGTAGTAGGTCGTGAGTTTGAATCCCAGCCAAGTCATACCAGAGGCTCATAAAAATGGGATGAACAGCTGCCTCGCATGGCGCTCAGCATTAGTGTTAGGGCTGGTCGACTTGGTGTCAGGACACTTTAACTAGGTGGGACATCAGGCTGCATTTCTGCAGCATGATGCCCCAGTGCTAGACATCACTGTAAACTGCCACACTGCAGACAAATTTTTCGATATGAATGATTTTTTTTAAAAGCTATGTTAAAAATCCAAATCACAATTATGCACACACACTCTCTTTTCTGAAAAGATTTTGATAAAACTTGACAGTTTAGCTTATATTATGTGTAATATGATATGTGTCATCTGAGTGATTTGTTTAACCCTTTACCTCGTGTAAGCACCTTTGGATGCCTCTACACCATTCTCATGGAAGCCCCTTTGGAATCCATTACCTGATTTGCATGGAAGCGCGTTTTGATGCCTTTCCACCATTCTCATGGAAGTACCTTTTGACACCTGCTGTAAAAATCAGCCATTTTGAGCGATTTGGCGTAGTACCACCTTTGGGGAAAACCTCCTATTACTATTAGATGCTACATTCATCAATATGAATGACCATTATGGCAGATTATGTGACCGCTGTTTAAGATCTGGTCATAATCTGCTATTTAAAGTGACTGAGTCTTGTTCTCCACTCTACAAAATGGAGGCATCGGATTTTGTTCAGTACATTCTTCAGTTTGCACAGTTAGAATCACTACTATGAAAGCTTCAATAACTTATGTAAAGGCTCTGATATTGATGTAGGTAACAATTAGTCTTTTTTATAAATTATCAAATTCAGATGATTTAGTGATGTAGATGCAGGCAGAGAACTTGTAAATATTGAGTATGAGAAATGGTAGCTTTGGTTGGTCACACAACTTCACTGGCTTGACGGTGAATGAGTTCTCTCAAGACTTTAAAGCACATAAATCTTCTTTTGTGAAAAATTATTATTCAGCTATAATGATTGTATTTTACTCTTAAATCTTTCCATTCATAATAGTTGTATACCAAAAATGTAAAATGGTTAAAATTGATGTTAAACATGATATATACTACACTGATAGAGTTAACAGGCAGGCCTATGTGTATGGAGTCAAATAGGTAACAGGTGTTCTTTTTATAGCACACTGCACTGTGTAACTTTGATACATTTATATCAGCTGGATAAAAAGCCATACACTCTATGAGGTAAAGGGTGAACTGCTTAGAAAAGTTGAATAGGCTTAATGTGCCCTTCCACATTATAAGAGGTGCGTAATGGAGTCAGGAGCCATGGTGGCTTTGCGGTAAGCATGCAAGTTTCAGTCCTTCCATCAGATTAGTCTGTTTCATCTTGCATTTAGAGCTAGGGAAGAAAGTTGAATATTGAGTAACTTGATGCATTACATTAGGGTCATTTGATCTCTGGATTTCAAGATGGTGTGAAGCCATACATTAGGAAAACCTAGGTCAAGTTTGATTTTCATCATGTTCAAACAAAATTTGAATAATTATAACTTTGCCGTTTTGTTGGTGGGGCATTCATGTTGTATGGACACATTTCTGTTTTTTACCTGTGTTCTGTGTTCTAATATATTTTCATTCTGTTGAGTTCACATCCTGTATATTTATACCATTTAACATTTCTTGAAGCTTTCACAGATCTTGCAAGTAATTTCACCCAAATTTATTTCAGATACTGTAAGAACCCATCTTCAGTGGCACCATTTGAATGGGAAGATAACATCAATAAGTGGCCGGTTTGTTCATTTTATTTTAATTGTGTAAGGTCTTTTGTCTTGTGTAAAAAGCAAAGACAACAGACCTTAGACAGTTTTTAGGTTTATGGTCTGGGCAAGACAAGATCTGGACTAAGTACATCTGCCCAGTGTAACTAAGTAGTATCATCAGAAAGGTTATTGTAGGTCAGAACTTTGATATGTTTTTCATGTTCATTAAAGAACTCATTTCTAGCTCGCTCCACATTATGATAAATATTCCATTTTCCCTGCTCGGTGTGAAACATTCAGGTTGTACTAAAACATTACAGAAAATTGTTCTTGGATGGAATTGATAATTAAAGGTCAAGGTTATAGTAAGTAAGTTGCCATGCCTGTCAAAAGTATTACAATGAAACCCATCAAAATAAAGTTTTCCATTGGCTAAACTTCCAAGCATTATTTGAAGGCATAGCCCATTAATTGAGTGCATATCTATGCTTGAATAATTAATTTGTAAACTTAAATGGGTATCACAGTAGGTCACCTTGATAAAAATAAGCATGACAAATTAAGCCTATAAATTCAAATTTTTTGATTGGCTAAGTAAAAGCATAACATAAAGATATATATAGCCTGTTAATTCAGTGGGTATCTGTTGAATAATTAGTTTATATCTAAATTTAATCATTTGGGCATTTTATGAAGTATTTTTAAGAAAACACATTTTGATATTTTCTATTTGGTCTTTAAATCCTGCAGCCCACAAAAATGGTTGAAATTTTACCTTTGAATACATTCCCTAATGACATTAATACATTAATATTAAGAAGGAAGTTTCACTACCTCTCAAATCTAGCAATTGTAAAAAGATGAAAAAATTTCGTATATACCGTCGATATGTCATATAGGAAAAGGGAAGAAACTCTTCCCAACCCTTTCTGTCATATCACCTTAGCACCACTATGTGGTTATGGTTGTGTACTCAGTTTTAACTTTCACTGTATACAGCTTACATCATATCCTATATCTCATAAAATCCAAGTTTTACCTTGTGGATTATTGACCGTCATCAAAGTTAGTATAGTATTGAGTGTAAAGGTATTTAATACATGTCACAGTCATTATTTTGTGAAATTTGTTGATAATTATGTAGATTGTTTGTAGTTGGGGACTTTATTGTTTAACTGTCCTTATGCTCCAACACAGTGTTGGTACTCATTTGGTGTTCATGCACACAGCATGTATTTTTACTTGTTTAATAAGTGTGGTTATTGTTATATTTGAACTTTTGTGGTCATCATTTTCAGTTTTTTGTCATTCTTGTCATTTCAGCTACACAGCGATGACAAAAGAATTTAGTTTGTCCAGTGCCTGTGTTGTTTGTGCTATATTTGATCACTTTCTGTTTGTTATTTATGATTTGTTTACTTGCCAGTCCAGATTGAACAATGATGTATGTCATTGAGGACATGCATAATATGTGTCTGACTTGCACAAAATATTAATTGACTTCTAACTGTATTGTATGTGCAAAGTGGTCATTTGGAATTTGTTTCACAGATTTGTGACAAAGGTTGAAGAGATGGGTCAAGGCTGGTCTGATGGAAAGGATGTAGCCTCCAATAGTGACTTGGCGTTAAAGATGAATATCCTACCTTATTTCAGCAGCCCAATGGGCTTAAGTCCCCATGCACATCTGTTGGACAAAATCCAGGATCCAGGGAACACCAAAGTTTTATTTTTAGAAAGCCTGCATTGTTTTTGTCATGCTGGTACCAAACACTCTCAGACACATACCAGGTTGCTGAGCTTTGACAAAAGTATTTCTTGAGTGAATATGACAATACTGGTGTTTATTAGGTGGATCCTTGTGTTTCCCATTCCACCTGCAGGCAGTTGTTGTTCATTCGTTGAGTCGACGAGATCCACTCTAGTCATCCAAGGATTGGAGGAACTGGTTCTGTTCTCTATGTGCGCAGGTGGCTGATGAGGCCAATCCTTGCATGGAATGTTCTTTTGCTTAAGGGACAAGGGATGAGTGGGACATCTCCATGAGGGTTGATGGCACATGCTTTTCTGGCTTTCCTCTTCAGCTCTGCAGCTGCTGTCCTGCTAGATTCACACAACTTGGAGCCTGGAGGAATGCCAGGTGACTCGATCGCTTGCTGTTTGTTCCTAGGAATCGGGGTTTATGTTGAATGCTTTCAATGCAGCTTTCAGATTGTCTTTGAAGTGTTTCTTCTGACCTCAGTGGGATTGCTGTCCTTGCTGTAGCTCGCCATAGAAGAGTCTCCTCTTAGGCAGCCAGTGGTCTGGCATGCATACAACATCTCCCGCCCATCATAGCTGAGGCTGCATCGGGATGGTGTGGATGCTGGGGTGAGACATGCTTGGGTGAGTACCTCAGTGTCTAGAACCTTGTTCTGCCACTTGACGTTGAGTATTTTCCTGAAACTTGTGGCATGAAAGTGGTTCAGCTTCTGGTGTGGTGTTGGTACACCAACCATGTTTCACTTGCGTAAAGTAGTGTGGGGAGCACAGCTGCCCTGTAGACCTTTAGTTTGGTCTGGATGCTGATGCCTCTTCTATTCCAGATGTTAGCATACAGTCTGCCAAAAGTTGTGTTGGCTCTGGCAATGCTGAGGTTCACTTTGTTGTCAGTAGTGATGCTCTGTGACAGTGTGCTGCCAAGGTAGGTGAAGTGGTTCACTACGTGATGTTGGGCCCAACAGAGGGATTTCTAGGGGCTGGCTGATGCAGGATCTAAGTCTTCTTGGTACTGATGTTGAGACTGAAGGTTGTGCAGGAGTTGGAGAAATTGTCAGCACTGTGTTGCAGGTCGGCTTCTGAGCCAGCATTGAGGGCACAGTCATCAGCAAATAAGAATTCCCTGATGGTGTCTGTCGTAACCTTAGTTTTCTCTTGAAGCCTCCTGGGGTTGAACTGTTCTCCATCTGTACAGTACCTGATGGCGACTCCAACGTCTCCATCTCTGAAAGCATTAGTCAGCATGGCAGAGAACAATAGTGTTGGTGCCAGAACATAACCCTGCTTGATGCCATTGGTTACTGGGAATGGCTTAGATGTCTCTCCATTGTCCTGGACTCTTGTCTGCATGCCATCATGGAAATGCTGCACCATGGATATAAATTTTCTTGGGCATCCATACTGGCCATTACCTTCAACGAGCCTTCTTTGCTGACAGTATTAAAAGCCTTTGTCAGGTCGACGTAGGTGGAGAAAAGATCAGCGTTTTGCTCTTGACAGTTCTCTTGTAGCTGCCTTGCAGCATACACCTTGTCAATGGTCCCACGTTCATTCTGGAATCCACACTGGCTTTCTGGCAGGAGTCCCTAGTCAAGGTACATAGTGAGGTGGTTCATTAGGATTCTGGCAAGTATCTTTCCGGTGATTGAGAGGATGGATATATCCCATTGATTGTAGCAGTCCTGGTGGTTCCCTTTGCACATATTCAGGTGGATTATGGAAACGTCTTTGAATTCCTTGGGGATTGTCTCCTGCTGCCACATCAGTAAAAACGGTTGGTGGAGCCTTTCTATCAGGGCTTTGTGCCCTTCCTTGTAGGCTTCAGCTGGGATGGAGCCTGCACCAGGGGCTTTGCCAGTGGAGAGCAGACGTATTGCGTTCTATGTCTCAAGCAAGGTTGGAGGGTCATCTAGTGCTTTGTTGATGGGTAAATGGGGGAGACGAATGACAGCTTCATCATTGGTGGCTGAACGGCGATTGAGGACACTGTCAAAGTAATTAGTGTGTTCCTATCTGCACTGAGAAGGGGGATGATCCAGAGGATGTAGGTCCATACACTTCTTTTAGGACATTGTAGAAGTTCTTCATGTCATGCCTGTCTGTGTAGCACTATATCTCATCAGCTTTGTTGCTCAGCCCTATGTCTCGCATCTGACGGAGTTTCTGCTATACAGTTATGCGTATATTGTTGTACACATCATTCCTGGAGGTGGACATGGGGTTGTTGAGGTAGGTTTGATGGAGGTGGTGTTTCTCATCCAGCAGCTGCTTGATCTCGTTGCAGTTCTCATCAAACCAGTCTTGGTGCTTTCTGGTTGAGGGTCCTTGCATTTCCAAAGCTGTGCTGTAGACCACCTCTTTGAATGCCGCCCATTCAGTCTCCAGATTCTGATTGTTCAGGAGGGTGTATTTCAGACGGTCTTCCAGGGCATCCACAAGAGACGGTTTGGTACTGGTGCATTTCAGCTTGGTGATGTTTAGTCATTTAGGAGCCTTCTTTCCCTGCAGGCCTCTTTTGGGCTGAATGCAGATGTTGAGCTTGGTGGTTTGTCAAGCAGTTAGTGCCACACAAAGACTTGGTCACATGAACATCCGGCTGTCCCTCTTCCTGACAGTGATGTAGTTGTTGAGATGCCAGTGCTTAGAGCGAGGGTGCATCCATGACATCCGGTTATGGGTAGGGAGGCGAAATACTGTACTGGTGATCAGCAGCAGTTCATGCTCAGTGCAAGGCTGGAGCAAAAGGAGACTGTTGCTATTACAGTGACCCACTCCATGCTTTCCTAGTACTCCATCCCAAACAACGTGTTCACAGCCTACTCTTGCAATGAAGTTGCCAAGAATGATGAGCTTATCTGCCATTGGAACATCAGAATGACAGAATGAGGATCCTCATAGAACTTGACTTTCACTTTATACGGGTTGGTCATGTTTGGAGTGTAGCAACTGATGATGGTAAGGTGCTTTCTTCCAGACAGGAGGGGAGTTTCATGGTGATGAGTCTGTCCTTTACTCCCTTGGGAGGTCCAGCCAATTTGCCAATCAGTGCTGTCTTCACTGCAAAGCCAACACCAGCCTCACGGTGCTCTTCACTTCCTTGGCTGCTCCAAAATAAAGTGATTCCAGAGCCCCTTTCACAGAGTTTGTCTTCTCTTGTAAGCCAGGTCTTGCTCAAGGCAGCAATGTCCATGTTGTGTCTGGCGAGTTCCTTTCCTATTAGGGCGGTTCTCCTCAGGGGTCTTTCCTCTCTGTCTAGTAAGGTGCACACATACCATGCGCCAAGTGTGAGAGGAACAATCCTTAATTTATTCTTTGTATATCAACCGCTGGAGTAGGGTCCCCATCAGCCATGAAAAGCTAGCTAGGGAGGTTTAGATCAGGCAATGTTTAGGGCACCTTTCCTAGTCCCTTCCTCATTCCAAAGAGGTGAACAGTGCATTCCTGAAGAGGGCAGCTCAGTCGCTCAGGGCAGCTGCCAGACTCCACTACTGCTCTGTGTCAGTGGTGAACAACCCTAATGGCTTGAGCTGCATGCTAGTGTACCCACACCTGCCACTTCATCACTTTTTTGTCACCACAGGACTTTAGTGTGTGATAAAATGGGATGGGTGAATGACAAGAGTGACTTGCATGGTAACTTTGTTTTAAGTGAGGAAGAGTTGCGCAGTTTGTCGACCTCACTTTATCCCCCCAAAACCAGCTGAGTCCAGCAGCATACCAAAGTTGAGACGGCTGGAGATGGAGTTGAGTGCAGTGGATGACCAGGATGTCCTACATGCCTTGTTGTGCTCGTAGTGCTCCACAACACTATGCTCGACCTAAAGGCTAGTGTGGAATATGATGGCAACTTCACCAATATTTGGTCTTTATTGCTAGCATTTTTTTGTCTTGATGGGAATTTGGGCAGTTATCATGCAAGGGAGTTCATGGCCAATATTACCAAAGTAATTAATGGGGCTTTGCACCATTCAGTGGCTAACATCCTGATGACAAGTATATTTTGAACTTCTGAGACTAGATGTGTTTCCACACATTATCACTGAAGTTGCGCCATTCCTTGGTTCTCCATTCTATGCCCATGCTACTCCATTGCTGTTTAGAGGTAAAATTTATATATATGGAGGAAGGTAGCACAAACAGTGCCTCCACTGTATATTGTCACCTTCTCCATTGTTCTGGCTGTACCAGTCTTGAGAGCAATTGAGAGTTGTTGAGAGACAGTTGTTGACAATAAAAAGGAGACTGAACACTGCTCAGCTGCACTTTTGATCTCAATGGAATTACAAGTGGCAACAGGCTCCTTGATTCCTGAGGGAGTTCAATCAAAGGGTTCTCCTTCCCCAAGGCTCTAAACAATTGCCATTAGTTGCCTACCCAGTCATCCACCAAGAGCCTGTCAAACTTCTTCATTTTTGGCACACTTTGATCAACCTGGATGTAGTGGGGGTAATCATGATGGTGTACCCTCTCTATCAAAATGATGCAAAAAAAGGCTGACTATGACCATTACATCTGGAACAATGGGTTGCAGAGTTGCCATCCATGCATTGTTCTAGGATGCTGATAGTTACAGACTAGTTGACTGATACAGGAAGTGACAATACAGGTGCTGGCAATGAGATAGAGTTGGTCTTTACATCCATTTCATACCTTCCGGGATGGTTTAGAGTTGATGGGGGAGTGTTCCCATTACAATATAGAGACAGCCTAGTGACCTTTGAGCCAGTGATTCTGGGCACTTGTATATATCAGATCGTGATGATCATTATTCTTTCATGCCATATGCTGCCACTTTGGCTGCTGTCCAGCCATCTGGCCAGCTGTACCTGATGTTAGAAACCAGAGGTCCATCACTTCAGCATAACATTCTGCATGGTGGTCAATAGTTCCAGGGTATCAAAAACACAAACATATGTAGATTAGTTTGACCACTTCACCTGCTTTGCCACACATTCTAAATGGGTGGTTACAGAGCTGACCATCCAGCTGAGAGCCATGCATATTGTCCAGCTGGCAAATGAGCCAACAATTCAGCTGACCTTCCAGCGAATTCTACATCCAGCTGTACTGTAGCACTTCCTCTGCCACTGATTCAGTCTGCAAGTAATATGTTAATGGCTTATCTGTCAGATACCATGACACAGTAAGTGATGAACAACCTCCACAGTAACTGCATGGAACATTGATGACTTAGCATACTCAGATCTAATAATGGAACAGACTTAGTTAAGCTTTAAAGTGGCTATTAAGAAAATATATCACGTATTGCTGACTTTCAAATGCTCATCACCACTAACTGCAAGCCAAGGCTTTAAGGCTAAGAAAGTATCAGTCTGTTGATTAGGTAAGTTCTGTGATCGGAGCAATTTTAAGGCATTTCCTTTCTGAAAGCCAGCTACCAGTGACATTTTTGTCATGCTGGTGTCAAGCACATTCAGACACATGTATTATTCAGCTTCAGACGTTAGGTCAAAACATTGCAGCCACCTTTAAGCTTGTGAATAATTTCATGGCAATGCCTTTTTATAACAAAATAGAAACACAAATTGCCCACGTTGTGTTTCTAGCCCCAGACCCAGAAGCCTCTGATCCATGGTGCACTAACAGTCATTTGGGAGGAATTTTAAGCCTATGTCTAGCCACCACCCAACCACCTACACTTTTGGTACAGCTATTGATGGGTCAGAACAAATTTTGAGTGAATAGTCTGCTTAGTTGATCAACAGTCATTCTGAGGAAAATACCATTGGGGCAGTTCACACAGCTGCCCTCATGTTTATTTCATCCCTGCTTGTTCAGGCTTAATCTTCATGACCTCAGTTGTGGAGAATTTTGCAGGCTAATACAGTCCTCCACTTCGAAGGCCTTCAAAGCAAAATTATACATTTTCAGAGCGCAAGTTTAGCATCATCATCCTTTAGGGCCTCAAACCCACTTTTGGTTGACTTATCAGGCTTTTTGAATATAGAGAGCTACAATCAAAGGCTCCAAGACATCAGACACTTTCAGGCTTCATGTCATGACAAAGAGCTATTATACCAGCTGACCAATTTTGACTTACACCTGTCACCTTCTCAGAAGTACATACTTTCTGTAGTAGTGTACCCCTTTTGTGATATCTAGCTGATTGTAAATGAAAACATTGCATGCTTCACATCCAGTATGGCTGCAATGGTAGCCATCTTTAAAATCTTATTGCTACTCCTCCTGAACAGAAAGTTATATCATCATGGAGTTTTCACCAGAAGATTTCTTATGATGTCTTGCTCATCTTAAATGAAAATGGTTCTGCCCAAACTTCCGATATAACCACCACATGGCCATCTTGAAAATCTTACTGCTACATCTCATGATAGGTGTGTGTGTGTGATTTGGACTTTAAACGTAGCTTTAAAAAAAAAATCAGTCATATCACTACAATATCTGCATGTGGCGGTTTAATGTGATGTCTAGCACTGAGGCATCATGCCACAGACATGTAGCATCATGTCCCACCTAGTCACATTATCCTGATACTAGGCCAACCAGTCCCAACACTAATATCTTAATTCTGAGCACCTAGCAATGCAGCTGTTAGTAACATTTTTATGTTTTTGGTATGACTTGACTGGGGTTCGAATCCACGACCTCCCACATCCATGGCAGACACTCTAACCACTATTCCACCAGAGCAGTCATCTCAAGAATGGAAGGTCATATGAGCATAGGGTTTTCAACAGAAGACTTCATATGGTTTCTAGTTGGTCTTGAAAAGAAATGTCCTGATTAGATGTTCAGCATTGCCGCCATATTTAAAATCTTATCTTTCTAGATATAAAAAAGCCTTTCAACATTGGGTTTTCACCAGAAAACTTATTATTATGGCTACTAAATCAAGATGGTGTTGATCTGTCATCCAGTATGATCACCATGGGAGCCACCATGGCATAAAAATTGTGTCTGAGGTGGCTTCCCTTGCAATAGCATGGCTTCAAAATCAACCATATGGAAAAATCTGTTTGAACTGCTTCTGAATTCTTAAGTGAATTTTACTCAGACTTGGTTGGAATCAAAATTTTATCTGGGGTCGTTTCCCCAGCAATGGTGTGGCTTACACTGCAACTAGTTGGAAGATCTATTTTCAACATCTTTAGAATGGCTGAGCCATTTTTAACCAAGCTTAATATGTATATTTCTTAGAATAAGCTTTATCAGAATTGTGTGTGGATTTGCTTCCCTAACAATGGTGTGACTTCCATAGTAATCATTTGGGAAACCTATCTTTAACATCTCATGAATGGTTAAATGAATTTTGCTGAGACTTTATGGGACTGTTCCGTAGGATATTTCCTTATCACAATTTGGTCAGGGATGTCTCACCTAGCAATGATGAGGCTTCTTCCTTCTTTTGTTAACACTGGTTTGGAAAAGGAGTGAATTTTATATCTTGTCTGTGGAGTGGGTTAGCCTTTGTTTCAATGGCAACTACAAGTTAGTCTCTCCACTGTATTAGCCATGTTTTCTGACCAAGAATAGAATTCCTTCGGCCAGTTCAAATCGCTGGGATATCTAAGTTGCATTTTTGCTAGGGGTGAATATAAGACTTTTTTTTTCTTTACAAAGCCTTACTTTTCCATTTGTCTAAATCAAATGGGAAAAGAATTGGTAGGAAACATCCCTTGGTCCCTCTCAAAATTACTTCTGATATCTCAGCAACCACCACATCTAGATTGATTTGTTTGATTATCAAGAACCTATCAGTCTCACTGGGAGAGATATTTCTTTCCTGAGAATCGAAGTCCATCAGGTTTGGGCTGTTGTTAGACCTTGAGCCTTTATTAATCATTCCACTCTCAGTAATAAAATTAGTGTCACCTTTTGGTATTTTCATTCCACTTTCTCTTAGTTCTACCCCTATTTAGTGGCACTTATGCATTAGGGCTGATTATGTCAGATCAACAAGTTGTCAAAAAGTCATTTTCCAGACTGCATTAGCATTTTCCTGAAAGTGATGGTAAGTTTTTCTTGACAGCTGACATGGGTCCATCAGTCTTCATCCAGACTGACAAAATCAGCAGTGTAATAAGAGCAGGTAATTTATTTCTGCTATTAAACTGTAGTTTCCAAGGGGGAAGGATAAAATTTATTTTAATTATGTAATATTTACCTGCTATTATTACTGGGTTCCTTTCTCCTTTCCCACCCTGATGTCCTATAGTTTAGTCTTTGCCCGAGAATGAACAGATGTAACTAAGACATTGGACTGGGACTGCATTACTTTTGTTCTAGACTTCTAATTACTGAATGGAGTAGAGAATCTTTCAGCTTGGACTGGGGACTAGTGCCAGGAAAGGAGATAGCAGTGTAATTGTAGCAGGTAAGTATTACCTAATTAAATTACTTTCACACAGTAATTTCAGAAGGACTAAGTGCAATCAAATTTTGTGAATGCAGCCATCAATATCTGCAACCTAAATATGTCTTCCAGTCCAAACAAAGAGCTTTCAGATGTCTGCAATGATAAATACAATCGAACCATGTGATAATATCTTCCCTCAAGAATTTTTTAAGTAACACTGTAGATTGGAATCAACTTTGATCAACAGATTTACATCACTCATGTGCAAATCAAGTTTGATTTTCAAACTTCTTGAGGAACTTTAGACAAGGCTATGACAGTTTTCAAACTTCTTGAACTTTTGACAAGATTATGACAGTTTTCAAACTTCTTGAGGAACTTTAGACAAGGCTATGACAATTTTCAAACTTCTTGAGGAACTTTAGACAAGGCTATGACACTTTTCAAACTTCTTGAGGAACTTTAGACAAGGCTATGACAATTTTCAAACTTCTTGAGGAACTTTAGACAAGGCTATGACAATTTTCAAACTTCTTGAACTTTTGACAAGATTATGACAGTTTTCAAACTTCTTGAGGAACTTTAGACAAGGCTATGACAATTTTCAAACTTCTTGAGGAACTTTAGACAAGGCTATGACACTTTTCAAACTTCTTGAGGAACTTTAGACAAGGCTATGACAATTTTCAAACTTCTTGAGGAACTTTAGACAAGGCTATGACAATTTTCAAACTTCTTGAGGAACTTTAGACAAGGCTATGACAATTTTCAAACTTCTTGAACTTTTGACAAGATTATGACAGTTTTCAAACTTCTTGAGGAGCTTTTGACAAGGTTATGACAATTTTCAAAATTCTTGAGATTAACATTTGACAAGGCTATGACAGTTTTCTAATTCTTGAGATCAACATTTGACAGGGCTGTGACAATTTTCAGCACAAGCTGATTTAAAGTGACATACTGCAGTATGGTGGCAGTACTCATAATCTTTGGTATTATCTAGAGTTTTTTTTTACATTTTTTTGTCATCTACTGTAATAAATGGTCTCTCTGCCAAAGCATTTACAAAATTTGATATCAGAGGGGATTCTATAACATCAGCTTTTGAAAGTCTTATTTAAATTATTTACATCTGTTTTCAGCTGTGTAAGGAAACCAGCAAACCGAATGCTACAATTCAGACAGACCGACACATGTCATGTGAGATTTCTGGTCGCCCATGTTGTCATGGCATCCAAGGAGAGTGCATGATAACTACCCGAGAGCACTGCAATTTTGTCAGGGGATATTACCATGAGGAGGCATTCCTTTGTTCACAGGTTGTCCTGTCTTCTGTTGTAACTTTGGATTTTGCTGCATTTATTTTTATGCGGAAGTTTTTGTGTGATTTTAATACTTATAATAAGTAAGAGCATTAATCATTATTATTTCTGTAGCTTTTGAATTTAATTTTACACTCAAATATATCTTGACCAGTCTTTAAGACGTGAATGATCATTTACACAACCAGACAGTTTTAAACATGTGATTTGGGGTGTTAACTATTTCTCTGAATTGCATGAACCAGTAAAGCATAGTTTTCTGTCTTAAGAAAGATTGTTTTTTGTATAATTTAAAGACAGATAATTATTTATGATGTATATTGATCAGTATTTGGAAGTTAAAATCTAAATTATTTTAAATGTTCCATTTTGCATTGTGAATTCATTTCCTTTTATGGCTGTTATTTGTCATGATTTGGTAAAAATTGCCATTTTTGTCTGTACTGGAGGGTTCAGTTTGTAAAGATTGACATTTTTGTCTGTACTGGAGGGTTCAGTTTGTAAAGATTGACATTTTTGTCTGTACTGGAGGGTTCAGTTTGTAAAGATTGACATATTTGTCTGTACTGCAGGGTTCTGTTTGGTAAAAATTTACATTTTTCTATGTACCGGAGGGTGGTGTCTTAAAATTCATTTTCTGTAGCAACCACCAATAAAAAATGGATACACAAATAGGAAATTCACAGTATTTGCTGAAACAAATGGGAAAACATTTGTACTCTGCAAACTTTAGACATTGCTCCCTCGTTATACATTGATAATGGGAATCATAAAAGTTGTCAGTACTCAAAGATTGTAACACTGATTATGACAATCATGAAAGTGTGCAGAAATCATTATAACACTGATCATGGGAGTAATAAAAGTGTACAGAAATCATTATAACACTGATCATGGGAGTAATAAAAGTGTACAGAAATCATTATAACACTGATCATGGGAGTAATAAAAGTGTACAGAAATCATTATAACACTGATCATGGGAGTAATAAAAGTGTACAGAAATCATTATAACACTGATCATGGGAGTAATAAAAGTGTACAGAAATCATTATAACACTGATCATGGGAGTAATAAAAGTGTACAGAATTCATTATAACACTGATCATGGGAGTAATAAAAGTGTACAGAAATCATTATAACACTGATCATGGGAGTAATAAAAGTGTACAGAAATCATTATAACACTGATCATGGGAGTAATAAAAGTGTACAGAAATCATTATAACACTGATCATGGGAGTAATAAAAGTGTACAGAATTCATTATAACACTGATCATGGGAGTAATAAAAGTGTACAGAATTCATTATAACACTAATCACAGAGTCATGAAAGTCTACAGTACTCCTGTATTGTAATGCCAGTTATGGGAGACCTGAAAATGTACAGTGAAAATAAACCCATGGTACAACTTATAACTAGTTCTTATCAGCCAAGAACTGAAGGAACAGTAAATGAGTAGAAATGATAGAATTAAATAAAGCTGATGAAATAAAATCTCTGCCCATTAAAGTTTATATGAGAGGCAGTGTCACATGAAGGGACTTTATATTAAGGGATCATTGAATCTTTAATTGTTTAATTGCCAACCTATTTGTCCGGCAGGTTTCTTGTATGAAGGACATATGTGGGATGATTCCGTTCTCTGAGCAAAACACACCAGATCAGTTCTACAGACTGTGGACATCACTTTTCCTTCATGGAGGGTATGTCATATGCTGACAGCTTAAATAATTTTCACAGTAATATCATCCAAGTTTGGCCAGTCAGAAGCCTCTATGTGTGTGTGTGTGTGTGTGTGTGTGTGTTTTTAAAGAAGTAATTTTATTCTGTATTCATCCTCAGAGCTCCCCTCTTTCTGGTACAAACATTAAATTTGTTTTGTTTAATGGGATTACTGATATGAATGTTTAATGGGAATACTGATATGAATGTTTAATGGGATTACTGATATGAATGTTTAATGTTTGTATGAATAATGGGATTACTGATGTGAATGTTTAATGTTGTTTAATGAGATTACTGATATGAATTTTTACTGTTGTTTAATGGGATTACTGACTGGAATCATTAACTTACCTATCATTATTTGGAGAGCATTTTTAACATTTCTCTGTCATTTTATTAATATATCAGTTTGCTTTGTTGAGTAATACAGAGTGTTAGTGGTATTACAGACAATTAACATTACTCTTCAAAAACATGAAAGTCCAGAACAATGTGCACATTTATGTGGTAAATGAAGGAGATGCATTTAGTTGTCAATAGTAAACTTGCAGTATTTACCCTCAGTGAGAGGCATTTAAGAGTAATGTTTTTAGATTGCCTGTTTCTATTAATATTTTTCCTGTATTTTTATCAAGACCATTTTAGAATCTTTATATTTTAGCTTTTATTTTTATTTTTTTATATTATCAATTTTAAGACTTCATCCACACGACATCAGTGTTGTTGTGTTGACATGCCATTAAAACATAAATGCATGCATACATACTAGACCATGTCTGTTTGTATTATTGATTTATTTAAACCCCATATGTGGCCCCTCAGTCTGGAAGATTTATATGATACATTTATCTGAACACCCAGAATGTTTGTCATGCCACTTCAGATGTCTAACATCACACTGCCAAATCCTGGCTAGGTACCCAAACCAAGCAGGGTACCCAAACCTGCAGGAAACCCAAATCAGGCAGGCTTCCCAAATCTTGGCAGAGTACCCAAATCGTGGCAAGGTACCCAACCCTGCAAGAAACCCAAATGAGGCAGGCTACCCAAATCGTGGCAAGGTACCTAACCCTGCAAGGAACCCAAATCAGACAGGGTACCCAATCATGCAGGGAACCAAAACTTGCCAGGATACCCAAATCTTGCTCCATTAGGATCTCCTTTGGCCATATTAAAAGTACTGAAATATGGAACATTACAGTATCTTTGGAAAGTCACATGTTAACTGTATCTGAATCAGAATACCAAAGAAAAATTATGAACTTAATTGAATAGATTTGTTGTCAACTATACTTCTGTCTTTGTGCCATGACATGATGTCCATATTTGTTAACCACCAATAACCAGTGGTTATGTGTATGATCCGGAACCTTGATCATTAACATATTAAATGTATCCTTTTCTATTGTTTTATTCATAAAAAATTCAACTGTGATATGATGAGTTGTTTTTTTTTTACTAGTTATTTCATCTTACACCAAATACCTGAGAATGGCACCCGTGCTTTCTATATTGTGGAAGTAACTCTTATCAGAAGATAACATATTAATTGTGCTTGGACTTTCATTCTTTTTTCATAAAGATAATCTGTTCAAAATAATCAAGTAAACAATTGAAGAAGAATTAAGAGGCTTATTGCCCAACTTTGTCAGTCATGTTGATGTTGTAGAAGGTTATAGTATGCCTGGAATTATTTGTCATGATTGGTGAGATAATTTATGAATTTGTATTCATAGACATGCAGTTATCATTTGTGCATATATCAATTAAAACTGTGTGACATTAAAAATGGAATAAAGATACCATATATAATTGCTTAAAAGTCAAGTCAAATTGCAAGCAACAAAGATCCTGATATGCCGTAGTATAATGAACCTGCAGATTAGGGTCTATTGATTACTTCTAACAGATTTTTCTGCAGCTCAGTGTCTGTACTATTTGTTATAATGATTACTCCTAACAAACTGTATAGACCCAGATCTGCCACCACATTATGCTCTGGCAGATCTGGGTTTGTGCACTTTACAGTTGGACTCATTATAAGTGAGTATAGAAGATAGGTGACTGGAATTGGATACTTGCGTCCGCCATCACAATGTGTGTGCCTGATGCAATCATTACTTTCCCCAAGTCAGTAGTGGCAGACATGTATACAAAAATCTAGCACTTGGACATTGAGAGATTCTGTTCTTTTATTAAAGGACTTAAAATTGACTACTTGTAATTGGCCTACATGATAGATTAATATTACTATAGACGGCTGGATTTTATTCTTGTTATGTTATGGTTTTAGAATATTTTTCATGTTCACTAGTAATTCAAAGGTCCCTTAAAAGAATGAAATAAAATAGATTAACACCAATTTTATTTTACAAAAATTAATCACTGAAAAGTATCAGATCTGCCAAAATGTCCTTTAAGTTGGAATGAGTTTGACATTTGAACATGCACAAATCAGAATAAAAGCAGACTTGCAGCTATTCTAAAAGCTACATATTTATTTACAGACTTTTCCACCTGATAATCACAATAGGGTTCCAGGTCTTGATAATGCGAGACATGGAGAAGCTGACGGGAGCCATCAGGATGACTATCATCTACATGGGATCTGGAATTGCTGGGAATCTGGCCAGTTGCATATTTGTACCCTACCAAGTGGATGTGAGATTCAAAAAAACATTGCTAATCTAGCTTAGCTTAAACCTGTATACCTTAAATTCATGCATTTTCATTGGTGTAAATTTTCATGTTTTTGCAACACATAGGTCATTGTTTGTAGGGTGTTTAAATTTGTGGTTTGTAGCAACCTCAAAAACAATGAAAATTGACACCCCATGGAAAATAGTGAAATCTTGATGAGGTAGAACTTTTAAGGATCGTCAAGGGACTAGTGATATTATTATGTTTAAACAGAATTCTCCTCTGAATACATTCCCTTATCACATTTGGAAAGAAGCTCTGCTGCCTCTCAAATCCATCAGCTGTGGGAAGATACCAAATGTGTACTGTTTAGGCAAAGGAATGAAACTCTTCCCAACCCTTCTCCATACTGCTCCTTACCACCACAATACAGCTGTGGTTGTTTATTCATTTTTTTGCTGGGCATTAGGTTCATCATATCCCATACTCCTCATAAAATGCAAGTTCTATCCTGTGGATTGACCATCCATCAACAAAATTGGTATAGTGCCGAATGTAAAGGTTATTACTACATATTGCAGTTATTATTTTGTTAAATGAGTTGATAATTATGTGAATTTTTTCAGTTTCTTGACTTTGTTTTTTTTTAATTCTGTCCAATTCTACAGTGGAGTGAACTGAATACAGTTTTAAAGCAATTGTGAGGGTATCTACAGATCAAATGCCAATTTCTAATTGCCCCGCCCCATCAGCTGCAAGTCATGCCCAAAAGGTCAGTCTTGTATGGATTTGGAAGATATATGCTGCCATCCTTCTGTCTTCTTCCATAGTTGGCAAAGGTCAAGGAATTATCTGACTGCCTCAGTGTTAAAATTTGGGATCACTTACTTCCAAGGCTTCCAGAGACATTCTCTCTCCACACTGGTACCAGTCTTCGGTATTGAGCTGCCATCTTTGAACACTGTGATGATCAATGTGACTAATTTGCTGTTTTATAAGGTGGATAAAGATGTTTTAGCACACACCTCCAAATTTGTGTGAAACATAGTTGCTACTTCCTCTGTGCTAGATTTGGCTTCTTTAGCAATTTTTAGATAATAATAATAATAATAATAATAATAATGACAGTAATAATAAAGACTTTTTATTCAGAGAGTGACTCATTTAGTTACAAATGAGAAACTTATCTACCTTGAGTCCTGCTATTATGTATATATACAAGCTAATAATAATAATATGTATATATACAAGCTAATAATAATAATATGTTTATATACAAGCTAATAATAATAATATGTATATATACAAGCTAATAATAATAATATGTATATGTACAAGCTAATAATAATAATATGTATATATGCAAGCTAATAATAATAATATGTATATGTACAAGCTAATAATAATATGTTCAGACACACATTTAAATACACAACTATTCACATAAATACTACATTGCTGCAGAAATGAAATGAAGCACAGGAGGTTAGTGGTGTAATATATACTTTAAAAAGTACACCAGTATTTTTAAATCCATCTAATACACCTATTGTGGAAGAAAAATATGCTTGGAGCTAATTTAATATCATGTGGAATGTTATTTTTAATAGCTCTTTTTGGCCTGTATACTTTAAAATTTTGCCCTTTTAATGATCTTAGGTTTGGGGTGTCCATAGACTTTCTTTCCTCGAAAATGGTGTTTAGGTAAGAGGGAGCAGATTTTGTAAACACCTTGTACATTATTTTGACCTATCTCAGAAATATTTTTTCATGTATTGGTAATACTTGGAATGTAAACATTGCAGTTTGAACATTTTCTGTTTGCTGATCAAGAATTATTTTACATGTCATTTCCTGGAGTCTTTTTTTTTCTCATATTTGTAGTAGTTGTGTTCCTCCAGATTATATTACAGTAGTCAAGATGAAGTTGTATGTAACTTTTGCAAACAAAGTAACTCTGTAATGGAATGAATGCCTTGATTTTCTTTAGGAGCCAAATATAAGAGCTTATTTGCTTTGAAATTTAAACTATATGATGAGACATTGCAAGTTATTGACTACAAATATTCCAAGAATCCTATCTAAACATCATTTTCAGATCAGTGTTATCATACAGAATATGCAGCGTATCAGTTTGCAGTCTTGCTCTTTTCTGTCATGTAGGTATCAACAAGACTTTTGTTTTGTCTGTATTGAGGATCATACCGTTTTCCTTGCACATATTTGAAATCTGTTGAGAGCAGTTTGAAGTTTTTTTAAACTTCAGCTTGGTGGCTTTGAGTATCAAACAAAGTAGTGTCATTAGCATGCATGTCCACTGATAAGACTGTATCTCCTATTTTTAGGGGTAGGTCATTTATGAACAGAACAGATAACAAGGGCCCCAAAATAGAACCTTGTGGCACTCCACAACTTATCATTTTAGTTTCAGTTAGGTGTCCATTTTGAATGATACCTGTTGAGACCTGTTGCTCAAGTAAGATGTGAACCACATAAGAATATCTAGCTTTTTAACTTTTCAAGAAGAATTTCATGATCTACTAGGTTAAAAGCCTTTTGAAAACAACAACATTACAAAACCATCTAATTTCGTTCATCTAAGGCTTTTAGCCACTTGTCAGTCATAGAGATAAATGCAGTTTCACAAGTAATATCTTCTTGAAAGCTAGATTGATTTTCATGAACTAGATGTGATTGTTGAGATATTTCATAAAACACCTGTTTGACTGGCCAAAAGAGCAGGTAGCAATCAGGCATGGGCAACTACAGCCTATATTGTCTAGGTTATTAATTTGGTTGCACACAAAACAATGGCTAACACCCTTGAGATGTATCATGCTTTTGCCTTTCTCTCAACACTTTTTGACACACCTTTGCTATTGGTGGGAAAATTGAGGAGGTGTGCAGGCAGGCATCACTGAAACTGCCTCTTCAATTTGCCTTGCTGCCTGCACCTACTTTTAGAGAGAATTGCAAAAGAATAACGGACCATACATTGCTCAAAACCAGCAGTTATGACTTCATTGCAGCTTCAGGAAGCAGCAGGCACCTAAATTCAATAGCCAGTTTAATAAAGGGGAAAAGAAACAAGGTTTCTCTTGCCCCAAGCCTCCTAACATTTGACATTGACTTTCCACCCTGACTGCCTGCAGATGTCCTTCTGGTTGAGATCAGAAGCCTTCATTTTCTAACAGCATGGATCAATTTGTTTCATGACAAAAATCAGGTTTGCTTAGTAAGGGATTCAGATTTTGTTTATCCAACCTACTCCCTTATCAACTTCCCCTTCCATGATGGAGGAGGTATTAGGAGATGGATATTTCTCAACAAAGTGGGCGGTGGTGGGTTTTTACTTAAGGCAGTTTTTGTCTCAGTCTCAACCTTGTTTACCTTCCTCAGTTGTGCATGGCATGGTTTATCAAGCTTGCAGAGTTGATTTCCAATTGGGAGTCATCATCATCATCATCATTCTCATGACCTAGAGTGGTCGTTGAGGCACTGTGCTGCTGAACATCTGACCAGTTCCCCTCCACTTGTCTCGATCATGTGCCAATGCCTGTGTCTCCGCAAAACTTTTTCTGGTCCATTCTGTGATGTTGTCAGTCCACTTTTTTCTCTGTCTACCTCTCCTTCTGCCACCCTGGACACTGCCCTGCAGGACTGTTGTGGATAGACTGTTGGCTCTAGTGACATGACCATACCATTTCAGCTTTCTCTTTTGGATGGTGGTGAGGAGGTCCTCATGTTGGCCTACTTCGCGCCTGATGGTGTTACGCACTTCTTCATTTGTGATGTGGTCTATGTAAGAGATGCCAAGGATGGTTCTGTAGCATCTCATTTCAAGTGACTGGATTCTTTGTTGTAATTCTGCTGTCAGGGTCCATGCCTCACATGAGTACAAAAAGACTGAGATGACTAGAGCTCGCAATAGTCTGATTTTAGTTTTCAGACAGATATTCTTGTCTCTCCAGGTGGGTCTTAGCTTTGACAAAGCTGCCATTGCTTGTGCTGCTCTTGACAAAATTTCTGCTCTTGATCCCTCTTCAGTGATTATGGAACCAAGATATTTGAACTGGCCCACTGTTTCCAGTTCATGTCCTCTGACTTTAATCTTGGCTGAGATTTGTTTGCCACTATTTGTCATCAGTTTTGTCTTCTCAGCGCTTATCTCCATGTCAAATCTGGAAGATGTTTCATCCAGGTTCTTCACTAAGGTGGCTAGCTCGTCTTCACTGCCTGCCAGCCCATCAATGTCGTCTGCAAAGCGGAGGTTGGTGATGTTACGCCCTCCAGTGCTGACTGTCCCACAGTGGTTTTCCAGGGCTTCGCTCATGATGTGCTCTAAGTAGATGTTGAAAAGTGTGGGTGACAGGAGACAACCTTGACGCACTCCCACTGTTGTCTGGAACCAGTCCCCAACAGCACCTTGGGCAATTACTGCACTGGTAGCCTTGGCATACAATTGCTTGATGGTATTGGTTAGCTTTTGACCCATGTTATACTTCTTCATTGTGGCCCACAATGCCTTATGCCACACTCTGTCAAAGGCCTTTTTGAAATCTATGAACACATGATAGATGTCTTGTTGGTGTTGTGAGTACTTTTTGCACAGAACCCTGAGATTGAATATTTGTTCTCTTGTGCTTCTTCCACTCCGGAACCCGGTCTGTTCTTCAGCGATTACTTCTTCTGCTTGTGGTTTCAGTCTGTTCAAGATGATCTTCAGCATTACCTTACTAGCATGGCTGATCAAACTGATAGTTCTGTAATTTTGGCACAGCTGGAGATAGCCTTTTTTGGGAAGTGTTATAATCAGTGACTGGGTCCATTGTGTCGGCCATTCACCTGTCTGCCAGATCTTATTGCAGATTTTTGTTAGTAGCTCTTTCACTGATTCTCCCCCATTCTTGATAAGTTCAGCTGGGATGTTGTCTACTCCAGCTGCCTTCCCATTCTTCAGTGCTCTTATTGCTGACTCCACCTCTTCTTTGAGAATGGGGAAGTCATCATCATTTGAGGAGTTTGGAACTTCAAGCACCTCTGGGTCTCCTGTGGACTGATGGTTGTAGAGTTCTTTGCAATACTCAGTCCATCTTTCTGCAGTGTCACTTGCTTCTGTGAGGCATTTTCCATTTTTGTTTTGAATGGTACTGACTCTTGGTTGTCAAAGCCATCAAGGGATCTGTGCTGGAATGCTGCCCCATATCTAGCAGAATCATTTCCATTCGTCTGAAAGCATCTCCCTTTAACATCACAATTATCCAAGTCTATGCTCCAACTACCGATCATGATGATGAAGAAATAGAGGAGTTTTACAACAAACTACAGGGTATTCTAAACACGGCCAGTAAGAAAGATATCCTCATTGTCCAAGGAGACTGGAATGCCAAAGTTGGCAAAGATGCTCAGAAAGACTGGGAGGTAAATTGTGGACCTTCTTGCAATGAGCTTACCAATGAAAGAGGGAGACGGCTGCTTGAGTTCGCAAGCTACAACAACTTGGTACTAGCCAACACCCTGGGACAACATAAAGTTTCACGATGCTGGACATGGCACTCACCAAATGGAATCCATCACAACCAGATTGACTACATACTGGTTCAAAACCGTTACCAATCTGGCATCAATAGAGCAAAAACAAGGACATTCCCAGGTGCTGATGTTGGGAGTGATCATGACCTCGTGATTATGAACTTCCGAGTGAGGCTGAAGAAAATTAACAAGCCAAAGAACATCAGGCTCAAATTCAACCTTGAACAACTGAAGGACCCTAACATCTGCAAGTTATTCCAAACCACAATTGCAGGAAAATTTGCTCCACTCCTTGTGATGGATGGTGATGTCAATGAGATGACAGACACCTTCAACACAGTCATGACAGCAACTGCCAAGAACATCATTGGCCTCCATCGCCCGAAGAAAAAACCCTGGGTTACAGAAGAGATTCTGAAGTTGTGTGATGCCCGAAGAGAAGTAAAAAACACTAGACACCCAACAGGGGCATTGAAGTACCGAGAAATAAACAAGAATATCAGAAAAAACTTGAGCAAAGCAAAAGAAAATTGGATTGGACAAAAGTGCACAGAAATGGAGAACAGTCTGATAAAGAATAACAGCAAAAAGGCATTCCAAATTGTGAAAGACCTCACCAGACAGAAACAACCAAGAGTCAGTACCAAATTGGGAGTGGAGTTTAGCAAGAGTTTTTGCAGCTATTCAGTCTCCATAATGCAGTGGCAGATTTGATCTCCTCAGCCATGTTCTCAGATCCCATTTTTGCAGACGGCCCTGCTAGCCGAATAGTGCCACATTTCTGATCGACTTGATCAACAAATCAGGATCTTGAAGGAAATAGAGTCTTTCCTGTATCAATGGTGCAACAAACTATGGTTCACAACAGGAATTCCTCTAGAATCACCCCAATGGGAACTTAACGATCTGCATCAATAGCAGCTCATACATTTGGGGAGTCCATCTGTTGCCCAGCTTCACCATGTGAAAGACCAAACGATAAACCTCTGGACATCAAAATTCTAGAATTATGGCCATTGTAAAGACATTTCGTTTCTGGATGGACCAAAATGAAAAGATAGTCCTCATTATGGTGGACAATTCAGTGATGATCGCATACCTCTGCAAGTGTGTGAATGGGGAAAAAATCAACAGACCTGTGTTTGGGTTTGCACACAGATGAAAATATAACAGCCCACATATCCTAATCAGACTCAGTGGTCTTAGCCAATTCATTGCTTAGAATTGGCCAAACCCTTCACAAAAAGTGATCTATCTGTCAACCAATCTTTCAGTGGATTTTTGCACATTGGGTTCTTCTGATCATAGACCTGTTCACAATGAGGTGGAGTCACAAGCTGCCCACCTTCATCTCTCCAGTCCAGTACATAGGTCGTGGATGCACTCTTATTCATTTGGGAGCTGCCGACAGTTCTGGTATCAAGAGTGAATGGTCACAAATGCTAAGTAATTTTTATAGCCCTCCTCCCTCTGTCAGGTGGGACAAGTCCTGAGTGAATGGGGTGCTTAATCCAGCAATAGACACTCACTGGAAAAATCTGCATTACCCAACATGCACATACAACTATGATTGCAGGTGTTTAATTCCTGCCCACACAATCTACTCCTTCACATTTGGCTCTTGTCAAAAGAACCTTGTGAACAAAAGAATTAAAGCTTTTCTGTCATGGAGATAATCTCTTTAGCTAGTAGGCCCTTCACTTTGAAGGTGCATGAGAGTGTTATTACTCTATGGTATGAAACTAATTAACAGAAAAGAGTGAAAACCAACAAGTTTTGTATAACTGAACAAATAATTTATTCCCTTGAATACAAACTGAAAAATTAAAAATAGCTTATAGTATGGTCATTGAAATCCTAAATAGTCCTGAAAGTTCTATTACAAGTCCAAAAGTATTGAGTATTCCAGATGAATTCCAGTGGCATTCCGAATGAAGTTCAGTCTGTTGTGCTGATGTGCTAAAAGTCTGGAACCACTGTCATTGATGTATCACAATGATTTAATCCAAAATGTCTTTAAATGAATTCACAGTAATTTCAAAATAGTTACTTAGTCCTGAGGTTTATGAGCAACATGGGATTCCAATAAATAACTGAAATGAATAAATCATCTCAAATAATAATTGAATACAACTAAAATAAATAATTCTTCTTCAGATATCAAGCTTGGAATTACTAATTCTCATGTAAAACATTCCTTATATGAAAAACTAAGATGCAATTTTAGAATCAGAACAAGGGTCTAATAATCATTTCAAATTACTAACTTGTTAACAAGGTCAGATCCTTTAAAAGCAAGTCAAATAGAAATTAGGTCACCTGGTTTTCAAGGGTGGAAACCCATGACCTAAAATCAGATTCATCAACAAGATTTCTTCTAAACCTTCCAAGGTCAGAAGGTCACTATAACATATTTACATGAACACAATCACCTTATTTTATAGTTCAAACCCACAGTATACAAAATTAGCTATTTAATGTGTTGTTTTACTAAATGACCCTTACAATCTGTAATCATATAAATTAAGACACATAATATAACAGAGAGGAGTAGCAGGTTTTCAGGGACTGATGCAAAACCAAACAGCATTGGCCCATTGATTGTTTTGATTCCAGAATTGGCTGACTTTTTTCTAAAGCTTTAAGAGGAGAAACAGTTAGTCCCCACAACAATCAAAGGCTGCTGCGCCATTTTCAGGCACAATGGTAGCGCTGATATTGGTCACAGTAAGGATTTGTTGGACATATTAGGTCTGTTCCATTTAAACCTATATGGTACTCAGGGATTGTTCAAAGAGTTCATATGAAAATAATACAGAATTTTATATTGCATCTTTCGGTGATAATTCATTTTGAAAGTTCTTTCCCTGTGCCCCAAGTATATTTACTGGAACTTCCCTTAGTAAATGTTGATGTAAATTGACCAGAATCTCTCACCCTGCTTCCCTAGTGGAATTTTTCATGGGTATTGACATATTTCAAATCAATTTTTACCCCTTAGCTAGCACCTCCTTGATGCTGCTATCATACAACACATTACTTCCAGTATATCTTAGGTATACAGGAAGAAAGAAGTTGCATGCCTTAGGTATACAGGGAGAAACAAGTTGCATGCCTTAGGTATACAGGGAGAAACAAGTTGCATGCCTTTTCAGTGGACCTGATCAGTAGCCAGTTCAGGTCAGTTATGCTCATTTGAAAGGACTGTACATTTGTCCCCCTCTTGAACGGCCTCCATGACCAGTGGCCACCCGCTTCTTACAGCCAGAATCCCTTGGCACCAACGAGTTTGTTTTCAAAAGTACCCTTCAAGAACGGCCACCCCTCTAACGCGACCAGCACATTAGTACAAAAATGTAAAATGTTCCCCTCATGAGTGGCCACATTGTTTTTCAGATATATACAGAACCTTTAATTAATTCATATCGTGACATAAGGTAAGTAATCAGATTATCTCTACCGTCGATACATGTCTCCCAATGTAAAGTTTCAGTTACTGAATGAAGTGTTAACTAAAGTACATGTAACAGTAAGATTAATATTGTATCATTGTCTATAAAAGCTAACGTATACGGGAAATGGGCTTAACGATGTTATGATAGAGTTTTGTGCTTCACACATCTGTCAAGTTCTTCTGTTTGATGATTACAACTAGACGTAATTGTCATCATAACAGGGTCATCATAGGCTAAAAATAGATTTTGTGCATTAACACACACACAGAAATTAAGCTTGAACAAAACAGAGTACCAGACGAAGACAAAAAAATCATGTGACGACACATTTATGGCTTCCTTTACAAAGAATGTATTTCATCCAGTTAACAGAAGTTTTGTCTACATAATTAAATCGCATATAGTTAGCAACATCCGAATAAATCATTACCAAACATTAACATGTCATGTAATTGGAGACTATTATTTTAGAAGAAAGTCAGTTACTCTATTCGACAACATCGGTGGAGGTGGGGAGGAGGGACTTACCGAACAATTGTATGTAGAAAAGACTAAAATAAAACAATTTTATGATGAAAAGACTCGAATAATCAGTGTCATAACCGATAAGGAGGTTATTTATCAGCAGTGGGAAAATGGAGCAAATGGAAAGAAAATCATGTATGTACCAAGATTTAAATGACGTTTTTGCATGGTTTTGCAATGTGCATGACATCAATACCCACTCGCATATCATGCTTACGTCAAGAATAAGAACTGTTAATGTATATTCAGTTGAAATAAGTATTATTATAACAAGAAGAACCTTTTAATAATCAGTGTTACTTTTAAACAAAGATATTAAATGAAGATATTAAATTCTTTGATGTATGTAGCTTTCTTACTACGTACATTACATATACTTCTCACAAAAAATTTACTCCCCCTCTGGAAAGGCCACCCGTCCTATAAGGCCACTTTGCCGGTACAGAAGGGATGGTCATATAAGAGGGGGACCACTGTATTAAGTTATTGTATGGTAAATATAGACCATCGTAATTATATATGTAATTGTGGTAAATACGGACCACAGTAATTACACATGTAGTTGTTTGGTGAATATGGACCATAGTAATTACACCTGTAATTGTATGGTAAATATGTGTTCATGATACCTAGACTATTTATATTTACATCAAGACCATCATTGATGTTTAAGATAATTATACATTTTATCTTTATTAAAATTAGACTCACTTTTGAACTGTAATATTTATTTATTGAATATATAAAAGCTATCTATTCAGGATTTCACACAAAGATGAAAGCTCAACACAATTTACTGCTTATTTCCAGGTGGGTCCAGCAGGGGCACAGTTTGGAATCTTGGCTTGTCTGTTTGTGGAAGTCCTTCAAAGTTACCAGATGCTCAAGAGACCAGGCTTGGCAGTCCTCAAGATCACCATTCCCATCCTAGTCCTCTTCTTGCTTGGTTTGCTTCCTTGGATTGACAACTGGGCACATACGTGTGGTTTCATCTTTGGCATACTAATTGCCTTTGCTATTCTTCCATACGTCAGTTTCGGCCAGTGGGATAGGCGGCGAAAGATAATAGGCATTGTTATATCTTTAGGTGGCTGCATATTGCTGTTTGTGCTACTTGTACTTCTGTTCTATGTAGTACCACTGTACAGTTGTCCAGGGTGTCAATACTTCGACTGCATTCCATTCACAGAAAACTTCTGCAAAAATATGGAGATTAATATTAATAGAGAGTCTACCTACAGCAATGTCTGAAATCCATATAATATATATATATATAAAAAGCAACCAACTTCTTGCTTCAGTAGACTTAAAACTATCTAACTTTTGTGATGGTCTGTTGCTTGCTGTCAATTTAACTGTATTCTACCTTTATATGTTTTTTTTTCTTATTTAGTGGTTATAATTCCTCAGAGATTTCTGTTATATTTAATATTTAATGATGTGTATGTTAGACTTTTCTGTCAGCATATTGACAGACTTATATCCTCTTCCCATTTTTAACTTAAAAAATTATCATGGAAAATGTTTCTTTTCGTTTTTTGTTTTTTTTTTGTTTTTCACCGATATTGCATTTCTTCTTCAAATAAGTTAGCAATCATAATACCTTATGAGTACAACCACTGCATAAGTAATCAAGCCCTTCCAGGCTAACATTTTTAGCTATGAAAGATTAAAGTTATCTGCCTTTGGTATCAGTCAGACGGTGATCTCAATATCTATAGATCTGTGCTAAATCTTGTCTGTGCCTCAGTTCCACTCGTGCAATGTAGCATGCCATCTTGAGAGACCTTTCAAAACCGACTTCAAGAGAGTCTTTGTATTCAATTATCGTGCAGGTTGCAGGAGTTTCTGACATCACGGAAGTATACTCCATCTATATTTCCAACTATTTCCTCCTCTTTTCTAAAGGAGACAAAGTTTTTTTCATCTGTCAAATTACAACTATGTTGGGGGCCCCGAGTGGCCGAGTGGTCTAAAGCGCTCTTCGTTACGGATCACTGCCATCTCACCTCTGTCTGCGGCGGTTCGAGTCTAAGATTCAGCCAATGTGGGCATGTGAGAAAGCTTGCCAGTAGCTTCTCGTGGGTCGGTGGTTCTTTCCGGGGTTTTCCGGGTTCTTCCTCCACCATTAATACTGGCCGCCATGTATAGCCTATCGTGCTGAAAAATGGCGTTAAACCCCACAACAACAACAACAACAACAACAACAACTATGTTGTAAATTATACCTGTTAGGCAACCCTTTGTATATACCAGATGGATCATTAGTAGATGTTTTCAATGATTTGTGCACAACATTTGTATATTCCACAATACAATTTACCTTTAAGTCATGCAAATAAATTGTTGTCCTTACGACTCTATAATTGTTTAACAAAATCCACCTTAGTAAGTTATAAACAGTGTTTCACATATGTCTCCTATATAAAATTCCTCTTATGTTAGGATACATATAAGTTTTCTATAGATAATGTATGGACTAATAGTTTCCACTTTAAATTAGTAGTTAAAAAGTGATGTTTCAATGGATTTACCTATATAGGCCATCACTTGGGCTTTGCTGGCTATACATACTGTCTTGAATTAATAATTACTTTTAGAATTTAGAATATGGGCAGGACTAAATGCAAAGAGTGAAAACGCATGATAGATGCATGTTTAGGATGTGTGGTATGCTACTCTGGGAATACATATCAGATATGCACTGTATAGATGGAGAGTCACTGAGATACACTACTTGGTGGACAATCTAAACAGCAAGGATAAATGCATTATGATAGATGAGGATATCATTTGCATCAGTGCAGGTGCTGCTTTGGTCAATAAATTGTATAGCAAAGCAGATGGCTCACCAGCCAGTAAGTGAATCAGGAGATCTCTTTTGGCTAGAGCTCTTCATCTGACCACATCTGCAGCTTTGCTGCCTCAACTAGACAAGAGTTTTGTTTGCTGTATCAATTAAGCATACAATGACCAGTCTTCTTTTCTTCAAAACAGATTGAGACCATGCCAGTCCAACTCAAATACTGTCTTACATGATGCAGGTTGGAATCAGTTTTTGTAGATCACATATTCCATAACCCATCCTAGCACAAGAAGCTTGACATTATTGAGGATAAATTGGTTCTGTTCCATAATGATTGGACACTGCCACCCAAATCAGACTGTACGAGGTCAACACCAAGTCAAGCATTTTAATCCTATAAAATTAACTCTCTACTATCTCTTGTATTATGGCTCACGAAATGAAGAAGTCAGCTTCATCGTGATAAAAGGTTACCATTCCACAATCTCAAGACAAAACAAAGACACTTGCTGATATTCTAGCAAATTTTGATCTGTCATGACTTAAGGTATTGGGTATATCGATCATGAGTTCTGACTTGGTTGAATAAAGTACCATTTGAACCACTCTTAAGAGCATCATTGGTTCACCTGTCATACTTGTCCAGCTATAGCAGGCAGGATCAGTGAAATACATATCAGCTGATCTGAACTGTCTACAGTTCTGTCGGGATCCATCAGTATCAGTTATGATGGTTCCCACTTTCATTGCCAGAGATAGACACCTGCTCTTGGGCAATTAATCTGTTGTGGTGAAACCTTTTTTCAACCTGGACCCTTGCACTCCCAGTCATCTGCAGGCTCAGTAAGGGCTTTGTATTGATACCTGAAAAGAACCGAGTCAGAGCAAAGAGGAAGATCTCCCCTGATTTAGCTTTAAAGAGGTAAAGGCTGATATTTCAGTGCATGCTTTATTATCCTGGATAGGATACTTTATTTGTACTGTATAGAAAGAATTAAGCTAAGATCAAATGAAGTTTTTAACATTTTTGGCATATGAGATTAGTGAAGTTTCATCAAACACTGCATTTAAGCACAACTGCTCCCAAGTTCAAATTATACAGGCTGTGGGATGGAGGTCAGAGTCAACTTTTTCTAGCTTCTGTCTCCAAGATATTTCATCCCAAAAGGCTCACATAGGTTTGGTGGTACCTGTACCAGCTACACAACTAGCCATGTTCCCAGGTTCTTTGATAGCTTGTTATTGACATGGAAATACAACTTCTGCTAGATTTGTGGGAGAAATATTATTTCCTTTCTTCCAAAAGATGTGTCTCAGCATATTCAGTCCATGCTCCAGCCAGGTATATCAAAGATTTAGAAGCTGCCTCACATACTGTAGAGGACTGGAGATGGCTGCCGTCTCTAGAGTAAGGGGATGTAACTCTTGCCCCTCACCTATTATCCTAAGATATTATGATAGGTAACATTTGAAGAAACCATTTTTTGCAGTAAAATGTGTTTCTATAATAATACTCATCTCGCCATAATACAGTACACCCTCCCCAGCCACCCTGCAGTTACATCCTATTAGAGCATGCATTCCGCTACAGTAATTACTGAGGTACAGACAAGATTTGGTGCCAATCTCTATATCTAAGTGGAGATTACTGTCACCTTTGTATACAAACAGATTTTAGCATTTATGGTTACAAATTTAAGTCTAGGATGACTGAATTTGCAAGGTAGTGGTATTACTTTTAAAGTATCAAGACGAAATGACAAATTACTCCAACAATATAAGAAAAATTCTACAGAAACTTTTGATAATTTCATAATACTACCAACTTTTAAAGCAAAGATGTTTTTATACATACACCATAAGTGTAGTAAATCATGTTATGTTTTACATCTGTCCATTGACCCATCTGTCCATCGATCTATCTGTCCATTGACCCATTTGTCCATCGATAAATCTGTCCATCCATCGACCCATATGTCCATCAGTCTATCTGTCCATTGACCCATTTGTCCATTGATCTATCTGTCCATCCATTGACCCATCTGTCCGTTGACCTATCTGTCCATCGATCTATCTATCCATTGACCCATCTGTCCATCGATCTGTTTCCAATTTGGTTTCCACACATAAACTTGAGTTCACTATTATCTACTGTTAACAAAACTTTTTAAGTTGCTTGCAGTTGGAGCAAGGAAGATTCCTTTTACTCTTGGGTTTAGACAATCATGATCACAGAGACTGAAAGAGGGAAAACTGTTCACACAGTAACTTGACTTGTATACCAGGGTACCAAGCTTTATACATGACTTGTATTTGCCTATTGATTTGTCTATTAAAACATCAAGATCATGGTGATTCTAAGAAGAATTTTTTTTTCTGCATGATATTCTGATCTCTGTAATGCAACCTTGACCCAGCTTTGTGGATGGCTTGCATTTGAGACCAGGAAAACACCTATTCATTTTGGGTCAAAAGGGCAAAGATCATGGACACACTGATTAAAAGAAGGAAAAATAATTTCCACAAACCTACTAGTTTAAATAACACCCATTTTGATTAAACTTTGTAGATAATATGCACCTGAGAAAAGGATGATGTGTTAATTTGTTGTTAACAGGTCAAATATCAAGGGCAGTAGAACACAAGGAAGGAAAACGGTTCCACAAGATAACTCGAGTCCTATGCCACAAACCATGACCAGTTCTTTTGAATGATTTGTATTTGAGACAGGAAAAGCACCCAGTAATTTTTGGGTCTCTAACCATGACCAGTTCTTATGAATGACTTGTATTTGAGACAGGAAAAGCACCCAATAATTTTTGGGTCTCTAACCATGACCAGTTCTTATGAATGATTTGTATTTGAGACAGGAAAAGCACCCAATAAGTTTTGGGTCTCTAACCATGACCAGTTCTTATGAATGATTTGTATTTGAGACAGGAAAAACACCCAATAAGTTTTGGATCTCTAACCATGACCAGTTCTTATGAATGACTTGTATTTGAGACAGGAAAAGCACCCAATAATTTTTGGGTCTCTAACCGTGACCAGTTCTTATAAATGACTTGTATTTGAGACAGGAAAAGCACCCAATAATTTTAGGGGTTGCTAGGTTAAAGGTTATGGTCATCAAAAGTTCAAGTAAAATGGTTTCTGCAAAATACGTCTAACATGAGTTCTTTGTCTTTAACCTTGACCAAATTTTATGGATGAAGGAAGACATCTCATAATTTCAGTTGGAAAAGATCAGTCACATCGACTCCAAAGAGGGTCACTTCTCGGACATATATCTAGTCTAGAGTTAACCCTTATAGCATGGGAGCCATATATTTATGGATGACGTCACCTGGCTTTGTATGCAGGAAACATATATTTATGGTCAAACGTCACCTAGCTTTGTGTGTGGATACCAGATTTTTATGGCACAGGACAGTGACGACTATGGATGTCCAGTGTAGGCCAATCATTAATCGTTTTGGCTGGAATGCACGAGGCAAGAAAACAAACTTTTAATAGTAGCAATAGCTTACCCATGGCTATTGTTTAGCTTTCTCTTTGTGCCGAAAAAATATACCATCGGTTTGATATGCATACATCCTCCCTTGGAGTGAAGAAATGTCAGTACGATGCAATTCTTCATGCAGCTTGTTTTTCCCTGCTGCATTACGTGCTAAACATGCACAGCTAGCTCATCTTTTTCAAGAACATTGATGTGATCAGACTTGTGCCTTAAAAATACTTGCCTGTTGCAGTGTTTTTTAACTGCATTTGTGATCTGGCCTCAACAATAATTATATCTAATGGTTATCCATTTGTTTTTATTCCCAAATATTTATGTGGTAACCTATTCCCTCCAGTTTGGGTTCCTCCAGGGACTTGAGGTTTCTTCGTGTACATCCGCAGGGATCAGATACATTTACTATCAAAATCATTTTATATCTAGGTATCAGTAAGTCATTTATGCAAGGAATAATGACAGCATGCTCACTAGATGCTGTGTGTTCTTCAATTTAGATTGACACCACAGGAACCACGTCATATATGGTATCTATGCTAGATATTTTAATTTAATGCATCAAATTTTGTTCACATTGTTATTGTTTGTACATATATACTTCATTTTCTTGATAAAAATTGCTTAAAACACTGATTGCTCTTTCTTACAGGGAAAAAGACTGGTAGATTTATGCTATGGTTTGCTATGTCTGTAGAGATCACAGAGATCTTTTTGGGGTTGGCAAATCTGTATTATGATTGATTTCAGACATGTGATCATAAATGTGTTGTATCCTGTATTTTCTTTTAACAAGAAAACATGCATATCTACATGCCTGTGATAGTTTCATATTATTTTGTATTTCTTTTCAAATTCCTCTTACATTTATATTGTTCTACATTTGCTATTACATTTGTATGCATATTATGTATCAGATGTCTTCATTTTGTATTTCTAGTTGCCTTTATATGCAAGTTCAAATTTGTGCTTAACATACTTATAAACTGACTCAAACTACAGACTGCAAAGACCCAGAACTGCTGCCATATAATGCACTGGCAGATCTAATTCTGTTTAGTTTGTTAGATATAATCAGTAAAACAAACAACGACCCTGTCAGCACATTATTCAATGGCAGATCAGGGTCTTTGTTGTTTGTAGCTGAACATGACTTAAAAGCAAGCATGTTTGTTTTATTGTATATTGGTCATATTCTATGTAAATAAGTGTTATGAATTACACAAGTTTAATAAGCAGCAAATATCTGGTGAATTGTTTCTTACTGTAATGCATCTATGTTAGCATATATTTAATTAGTTGAAATAATTATTGAAGTCAAAAAAAAATTGTGAGCATAATTTGTAAAATATTTGGAAAGGTGAAACTGAATTCACCAAAATTGTATCATTGGTCAGGATAATAAATAAGTGTACTCATTTATTTGGAAACTTTTTATTGTACATACGTTGAATACCATTTAAGAAAATTATCCGACTTATACATTAAGCTGAATGTACTGAATATGTATTGTTCTAAAAAATGAATATATTTATATTAAAATGAGAGTTGCTTTCAAATTAACATGTAACTATACTGTGGATTCTATGCAATTCACCCTTTTGAAACACCATTAATTTAGATTTTTTTAAAAAACCAAGAAATTTCATAGCAGATGCAGGTTGATCATATGTTGGGACTCAAACCTTCAACTTTCTGGTGATGTGTAAGGCGCATGAACCATTGAACTACATGCATATCTTGATGGTTTCAAAGTTACAACTCTCAGCACATCTACCCTGGAGGCTATTGAGAGATGGAGGAATCCATGCTGACTGCACAGATTAACTCCCCTTTTAATGCCCAACGCATTTACCTTGAGGGTTCGGTTATGAATAGGTTCTAAGTTGTGAATTTGGGCAAAGTCTTCAGGGGCTGGTAGAGATCAGGGGAGAGTACCAGTTGTATGACTTGTCCTTTTTATGCTGAGAAGGTGGCCTTAAAAAAGTGGCCAAGGAAAGAAGATAAAATGAAACCAACATTAATAGCCAATGTAGCAACTGTTTTCTAAGCTTTTCTTTTCCTTCTACAGTTTCAATACATGTGAATTTACATTCACCAGCCGACATTTGTCCAAGTGAGCCTCATACTAGCACAGTGCTTTAACACTGTTGATATCCCATTGCCATTGCAGCCAGAAAAATAATTACTGTGTCGACCATGCTGATGCAAATCAGATGAAAGGGTCTCTTCAATTTCTTGGCTGCATAAAGGGCATTTTCTTTCCATTGGTTGTAGTTGTCTAGAGAAAGTGAATGTTTCTGACACAAGTGTGTCTACTAATAGGAAAGATTGAGTAGACTCTTTTTAATACGCATAGTGTATTTAATTTTCTTTACTTAAATTGCCATGTAGCTAGTATTGTGCCGACATGCTGTTGAACCTTGTGCATATATCCTATTTAATGCCCACATAACTCAGCACGGTAGAGTCAGACAGGCTTAATCAATACAAATGTTTGATTTGTATTTTACAAAAAAGAGTTACCTTTGCATATGAGGAAATTAAAATCCTCATTATCATCATATCCATTTTCTAATGTAATTCATTAAACAGTAAATGCAGTAGTCTCTATTTTGAATGTCTGACTGTTGTAATATAACATTGATAATACTCGTTTGATCCTGAATTTGTTAGATACTCTGGAATTGTTATTAAGTGATGACTGAAAGGGTGTGGAGGCGTACCCTCCCACCAGATTGGGGGGATCTAGTCATCCCGGTCCCTGACTGCTTTTCGTTACTATTGTAATTCATCAGAGGGAACTGATCTAGTTTATTCATTTGTTCTACAAATCACTTGGTCTTGTCAGCAAGATATTTATATACCCCTTTCTTGCTGGTGCAGCAGGTATTGCTACATGTTCAGTCATGTGACAGTTGTGCACGTGCAGCATCCAGGTTTCAAATGGTGCCCTTGTCTTGCTGTCAGGATTAGGCTGAAACAGTGATTATTAAATAATTATAGAAAACTCTGTTATAAATAGGGGTATGAACTAAGAATGACTAGAAAACTATTTTGAATTTGTGTTTAGATTACAAACCCTTTTTCTAGCTCATAGATAAACAACTTAGTTTTTGAATGTTAGGCAAAAGACTGCACAAGAGATTTTTCAGTCTTGTTTGGAATATTATACACAGTCTAACGTAACTGGATTGGATCACAAATTCTTTTCATATATCCAATAACTGTAATTTTGGGTCCGACAGAAAGCATCATTTGAACTGTGGTATATTTTATCATGTTTCTTGAGATCTTCCTATTTTGAAGATTTGTCTGGTGTTTAATTATTGTTGCTTTACACAAGACCCATCAATATTCATTTTGATTCATAGCGGTCATGATGCATCCTACATTACGACATAATCAGTCAAATCTGACAGATCCCAAAACCACAGAGAGCCCATTGAATCTCTCTGAAAGTGCATCAACACTTCTATCCAACTCCTCCACAATTAGTCATTAGAAGAAATGTGAACACTAACAAAAAGAGAAAATTGGGCATTGCAGTTTTAAAATGCTAACAAGCCAAGAGTTTGCTATTACCCAAGTGTTTATACACTTTAATCTATCTGAACACAAAACAAACTCTATTCTTTGTCCGATATTAAAAATATTCTGATCTGGTACAATAGCAATATTGATTGGAAAGATGAGAATTGTATTGATGGTTAGGATTTTCAGTTTAAATGGGAGTCCAGGCATTTTTTTTACTCTGGAATAGTTAACCTGCTTTCTTTGTAGTAAATCAGTAATGTATAAAACAACCAACCATTTTTAATAATCAATTTTGTAGTGTTGTTATGAAAAAAAGTTCTTCCATTATATGATGTTCAAAACAATAGGCTTATTAACTGCAGCACTGGCTGCTGGGAGAAATGAGTCATATTTATCCATTGCTTTTGTTGATAAATGCATGCAACTGTCACAATGATGGGATCAGTTTTGCTTAATGGAATCCGTTCATTGCAGAGGACCTTAGCCGAGTTGGGAGTCATAGTTGTCTGTTAAGTTTATCACTAGCTGTTATTTGAAATGTCATTTCACTAAAACATACTATTACCTGACAAAATTTTCATTGCCAGTTCTAATATAGGTGTGTTATGAATGATCAGTATACTGGTCAAAAGCTTTTTTTGGTCGTAAAATTTGTTTCATTGTCCATTTTAACAGTGAAACTGTGTTTAAGATGAACTGATTCTCATATCAGAATAAATCCATTTTACTAATTGATTCTAAAACCAGTCACATTATTTAGGCATTTTGAAGAGCCCCCCCTCCCCCCAGTGGTAACCTTAGATTTGTCAAAACGTCAATGAGAATGACCATTAACATTCTTCGTGATTTACTGTATGTACAAATAAATTCATTGACCTACCCATTTACATCATGGTTTTTACTACTTTTTTATTTTTTATATAAAAAACAAACAGTTTACGCTCTTAAAAAAGTTTGGTTATGTAAAGCAAATGTTATATTGTTATGTAGGAGAATTCCTTCCTTTTACAGTTGAGAGGAATTCAAGTACTTAGTGCATATCTTGTCATATTGTTTAAAGTGTTTTATGAAAGCAATGTTTACCTGCTTACAGCCTGGTCAGCTGCCGCAGTGTGTCCTTGGAAGAGGCACTTACCTCTGTGTCAAGACTTTGCCAGTAATGTATTGAAAGTGCCATTAAAACAAAAAGAAAAAGCCCATGAACTCTTTCTATGAAAATTAATACAATGAAGCCTGTCTAAGGCAAGCAGACACAATATGAAGGCCACTGTTTATAAAACCTATTCTTCATTTCTTTACATTTTTAACCTCAGTTTAAATGACACATATCCAGTAGGGACACAATTTTAATGTCACATGAGTGTGCATTATAGTTGGGTTACATGTACATCACATTAGCTATACAGTACTTATATATTCTATTGAAAAAGCCCAATACAAGTGCTTTTCACAATTAAAAAATTGGTAATTTTGGTTCATTCCCAATACTGTTGTAGCTAAGTGGTAGAATATTTAGTACTTACAGGTGAGGGAAATTAATTAAATTATAGGTTGTATGTTGGAACTAATGTTGTTATATGTAAAGCAGTGGTTCCCAACCTGTGGGCCTTGGACCCTATTCCTAGGGATATGTATTTTCTGAATTGGAGCGTAAAAGTGCAATTATTAGCATGTGGGGATCAACAAAAAAAAATTCAATTAAGAAAAGGTCCTCATACTCAAAAAGGTTGGGAATCACATATGTGGAGTGTGGGAACGGTACCATTTGTTTGAAACAAATATACAAATTGTATGGTGTAATTATTTAATATATTGCTCGATCCATACTGCTGTTTTTTTATTAGATTAACCGACATATACATTTCTTGCTCAGCATATAAGATGAATTTACTTTTCATGGAAAATCTGTATTATGTGACTTTATTAGAATAAATCTTTAAGATTTTATTGTCACTTGACTTTTGACCCCTTGAATTACACAGGCTTCTCTTGCCACAAATCAACCTTGAAGCTTGATAAAAGGTGACTTTTATTCAAATTGGTTAAAGATGTGCAAGACAAACATTTCAAATCACTGACATTCACTATATGACTGACATGAAAGGCTAACTGCAACAGTTTTTTCTTTCTACATTGTATTCTATAGGTTGAATGAAGCAATGAAGTTCTTTATTCAGAAGGTTTTCGATACGCTTTCCTAACCTCATTTATTTTAAAGATTACCTCTGCAATCTCAACTGAACCAGCTGTATGAGACATCCTGAAAAAGAGTCGTTTGAAGAATCCAAGAAAACAATCTCTGGTCTTTCTCTGATATTTCTTCCATGGTAAGATTTTACAATTTACAACTGTGGCCACCATACTGTATGAAAGACTGGCACCAGTTTCATTTAGACCAAATAGATCAGCAGCAGAGGGAGTGGACAACCTCTAATTGGTTCAATCTCCATTTCGCAAAATAAGCCTTCCTCGAAAATCGCAAAAATATCGCGATTTTTCTCAGTATCCGGCGTGAGACAACCCTGTTCACCGAACTTAATAGACTCAAATTTGACTTGCTGTCTATCGCCGATCGCGAAAAAATCTCGGGGAAAATACGCGATCGTGTCGGTGTCAAGTTGGAGGCAGCACCCTCTCTGCTGCTATAAATTAAATCATTATTATATCAATAATGGCAAACATCAGGGAAGCATATACCACTAGATTAGCTAGAGAGCGACTAGAAACAATAAAGAAATATCTTCCCGTGCGAGATTCAGTTAGAGAAAAATTACAAGCACGTCAGGAGGCTCAAGCTGAATTTGCTACAGCTACAGAACAATTTTTTAAACCAATTGTCGAACCAACCAGAAAGATCGCTGAGGCTACAACAGCATCACAGAAGGTTATCTTGGAATTGCCAAAACAAATTACTGAAGCTATGGAGTCTGCCGATAAAACACGTGCTGAAATCGATGATGTTAAAAATATTGTCGATGATCTATCTAAACCTGAATTAAAAACCAAATATTTTACTCAGCAAGGTTATACACAAGTTATGACTGATCCTGTTAAGGTTGCTGCGGTGGGGTATCAACTACGGCATCAGCTTCTAAAACCAGAATTTTATAACACTCCAGAAAACAATTGGAATTCTAAAATATTTCGTAAGTACAAGGGTATTTCACGAATCGGCAACAAATATAGGCGTGAATATGATAATTTTGTTGAGCGAGTTAATGAAATAAAAAAAGGTGTTCCAACGCCAACAAAGCAGTGATCTCGACCACGTAGACAACCATCACCTGATCCCGGTGTAACTAGAAGTGGTTTTACTACAGGAAGTGGTCTTATTGCCTGTCCTAACAATATTCTCGATGATGTGCAACGGCTAGAAATTTTAATTGGAGGTAAACAAGCTGGAAATAATTCTCTGGAAATAACCAATGAAACAGTTGATATTTGTCAACGATTATTTCAAGGCGGTATCATGGACATTAATGTTTATCGGGAACTCATTGATGAAATCGTTGATGATTATCATAGTGACTAGTTGTCATCGCGATTACATAAATAAATAACAAATAAGTTGATTATACATAATGCTCATCGTGGACCTGTAGCGGTTAGGGTGATAAACTCGAGATTACCAACCTATAAAGCAACTTATGGAGATGGATTTGGTGATGCTGTTCAGGGTTTATTCAGAAGGATAGCTCCCAAAGAAATCCGATCGCAAAACAATTATCAATGAAAGCTATTGACGTTGTTCGTGATAAAGCTCCTGGTGCTATTGGTAACGTTGCCAGTAAAGCGTTCTTGGCAATCAAGGACAGATTAGTGCGATTAATACGTAAACCTCAGGGGGTTCGCCAAAAGCGGTCCAGCCAGTGAAATTACCAAGCACTGAAGTGATGCCTGCAAATGTCAGTAAGGTAATAAATCAAGCCGCAAATCAAAAACTAGCAGCGCTGATAAATCAAGGGGCTGAACAAATAAATACAAGTCTGATATCAGGAAGTGGTCTTCGTTTTAGAAGATAACAAATTATAATAAAATGTTTGGCATTATATCATCACAGCAAGGTGTTTCTGCACCAAGACATATCTTTGTTGCTCTTCAAAATGTTGCACGAACAAGCAATCAAGAAGAAAATCCAATGGTATTTCACCAACTTGGTGTCTCTGAAGTATCTTTAAGAATAAACGGACATCAAGAACCATCCGAGAATATATTATTGGATTTTAGAGAAAATTATGTGGCACGTGCATATCATTGTTTGATGACATTTATGGGACGCGATCAAACTCTAGACACTGGTTTACAAATATCACAGATTTTACAACGCTGTACCCGATTTATTACTTTTCGCTGGAACATCTTGATTTAGTTAAGCAATCTGTCGTTGATATACATTTTCGAGCTAGCGTAAATTCAGATGGTGTTAATTACAGAGCAATTGCTGTTATACTCAGCGACAAATCAATGTTACTTGAAGGTGTTGGTGGGCGAATGAGAGTTACTGATCCACCAGTAGAAAACACGTAGACAATTAGACCAACCATGTTAATTATAAGAATGTCATATAGTCACATTAATGTCACTCTGACTCCCGGTCAGGTGAAAAAATTACAATCAAAAAACGCAAGCGGATGCGGGGCAAAAATAACATTACAGCGAGAAAAAATTGCTAATGGTGGCCCGAACAAGTTATCGTTGACTAAAACTCAAAACATTTCAATAAAGCGCAGCAAGCAAAAGTCGGAGTTCAACTTGATTTCGCTCCAAGTGCAATCAAAGACATGATTAAAACCGGTGGTATATTTCCACTCTCGCAGCAATACAGCATTAATTGCCGCTGCTGCCCCAGCTGTTGCAAAAGCAGCCGCGTTAGGTGCTGTTGGAACCAATGCTGGAATGGCATTAAAGAAAGCAGCTGGGAAAGGAATTTTACACAAGGAAAACTTTAAAAAGATCATCACGGACACAAAAACCAACAAGGAGTCCAAAAAAGTCAAATATGCCTCAGCCGGGTCGTATAAGATTACCAGTGGAACAATACGGAGGGGGTCTAAGACTTCCAGGAACTCCACTACCATGGTACCCAAAACGGTTTTATCAACAGACGCAGCGCATCTCGCACCGATGTCAAATTTTGATTTACTCGATGTCGCTAAACAATTAAATATAAAAAATTTCAGAGGTGTTTTTATGCGAGATCAGTTACCAAGCCAACTGAATACCAGCAAAACTGGAATTATTAATCTCGATAACAGTGATGGTCCAGGAACTCATTGGGTTGCTTACGCGATACATCCACGTGGAATTGTTTATTTCGATTCGTATGGGTTAGCACTGCCAGTTGAATTTCTAAAATACGTACAAAGTACTCCCATTCCAGTTTGGTACTCAACGCTACCAACACAAACACTAACTGATCCTCCGATATGTGGCCGTGAAGTAACTAATGTACTTGACGCGTTATCAAAATCAACCAAACCACCTCACAAAGTCGTGCACGAGTATACCGCGGATAAATTTAACATTTTAAACAATCCCTAAAGAATAATGGTTGATATTTACGGAAGATCTCTCGAAAGTAAAGGTAAAAAACGCGACGATGTAGATTTATCAAAATATGCGACCAAAGATGACGTCGACAATCTTTTAACCCTCTCCGGAATAGACCCAGATGAGGTTGTTATTTTTCAGGACCGGCATGGCAAGCTAAAAACCAGCAATATCAAATGGAATGATATAGTTCAACGAGTACTCGGTGCGGTCACGGATAACATCCCTGTGTTTACTGATAGCGGAAGAATCAAAGACTCAAGTATATCAGTTGCAAGTCTCAGAGACGAGATGAAAAAAGTTGTAGCGGATCGCTTAAAAAATACCGGTGACATAATGACAGGTGAACTCAGCATGAACGGAAACAAGATAACAGTGTTAAGAGATCCAACATCCAACGAAGATGCCGCGGCGAAGAAATATGTAGACGTCGGCTACAGCACCGTTGACGGTAAATTATCCACGTTGCGAGCCGAATATGACGTTAACTACAACACCGTTGACGGTAAATTATCCACTTTGCGGGCAGAGTATTTAATGAAACCGCAGAGGAATTCTTTGGTACCCCGCTCACCGTTGACGCAAAACTCTCTGACATCAAAATAACATTGGATACGATTAAGAAAACACAAGATGTCGTAAGTGAGATTCCTGAGATCGTTAATAAAATTAGTCTGATTAAAATCCCACCCGGAGTTACTCCCAGGCATATTAACAACATAGTATACACAATATCATCTTGATTCGCAACATGGTCAAAACAAAATAATACTATCAAACATACCGCAACAGTTACTGTCTGCAAAATTTGAGATATTTACAACGTATCCATGGCGACATTCCACCGACAAGTTTTCCGGGGTTGTGACTATCAGATTAAATAGCGGAACCGAAGAAACATTTATACTGGAAGCAGCTGATAAGAAATTAATCGCAACATCTTACTGGCGGTGTCTGGAATTTGTAGCTGAAACACCTCAGTTAGTTACTGCGTAAAATAATAAATGGCACTGACGAAGTCAATGACAGCGTCAACAACAACATTAGATGCACAACAATATAGATACAATCAAGTGCGCGAATGGCAGTCAGAGTTAAAAACCATCATTGACGAGTATACAACAAAAGTAGTAAAATACAAGCGGCGTGTAATCGTGCTGGATGCTATAGTTTATTCAGTATCCGCGGTAGTTGCGTCCACCGGGGTAGTATTATCAGCGCTGACACCAGTAACAACTGCAATAGCAGTAACAATATGCGTTTCATCATCGGCTGCAATCGCAGGTGTTTTTAATATTATCGCGAAAAAGATATCAACGTGCACGTGCACAAAACTCAACGACGCAGTTGTAAAATTAAAAACCACAGGCGCATATTCTAAATTATCGTCGTTGTTATCATCAACCCTCGACGACACAACCATATCAGATTCCGAATTCGCGTTGATGACGAGACATACGATGAAGTCCACAATTTGAAAGAAAAGAAAATAAATAATGAACGCTCCGACAGCAGTAAGATTTATCAAACCTGAGATCACAAGCACAAAGTCATACCACGATGTCAACCTGAAATACAGACAATCTGTACTCGATATAAAAAATGCGACGTTGGGTAGTTATTTTAACTTCAACTACAACAAGAGCTGTAACAAGTGGGGTTTTGTTTCCGAACGAAAACAAGGAAGAATAATTAATTTTGTATCTTTTAATTTACGTCAAATTATGGACATCTTCGATGAAATTAATCAAGAACATAAAACACAACTAGCGTGGCTACGAAAGAGTTTCCCCGATCACTACAGCGTCGTCAGGAAAATTGAAATATTAAATCAACTTGCATCCGACATGGAATATATTAACTCGCGAGCAATTCGAGCAATAATCGATTGCGCCGACAATGACAAACAAAAGTTTTTATGTGAATTCGAGATAACAGAAGCGTCGCTCCTGATTTTAAACTTCCAGGATGTAACGTAGCCGAGCTAAGAAAATTCGTCATCGATGAAACACTATCGCGTCCAATTATTTTTCAATACAACGATGACTTAAGTGTAATTATGGAAATCGTACAACCATTTGAAAACGAAGATAACAAATAATGGCAGAGCTACTTCAGCAGATAGCCGCAAACACAACCCCGGCAAGAACCATGATGATAACAGTGAGCTCAACCAAGCCTGAATTCAGTATTATATTTCCAACTGCGATTCCGGTAAGCGAGATCGCGTTAGGACAGTTGCGAGTATATCACAGCTGGCCAAATATCAGATCAAAATCATCTGGTGGATTACCAGAAAATAATTCGTTTGTGTTTGCAAATAAAAATAAACAAGATGGTACGCCCGACTGGAATGTTATTGGAATACCAACCGGGTGCTATCAAATCGAAGAAATCAATGTGGAATTACAACGTCGAATAAAAAATATCACAGGGAAAGAATCCAAAATAGCAATAACAACTCATGAACCAACGCTGTCATCTGCAATCGAGATAAACTCTCCCGACTACGACGTGGATATATATCAGAGTTCGATCAGAACAGTATTAGGTTGGCCTGAAATTTCACCGCCGGAAATACCGATACCACCAGAACCTAAAAAGTCTGATTATACCACAGACAATAAATCATACCACGATGTTATCCAATCATACAAAGAACATCTACTTTATATAAAAAGCGCAACTTTGGGTATAGGTTTAGCTTTTTTAGTAAGGATTTTATTCGGTGGTTTTTTATTTATGAACAAATTCCCAGAGGAGGAACTAAATCTTTTATTGTTGACCTAGATCATATTAATGAATATTTTAAAATCATTAATCAAGAACATTAAACACAACTACACCGACTACAGCAAAGTTTCCAAGAACATCTTTTTGATATAGGAAGTTCACGCAGCGAAATCATTAAACACATTGAAATACTAAATCAGCTTGTAACCAACATGGAATATATTAACCAGCGATTGATTCAGGCAATAACTGATCACACTGACGATATAAATAGATACAAGCAGCAAATTTTAACTGCATAATCGTTAACAGAAGCTACGCTGCCAAATTATAAACTTCATGGGTATAACGCAGCTGAATTAAAAAAATCCACCAATAAAATCATTGATGAGCTCTTTCCTGATATACTTACACGGTACAAAGAAACACTACCACCGGCAACCATTCTCCGGCACAACAATGACCCACAGGGGCAAGGATGACATGTATCTCCAGAAATCGTAAATATAACCCCGGTGGTCGCGGTCAATCTTGTGTGTGCTGTAATTGATGGAAGTTACAGCACGGACATATCAATGTCAAATCAAGCGCATCAAGGATTTATTCTTTATTCGTTCACACCGAAAGAACCGCCTGGATTTTTGATTGTACAAGAATCGATCAATCCGGTCTATCTACGATGCCATAATCCACTGTTATCAAGAATAAATTTCAAACTAACAGACCAATCGGGCCACTTGCTGGATTTAAGAAATGCGACTGCAAATATTAATTTATATGTGAAATCGTAAAAATTTACGATTTTCAGGGATTTCCAATCGCGAAAATTTTCAATTTTTCATCTACGATTTTCAGGGATTTCCAATCGCAAAGCTATCATCGTAAAAATCAACGATTTTCAGGGATTTAAGAGTGTTATGAAGAAAACACTAAAAAAATAATAATTCTCCTGACAGTCAAGGTGGATATTTTTTACTGACTGACTAGACCCAAGCTGTCGCTCAGAATTACAAAAATATTATAAGAAATTTATTTTTTACTGAAAATCTGTCGAATTTCTCAATTCTGAAAGTAATAATGTAGTCAAAATCGTGCAAATCGTCGGATTTGTTAATTCTGAAGGATATTTAGGTAGTCAAAATCGTGCAAATTGTGGGATTTATTAATTCTGAAGGATATTTAGGTAGTCAAAATCGTGCAAATCGTCGGATTTGTTAATTCTGAAGGGTATTTAGGTAGTCAAGTGTAAATCGACTGATTTCACAAAAAAGTATAATAATTTTATTTTTGTGCACGGACAACAGTAAAAATATTTTATTTATATTTATTTTGTGCACACCAACTGATTTGCTAATTTTGATAGGGTGTTTACTAGTAAAAATCATGGAAATCATTCGATTTGCTAATTCTGATAGGGTGTTTACTAGTAAAATCATGGAAATCATTCGATTTGCTAATTTTGATAGGGTGTTTACTAGTAAAAATCATGGAAATCATTCGATTTGCTAATTCTGATAGGGTGTTTACTAGTAAAAATCATGGAAATCATTCGATTTGCTAATTTTGATAGGGTGTTTACTAGTAAAAATCGTGCAAATCTAACATTTCAGTGGAAAAAAAAAAAAAAACATATTTTCCTGAAATCTGTCAGTGGTGAAGGAAAAAAATAAAAATTCTCCTAACACTCAGGGACATACTTTCACTTTCCTTTCCACATCCTTGATGAAATTTTATCAAGGGAGTCTAACTTTCGTTTTCGATCGTTTCACGATCTGACATAATTTTTCTTAGTTGCCTCACACGAGTATTAATTATCTTCTTTGCTTCATATTCACGAGATAATTCTGACCTAATTTGTTCGATTGCACGAGAGAGACTGACAAATTCTTTTATCCGCGTTTCTTCTACTGTGGCTAGTGATTGACACATAGCCGTCTGAATCTTCTTTATAAATCTATATTGAGATGGTAAAATATATCTTCCCTCCTGGAGTGTTTCAAAATCAGACAATTTTTTTCAGGATTTAATTCATCAGATATATTTATGCCGTCGTGTTCTTTTTTTAATAATAGAAATTACATCATTGATATTTTCGTAATTCATTATATATATATATATATATATATATATATATATATATATATATATATATATATATATATATATATATATATACCAAATATTATATATTTAAAAGAAAACAAATTACACTGTTATGTGAATTTCTAGGTTGCCATATAACATCTTAGCAAATCCAGAATGGTGTACACTCCTTGACACTGAAAAATTACACTGTTATGTGAATTTCTAGGTTGCCATATAACATCGTAGCAAATCCAGAATGGTGTACACTCCTTGACACTGACAACACAATCCCATATGAACTTCTAGGGTGTTATAAAACATCCTACCAGGCTCAGGGGCATTACGAAACACAAACCCCCGTTGTGAGCCTCTAACCTGTTAAACAACAGTCTAGCGGCTCAAGAGGGCGTGTTTCGGGAGACGTCACAACACATAGTATTTATAGTAACTCCTAAGGTGCCACCACATCTTAGCGAGTTTGCAAGCGAGTAAACCTTAATTATTTACATCTGTAAACTCCTAAGGTGCCACCGCATCTTAGAGAGTTTACAAGCGAGTAAACCTTAATTATGGGACATGTATTTACACTATTTATAGTAGGACAGCACAACACATAGTATTTATACTATTTATAGTAAGGACAGCGCAACACGTTATTTACATTATTTACAACAAGGACGGCACAGACAGATACGGGGTTATTCTTTACACTCAACAGATTTTTGCACAAACCCCTCCCATAATCAACCCGTTGGGATGCAAAACTCTGCACCCACCACGTGTTGAGTGTGGGAGAGAGGTGGTATTTTTTTCTTCTATTCAGCTTGGGGTAAACCCCCAATTATATATAAAATCGCGAAATATCACCTAAGTCGACAATATGTCACTGGATTCGAACTCGAAGCGTCGAGAACGAGAATTCTACACTCTAGCAATGCGCCACGAACTGTGTTATTAATATATGATTTAGAAATTATTATATAGTTACCTTTGGATTGCAAGAAAATAATACAGTTACTTTTGGATTGCAAAAAGATAATACAATTACTTTTAGATTGCAAAAAAATAATACAACTTGAATTTAGTTCTCGAAATTTATTTATCTTCTGGATAATATATTACCTGTAAAAAGGTAATGACGTATATTGCACAATCTTCTGAAATCAAGGGAGGTAACTCCATCATTGACTTTTACACAATAGCTGCAAAGTTATCTCCGTTATCTGCATCTAACACCAATGGAATATAATAGAACGAAATCCAGTTTCCAAACCAGTATGAAAATGATGATTTGATTATTTCATCTGCAACACGTTGGACTAAACTCAGGCGAATACTGAAATGTTTGCCAGTGGCGTTCATTGACTGAAATATTATCTCTTCACCGGTCTCTACATTGAAAGATTTAATTGCTCTCTTTCCAATGCTCTTAAACTGACCAGTATTCCCACGTGCAGAATTCTCACTTCTGTAATAGCCTTTAGATTAAATAAATTATTATTTAATTTATTTACGTCATTATGATCGATCACAAGACTGTCTTTGATCTCTCCGTGATAAACCTCGAATACAAATCGATGATTGTAATACCTTTTTGGACTCCCAGCAGTGAACCTTAGATAACCAGAGTTATTAACAGCACCAACTGGTTTTTTCAACCTATAGTGTCTGACTACACCATCACGATTTGCTTCATAATCCTTGATGATGGGATGTCTGACAAATTCTTTTTGTTCCATTCATATGTAATATTATTTGTCTAAATTATAATTTATCTTTAAATCTTGCTATATAGTCTTCAGGAGTTCTTATAACTTTGTCCTTGACAGAGTTGTTATTTTTCTTGTCATAATAAGCTTTTAACTCTCTATACCGTTTACCAACACAATGCGCACACAACTGTGTTTTACCTCTGACTCCAACACCACACCGTAGGCAAGGCTTTGGGCCTAAATTACCATTACGAACACTTTGTGAATGTTGCCCACAGAATTCGTTTACACATGATTTGCCACATGGAATTACAGATACTATCAAAAGCCATTTACACTGATTCATTACATATATTTTTTATTTAAATACTTGTCTTAATTATAATATGATTGAATTCAAGAGATTATCCAGAATCAAGCCTTGGATAGCTTCTAGATTTGATCTTGACAGACTAACCCCTGACTCGCAGAGGCGAGATCTGACCGATCTGATTATTATCAGGGATGCCAAAAAAGAATTTCGTGATGATGGAGCATCTACTGTGTGGTCGACATTCAAAATTGTACGTGACACCAAAGGTGTCGACAAAGTCATCGACGATGTCATTGATGCTACAATGAACGATACACGGGCGAAAATGATTATCGATTACCTTAATCAGAAATATCTTTTCAGAATTAAATTTATTGTGCTAGCAGAAGACTCTGCTACGTGGATTATCCGTGACAAACGTGACCCTGTCCTTGCTAATGGAAAAACTGCTGTGTTAACTAAAGATTCCAAACCAGAAATGTTAACTGGGATTGACAGACCATATTACGCTCGATCGTATCCTGTGACCGCGCTTATTTATGGAATTTATCAGCTAAATGATAGACCTAACATTAATGATCTTGCCCCGATGAGATTTTCGTCACTGAATTGTGTAGCCAAGTGAGGAAGAGAACATTTAAAAAATGCGAAGCGTGGAAATGGTTTAACTGATCTGTGATGTGAAAAAATAGAGAAGTAGGCTGAGCAGGTCAAAGATACAGGAGCGTCACTAAACGATGTCGCCGAGTTATTGAGTAAATTAAAATTTCCAATAACTGTAAAAATGTTAACCGGTGAGGTTTTATATGATTCAGCGAATAAAGGAAAGGGAACACCAACTGAAATTATTCATCATAACGCTCATGCTTGGACTAACGCAGTAACAATATTTCCACAAGATCGTGTTGTGAGATTTTTCTCGGGATGGGTGAGTGTGCTGGATATTTTAAAAGATTCAGACATCCTACAAATGAGATGACACGAGTGGCGATTAATGGTCCATTACCCGATTTTGATCCGACAGGATTTGCTCATGTAGTGTGGTTTAAATTCGCTAAAAGTCTTCATCCATGTTGTTATGTTTGGTTTGGTAGACACTTCTCGGAAAAACGTTGGGCACCAATAGTGTTATTAAGATATATGCTTGACAATAAAATAGTGATATCGTTGGTTGTCAGTGAAGCAATTATATCATATCGGAAGCAGACTTTGGTTTGGTTACCAACACCGGAGCGTATCAGTGTAGATGAGGTCAGCAAAGAATATAAGCGGGAATGTCCAAATATTCCTGCTGATGTCATCGTCGATGATGCTCCTAATATTCTCAGGAATAAACTCAGCAACAGTGAAAAAACAGCAAAAGATCTCAGTAGAAGAATAATCGGCAAATTTACTCAAGGTGGAGCATATGATCATAAACGGCATTGTGCAAGATTGATTATGGATGATGTTGAATTAGATTTTATAACTGCTGATGCCGCTGTGAGAAATATATTTTGTGACCTGAGAAACGTTTACTTGTGTGATGGGAAAAAGTTGGGCACAATTGTTAGTTACACTGATGGAGAATCTCCTCAGTATACACATCTAAGATCTTTAATGCTCGCTTATGTTTCTATAAATTTTCTATCGATGATAAATAGATTTCCTGACACTGCAGTTAGAGTTGCAACGGATTCATTTTACTTGAATAAAAAATATTCAAAATTTTTGGCTCGGTTTACAAGAACTAATGAATCATGGGGTTCATGGAGAATAAAAAAGGAAATGTTACATTGCTATTGTAAATCCGCGGATGTTGCGGTTAAAGATAGTTATTGCAACGATCAGATATCAGAATTGTCGTCGGAGCCATCTGTGTATGATCCAGTATCCAGACACAAAACGGTTTACTTAAATGGACCAGGAGGTTCTAGTAAGACCACTCGAGTGATCGAATTATTTCGACAGAAACACGATGATATGATTGTGCTAATACCAACACACAGACTTGCCAGGGAGATGAAACAACGATGAGTAAATTCTTGTACTTATCATAGTTTTTTCAAATACAGCGGTGGCACATGGACTCCCAACTGAATGGGAGAGAAATATATTCCAAAGATCATCATTTGGGATGAAGTGTGCAGTGTCATTGGAAATATTAAAAACATTTCTCGATTGGTTGTTATTGAAAAATACAGCTGTGATAATGTGTGGCGATCACGGTCAACCACCACCGTTTGTTGGACCATCTCCACACACTTGGTTGAAGAATTTTGTAGACTACGTTGAAGAAATAACTGATGATCATAGATCTCTTAATGCAGAATTAAGAGAATTTAAAAAATCAGATTACAACCAAACAAAATTCAACGTAAAATAATTCCAGAAATTCCCTTGAACAACTTTTGGGATACGTGGAGACCAAACAATCTGATAGTGGCAAGTAGAAAAATAGACAGACTTCAACAGCGGTTGTTTCAGTTACATAAAGAAAAATTTCCAATGTTGCCAGTGCCGCTGTGTTATAGACCAGCTGATACGCGATGGCAAAATATTGACGTTGACATACCAGGACTCTTGACAACGTCAAGGGAGAAACAAAATCTCGTATTAAATGATACTGTTGCAGTTGATGTCAGTGTTGTTGAGGATGCACTACATGCTGATAAATCCCCGTGGACGCTAGGATACACAATGATGATTCACTCATCTCAAGGATTAACTATAACTGATACAGTTGTTTGGATCGTTGATGATCGTATCAAATGGTCAAATCTGGTTTATCTCGCAGTGTCCAGAGTCAGAAGAATATCTCAGCTGCGGAGAATCGTACTGGACTCGTCAGTGATCAATGATGACCTCGATAAATGTCGAGGTGACAATGATATAATAAGAAAAAAATTAGCTAGTTATAAACAAAGTGACAAAAAAAACCAAACGCGACTTTGTCTCTACGCTGAATTTATTAACGTGCTGAAACAGCAGAATAATCACTGTGCGAGTTGTAATTGTGTAATGTTGTGGCAGTACTCGAGTAATAATCCAAAACAATTTACCGTAGACAGAAAAGATAACAGCCGCGGTCATACACGAGAAAATACGATGTTGACCTGTCTCGAGTGTAATCGACATTGGGGTGCTGGCACCCTTGGCACTAGTTAAGTGATCGGGGTGGTAATTGTGTGTCTTCGGGAATCACTTGTAATTGTTCACGTGTGACTCCACATTGAGGAGCAGTTGAATCCAGTCTGTAGATTGCGGGTCTACCTGAGGATCTTGTTATGTTATGTGTGGTAATACTCCAAATAGGATCAGTTGCTCTTTTTTTACCACCTTCAAGTTCACCGGGCTCATATAATTATCTCTCAGTGTCATTACCCAGCACTGGCTACATTGAAAAATCACGTTGTTGTACGGGTATGTTTTTTTTGTGACCGCGCTAATGGGTTTTATGTTGGTTGTTCGAGTAATCTCATTATTTAGCACGGTTATCACATTTGGTAATCTTGCAACCCATTCGCAAGATCTCGTCTTGAACGAATTCCTTCGCATATTGATATCCAAATAACCGCTCAGCAAGTGTTCGATTAAATCGTTCAACATTTGCCTGATCGCAGTGAATTGCAGTATGTCCTCGTCTGATGGTGATGTTATGTTGTTTTATCAACGGAGTCCCTGGTAACTTTGTTAATTTTGCTGCAATATCACCTCATTTTTTTAAATAATATTATTTGGCTTTGACTGTGACGGAAAAATTTTAAATTTTTTTGTACCACATCGTTCACATTTACCCGTAACTGCTGATCTGTTATTTTTTGTTGTAATAGTTGTTAGATCACCTGTTGGGTTACGCGCCCTGCATTTCACACAATATAAATCCATATTCTTTTTATATACCATGAATGTAATTGATTTTTCTGCAACAGGAAAACAAGAACCAGTCAAGCATCATGCTGCACTACCAAATTCTGTTCGTATGATTATTATAGGACCATCTGGGAGTGGTAAAATACAACTGCTACTTAATTTGCTTAGGTGGGATAAGTTGTATTTGGTAGCTCCGTCTGTAGATGACCAGCAGTGCTATGATGTACTAAAGGATTTTAATGAAAATGCAAAATCGTTAAATGAAAACGGAGATGATGATGTTGAATTTATCACTGATATCGATGAAGCGCCAAGTATTGATGATATTGATGGGTTTATTAACAATTTAGTTGTGTACGATGATGTAATGCTTGATAAACAATCAAATCCAGCTAGGATATTTTCTTGAGGTAGACACAAAAACACTGATGTGATTTATGTAACCCAGCGATATACACAAATTCCTAAAGTGATCAGGGATAACTGTAATATTCTTGCTGTGTTTAACGGAGTTGATACTCACACGTTACGAAATATTCATCAGACCTAGTGTAGCAGTGATATGGACATAAGTTTAAAAATTTATTTAGTGAGGCTCAGTTATCCCTGCATGGATTTATAACAATAAACTTACATGATCCTTGAGCATGATACCAAGTCGGTCTTGATACAAGTTTTGGATAATAGCAGCAGAGAGGGTGCTGCCTCCAACTTGACACCGACATGATCGCGCATTTCCTGAGATTTTTTCGCGATTGGCGATAGTAAGTCAAATTTGAGTCTATTAAGTTTGGTGAACAGGGTTGTCTCACGCCGGATATTGAGAAAAATTGCAATATTTTTGCAATTTTCGAGGAAGGCTTACTTTGCGAAATGGAGACTGAACCAATTAGAGGTTGTCCGCCCACTCTGCTGCTAGATCACCCAAGTCTTCTCATGAAAACCCCATATAGATATTGCCCTCCATTCAGTAGTGATAACAAGACTTCCAAAATGGATGACATGGCGTCTATATCTGATGTAGGATTGACACCATTTTCATTTAAGAACAAGTAGAGATAAATATTCAAGTCAAAAGTAGTCATTATGATGTTCAGTTGAGGATGAATACTGTAGTAACAAGATTTTCAAGATGGCTGCCTTGGTGTCAGATTGGCACATTGTTCCTTAGGACCAACTAGACATCACAAGTCTTCTTTTAGTGACAACCCCATGTTGATAAGAACATCCATTCTGGAGTAGCAATAACATGATTGTCACAATGGTGGCCACATCAGAGGTCAGATCACCATTTAGAGGTCAGAAGTATTCTGGTCAAAATCCCATGTCAAAATGATGTTCTATTTGGAGGAGTAACAATAGTATTTTCATGATGGTCATATCAAACATCCATTCAGTTGGAGCAATAAGCAGAATTTTTTTAGATAGCGACATGGTGGCCATAGTGGAGGTCAGATCAGCGCCATTTTCCTTTAGGATCATCTAGACATCATAAGAAATCTTTCAAGAAAACTCCATGTTGACAATGATCAATTCAGGATGAGTAATGATTTTCAAGATGGTCACTGTGGCACCATTAAAATTTTTGGACCAGCTAGACCTTGGATGAATGTGTGTGATGTTTCATGGCAATCCTCCAAGAGTGCACTCTTCTGGTCGATGACCAACACAGCAAAATAATGCAGGAGACCCTTCTTATCAACCTTACCTTACCATCAGACAAGACTAAATACAAACTTTACCATTTACTATAGTGTGTGTGTATTATTTATATATATATATATATATATATATATATATATATATATATATATATATATATATATAGAGAGAGAGAGAGAGAGAGAGAGAGAGAGAGAGAGAGAGATTGTTATGTATATCTGATTTCATATTTATTTTAATTTAATTGTTTGTCAGTTTTAAATTTTTTATTCTATTATATGCTATTATAATGTAAATTTATTCACTGGAGATGATATTTTTCCAGAAAATTGGTTGACCTGAATCATTCTTTTCATATACACCAGGTGTTGGCCTGGATGCTGACCTTGATTCAAATTAGTAAATAGTGTTCTATTTTTATTTTAAAATGAATGGTTGTTGTCAAGGTCAAAATGGGGCTTTGAGTTTAAGATGTAAACAACTTTTTTATTTTTATATTTCTAAAAGAAAATTATTAGTCTAATCAAGGCTATATTCTGTGTACGTGACATAAACATGATCATGTGACCCCCCTCTGATTTTGCAACTTGGGGGAATTTCGAAACTGAGTCTTATAATACAAAATAACCTTTGTTTTAGAGAGAGAGATCTCAGTTTGGGGCTTTTTAGAGATGTCAAGTTAGTTTGTTGTAGCCAGATTTTGAGCTACAATTTTCTTCAGATCAGTTGGATTTCAAAAGAATTAATTCTTCTTTCTCTGGAAATATTTTGAGGAGTGCTCACACAGAAATTTTGGAAAGACATTGCTTACAAATTTAATTTGGATTTCCAACACCAGAGTGCCATTATCTGTATTTCTACAAGGAACTGTAGATAAGCACAGTACTGACCACAGCATATGTCATCATCATCCATCTTGGATTTTCCATCAGAATTCGAACTTGCAATTATTAGAACATTTGTTACTAGGACTTTGGCAAAGTAATTCATGGATTATTCTTAGATTATTTTTGGACTGGATTCTTGAAACCATAAGTTCTATTTTTTTATTTTTACAGAATTTTCCAGGAAAATAAATTATTTGTTAAATTTTAAAAAGCTTGTTGTTTTCACTCCTTCTGTGTTACTGTTTATTCAAGCCTAAATACGTAACAATATATATATACACACACACACCACATGCATTAAATATAAGTATTAAAGTGTTGGTATAAAGCAATTTGATATACCAAATTGATATATCAAATTGTGATCTACCCATGGCTCAATAATACGCATGTATAAACATTCTTGCAACTGTGTAATGTTGATTCTAGATCAATGATGAATTTCCACACATTAATCATTAGTGATGTATGAAAGTAATGATAAAAACTATTAAAAATCCCCATTTTCTAAATTAATTTAATATGGTAAACAATTTCATCAAAATCCTTTCTGCTTTCTGCTCCCACCTCCCCTCTCATATATAGCAGACAAACTACACATAAATCTGTCGTGAAAGCGAAAAATAATTTGTGCTGGATGAAAACCTTGAAAATGAATTTAGACCAAGTAACCTATACTACAAGAATATGGTTCATCGAACAGTATGTGTACACTTTCCTTGGGATTTATCTAGTGTTTATATAATCAATGATACAAAGTTGCAATACCCTGTAAGCAATATACAGCAAATGTTTTGGTTACAAGGCACACATATTGTAACATATTTAATGCTTTATTGCTGTTGCTGTTTGTAGTTGTTGTATCTTAAACCTATAAAAAATGATTATTATTAATTAAATATGAAAATGACCAAAGGCCGTGTCTCTCTTTTTCTTGAGCGAAAATCCATGATATGATGATGTCTCTGGATGTATGATGAAGGTAAAGTCAAATTGATCAAAGAAAAAGAGAGAGAGAGAGAGACAGTGAGCGTGTGTGTGTGAGATTTGGATTTTTAACATAGTTTTTAAAAAACTTAAGTGATACTGCTATGATGTTTGCAGTGTGACAGTTTATAGTAATGTCTAGCACTGGGGAGTTAAGTGTTTGCAGTGCTCTACTTTCTTCATTAAAACCATTTTTCATGTTTAAATCGTTAAGTTTGTTTTTGTTTGATTTAATCACTGAAGAAAAATAGAAACTCAAAAAAGAACACAATCAACTTATCAATATGCAAAGGTGACTGTGAATAACCACAAAAGGCACATAACTACATTTTTGTAGCAGACACACTCGGCAAGAATGTGAGGAGTTCATTCACATGGTCAATACACAGTTGCCTGAAGTAAATCGCAAGTCCATTCAAAGGGCAAATATGTGTATTTGTTTGTGATATAAATAAAATATATGTATAGTATGCATGCTGTATCAAAGATATATGACCTCTTGAATACATTTTTCATTAAAAGGCAAACTTTGTTTCCTTTTAATAAAAACATTATACACCTTGTATATTACTGATACAGCGTTCTTATATATATATATATATATATATATATATATATATATATATATATATATATATATATATATATATATATATATATATATTGTTCCTTTAAAAAACATTATTTCACACGTTAAAATATACAGCATTTTGTAAATAATGAAGTTGATAAAATTGACTAATATGCAGTTACACAGGGTGGTTATAGATTAAAATGGTTGTAATCATGATATGACAAAAAATTCTCCCTATCCATTCTAAAGTAGTGACAAACATATATGTAAACATATCAGTGTACAAAGAATAAAATGCCACATAAAAGTACTGCTCTTAATATGAAAGACAATTGTCTTTAAAGAACTGTCTTGTCCCGTGAGTGTCCCTTACACAAGTTGTAAGGATAGGTATGCATTAAAAAGAAACAAGGCTTACGATTAGGCTTCGATAGGTGCCAGAGGCCCAATATGTTGGAAACAAAATAATGCAAACCAACATTACAAATATATGATGACACAAAAGCTGGGAAACAGCATGGGTAAAATAAATGTTTTAATTTAAAGCAAGGTTTTCATCTCTAAATTAAATAACACAGTCACAGAGAGTAACATCTGTAGAACGATAAAAAAAATTATTTTGGTAAAAATAAGAATACTATAAAGACCAAACTAAGAGACTAAATTGAAGAAAAACAACAAAATAACAAAAGAAATAACAACATGACTAGAGGGAAGCAATTATCTGTGAATAAGAATAGATGTGGCTTAGTTATTTACACAATTGCCAGCATATTATGTTTCATATGGTGTTACCAGTTGTGTACATTATCTTTTGCTTTTTACTTGGCATCCCCGATATAATTTTCATTAAGAGAAACAAAGGATGAATAAATGTTCAAGAGATGGGGATAGGAGATGTAACAATAGGAAGAGGTCCAACATGGCCTGAGACTACTTACAGGTCATCAGATATGGATACCTGGCATAAAGGCCTTTCAACATTTGACAAATGATCCTTACATGTGATCAGATATGGATACCTGGCATAAAGGCCTTTCAACATTTGACAAATGATCCTTACATGTGATCAGATATGGATACCTGGCATAAAGGCCTTTCAACATTTGACAAATGATCTTTTCATCTCATCAGATATGGATACCAGGCCTAAAGGCCTTTCAACATTTGACAAATGATCCTTACATGCGATCAGATATGGATACCTGGCATAAAGGCTTTTCAACATTTGACAAATGATCTTTACATATCAGATATGGATACCAGATCTAAAGGCCTTTCAACATTTGACAAACGATCTTTACATGTCATCAGATATGGATACCTGGCATAAAGCCTTTCAACATTTGACAAATGATCCTTACATACGATCAGATATGGATACCTGGCATAAAGGCCTTTCAACATTTGATAAATGATCTTTACATGTCATCAGATATGGATACCAGGCCTAAAGGCCTTTCAACATTTGACAAACGATCTTTACATGTCATCAGATATGGATACCTGGCATAAAGGCCTTTCAACATTTGACAAATGATCCTTACAGCCAATCAGATATGGATACCTGGCATAAAGGCCTTTCAACATTTGACAAATGATCTTTACATGTCATCAGATATGGATACCAGGGCTAAAAGCCTTTCAACATTTGACAAATGATCCTTACAGGCAATCAGATATGGATACCAGGCATAAAGGCCTTTCAACATTTGCCCCTGCAGAACACCTTACTTTAGGTTAAAACCTAGGGAAACATCTTTTCCAGTGGCATGTTCAACTTCTCTGCCTATATATATATATATATATATATATATATATATATATATATATATATATATATATATATATATATATTATATATATATATATAGTAAATTAATACAAAGCATAACATTCTTTTTTTTATTTTCTTTAATCTCTGCTGTTTTACATGGCAAGTTTGATCCAATTCACTTAAATACAAATATCTTCAAACAACATTATTTATAATCCTCTAACATAAAAACAAAATTTCATCTGCTATTTTGTCACATTAACTCGTATCCGGAACCCTCTGTTTTTCTTTATGACTTGTTGGTCCTGATTTGGTCTGCAACTACTGCCGGTCTTTTTTCCATTTCCATTACTGTGTTGGTGATGCCGTTCAATGGTACAGGTAGGATTCATCACCTGGATTCGTAAATCTGAAGCTGAAAAAATAAAGTTGTACTACTACCATGACATGACTGGATAAGATGCATACTGAAAAGGAATATTTGTTTTTTCTCCCTCTTTTATCAGGGTCTATAAATACAGTTTCGTTGGTTTATTTATCCAATGATAATCCCATCCCCCAGCTTGAAGCTTTTTACTAATTTTTATTTAAGAAATATTTTTTCCAATACTAAAAGCTTACCATATATACTCACTTATAAGTCGAGTCAAACTGCAAACAACATAGATCCTGGTCTGCTGTTGCACTGTGGATACCTGGCCTGACTCATAAATCAGAGTCCATGTTGTCTGTTCTACTGATTACTCTTAACAAACTGAACGGATCCAGACCTGCCAGCACATTATGTGATGGCAGATCTGGGTCTGTGCAGTTCGCAGTTTGACTCATCTTATAAGCGAGTATTTATAGTACCCACTACTTTTCAAGAAATATATGCCAGGCCTCTGGGCTAAAAAAAGGAGAAATATTGTAATTCAGCACAAATGATTCCCAACAAAATAGTAATATCAACCTATTATAGCACACATGGTTGCAAGAATCACTGTGCAAAAATGTCAAACAAATATGCCCAAATCATGCATCATATGTTTACAAGCAGGATTTTCTTAACTTCCTTAAATCTTCCTTCCCATCTGTCAGTGGGAAGAATTTGCCCACTATATCATAAGACCTAGAATAGATCCTGCCCTTTGCCAGAAAAAAAACACAAGACGGTCAATGCCCTTCTATTAATGGCTCCCATAATGTCATGAGATAAATTAAATGTAAGACAACCATTAAAAACATCAGTGAGATAAGGATGTACATTTAGACAATTTTTCTTTGCCACAAAGTGTATCACTGACCTGAAGGCATATTAATGTGATTTTAATAGCTGCAGGACAAAAGTGTAATTTTAAAGGCTGTCTACTGCACATACCATTGTATAGTTGAAAACTAACACTTTTGAAAACTAAGATTTAATGGGTTTTTTTTATTTAAAAAAAAACCCATAATTTTTACATGTTTTATCCATATATAACAAAACCAACCAATCAGAACCAGTCTACTGGGAACTAGAACTGTTCCAGCAGTGCAATAACTGGTGCAATGATGCATGCTGAGTAATATGATTAAGAACTGTTACACAAAGATTGACATTTTACACAACAAGCTGCAAACTGATTGCCTTATTGTTTTAATTTGTAGAATTTAAGGCCAAAAGTTGGATATTTATGTAGGCATTATAAATAAGGTTCCTGCAGGGGTGTATGGAAATTTGGAAAAGGTCTACAATTTGAAAATTGCTTTTTCAAATCTTGAAAATGTCTTGAAATATTAAAACAATGACTAAAAAGTCTTGAAAAAGTATCAAATTTTTGTTTATATTACAGAAACCGGTAACATGACTGCTTTTACAAACACATTCACATCGAAAGCCATATTTTAAACTGGATCAAAAATGGATAAAGTGGCACTTGCTACAACTTTATTTGCCAATTTTGTGGCAGAGCACAATTTACCATTCCGTGTCACACACCATTTTACTAAACCAGTAAGAATGTTATTTTTCCTGACTTGGAGACTGAACAGAAATTTTCATGCCACTTTACAATTACAATACACATTGTCACTCTGGTCCAGGAACAGATAATGTTTTTTTAAACAAAAATCAGACTTCACATCCCAGACAACAGCATCCATTCATATGAATATCATGAACTGACTACAAATGAGTAATGAGTAAATACAAAAACCTATGCAGAACAGTGCTTAAAAATCCTTTATCCCAATGCCCAGGGCAGCACTAATTTCATATTGGGCTTCTCCTTTATTCAAAGTGAAATGCTTGTTATGAATTGCTGAATAGATAAGTGACATAACACTGAAGTACAACTCCAGAAAGATTCAGTTTCTGGCTGTTTCAGTGGATTTTTATTTGTTTTCTTAATATTTACATCAGTAAATGTTTACCAATTAAATGCATTTGTTTAAAAATTAAAGCATGTTTCAATGACTACTAAGTTCTTGCAAGCACATTTCTATTACTTGTTGGAGCCGACCACAAATGCTAGCATTTTTCAAGCAAACCAGCAAAATTTCAAATACTTTTCAAGATTGTGCAAACCCTGACTCAGCAGCTTTATAGCAATGTAAGTCAGTCTACTGCCACTAGATCTGCTGGAGTGAAAATTGTTTCCCACATACCATCATTGATACATGCTAATCCTAGCATGTAAAATGCATAAGATAAAATAAGCCAAAAGATAAATGTTGATATTACATGGCAGGGCTGGAGTTGTGTAGTAGTGGATAATCTCCAAAAATGTATAATGACTGGATAATGTATTTTAAGAAGAAACCACATTCTGTTATGCCCTAAGAACAAGATAAAGTTGCCAGTGATTTAAGCAGCATATAAACCATACAAGTCTAATTTTAAAGGGAACACTGACACAAATTTAACTGAAACCTAACTAAACACTTTAGAACTGAGGTTTGTCTTGAAATAAATTTCAAAAGCACAATCTTCAGGTTAAAATTATCTGTACAATGTGTACATAGTGGTGTAGACTTTCTGCACAAAGGGTAGATAGTGGTGTAGATTTTCTGTACAATGTGCAGATAATAGTGTAGACATTCTGTACAATGTGTATATATTGGTGTAGACTATTTGCACAATGTGTAAATAGTAGTGCATACATTCTGTACAATGTAGATGGTGGTCTAGACTTTTGTTACAATATATAGATAACAGTTGTTGTTGTTGTTGGGTTTAATGCCATTTTTCAGCACACGATAGGCTATGCATGGTGACCAGTATAAATGGCAGAGGAAGAACCCGAGAAAAAACTGGGAAGAACCACGGACCCATGAGAAGCTACTGGCAAGCTTTCTCACATACCCACATTGGCCAAATCCTAGACTCGAACCCAATGTACATAACAGTATAGACATTCTGTACAGTATGTAGATAGCAGTGTAGACATTCTGTACAATGTAGATAATAGTGTAGACATTCTGTACAATGTGTAGATAAGTAGACATTCTGTACAATGTGTAAATAGTTTATACATTCTGAACAATGTGTAGATAATAGTGTAGACATTCTGTACAATATGTAGATAGAAGTGTAGACATATAGACCATCTGCACAACATGAAGATATTGGTGTGAAATAGCATGTGTAAATCAAGGAAATCCAAAAATTAGCAATGACAATAAAAAGCTTTAAAAAAATTCTACTACTACCTGTCACTGTATTTGATGATTGCCAATTTCCATTTCCAATCCTAGCACTGTTAACAAATCTACTTTTATGTCCTTTATCAAAATCATTCATCCTTTCTTTCTTGTTTTTCTTCCTTTTTTTCTTCTGTCCTTTATTAAATTGGTAATATCCACTTAAATGTTCGTCTGATCCTTCAAACTTTGTCCTACCCTTTTCAGTTTTTGGATCCTTCCTCCTTTTACTACATTTTTGCGTTGTTTCTTTCACTACAATCTTATCCATGGAATGTTCAGACTTTTTCTTCTTTCCCTTTTTTGACATCTTTATAGATTTATGGGCTCCAGTAACATTGAGGGTATTAGAATAATTACTGATTTTATGCCAAAATATATTGTCAAAAATTTGATGATTAAAATCCTCATCTTCACTATATTTCCTATGATCATCTGCCTGTCTATCAAATTTTGCATTGTTATTCCTCTGGTCACCTGACTGTCTGTCAAGTTTGGCATTGTTATTTCTATGGTCACCTGTCTGTTTGTCAGCTTTGGCAATGTTATTATCTTTCCACGGTAACTCTCTCTTTGAACTGTCATTCCCAGATTCCAAACCCTTGGAATATGCAACAAAAGTTGGGACGTCTTTTTTCAAGGTCAAGTCCTTCTGTTTTAAAACAGTAGGGATTTCTTTTTTCTTTTCATAAGATTTTGTTTTTATTTTCTTATGAGGTGGTTCTTTAACATCTGAATCTATGACAGAATAAAAAAAAGATAACCATTAGATAAATGATTATGCACTGTATAAGGTAATCTTCTGAAAAGAAATTTATTAATTAAAGTTGTTACATAAATTTCTACATTTCTTATTCAATGAAGAAAATTTTATTTATAAGCATAGGTGCTAGTAAGTTTGTAAAAGTTCATTTTACACAACTAGACCAAATGCATTTAGAAAAGAGTAAAAATCAAGTCACAAAAATAGTGGATGCCAATTTGTACATTTCATTATATGCATCTCAAAAGAAAAATTCTTAAGGAACCAGGTATGCTTTTAGGCATTCACTTTTCACAATGGACCACAAGAAAGAAAAATTTGGAACTATATTTGCTTGTGACCACTCCGGTGGCCTAAGTGGTTAGTGAGTCTGCATCAGATGCAGGAGACCATGTGTTCAACCCTGGCTGAGTCATACCAAAAACTTATACAAATGATACTAACAGCTACCTCACTGGGGTGCTCAGCATTAAGATGTTAGTGTTAGGATTTGTCAGCTTGGTGTCAGGATAATGTCACTGGGTCGGACATGCTACATGCCTGTGGCATGATGCCTCAGTGCTAGACATCATTATAAACTGCCACGCTGCAGACATCATAGAGATAAAACTAAAAAATTGTTAAAGCTATGTTAAAAATCCAAATCAATCACAGACACACACACACACAGATTTGCTTGTATGCATGTCCCCACTGCAGCCTCAAAAGTCATGGCCTAAAGAATTCAAAAATGAACTTTGCAAATGAAAAATTATTTTGTGACATGAAAAGAACAGAAACACATTCAACAAATGTATCAATATCAAGTGGTTTTTTTTCCTATTTTTCAAAAAATTGCTTTGAAAAGTAGTCCCAAAATTTAAAAATTTATATCAGAATAATAGATGATTCTCCCAACACCCACCCTGACCACGCTATTCAAATGTAAAAATTTGTTTCATGTCCAATGATCATAAAATGTGTTGATTTTAATTTGTATTGTTATGCATAAACAAGTTTTAAAAAATCTGAATTCCAGTCACAAGGTTTAACTTTTTTCCCCTCCATGAAACTGTAACCTTTTCATGGTATTGATCTAAATGTGTGTGAGTATTTGTAATTTTTCTGCCAGAAACCCTGATGTTAGACTAATCAGTAATGTGGGCAGCGGAATAAAAGAAATGGAAAATTACTTTATCCATCAAAGCAGAGGAAGTGCCCGGCTTTGCCCTGCTTTACTGCTGGGCCAAAAACAGAGTCGCTCTTTTCTCAACTGACATGGAGCAATGAAGGAAGCATATTCTGCATGTTCTCCCTATGCCTCAGTGCTAGAGATCCCTATCTGATGCCATGTGACTAGCTTTTAAGAACCTGTCTCAGCAGTTAACACAAATAATGTGGCTTTATTTGCATAGATAAATGATTCACAAATAAACTAATTAAGTGCCTCTGATAGTGATTTGTAAAGTGCTTATGATAGAATCATTAGTTTGTGAAATGTGAAAAAATTAAATCAAAATATTGGCTTATAAATTAAGTCCAACTGCAAATAACATAGACCCTGATCTGTAAGCTAGGAGATCAGGGTCAATATTGTTCTGTTCTACTGATTAAACTGAACAAACCGCATAGTCCCAAATCTGTCTGTGCATTATGCACCTGCAGATATGGGTCTCTGCAGTTTGTAGTTGGACTTGACTTATAAGCAAGTATGTATTGTAACTTGAGCCCTGTATATAGAAGTGTGCCAACTAGATTCAATTGAACTATTACAAAAATGTTTAAAAAAACTGAAAAAATTGCCTAGTGGCAAAACAAATCTACATATCCACACAAATATGCCTACCAAATTTCATTTGTTGACATGAATTAGGGTTCTGTGCAATCAGGAGTATCAAGCTTTTTGAGACAGATGGAGAAAGGTATGGACAGATGGATAGACAGACAGGCAGAACCAAATCTAGAGGCCCAAAATGTCACCATCACTACAAAAGAGCATTTCCACATAAAAAAGAACAAAATGTCATCAAAATCTGCTTCTACAGTTTGGTATCAGACAGGGGAATCAAACGGTAGATGCCAAAACTCAATTTCGTTTGGGTGAAGAATTTCTATTTGTACTAAAACAACCAGTCAGGTAAGCAGTCCATTCCATATCAAGACCAATTCTAAATTAAATTTAGGATAATAATTTTAACTTGGAAAGTGACAATCCAATAAATGAGGTTGGTCATCTCCAAATAAATTTTAATCGATTAATCAAACAACCGATAGGCATGTATATTTACCTATATGTGAGACTGCATTACAACAAAAAGGCAGAGATAAACAAGGCTAAATAAAAGATCCATTAGTATTAACCAAGACTGCAGCCACAAATATTCTTCCTAAATTTTCACAGTGCAAACAGGACATGAAATGATGTTCTCAAGAAATAACTAAGTACTTACAAAAATGCTTATGTTCATTATGTTTTTGGGTCTCAATGCATTTTTCCTTCGTTCCTGTGTGGAGTAATTTATACTGGGCAATGAATGGGTATGTAGGGTTTGAGTAGTTATCCATCCTCTTTTCCTCACATTCCTAAATAAAATGAAAAATGGTGTTTTAGATTTTCAGATACATTTAAAGGTAAATACATGTATACACATTGTTTTAATGTTTTTGGTAAATAGTAATCATTTTCCCTAACACTAAAGCTACATGCTAAACAAATCATTACTAAATTAAACTGAATGGGCCAAGCCATCCCTTTATTATCTAAACCCATAAGCCTGCTACCAGTTTTCATTCTTTCACCATTTTCATTTAGTTTTATACATGCATGCATCCATACATATATATACTGAATGGACAGATGCACAATACACCCCATATTGATTTCTCATCCCAACAAATTCCAATACAGAAACAAATTATATCTGGGGTCTAGTAAAAATGCTGCTGCTCTGTGACTTAGTAATAAGTGATGCAAGGTGAGGCCAAATCCCCTTTAACATCTACTAAGCATGGTGTATCATCTATTTCAAATTAAGTAACTAATATACAGGTGTGGCTGTGGATGGCTTTGAAGTGGTTAAAAGATGATAAACTCCATGATTTTATTATTTTCTATAAACAAGACCACTTCACCCTGTATATATCAATGTTTATGAGAATCAAAAAAGTATACAAACTTGAAATCACAAAATGTTAGTTGTTTTAGAATAGAAAATTCAGTTTACAGATCTATTTGGACCTTCAGCATGGTTGCCAAACACGAGACCAACTGCCCCTTGCTTTATCATATATTATTCTTTCTTTCATTTTCAGTAATACTAGTATATATTAACTTCATGCTTTTTCTCATTTCTCTCTACCATATAGTTACATTTTTCTTGAAACAATATAAACTATAGCATAATTCTTTTTTGAAGGGGATAAAATAAACATACATAAAAAGCTAATATTTTATTGCCAGATTAAGGAAGGATGCTGAGTTATCAAACAACTGTGTTATCTCTATAAATGAAACGGATCTAAGCACCCTAGGGACCAATTTTCATGGATTTCATTGTTGTCCCAAACCATGAATTTAAAGACCGAATAAAAAATTTGCTATGCATGATAAAGAAGGAACCCTTAATGATACAGTAACTACAGCATCAAGTCAAAACAGTGAAGCCATCATGAAATAATAAGACTTTAATTTCTGCTCATTTCAAATGAACTTTTAAATGTTTTCAAACTTGATGAATAATTTTAACTTCAGCTTGCAAGGTCTTAACCAGATATAAATTTATTCCATTTGTTAAATTCTTCTGAAATAAAAACTATTTAAAATCATATATATATATATATATATATATATATATATATATATATATATATATATATATATATATATATATATATATATATGGCATTTCAAATATGTAATGACTTGTATGAAGTCCAAATCTTCCCCTTTAGTCTGATAGCACTGAATTTGTATATACTGTACTTACAAAACCAAAGTGTCCAGCTTCACCACAGTTGTAACAGAATTTTTTCTTGTTCATTGTCTTTCTCTTTACCATTTTCCCAGGAATAGTCTAAACAGATATAAATAATAAATACTATAGTAATGCACATTTTATTACATAATTTGATTAAATAAGCAATATTTATGCATTGAAATCAACATTAAAAAAGAACTGTCTTGGTGCAGACCATTGGGAATACATACTCATTATAGACAGGATATTTGCTTACTTCCATAATAATGGATATATTTCATACAGTAGGTGAAAATACTCAAATTTTTCATCCACAAGTGGAAATATATCCAGTATTCACAAGAAGTGAAGCAAAGCAAATTTTCTTTTGTTTAATGCTCAAACACACTGGCTAGTAATACATACAACAGACTGAAGTTACAGCAGATTTCTTACACTATCCTGCTCAATAATGTCAGTGGTTTGTTGTTTATGTTCTGCTGTGTTGTGTAAATTCTTACAGAAAATATAATTAGAAACATATTCTCCTTTCCAGTTCAAGGTAAAACAGCACATAAAAAAATGATGGAATTTTTTGTGTGTCCATTGTTGGTTTTAATCTGGGAATGTCCATATGTGAAGCATTAATATTTACTACCAGACCAGGTGCGCATCATCCAAAAGTTTCAAATTTCTTTATCATTAATGTTATCAATGTACATTTATACTGACAGGCAGTGGAAAAAATATTCATTGTATTTAACTCCAGTGAAATGGCGAGGTTATTTCTCTTACAAAATCCTGTCTTTCATGGCCTATCATAAAATAAATGTAGGCTACTGTGTTGTAAATGTTGTATACAGAAATGCAAATGCATTTGGTATTGGCTTTATGTTAATGCATTTGGTATTGGCTTTATGTTAACCATCCTGACACATTAGAAATATTCCCATCTTGCACATGAAGCCATGCCTTATTATCTAGTGATGAAATATGCTCATTTTCATACAGTATACCTCATCATCTAGATAGGAAAGCATGATGCTGATATAATTACTTTGGATTATGTAGTGAGTACCAGTGAGGCAGACAAAATAAGGATGACCGCATGCACCTTATTAAATTGAACATACATCTGCTCTAAATTTGAGATCTGAATCCCTACAAAAGCTATATATTTTAATGTAAATAAAACATGCTACACAATTCTGGGCTTTTGAAAAGTTCAACATATTGTTTTATTATATACTTTATAACAATCCCATTAGTTTACTGTTGTTGATATATCCAGCGGTATTGGCCATGGTTAAGTACAGATATTCACTGCTTCCTTATTGGGTAAACATGTGCCCTTATTTGATGAATATTCAATTCTGGCTATTGCTAAACAAAAATGGCAACTGAATCATCAAACACTAAATGTGTCATAAGTCTGATGCCAACCAGATGGCAATAGTGACATCAAAGCAGTCATTACTACCTGACACCAATACCAGAGAAATGACTGTCTGAGAATGATGAGGTTTGGTATTGCTCTTTAAAATACAAAAGATCTAGTTCTCATCTATAGAAGATATGTCACCAAATTAAAATAAGAAAATCCAAATACGTCCAATGACTTAAATAAATGATTTAAAAAACTAGGCGAGTGGACTTAAGAGTTATCACTAGTTGCTACTGAGAGAGAAAGTCAAACTGACCCTTGATACAATGTATCAATGAATAATTACCTTTATGTAAACAGTACTTTTATCCACTCTGAATAGTAACATTTTATTTTGTATTTGAAATGAATGAGACATAAGTGACTCCAAAACCGAATCTACATCCTTATTTTCAGGTATCCAAGACTGATGTGCCACAATACTCTGGCAATAATCTTGACATACACTGTGCTTTCAAATTTTACCTGTAACCATGACAGCAATTTCAATGAAAGACAATCATAATGACCATCTGACATGTCATTTTCTCGTTCAATCTTTTCATAATTTTCAATTTTCAGTGATCTAGGGCATCATTTTTTCCTAATATTATTATTTCTTTGTGCTTCTTTGGCCACATGGCATTTCATACTCTTGACAAACACACTGCATACCCTGCTGAGAGTTGCTGACAGAGTATTAAAATATACTGGACCCTCATGGTACAAAAAATGTGTGTTATTCACACATAATGTCATGTAACTTATTTGAATTTATGTTTATAAACAACACTGTGCATAAATACTGGAAAGGGTCAAATGTTACTGCACTGTCTTTTATAAAACAAAATATGAGGACAAGAATATGCTGCCATAATGATTTCACTGTATTACTCCAAATGAAGAATTTACTCAATTTGTTAATTGTGGATACACAATGTTCCATAAAAAATGAAAAGCTGAGACTCTGTGAGCTAGAAAATAAATGTTTACTCTTGGCTTCTTAAAAATTTTGTCGGGATTCTAATCTGAGTTCTAGCATGGGTGCATCTTGGAATAAATAAGTCATAAGTCATTGTGACATACAAAGTTATTCAACAAGATTTCACTGTAATTTTTCATGCACTGCATTAAATTATCAGCTGAATGTTGTAAAACTGTGCATGATATTTGCAAGACATTTTTGTATGCTTCGATAATTAAAACCATATTTCCCATATTTATAAATTCCCATTTTTTTTCCCTCACATGGATGGGGGAAATAACATCCCCTAAATTTCTGTTCTAGAATAGATCCTGACCCAATGCTGCTTAAAAATAGTGACTACTGCAATACAGCAGGAGTATCTCATGAACTTCCTATTCCCTAAAAGGCTTATGTCTGCTTGGAAATACATTCTTAGAAACCCTTCCTATGGCCATGCAATCATAAATTAACTTACTGTCATATGATAACATCTCCATATATCAGGGCATTTCTGAAAAAGAAATACAAATGTAAATAGCATATTGAATTACCAAAATTAAGTTTTCCATGTACATTTTTAGTTTAAACGAGTATGCTCCCATACAATATTTTGTGCATGTTGTGGGGGGGGGGGACACTGGAGGTCAGTTTAAAATATTTCAGTAAACTAAATGTACCACAAAAATGTTCAGCAGAAACTCAAAGTAAACAAATTACCATATTTACCATATATATTGGGACACCAGAAATTAATTTTGTAAGCAATTTTTGTGCAATGTATGTTTTGGGACACATCTTTTTTTCTGAGTCGTAAGTTGTGGGTCACCTTTTAAATCATTCAAAAATTACATGTCGGAAAATGCACTCCAACATAATCATATTTTTAAAAAATAAAACTGTATTTGGTATAAAACTCTTTAATCCACTGCAGCAGCATCTCATGAACCCATCCCTTCTCCTGTACAGGTAAGATCCATCCTTTCAGCGCATAAATACATGCTGTAACAAATTATCATTGGAGGCCACAAATCTCCTGAAGCATAAACTGCAAGGTCATTTTAAAAAAAATCTGAACCAGTCTTGCTAATTCTCAATTTTAACTCACATTTTATTGACAGTCCATCCAGGAATGAGATCAAAGTACACTGCAATTTCATTTATGTAAATGATCATATTGTCAGTGAAACTGTCCCCTCTTCTGGCCTTCACAAATTCATCTAATGATTTTCTCCAATTCTTCTGGGCGATGCTGGGTCAGTGATGTCTGCACAAAGCACTATACTGTGTACTTTAGTTTATTTTCAAAATTCCCATGAATACCAGTAAAAAGTTATCAAAGTTGGCTTCCTGTATAATCTGACTTTGTATGTATATGTGTGTGTGTATATATATATAATCAGCACACTTACAAGAATCCAAAGTCGGCTTCTGGGGTCGGCTTGCTTTATAATAAAATAACCTTTGTATCTGATATCCTGTTAGTAAGTTCAGAAAATGATTTTCTGAGTTTATCGCTTGCTGCCAGTTTTGTTTATTCTCCACTTAGGCTTCTATTTGCTTGACATCTGTAGTTATAATTGATACAAACAGGCACTGATGTCTGTGAGTAAAGAGTATACACAGAAATAATTTTCATTCATAATACTTTTCATAACCAAATGCACTCTCAGTGAATGTATTTTCAAATAATGATTTTTTTATGCAAGATACTGTCATATAGTTAACCTGGATATAATACAATCATAATTATTTTGCACCTAACATTGTGTTGTGCATGAATGGCAGATGTCTTCAAGCAGTCAGTTGATTATTTCCCTCTCATGTTTGCGATTTTGTTGGATCCAGTTTTCAGTAGGATAACATATTCAAACTTTTGAATACAAATACAAATACAAATACAATTTCTCTATGCTCAAGTCAATGAACAATGTGTATGTTGGACTGGAGTCCATCAGTGAAACCTAGCACTGAGAACAAACTTTGTATCTGATTCTGGTTTGAATGGATAGCCAGAGCAGCTGTGCTTTGAACTTTTTGAAGCAGATACTGAGATGAACCAAACAGAACTGAGTTACAATAGTCCAGTCTTGAAAGTACTAATGAACATACAAGTGTTTTAGTGGCATCAACTGAAAGATATTTGTGAATGGAGCTGATGCGTCTCAGCTCAAGATATGCAGCCTTGCATATGTTCATGACATGTTGGTGCAACATGAGAGTACTGTCCAGAGTGACAACTAGGTTTCGTACTGACAGTGTGAATTTAATGTTGGTGTTACTGATATTTATTGTTTGAGATAAAGGATGTGACTGAAAAAGTCTTTGTGTTGTGATCAGAATGGTCTCAGTTGTATCATCATTCATTTGCAGCTTGTTACATGTCATCCATGATTTCACATCAGAAATGCACCTTTCTACACCTTGGATTGTAGCATCAACTTCAGTTGGGTGGCTAGATTTGTATATCTGGGTGTCATTGGCATAGAATTGGTGAGACACTGATGATCTATGACACTTGAGAGCGACTGAGTGTATAGAATGAAGAGAACAGGTCCAAGAAAAGAAACACCACAACATAGATTAACTGGGCTGGAGTTTATTCCATTTGCAGACACAATTTGTGTCCTGTTGACCAAGTAGGACTTGAACCACAGTAAGGCTGTATCATGAATGCCAAATACATGCTGGAGATGGTGAAGTAATATATCATGGTCTATTGTGTCAAATGTTGCAGACAAATCAAGGAGGGTGAGGACTGTAATCTTTCCGCTATCCAAAGCAGAGAGAATGTCATTAACTACTTTTAGAAGAGTAGTTTCAGTACTGTGGCAAAGGCAATATGCAGATTGTACATTGCTAAAAAGACTGAATTCCGATGAGATACAAGCTGGGATTGAACAACCTTTTCTAAGATTTTTTATATAAATGGGAGATTATAAACTGGCTGGTAGTTCTTTAAATCGTCATGGTCAAGATAGCAAGGGAAAATAAGATAATGGTTACCACTAAGTGCTGATGAATTGGTGAGGGGTGCATGAAAATGAGAATCACCTTTGTCCTATATGTAAGTTCATATAATGGATATTTGATGACAGACTTTTAATGTATATCATTTGACATGCAGTACTCACAAATTCATGCATCAGAAAATGCTAATTGTGACCTGAGATCAAGTAGAGAACTATATAATCTTGTGACTGTGAGGACTTAGTCATTTGTGCTTTGACATCTAGCCCTTTTAAGCTGTATTATATTTTGTGACCATGAGTTTTGGGCTAAAATCTTCTTTTATTCAAATTACTGAATTCATTATTCTCTCTGGAAATAAAAAAGTGATCTGATAAAAATCTTGGATAGAGACATTCACTGGAATTTATACTATATTCAAACCTGGAATTGTGTTTCTGTGATTCAACAAAAGACCATTGACACATCAACACTTCAACAGCTATCACAGACACGTCAACAACTTCAGTTTTGGGATTTTTTCTGGACTTTTACTGAATTTTTTTACTAGGACTTGTTTCTATAATTTCTTTATTATTTTGGGATTCAATTCGCAACCATAAGTTGTTTTTTCTCAATTTCAGTTTCTATTCTAGGGAAATAAATATATTTGTTAAATTTTACAAAGTTTGTTGTCTTTCCTCTTTTCTGTTACTTATTTTAAGAGCATAGACTTGAAACAGTATACGTTTACCTTTCTCTACATTTCTTACCTGCTTTCACGAATCTAAATTTTTTCATTTTTTTCCATTTTATGCCAACTGCAATAATGTTGTCTGCTTTATAAAATACATACTGTGATCAAAATGTTGTGATCAGTTATTCAAGTGGAGATTCCCCCAGAGGCACAGACCCAAAAGGAAACAAACAACCTCAGACGGGCATCCTCTTACCTTTGCATGTACTGTAACTTGGGACTAAACCTAGAACTGCCAAGATCAAAGACAGCACATTACTACTATACCATTCAGGTCTATATCTGAAATTAATGTTTTACTAAAATGATTTATCAAGATTAAATAGGGACTTACTGAGAACTCTCTATTCACTGATGGTGGGAGCAATTTTTATGAGTTTCATGTTTGCTACTAGGGATTCAGACATTTTGGGAAATTTCTACGGGTAACAGTGAATCCTAATGATTGGTTACCTGGGTACCCGATCAAAGGGAAATTGTATTTAATGTGATCCTGAACCAATTTGTTGTAGGTTCACACATGCCAACCCCCAAAAGAGGTATAAACGTAATTTATTACTAATATAAGTTGCAAAAAGCTTAATCTGAGCATAAAAGGAGCAATCTATATATTACATGCCATAATTACAGAAAGCTGTATGAAAAACATACATATTTATTTAACATAAATTTATTTTGCTACTTACCTGGATCTGCAGTTAAATTTTTTGTCACAAATCAGCTAAATCCTATGTGGATTAGTAGTTAATACAAAAGTATAGACAAAAGAAACTGATAAATTATTTATGCATAACACTCAATTTAACTAGTCTACATGTCAACAGTAATTTCTGCAAGTAGTCATTTAGTCCACAAATGATGACTCTTGTAGTATCCTTGACCTGCCATGGTTCGTCCCTTATGACAGTCTGGTGCAACATGTTTTTAAGTTTAACAAAATCCCTCTCCTCTAACATTTTTCAGTATACAACATCCAACAGTCACATTTTACAGCTTGTTTTTTTAAATGATATCTGGTACCATTTATTTTCAATTTAGACTGGCCCACTAAGCATATAGTATCAAATTAGAATAAATCTATGACAAGTGGTATCACATTCAAGAATCCCATCTGCTTTCTTGGAAACTGTTTCATGTAAAAATAATGCAAAAATTACATTCACACACATGGTCAATTTTTATTAGATTTTTTCAATGTTAAAGAACAAAGATTTCCCTTATATTTAAATATTTCAGCGAAAAAATTTCATTCTGTATAGTTGTCCATTTCGTTAATTTTTTTCCTACATAGTATAAGAAGTGCATGTTATGGTAACCACGTTTTGTGCTGCTTTTGCCATGACAAAATATGTCTTGGGTTAACCCCTAATAATTTTTTTTTTAAAAAGTCCAGTAAACCAACATGTGAACAGCAGCCTTGGCTTGAACAGCTAATACTTGCTCCATTGCCAAAAACTTGAGGCAAAAGTGGCATTAGTTAAACTGGACATTTATATTGTGCTTTCTTTTATTTGCATTGAAGTACCTATTTAAAAAAATTGTCATCGAATATTTCTTAATCAGTACTTACTATCGCTGTCAATGAAAGGTATTAATTAATTAATGTCATCAGGTTCTCAAAACAAGCATGTTTAAGTCACAAGAAAAATGCACATGAACCATGGACAGGCACAAAATTAGGACAGTCTAGCTTTAAATATCAGCGTTGATTCTTAGATAGGTTGGGCGAGAAAGGAGAGAAGTGTCCTCCCTTGTACTTTATACAGTACATGTATAACAAGTGTAAGCAACCATCCGAGCTCCTTTGATGATGAATAAATGCGCACACAACACAAGCCTCAAACTGTAATTGTTATTCTGTGTCTCAATCTCAACTTGGAACACCATATTTTTTTAATGGGTACCCAGTTGTTCATTTTATTATCCCGGTTATTATTAATAAACAACGAATTTAAAGACCCAACAAAATTTATTCTTATTCTGCATCATGAGTCCCAACCCCAATCCACAAATTTAAGTATCAATGAAAATGTCATTTTTTGCATGACAATAAAAACTGATACCAATAAAATAAATAAATATTCTAAGTATCTATTCTTTAAGGAGATACTTACATTCTGCTGATGTCCATACATGTAGCACCTATAGCATGTCCTCCACTTATGTTGCTGTGAATATGGGCACCGCTTGACTTCATGCCCTTGTTCATGACAATTGTAGCATATACACCAAGGACATGTCCGAGCATTGTGTCCTGTGAAACCACACAAGTAACAGATCTGACTTTTCTGAAATGGCCAAGAAAAATATCACTGTAAATGTTTCATATGTAAAGATGCATAGGTATTTAACTGCCATTATATAATGGCAAAATGTACCAGCTGATTAAGATCAATGCTGTTTCAAAAAAATAGGCCAGATGATAAGGACAGGAGATTTTAGATCTCTGCAATGGCCACCACAAAATGTCCAAAATTTACTTTATTTTAAAAATGTTGTTTTAGATTTTGTATAGATACACCTTTGCTTTTAATTTATGGTGTTTTCAAAAAGATATTTATCGTTTATGACATCATCTGTGCCCACGCGTGAGGTGTAGAATGTGGAAAGTGCAGTTGACTTGAATGTATTTATACAAGTTAAACTATCCCCGTAGTCATAAAACAACAAACTTTCAAAAAGTTTTCCTTATTAAATAAGTTGTAATCTCTCAAAATTTTATGTTGTTCCACTCATACAGGGTATTTTAATTTTGAAAGAAATGGTTAGATTCTAAAGCAGACATTACTCTTTGATATAAAATCAGTGTCTGAAATTGTCTGTTAATGTTATTTACTTAAGTACATATATATTGTTATGCCATATATATCAACTGCAACAATAATACACTTGAAATAATACAATACAAATGTAGTGAGAAACTGACGGTTAATTTTGCTTGTGTTCAATAAAAAAACCCTCAAATTTGATCAGATTTCAGCATCTATGAAGTCCTCAACAACAGCATTCAACAGTATCTTAATTTTTCGACAGAAGACACTTTTTGTAACCATCTAACACACATAAAAATTGATTACATGTTCAATGAGCAAGAAAAGGAATGCAAAAAGTAACTGAGACCATATACCATTTTCATCAGAATACAATTTGTGGGGATCCATTCACAGTAACACAAACTGCCATTTTAAGTTTCTTTGTGCAAAACTGGGATTCAAATATTGATTGATTTTTTTTATGGGTGACTAATTTTTCTCTTGCTGTTTCTGGTTGCATTTTAAGACAATTCTTGAGTGTAAATAATAACTGGAATTACTGGATGAAAGGAGACAGAAGAGGTGCATTGACAAATTATGTTCACAGCAATAAAAACTATCAGCCAATTATGATATTTGAGACTAAAATGGTCTATTAAAATGAAATGATGATAAGAAATATAATCTCAATGTATTTTTAACTGTATGGCTAAATTTAGTTGCATTTAGTTTTTTATACTGGACTCTTCTATGATTTTAAATATATTGTCATTCAGGGAAATAGGATAATAATATGTACTGCATGAATCACACACACACATGAAATCAGCACTGAATCCAGTAAAATAAAATGCTAGTATTTTCACTGACATCAGTGTTCATTTAATTTCATGAATTATTATAATACCTATTATAATACCTTGCTTTAAATAATCGTCCGCAGACTGGTTTTAAAATGGACTCTGTGAGCTTCTGGGACAAACTATTGATTGCAGCAATTTTCAAAGAAATATTTATGAAAGAAAAGCAATATTGTTTACTTCAGTGCAATGTGTGTAAAAATTTGATGTTTTCTTTTTTTTCTTTTCTTCTGTCATACATTTCATTTGTTACATGTTTGCATGAATAATTCAAATTGTTATCTATCCAAAGGTCTGAATGAGGATTTTACAATTAACTTCTGCATTAGTAGTTTAAAAATTACTCTAAAAGCATTTTTTCTTTAAAATATGCCAGTTTCAAGTGACTGCATATGCACTAATGCAGTCAAAAAATGGCTGGGGTGGTTGAGTGGGGTTTACTGATATTGATGGTTTAAATTAATCATGCCAGGAAGTGGAAGTTACCAAAGCACCCTTAAAGGGAACAAACATGCAATGGTCAGCTATTAAGTTTTACAGATGTAGGTCAAAACACGTTTAGAGGTGAAATTATCTTGACCCAAAGACCCACTGATTATGCATCGATGTTCTATCAACTGTGCAACCGCACCCCCACCCCCAAAATGAATTTGTGGGTTCACAAAGGGGTGGCAAATATTTCACATTAATTGAATCTAAAAAATTATGGTCAATTTTCATAAGGTCTCCACTCAAATACAAAAATATAAATATACAGACTTTAATGGGCAAAGACAATTGTTGCAAGAGACTTGTGAGCATCAATTTTAGGTCAGAGAGTCTTGTGGGCATCAATTTTAGGCCAGAGAGAGACTTGTGGGCATCAATTTTAGGTCACAGAGAGAGAAAGAGAGAGAGAGAGAGAGAGTTAAGTGAATGCAGAAAAACTGTGTTGGTGACAAATTATTTTGATCATATCTTTAGTACTTTGCAAGGGTTCAGTTGCTACATTGTGAATGTCTTATGCATATTCTATTTTCATTTTCAACTTGATTTGTAAGTCTGTCTTGTGTATGTACATGCTTGAGTGAACTCATATGCAAATTAAAATCTTGTCAGTTAACTGGGCAACACTGTCAACCATAGTTGCTGCATTATTTCAGATTAAATGATAAATCAAGCAACTGATTGTCAGCCTAAAATTGGGTTTATATTTTATCCTCAAGTATGCTACTCCTTTTAAAACAGACCAGATGCCCTAAAATTCAATGTCATGTCTGAGGTGTGTGCCCATGCATGCATGTACCTGACTTTTTCTCCCAATTAGATTCCCAATCAATGTACATGGGAAGCATTTTTGTCTTCTGTCAGACCTGAAAGTTTGCATATTGCCTAGTTTCATCATTGAATTGAACAGTGAGCAATTGATGTACATGTACTTGTTTTCAAGGCTTGTTATTTGATTTTCAGGGATGGAGGTGGGATTTTCATTTGAGCCTGTATTTCTTTCCTTCTTTTACTTTAAGAATTATTCAACTAATACAATGGATATAACAGGGTCTTTATGCTTCTATACATCAGTGAAAGAATATGTTTTCAAAGTATTTATGATGCAGACATTTTTGATGATTTCTAATTGGTTAAGTGACATTAATGACATTGATGCAATAATAGTGGGATGTGTGATATACACTGAAACTTTATTTTATTTTTCTCCCTTTCATTCTGTAGGCCAACATATTATAAAATAAGAAAATGGTGCAATGTCCACACACTGACTTTACAATGAATATATCAAATGAATGATTAAATTGATATCCTCTATCTGTGACAAAACCGTACTAGTACTATGCAGAAACACTAGTGTGTCACGTGCAGTATGTCTTTGAGCTACCAGTATGTACTCTCATACAACTGTAAAAAAAGTACCTTACTTTTGTGATTATTGATCAATATAAGGAAGAATTTTATCAAATTAGTAATAAAATAAAGTTTGATTTAGCTTTCCCACACAAACATATACAAAATGTGTTGACTGTTGATGTTCTGAACATTTGGTTTTGATTCTTAATTATACACTGTAGCAACGTGTGGCTATCACTTATATAAAAAAGATTCAAGGAACTTTTAGGTGTTTATTTATGGTAAGGAAGAACACAAACTGTTATTCTATGGCAATCAAGTGAAGGGTTTGATAACTTAGTTTTAGACATCAAAAAATCATAACTGTTTAAACAAAAATGAAAATAGGTGTCAGAGGTAATCAACTATACATCATTCAGACAATGTTTAGAAACAAAAGACATATTTCTACAGGCTATAAATGACTATTCAGAGCTCAAAGACATTTTCTTTTTAGACACAGGCCAGGGCTGGTGACTGAAAAAATATCACAAGCCCTGACTCAAACTCCACAAGCCCAAATCTAATTTCCATATGCCCCAAAGTAGAAACAAAATCATTAAATTGACTTGTGTGATTATTTGGATCTCGAAAATTTTCATTGATTATTCTTTTCCAGGTCTCATGGTCAGCCATTGTCTAATTGCTCTAACAATGTCCTTCTTACTCAGTAGATCAACAGTGCTTGCTCATTAGCATTGGACTTGCATGTTGATTTATACAGTTTCTGTTTATACTTTTAACGCTATTAACAGGTGTGCTAATTTGTTTCACATGTATTTCATTGCACTAGAGTAAGCGTGTATCTCTTTTGACAGTCAGCTTTATAGTGGCTTATTAGCCATATTTAATTTAATCCATGAAAATAGGTTCCACAACAGAGAAAACCATTGGTTTTTTAATAGCTGATTCTCTTCAATAGTCAATTTTCTTTATTAAATGGAATCTTCGATAAGAATTAAATAGGTACATGTTTTGGGAAGACAGACGTCTCTTTTATTTCACAGGAATCTGACTGGGGGCCAAAAGTGGCCCTTATCACACCTTGTCCTTTATGAATGTATATGTATCATGAAAAGATGGGTACCATGCAATTTTTTTTATACCACTGTATTTCTGAATGGTATTAGCAAACAACAATTCAATGTTCAGAAGCAGGTGCCTGACACTTTGTTTAATTTCCATCTGTCAAAAGATTCAAAAAATAATCTTACTCTGATGTATAGAAAAATAATACCATATTATATCCCTGATACAGTCTGTAAAAAATATTATCTTGTGATAAAAGAAAGAAAATATTTCAGCTAAGGAGAAAATCACAATTCTCCCTTGCCCCCAAATTAAATGGCCAGTACCTAATAAAAGAAGAAATTACCATTTGTATGTTATTTGTATAATAAGATGCAATCTAAAAGATGAAACTAATGTGGGTTGATTAGCTTACACTATATCTGATACTATGAAAGACATCATGCTGACATTAAAGAGCCCACTGATAAAAGTATAAAGTGCTGATACTGAAACCTACAGTTTTCTAGCTACACTACTGATATAATAGGCAGGGAAACTTTGAGAAGGGTGCCAACACCCTGGCAGATATTTATCTGTCAGTGCATCATGGAGATGATACTATCAATACATATTGCAGACACAAATCTGTCTATTCATGCAAATTTACATCTGTCAATGTACCGTGTGCATATAGGCTCAGATATGTCAATATATCCTATGATCTGAGTCAACATGATTTGCAGTTGGATGCATGTTATACAAAAACAAGTCTGGATAATGTCTTGTATATTTAATTTATATTGTGTGCTTGACCTTTGACTGTCATTAAGGGTAGACCTACCTGACTTTTGCAAATTGAAAAAAAATATGTTTATGTCAATTCAAGGCCTAACCTTATTTATGAACTTAGAATGTTCTGGAAACCAAACCTTGTTTAAAAATTAGTTAAGTTTTCCGGAAAATACTACTGCATCATAGGTCTGGTGACAGTCTGTACATAAAGGTTGTGGTAAACAAATTATTTATTCCTCATTGAAGTTCAGTCTGTGGAATCATTTACTGGTGTTTTCAGATATAATTTGAGGGGAATAATTTATTTAAATTATTCATTGGAACTAGTAACAAATGGCTCATTGAATTTTTTTAAAGAGTAAAACACTACTTTGGGATTATTGTGAATTCATTCAAAGACATTCAGGACTATACCATTGTGATATCTCAAGACTATTGGAACATCAACACATTCAAGACTATTGGTACATCGGCACATTTAACATAGGAATTTGTTTGGAACATTCTAAACTTTGGACTTGTGACAGAACATTTGGGATTTAATTCACAATACTGTAAGTTCCTCTTCAGTCTTCACAGTGTAACTTAGGGAAATAAATTGTTTGTTAATTCCACTAAACTTGTTGGCTTGGCTTTTTTATGTTACTTAAAGATCACTGCATTGTAATAATAATAATAATAATAATAATAATAATATTCTGTAGCCAAGCAGTGTGCACTCTTCTGACAGTTATTCAACCTCCCCTTGTCACACCATTCCTACCCTTCCAGCTCTCCTAACAATGGAGATGGATCAAAATTCTAAGACACTCTGGCCACATCTAAAACCACTCCTAATCATCTCTAACAAAGTTTCTGTTTAAACAGTAATGGAGGGTTGAGTAACAAGAAGGATTCTACCAAGCTTAAGGACAGACACTGTTATTTAAATGACCCTTGTCCATATTTAACACTCCAACTCTTTCCACATCTAAACTCACCATTTTTAATTAAATCTGAGCTCCATATTAGGTTGACTATGGACGCAATAAGGATATTGTTTCTGATACAGTTACGAATATAAAATGAAAATCCATTACAAAATTCCTACTTAGGGCAGTAATGTTTTGCAAGATTTCTTATTTCAAGAATTCACATAACAGTGCAAAGTTTTCTGACAGCCTCAGTTTGAAACAATATCCATATCGTGATAATTGTAAAAAATGCATCAAATTTCAAAGTAATTTATCATAACCTGAGAGACTTTAACTACACAAGATAACATAATGAATGGTAAGTCTTGGGTCTGGAAAAAGTAATTATTATTTTTCATGTCCAAAGAGTTATATGCACATGAAAAAAGCATCATTTAAAACAAGCATTTCAGTGTCCCAACAGACACAAAAATCTGAAAACATAATCAGCATGACTGCCTCACATCATAGACAGTGACCAGCTCTTGTTTAATAAAACTCAATTTAACTACATTTATTATAAAGTCCAATGACTGGTATTCTATTATTATTACATTTTGTATATGCATATTTTCTTATTTCTGTAACATTAAATTAAAAAATGATAATTAAAGACTAGCTATAGACCACTTAGTGCTTACTGTGAGACAGAAAAGGCCCATATATCCATATAAAAACAAAACTGAGTGTATATCACGTGTAACATACCTTATATCTTGGTTTATTCCTAAATATATTGTAAACAGATTTTGCTTTATTTGTCCTGTTTACCATAACTCTTTCTTCCAGGCCACATTTTAGTCATAGGTCCATTGCTGCTACCAAGTTATGAATCAGTAATCCATAGAAAAAGATATCAATGTTTGATGAATATTTAAAACCAGATTCAGCACATAACCATATATTCATTATATAATTCTCATAATATAGGTTACAATGCTGAATAATGATCAACTAGATCAACATCCATTCATTTATTAGTTTTGTTTCAGCTTAACACAATTCATAATTACAACACACCAGTCATTCCATTGTTCACTTTGGTAAACTGGTTGTTTTGGCATCCCCATTTGATTATAACTGGTTGTTTTGGCATCCCCATTTGATTATAACAGGCTGATCTGTAAACTTGAACAGTAATGTGTCTTTGTCTGTGAAAATCAATCCAAAATCAATCCAAAACAGTTAATTGTTTAAATCCTGCAACTGGCTTGGGTGAAGAGGGAAACATTTGTCAGGAGGCAATGCTGACACCCAACTGTTCTATGACATTAATCCAACCCAGTTAACTGTTTCAACATCTGAATCTGAAGTGGATTTATTTATACGCATCACTGATGAAGTTCTTTGACTGCCTTCTGCTAGTATGATTGGGTCAATTGCCGATTCCAGGTTGGGAATTAAAAAAAAGCAACCAAAAAAATTTGGATGAGCAAATTTAAAAGAAAGTTTGAACATAAAAATACAAACAATGTAATAAAAATTTGGAATTACACCACAAGTTTCAAATTTGTGACCTGTTGTTCGGGAAACGGGACACATAGAAAGAAAGATAGAAAGAGAAATGTGGGTGTTTATCCCTAACCAAGTTAACATGTATTTAATGTCACTTACATCAAAGCAAACTAACAGTATGTTTTAACTGCAAGTAATTTTAAAGCATTATTTCTGGGACATCTTTATAATTTTTTAATTAAGTTTACTGCAGTGGTGCCTATGATTTAAAATCAATATACTTCATTCAGCACAACTTAAAATTTTCAATGTCCATGTGGTGATGCCATGATGTAATTTTAACCCAGGTCACTCAATGGAAGCAATGAACAATACCTGGGCACTATTTTCATTGTTATTAGACTGGTACCAAATTTTAATGACTTTGGTCTTTTTCAATGCAAAAATTGTAGCTACTGGTCGCTTCTAATATTGGTGCATGATTTTCATGTATTCAGTTCGATTTTTCACTGCAATCATTAGCAAAAACAATTTCCATAATTGTGTGTCCTAGAAAAGTTCCTACCACCAAAGCTATGCATCATTTAATCCAATCAATTTTCTCCAACATTGTTTATTTAAATACATAATTCAAAGGCTTTTAGGGCAAAAGCCTTTTTTCTAATTTCAAGAAGTTGTTAGGGCAACCTCTCAAAAAAACATAATGATTTTTCAAGGTTGTACAGACCATCCTATAGCTGAAACCCCTTCTAAATATCCATGCCTTTTGGTTTACTTCTGATCCACAATTAATTCCATCACCATTACCACATCCTGGATCTGCAACTTTTATTGTTATCTATTAATCTATATGCAGTATAACACCAAAGATAATAGCCCTCTTCTTCATATCAGTGCATGCAGAACAGATATGGACAACTATGCGGACCAACTAACGGACATCATCATGCACAACACAAGTATACAGTATGTACAAAGGTCAAGATAAACCAATGACATAAGAACTATACCTTTGGCTTTGGACAATCCCTGGACATGTGACCAGTCTCTTTACAGTTGTAACACTGGATAGTCAATGGATGGACACAGTAATATCTATTCTTGGGTCCAAGAGAGACATCAGGGTTGTCCATCTCAACTGCCCAATCTGGATCTAAAACATTACCCCTAAATTTATCAATTTTGTTTCTTTTACATTGTGCTAAAAAAATAACCCCTACTCTGCATGAATCAAACTTTCAACAAAAAGGTAGACGTATTAGTGACTAATTTTAGTACATACATACAAACAGACACATGCAGTATATACTTACATGAAAAATTACCAACAGTCTTTGAATAAGGCAATGTTTACTATTCTTTTTCTTACCTTCTGAAGGTGTAAAAGCAAAGAAAATATAGATCAGTCCTATATATCATAAATAAGCTGTAGATGTACACTGTCAATTTCATTACATACAATTCTTATTAGTGACAGTCAAATTATCATAAATCCTTCTTAATATTTACGAGTGATTCAAATACAGATTCCAGCACCAACTGACACCTTAAATGAAGCATGTTCAATTTTCCAAGTAAAATAGGTTTCTTGATTGATACTTACCGGATCATAATACCTTAGCAGAATTACTACAACTAGTTTGCAAATCTAGCCCTACAAGGCTAAAACCTTTTAGGTATTTTATTGAAAAGCACATTTTATTAGAACAAACTAGTTTCTTCTTCAAATATGTAACCTGATCATAATACCTTGGGAGAATAGGTAAGAGGTGGAGAAAGATACATCAAACTACCTAAAGAGATCATCTCCAGTCCATTAAAGTAAGCGAGACAGCTACTAGATAACTCAACTGGAGTACAGACTCTATATACAGTTGTATCAGGAAGCAGCTTGAAGAAAAAACAACTCTCCTGCAAATCCAATCAAAGTCACAAGACTGCATCCTTATGAAGTATGTAATTGAATGATCCAGGAAGGTAACCTGTTGTGCTATGGTTACAGGTCTCACCAGAACAAACTGAGATAAAAGCTGAAGATTTAGTGGACTCCATCCCACAGCATGGATTATGTCAGTCAGATGAGCAGTTTGGCTCAACTACAATCTATATGGCAACTGCCCTTACTTAGTTAGCTGAGATGCCAAGCAAACTTATTTGAACTATGGTTATTTTTTTATATGTAGAATGAAAAAGCTACTTTTTCCAAGATGAAAATATGTGCCAATATATTGCCCTTTCCCTCTGTGAGTGGTAAGAGACAGCAGGATCTCTCTATGCAATGGCTCAGTCCTATTTAAGCTGTTGTTGTTGTTCTAGGGTTTAATGCCATTTTTCAGCACAGGATAGGCTATACATGGCGGCCAGTATAACTGGTGGAGGAAGAACCTTGGAAAACCCTGGGAAGAACCACCGACCCACGAGAAGCTACTGGCAGGCTTTCCCACGTACCTACGTTAGCCGAGCCTTGGACTTGAACCCACGCAGGCAGAGGTGAAATGACAGTGATCCGGAACGGTGAGTGCTTTAGACCACTCGGCCACTCCTATTTAAGTGTTATGGATATTTAATCTAATTGGTTGTTTGTTAGTTTAAATTATTTTTTATCTCATTACATGTAACTGTGATGTAAAATTGCATGCTGGACTTGACCTTGTCCAAAACTGAGTTCATTTCTGCTTGACCTGATTGACTTTTTAATTTCATTTTATGTAAACAACTAATACACAGATAAATTATTCTCTACGTCTATGGGCTTAATACCACGATTTTTATTAATAGAAGTAAATATGTTTATCTGGGTCAGGGTTTTGGAATTTCCCAAGTGCATTTTACAGGTTATGGTTTTGGTTTTGCAAACATCAGGATCATTCTAGGTTATTTTCCATTAATCTTTTTTTTAAAAATAGTAGATGCTAGTTGTTACCCGAGGTCAAGTAGAGAACTATACAATCTTTTAAATGTGAGGACTTAGTCATTCATGCTTTAACATCTAGCACTTTCAAGTTGTATTATGTTGTGACAAATTGGGCTGAATTTTATTTTCTTTAAATTAATGAATTAAAGTGATAACTTTCTCAGGAAATACAAAAGTGCTCTGAAAAAATTCTTGGATAAAGACATTCACTTGAATTTATACTGAATTCAAACCTGGAATTATATTACTATGATTCAACAAAAGATTGTTGACACATCAGCTCTCCATAAGCTATAACAGTCACATCATTGCCTTCAGTCTTGGATTTCTTTGGGACTTGTACTGAAGTTTAATCAGGTCTTTAAATTATTAGGACTTGTGACTGTAATTCTTGGATTATTTTAGGATTTAGTTCGCAATACCGTAAGTTTTTTCCCCCTCATTTTTACCTTGTATTCTAGGGAAATAATTTATTTGTGAAATTTTACAAAGCTTTTTGTCTTTCACTCGTTTCTTTACTTATTTTAGAGCATAGACTCATAATATTAAGAACATCTTCAGAGCATGCACTGGGTCCTGTAGGAAACCTTTGACTGAAGTGCCTATAGCAGATAGGAATTTCATTACAAAAGTCTGGTTCCCCATGAACATGAACCTGTTCTTGGCAATGAAAGCAGGGGTCATCATTAGTGATACTGACCCATCTTGTCAGAATGTAGAGCATGTAATTTCGCTGATTCTGCCTGCTGTTTGATAATGCAGTGATGAAGCAAGTTTTATATGAGATGTGACCAATGAGACTCTTGTTTGCAATTCAAACGGTGTCTTGTTCAGCCAAGTTTGGACCCATGATTGATTCCACTTTGGGCAAAGTGCCAATGTCTTTGAATGTGTGAGTCAAAATTTGACAGAGGATCATAAAGGTCTTTGTTTTGTCTGATATCCTCTCTTCCATGATGATGTATGGTGTCAGTGATCCTGGAACAGTAGCCTTTAATTGTGAAAGGTGCTAACCATACTTGTCAAAGTGCCATAACAGAAGTTAGCTATTTAAGGTATTAATGCCAGCAGTGGTATAATACATTCTTAGGCACAGCAATGTATTAAGATTATCAATTTGCCTTCATACACTCTTAAAGTGTAAGGCAATCTCACTTGAGCAATTTCTCTACAATTGCTTGTAAGAAATGTTTGTTCCTGAGGGCTTAATATGACCCAGTCATGAAGGTTCAGCAACTATGGGTTGGGATGAAACACCTGCCATTGTAGTTGCTTATACAATGAGGGACAATCTCGAGTTCCTTGAGATTGATGAGGTCATTAATCCACAAATTTTCCCACTGAGTGAAGCAAACAGAATAAGGTGACATTCTAATTCTCCTGCTCTCTTTATCACCTTTTGGAATCAGGGGTGTTGGAAGGTAAGCATATATGTCCTGTCAATATAACGAGCATCAACTGCCCAGGACTTTGGATAGAGGACTGGTAAAGACAAAGATTTGGAGATTGGCATTCCAATTTGTTACAAATAGGTCCACCATTGATTGATCCCATCAAGAACATATTTGAAAGAAAAACAAGAGATAAAGAGACCAATCCATTTGTATTTGTTTGTTGACAATGCCACACTAGAAAATCTCAAACAAGAATGCAAAAGTATGGGGCCCTGGTTCCACCTTGCCAGATGAGATAAGTCAACACAATGGAGCTGTAAGAATGAAAACTCCCTTCCCAGTCTCCTGCCACCAATGAAAAGCTTTTGAAATGGTTTTCATATCGGAATGTTGCTATGTAAATGATAATGCTGAGGGGGCCAATCTCCACTGGCTTCCTGGAATGATGGAAGGGGGTATGCCCCTTAACCCTATGTGCTCGCATTCACACAGATTGTAATTTCTGGAGGTTGTACTGCTGAGGTATACCCAACCTTTGACAAATGAGGTTGCTCCATCTTCTGAGATTCAACATCATATCTGAGCAGACTGTGAGATGTTGGTCCAATGGGCAAAGTCCCAATCTCCATTCTGACAACAGAAACATCTGTAATTGGCACATAAATAGGCAACCTAGGACTAACAGGTCCATTGAGACACTGAGTAAACCCAGTAGGAGACGAAATTCTCAGACAGGTAGATCTTCCTGTAAAAGCAAGGAAGCCACCAGTTTCATTGCTAGTGCCTGAGGAAGATAAATTCTGTTTAATGAGTGCTGAACTCCATACCTAGATGAACAAAATGTTGAGATGGTACAAGGTCAGACTGGCCCTTGTTGACAAGGAAACCAAGGTTGTAAAAGAGAGAAACAAAGATATCATGTCATCCAGGTAGCTTATGTTGCCGCTATGGAGGTAAACCAGAAATGGTCCATCAATCGAGTTAAACCCCTGGGACAGATGCTGAGTCCAGCTTGGAGTGCCCTCAACTGGTAAACAGTGTCTTTCCAGGGGAATGGGAGTATCTTCCTGGAAGCCATATGAATAGGGAAATGAATATGTACATCTTCAAAGTCCACAATAATTGTGTAATGTCTCTCTTGGAAGGCATTTAGAACTTCTTGTTGTGCTTTCATCATGAGCCAAGGGGTGCAAATAAATTGACTGAGTGCACTTAATAGGTTGATGACAGGGTAAAGAATGCTGCATTTTTAGCTGTGGGAACTCTGGACAAAGAAGGAGAAATTGATAGTGTCCCACAGAAAAAACACTTGGTGAGTCCATAGGTCCCATTCAGCAGCAAAGAATTGGAACAATCTGTGATAAGGGAAACATGATGATTTGATCTTTTAGATATAGAGGTTTTCACTGAGAGAAACAATGTGGAAAACAACAACTCTCTCTCTGCCTCTTGTCTGCTTTTGTTTGGGAGAACTGATTTTTAATGGTTATAGACTCGGTTGGACTGCTTCCATGTAGCTTGTGTCCTAAGGGCATCTCTGCAATGTTTCTGTTGACTGCCCTGAAAATCCTTCAGCTGTAGCTGAGACTGTGAGGGAGGGAAATTGGTCTCCTTGATGGTTTGTTTGTGGATTTTATCAACCTGACCATTAAAGAGGAGATTAGATGATAAAGGTTGTGAGGGTATATTCTTGGCCTTATAGTGATCTTAAGATCTTCAGAAAGGTTGAGGTGCTCATCCACAAAGCTGTGATATCTCTGTCTACTGGCATAAAGACACCAACCATGCTGCCAGGAATTTTCTTATGGGGGTCCGCCCCCATCAACCTCAGGGGGGAGGGGGAGTGAGGGGGGCAATGCAGAATGGTAGCTCATGGTTGACAACATTATTATAAGTTATAATCATAACCATATTAAAACAAGCATTTTAATGACTTAACAACAAATATGTAACATACCTTCATACCTAAATTAATCTGCTGAGCTAGGAAATATTCTCTGCTTCTTATCACTCCACTAATTCAAAGCCTCTGGAAACTGAAAATTGTTTATATGACCCTCTTGCATCAGAACAGTGTGTACGAGTGTGATTTTGATCTTTAACATAGCTTTAAAAAACATTCAGTCATATCGTTACAATGTCTGTAGTGTGGCAGTTTACAGTGATGTCTATCACTGGGGCATCATGCCGCAGGCATGTGGCATCATGTCCTAGCCAGTCATATTATCCTGACAACAGGTCAACCAGTCCTAACATTAACCTCTTAATGCTGAGCACCTATTGAGGATGATGACAGTACCATTTTTTTAATAAGCCACTGGAATGACTCGGCAAGGGTTCTAACCCACAATCTTCTGCATCTGAGGTGGATGCTCTAACTACTTATGCCACTGGAGAGGTATCTGAACAGTCATCTATTTACTCAGTTTCAGGTGTTAACCTGTTCTGAGCAGTGTGAATTGTTTGTGAACTAAATCCACTTTCACAATCTGGTATTCAGCTGCTGACTAAGGTTCAAGAGAAGGTGTCTTTGTGAGAAACAAAGCTGGTTGAGGCTTTGGTTCTTGTCATTGATGATATAAGAAGCCTAGACTGTCAGGCCAGATTGAGGAAGTACATGTAATTTGAAAACCGATTCTTCCTTTTCAGTCAATAATCAACTGATGCCAAAACTGAAATCAGGCAATTGTTGTAGAGGGAGGAGAACACAACTCTGGTGGAAGGTATAAGTTGAAGCCTGTAACTTGTAAGACTGAGTCTTCATGTATGAAGTAATATCTAATAACAATGAGGGAATCTGTATGCAAGTTTTGCCATCTTTGGATAAAGGTGTTAATGCCAACATTTCTTGTGCTACCTGCAAAATAGCTGGAAAATAATGTCAAGGAGGGTGGCTCACTAACTTAACTGAACACAGTGAATTCAATATAGTGACTTCCAAGCTGTTGTTAAGTACAGGCTTCCTTATTTACAAAGGCTTCAGAACACAATGAAACAACATATGTTTGGCAATGAGGTACTAAGCTGGGTATTGTATGCAGGGAGTATCTAGCAGCACTATGTGGGTTAGACTGAGCCATGAGTGCCTGTATATCCTGGATTCATTGAACTGGACAAAACTTGTTCTTCTGGTGGCTGATGACTGAGTCCCATCATGACAGAACAGGGCCATCTTTGTTGGCATGGCATTGTCCAGGTCTTGAGGCTGGGACAGGGCATGGGATATTGATCCATGTAGCTCATCTGTAATTCTGATATGTGAGATGGTAATTAAACCATTTGCTTGCTCTCTATCTTGCTCCCCCGCCAGTGATATGGTGTCGAACCTGAGCATGTAACCTGATGATGTCCCTATTACTCAAGGTGCACTTCTGTATCTTCGTATAGAGTCACTAAGCAAAATGCATATATGCATAGTTCACATAAACAAATCGAATGAAAACCACTTGAAGAAATTTTTTTAAAGCTCTATTACTAATAGACATATATTTATCATACATTAACATGCAACTGTCATCAGGGGCCCTGAGTGGCAGAGTGGTCTAAAGCGTTCTCCATCACGGATCACTGCCATCTCACCTCTGTCTGCGTGGGTTCGAGTCTCGGGCTCAGCCAACATGGATATGTGAGAAAGCTTGCCGGTAGCTTCTCGTGGGTCAGTGGTTCTTTCTGGGGTTTTCCCTGGCTCTTCCTCCACCATTAATACCGGCCGCCATGTATAGCCTATCTTGTGCTGAAAAATGGCGTTAAACCCCATAACAACAACAACAGCAACTGTCATCGATGACAAGGAAACCAATACTTTCAAACAGAGTACCTGTTGGTCGTAGTGAGTTTTATTCAGTGTATTAAGCCTTTTAATGGTGGCTCCATTTAACTCACTTTAGCCACCAGGCCCTTTGTTTTGTGTAGATCATTGAGTCAATAAGCGCGGCCCCAAATGGCTGAGTGGTCTAAAGTGCTCTCCATTAGGGATCACTGCCATCTCACCTCTGTCTGCATGGGTTCAAGTCTTGGATTGGGCCAATGTGGGTATGTGAGAAAGCTTGCCAGTAGCTTCTCATTGGTCAGTGGTTCTTTCCAGGGTTTTCTCAGGTTCTTTCTCCACCATTAATACTGGCTGCCATATATAACCTATCGTGTGCTGAAAAATGGCATTAAACCCTAAAACAACAACGAGTTACTAAGCTAATTATGCTGCAAAAGTTTATAGGGTTAGTAAGTACTCAAAATTTAAAACTGGGTTTAAACGAAAACCTCGTTATCTGAGTTGTAACACATTAGCTTACTACATTACCGTATTTCATGTTATTTTCTGTACAGAAAAAAAATGATTAATTTCAGTGTACAATTTTTTAAATGTAAAATAAATTATTATCATTTTGTTGTAATGACCGTGTATGAAAAATAAAGGGATCATACCCGGACAAGGCATGCAGAACACAAGACACTCAACAACCTAATGCACAAAACTAATGTACAAATTCTGTTTCATTCTGCTCTCTACTCAAGAATCTGATTGTTGTTATGAGAGAGAGAGAACAATCTTTATTGTTCAGTTAAATGTCAGTTGTGTTATTCCTTATGTAAACACTACAAGGGCACTCTCATATTCCACTGGCAATTAAAACCTGAAAAAATAAATTATTCTGGTTGTAATTATGCGATCCATTGTCAATGTGCCACATGGCAATGCAGACATAATATACATGCTAATTAAATACACTTGACCTTTAGCTTGGAGCAGCAGAGAGGGTAAACAGCCTCTAAATGGTTTACCCGTATTTTCGCAAAATATTCCTTCCTGGAGAATCGCGATTTTTCTAAGTATCCATGTTGAGACGGTGTTGTTCAACGAACTTAATAGACTGCAACTTGACTTACTATCGCGATTACCAGCGATACACCAAAGGAAAATATGCGATTGTGTCGGTGCCAATTTGGAGGTGCGCCCTCTCTGCTGCTATAAATTAAATCATCGCTCTATCAATAATGGCAAATATCGGAGAAGCACATTCCGCTAGACTAGCTTGAGAGCGACTAGAAGCAATCAAAAAATTTCTTCCTGTTCATGATCCTGTAAGACAAAAACTTCAAGAACGTCAGCAAGCACAAGTTGAATTCGCAACCGGCACAGAACAGTTATTTAAACCCATTACAAAAACTACTGAGAAAGTTGCAGCAACTACTGAAAGAGCTATATGGGGAGATATTAAGGATGAGTAGGAGAGGAAGAAGGGTATTCTTCCAGTATTAAAACAAACCACTGAGCAGACTGAAAAAATAGCAGCGAGAACTAAAAAAAAAACAAAAACGATTTTACGAGAACTTCCAACTGATATAGCTGCAGCTCAACCTCCACCTGTTGGCGAAGAAATACTTGAAGGTATTGGTAAAATTCGTACTGAATTTGCTGACGTGAAAAAAGAACTTGCATCTAAACCAATAAAAGAAAATATTGGACTGATTGCAAAATTTAGGGAGGGTTTTGTCGAAGATATTAGAAATACTAAAAAAGAAAAATTATTCGAAAAAATATTAATTAGTATATTTAATAAATCTAGTATCTTAAAACCCAGTTTTGAAAAAGTAAATGATGATAATCTTATTAAATGGATATATCGCATATATAAAAACAAAAAACTGGCCAGAGATGATGATTTAGAATACAGAGGTCTTTTTGATGAAATACAGAGACTTTATAAAGACAGTGTGAAACAAATAGAACAACAACAACTCTCCCAGCAGGAACCTTCATCTCAGCTTCCTCCACCTCTGCAACAGACAGAACAACAATCTTCTTCACTGCAGCAAAAACCTTCACCCCTGCATCGATACATACCCGACAACGTACTACAGTGAGGGAGCCAATTGAGAAGTTAAAAAGAGAAAGGGAACAGATGTTGGCAGGAAAGGATGATGATGATCCTCCAAGTGCTGTAAGAAGTGGTTTCCTGGCTACATCAGGAGGAAATAATTTTGCTTGTCCTGATAATATCCTCAATGACGTGTCATGGTTAGAAGTTCTCATAGGTGTAAAATGAGCTGGGAATAACTCACCAGAAATAATTAATGAAGCAGCTGATATCTGTCGACGATTATTTCAAGGAGGTATCATGGACATTAATGTTTACCGAGAACTTATTGATGAAATCGTTGATGACTATCACAGTGACTAGTTGTTAGATAAATGAATAATCAAATAAAAATGATTATACACAATTCTCATCGTGGACCCGTACTAATGATTATACACAATTCTCATCGTGGACCCGTACCAGTCAGGGTGATAAACTCGCGATTACCAACCTATAAAGCAACTTACGGAGATGGACTCGGTGATGTTGTTCAGGGTTTATTCAGAAGGATAGCTCCCAAAGCAGTACCGATAGCAAAACAATTATCAATCAAAGCTATTGACATTGTTCGTGATAAAGCTCCTGGTGCTATTGGTAATGTTGCCAGTAAAGCGTTTTTGGCAATCAAGGAAAGACTAGCACGATTAATACACAGAACACAACCACCAGTCAAATTGCCAAGCACTGAGGTGATGCCTGTAGATGTCAGTAAAGTAATAAATCAAGCTGCAAATCAAAAACTAGCAGCGCTGATAAATCAAGTGGCTGAACAAATAAATACGAGTCTGATATCAGGAAGTGGTCTTCGTTTTAGAAGAACACAAATTATAATAAACTGTTTAAATGTGTATCTGACCTAGCATTTGACATGGATGCACCAGTACTCAAGGATGAGTCAGTGCATGATTATCAGTATTATTTTTATGAAGCTGTATCGCCAAATTTACTTGGACGAATTGAATTACGAGTTCAGGATACAAGTAGGTATTTCTTGCCCGCTGAAGCATTTATTGAGGTCACAAATGAACTTGTAACAAACGTCGTTGCTAATACACCATATGGAACAAATGTTAGAGTTGGATTTGTTAATAATGGTATCATGGCATTATTCAAAAGTGCCATATACATGATTGAAGGAAAAGAAATTGAGACAATCCAGGATAATGTTGATGTTGCTACAACGATTATAGGCCTAGCAAAATATTCAGATGATTATACAAGATCAGTTGGTCCGACTATGATGTTCGCTAAAGATAATTCTGACCGTCCTGATGGGAGGTCTGATATTGTAAGACGACCAAGAAACATCGCCGACAACGCTAATGCTAATGTATGGCCAGTGGTTCATAGCAATCCAGATTACAACTTAGGATTTAGAACACGTCAATTAATGTTAATAGGTGATCGTAGAAGATTTTCATGTGCAATTCCACTGTCCAACATCTTTGGATTTTGCAGAAATGTCAGAAAGGTCATTTTTGGAGCTAAACACACAGTTGTTCTTCATCAAAAAGATTATAATGATGCTATCTGGTGAGAAAATGGCATTGCTGATGGTAAAGTAATTTTATTTAAACTCTCACTGTGGATGCTGGTAATGACTCCATCGATCGCTGAAGAACAGCGGTTACTTTCTTTTATGGATCAAGGCGGTAAACCAATATTATCATGGCTAACAACAACTACCAATATTAATCAAAATCCCGTCAATGGTTTATTCACTTGGCATATATCATCACAGCAAGGTGTTTCTGCACCAAGACATATCTTGGTTGCTCTTCAAAGGGTTGCACAATTAAACAGTCAAAAAGGAAATCCAATGGTATTTGACGATCTTGGTGTCTCTGGAGTATCTTTAAGAATAAACGGACATCAAGAACCATCCGAGGATATATTATTGGATTTTAACGAAAATCAGGTAGCACGTGCATATCATTGCTTGATGACATTTATGGGACGCGATCAAAACACAGACACTGGTTTGCAAATATCACAGTTAGATTTTAGAATGCTGTATCCAATTTATTACTTTTCACTGGAACATCTTGATTTAGTTAAGCAATCTGTCGTTGATATACACTTTCGAGCTATTGTAAATTCAGCTGATAATTCAGAGCAATTGCTGTTATACTCAGTGACAAATCAATGTTACTTGAGGGTGTTGGTGGGCAAATGAGAGTCATTGATGCCCCAGTGGAAAACATGTAGACAATTAGATCAATCGCGTTTACTATAAAAATGTCATACAGTCATGTTAATGTTACTCTGACTCCCGGGCAGGCGAAAAAATTACAATCGAAAAATGCGAGCGCATGTGAAGCAACAATAACACTAAAGCAATATCAAATTGCTAATGGTGGCCCAAACAAGTTATCGTTGACTAAAACTCAAGCAAAACATTTCAATAAAGCACAGCAAGCAAAAAACAGAGTTCTACTTGATTTCACTCCAAAAGCCATCAGCGACATGATTAAAACCGGTGGTATATTTCCACTCCTCACAGCAATACCAGCGCTGATAGCTGCTGCTGCTCCAGCTATTGCAAAAGCAGCTGTGTTAGGTGCTGTTGGAACCGCTGCTGGAATGGCATTAAAGAAAGCAACTGGGAAGGGAATTTTACACAAAGAAAACTTAAAAAAAAGATCATCATGGACACAACAACCAACAAGGCGACAAAGAAAGTCAAATATGCCTCAGCTGGGTCGTCTAAGATTACCAGTGGAACAATACCGAGCGGGTCTAAGACTTCCAGGAACTCCGCCTTCATGGTACCCAAAACGGTTTTGAAACCCAGCGGTTTTACACCGATGTCAAATTTTGATTTACTCGATGCCACTAAACAATTAAATATAAAACATTTCAGAGGTGTTTTCATGAGAGATCAGTTACCATGTGAACCGAATAATCCAGAAACTGGAATTATTAATCTTGATAACAGCGAACGTCCTGGAACTCACTGGGTTGCTTACATGATATGTCCACGTGGAATTGTTTATTTTGATTCACATGGGTTAGCACCGCCAGTTGAATTCCTAAAATACGTGCAAAGCACTCCCATTCCAGTCTGGTATTCAACGTTACCAACACAAACACTAACTGATCCACCAATATGCGGCTGTGAAGTAATCAACGTCCTTGTAGCCATATCAGCATCAACTAAACCACCTCACAAAGTCAAGCACGAATACACAACGCGACGACATGAAATTAAAAGCAACCAAAAAGAATAATGGTTGATATTTACGGAAGATCTCGTGATCATATCAGGCGTAAAAAACGCGACGATGTGGATTTATCAAAATATGCAACTAAAGATGACGTTGACAATCTTTTATCGCTCTCCAGAATAGACCCAGATGAGGTCGTTATTTTTCAGGACTGATACGGAAAACTAAAAACCAGCGACATCAAATGGCATGAAATAATTCGTAGGGTTATTGGAGCTACTCCGGGTAACATCCCTGTGTTCATTGACAGCGGAAAAATCAGAGACTCAAGTATGTCAATTGCTTGCATCGAAGATGAAATTGCAAAAAATGTTGCTAATCGCGTGAAAAATACCGGTGACACAATGACAGGTGAACTCAGCATGAATAGAAACAAGATAGTGGTTTTAAGAGATCCAACATCCCCGGAAGATGCTGCAACAAAAAAGTATGTTGACGCGCTATTTACAACTGTCGGAACCATATTTGCTATCGTTTAAAAAATACCGGCGACACTATGACAGGTGAACTTAACATGAACAAGAATAAAATAGTGGTGTTAGCGGATCCAACATCTGACGAAGATGCCACGACAAAAAAGTATGTTGGCGTTAACTACAGCACCGTTAACGGTAAATTATCCATGTTGTGGGCCGAGTATGACGTTCACGTAAACGCGTTTGCAAATCTCCGTAGAAACTTTAGAAAAATTAATGAAGCTGCCGAAGAATCCTTTGATACTCCACTCACCGTTGATGCAAAACTTTCTGATATCAAAAGTAACATTGACACAATCAAGAAAACACTCGAAGATGTCGTAAGTGGAATTCCTGAGATCGTTAACAAAATTAATCTGATTAAAATCCCACCTGGAGTTACTCCCGGGCATATTAGCAACATAATATACACAGTATCATCTGGATTCGCAACATGGTCAAAACAAAATAATACTATCAAATATACTGCAACAGTCACTGGTGTGTATAGACTGTCTGTGTTCAGTACTGCAAAATTTGAGATATTTACAACGTATCCATGGCGACATTCCACCGACAAGTTTTCCGGGGTTGTGACTATCATATTAAATAGCGAAATCGACGAAACATTTATACTGGAAGCAGCTGATAAGAAATTAACTGCAACATCTTACTGGTGGTGTTTAGAATTTGTAGCTGAAACACCTCAATTGGTCACTGCGCAAAATAATAAATGGCCCCCTTAACAGAGTTTACAATGACAACATCGATGACAAAGTCCTTAACAGAGTCATGTGTCCAGCAATATAGATATGATCAAGTACGCGAATGGCAATCAGAGTTAAAAACCATCATTGACAAATACACAACAAGCGTAGAGAAATATAAACGACGAGCAGTCATTGTAGACGTTGCAGTATACTTGGTATCTGCATTAGTTGCATCCACTGGAATAATATTATCAGCGCTGACCCCGTTAACAACTGCAATCGCAGTAACAATATGCATTTCATCATCAGTGGCAATTGCAGGTGTTTTTAATATAATCACGAAAAAGATATCAATGTACACGAACACAAAACTACACGACGCTGTTACATGATTAAACACAGCAGCAGCAGCATACTCAAAATTATTGTCACTGATATCATCAAGCCTCAACGATGAAACAATATCAGATTCTGAATTCGCGTTAATGACAAAGACATACGCAGACTGCAAGCAGTCCGAGTCCCACAATTTGAAAACAAAGATGATAAATAATGACAGAATCACTTCAGTATCGAGCTTTGCTCGACATAGCCGCAAATACAACTCCAGCAAAGACCACGATGATAACAGTAAGCTCAACCAAACCTGAATTCAGTATTAATTTTCTAACTGCGATTCCGGTAAGCGAGATAGCGCTGGCACAGTTGAGAGTTTATCACAGTTGGCCCAATATCAGATCAAAATCATTTGGTGGATTACCAGCAAATAATTTGTTTGTGTTTGCAAATAAAAACAAACAAGATGGTATACATGACTGGAATGTTGTTGGAATACCAACCGGGTCTTATCAAATCGAAGAAATCAATGAGGAATTACAACGTCGAATAAAAAATATCACCAGGAAAGAATCCAAAATAAGAATAACAGCTCATGAACCAATGCTGTCTTCTGCAATTGAGATAAACTCTCTGGTCTACGCCATGGATATATATCAGAGTTTGATCAGAACAGTGTTAGGTTGGCCTGAAGTTGCTCCTGAAGCGCCGTCAATACCACCAGAACCTGAAAAGTCTGATTATACCATGGACTTTTACTAATACGATGTAAAGATATTTTGGATGTTATAAGATCATCTCCGTCTGATACTTTTTCGTTTGTCAGCCGCAATAATATGAGTTGGACTTTAGGTTCACACGGGGTGGGGGTGGGGGTCAGTTTATGGATGACACTAGTTAGATTTATGACGTGCTTCGAGGAAATTAATCAAGATCATGAACATCATCCAGAAAAACTACGACAAAGTTTCAGGAACATCTTTTCGATGTGACAGGTTCACACGACGAAATTATCAAACAAATAAAAATACTGAATCAACTCACAATCGATATGGAGTATCTAAATAATATATATAATTCTATCTCTCCTGAAAGACAACAGTTTTCAGCTTCATACAACATAAAGGAAGATGATATAAGGAAATTTAAATTTCCTGGATATAACTCAGATGAACTAAAAAAATCTATCTATGATAGTCAATGATATCATAGATGAGTTCTTTCCTAAAATACTTACGCAGTACAAAAAATCACTACCACCGGCAACTATTCTTCGGCACAATAATGATCCAGAAGGGCAAGGATGACATGTATCCCCAGAAATCACAAATATAACTATTGTGGTCGCGGTCAATCTCATGTGCGATGTAAATTGATAACAACTACAGCACGGACACAACAGTAAAAAAATATAATTCTCTTGACAGTCAAGGTGGATATTTTTTTTACTGACTGACTGTCGCTCAGAATTATAAGAAATTTATTTTTTACTGAAAATCTGTAAACGCTGTTAATTCGGGAAGTATTTGGGTAGTCAAAATCATACAAATCATCGAATTTCTTAATTCTGATAGGGTATTTACTAGTAAAAATCGTGCAAATCATTGGATTTGCTAATTTAGAAAGTATTTAGCAAGTAAAATTAGTACACATCGACTGATTTCACAAGCAAGTATAATAATTTTATTTTTGTGCACAAGCAACAGTAAAAATATTTTATTTATATATATTTTGTGCACATCGACTGATTTGCTAATTCTGATAGAGTATTTACTAGTCAAAATCGTGAGCATTGACTGATTTGCTAATTTGGAAAGTATTTAGCTAGTCAAAATCGTGTAAATCTAACAATTTTCAGTGAAAAACAAAAAAAAAATATAATATTTTACTGTAATCAGAAATTTATTTTTTACTTTCGATTTCATTTCCATGTACTTACTTGATTTCCACGTACTTGATAAAATCAACTTTTGTTTTCAATCGATTCATGATCTGATCTAATTTTTCTTCATTGTCTAACACGAGAATTAATTATCTTTTTTGCTTCATATTCAAGAGATAATTCTGACCTAATTTTTTCAATTGCATGAGACAACGAAACAAATTCCTTTATTCACGTTTCTTCTACTGTGGCTAGTGATTGACACAATAGCCATCTGAATTTTCTTTATAAATCTATATTGTGATGGCAGAATATACCGCCCTTCATGTTTAGCTTCTTGTAGTGTTTCAAAGTCAGAAATAATTTTGTCAGGATTTAGTTCATCAGATAAATTTATGCCGTCATGTTCTAATTTTTTAATAGCAACAATTACATTATTGATATTTTCGTAATTCATTATACCAAATATTATATATTTAAAAGAAAAATATTTTAGACCAAAAATAAACAGTAGCTATGATAAGCGGTTATCATTCATGGTTTCCCTGCACTGGCCTGTGTGTCTTTCATGGGGATATTTGTCTTTGTTTGTGACTTTTGTTTCTTGAGACTATTTTTGTCTTTTTTTGAAACCTTTCTTGCACCCCCATGACTGTTTCTTCCTTGACTCTGTCAATGGCCACATTCTTTCTGAATGTTATTTTTGTGGGTACGCATGTGACTTAGAGCTTATACATCCACACTACTGTTTATTTTGGGGCATCAGCGAAACGAAATGTTAGAATATTCAGAAGGCTGTCTGTGCACTTCAATTTTATGTACACCTCCCCTGGGATCAAACCCAGAGGTGAGTAAAACGTATTCATCATGCTGTTTGACGTGACGAGAGAGGTGTACATTGGCTGCTGGCACCCCAATTATATAGAAAAATCCTATAAATTGGTACCATCGACAATATGCCCATTACGAGATTCAAACTGCTGACCCTCTTGACTCTCAAGGGACATGAATCAGCTGCGCTACCAATGCGCCATGGCTCTAATCTACTGGTATATGATTTAAAAATTATTATGTAGCTAACCGTTTACAGACAGTTAACAATTTGCAGCTGAATTTTAATTCTTTATTTGAATTCTAAATACACAAATTCAAGTTTGTACCCGTTAAGTCAGATTTGATAAACCCGAAAAAAGGTATATTGTCTGTGAATATTTATCGTAAACACCTACCTGTACTGACAATCCTTGATAAAATTTATGGAGGAGTAATTGGAGATGTTTTACTTCCATGTTATAATCCGTACAGGTAGGACAGAGAATTGTTTACCTGTAGTGTGTATACAATAAACGGTTCGCCACACCAAAAAAATAATAGAACCTGAATTTAGTTCTACTTTTTCTGGATAATATATCACCTGTAAAGGTAATGACGTGGGTTGCGCAATCTTAAGGGAGGGAATTCCATAATTGACTTTTATACAATCGTTGCAGAGTTATCTCTATTATCTGCGTCTACGTAGCAAAACGAAATCCAGCTTCCAAACTGGTATGAAAAAGTTGATTTGATTATTTTAACTGCAACATGTTGGACTGAACATGAGTGAATACTGAAATACTCGCCAGCTGCGGTCATTGATTGAAAAATTCTCTTTTCGCCAGTCACTATATTTAAAAATTGAACCGCCTTAGGCTTTCTGCTCCCCCCACAATTCCCACATGCAACATTCTCACGTTATGTGATAGCTTGTAGGTTAGATAAATTATTGTTAAGTTTCTTTCCGTCAATATGATCGATCACAAGACCGTCTTTGATCTCCCCAAGGAAACATTCAAATACAAACCTGTGATTGTAATATATTTTATTCCCAACTTTGAACTGTAGATAACCAGCATTACCAACAATACCAACTGGTTTTTTCAGCATACAGTGCCTAACTATTCCATCATGAGATGCTTCGTAGTTCTTAATGATAGAATGCCTGACAAATTCTTGATTCATTTATACAATAATGTGTTTGTCTAATTTATAATTTGTCTGAAAACTTAGATAATCCTCTTCACACGCTATAACTCTGCCCCTGACAGAGTCTGTTTTTTTTTAGTCATAATATCTTTTGAGTTCCCTGTATCGCTTACCACCGCAGCTCGCACATAACTGTGTCTTGCCCCGGACTCCAACGCCACATCGTAAGCAGGGTATTGGTCCTAAACTACCATTACGAACACATTGTGAATGTTACCCACAGAATTCATTTACGCAAGATTTGCCACATGGAGTTACAGATCCTACCATAAGCCATTTACATTGATTTCTTGTTTGAGACATTGTATATATAATATTTTTTATTTAAATGTTTGTCATAATTATATATGGATGAGTTTGAGAGATTATCCAAAATTAAGCCCTGAAAAGCTTCTAGATTCGATCTTGACAGACTAACCCCTGACTCGCGAGCCCTGACTGATCTGATTGATATTATCAGAGGTGCCAAAAAAGAATTTTGTGATGAAGGAGCATCTCACGTGTGGTCTACATTCAAAATTATACGCAACACCAAAGGTGTCGACGAAGTCATTGATGCTACAATGAACGATATACGAGCGAAAGCAATTATCGATTACCTTAATCAGAAATATCTTTTCAGAATAAAGTTTATTGTGCAAGCAGATTCCGATAAATGGATTATCCGTGACAAACATGACCCTGTCCTTGCTAATGGAAAAACTGCTGTGTTAAGTAAAGATTCCAAACCAGGAATCTTAACTGGGATTGACAGACCATATTACGCTCGATCATATCCTGTGACCGCGGTCATTTATGGAATTTATCATCTAAATGATAAACCTAACATTAATGATCTTGCCCCGATGAGATTCTCAAAGCTGAATTGTGTAGCCGAGCGAGTAATGGAATATTCTACAGATGCAAAGCGTGGAATTGGTTTAACTGATCTGTGACGTGAAAAAATAGCGAAGTGGGCTGAATCGGTTAAGGATACAGGAGCGTCAATAAATGATGTCGCTGAGTTATCAAGTAAATTAAAATTTCCAATGGTAATAAAAACGTTAACGGGAGAGGTCTTATATGAATCAGCCAGTAAGTCTAAGGGAGCACCAATTGAAATTATCGACCATAACGCTCATGCTTGGACCAGTGCAGTAACAATATTTCCACAAGATCATGTTGTGAGATATTACTCGTCAGAGAACTCTGGGGGGTGGAATGTTCGATGATATCAACCGGATAAGTAAAAATGATCCCGTGTTGTGTGGTTGTTTAAAAGTTCCGAAGATGGCAAGTATGATCAATTTGTAAGACGCAACGGTGATTTATATCGTAAAGAATCTCTACATGAAGAAATGAGAAAACCCGCACAGAGATATTCAGAAAATACTGAGAGAAATTCATGAAGACCAAGACGCGCCGAGTTTCTCGAAGATGTTCAATTAAGTCGTATTGAATATGGACATGGCGGTTTGTGGAATACCGAATATAACCACAAGGATGTCATTTCCGTGGACATGGTCGCATGTTATCCGGGACGTTTTCTCGGGATGGGCGAGTGTAACTAATACTTTAAAAGATTTGGTCATCTTTGCCATGAGATGGTAAGAGTATCAATTAATGGTCCATGACCCGATTTTGATCTGACAGGATTTGCTCGTGTAGTGCCGTTTGAATTCGCTGAAAATCTTCATCCGTGCTGTTATATTTGGTTTGGTAGACACTTCTCGGAGAAACATTGGGCACCAATAGTGTTATTACGATATATGCTTGACAGTAACGTATTAATATCATTGATGGTCAGTGAAGCAATTATATCATATCGGCCGCAGACTTCGGTTTGGTTACCAACACCGGAGCATATCAGTGTAGATGAGGTTATCGAAGAATACGCGCGGGAATGTCCAAATACTCCTGTTGATGTCATTGTTAATGATGCTCCTAATATTCTTAAGATTAAACTCAGCAACAGTGAAAAAACAGCAAAGTATCTCGGTAGAAGAATAATCAGTAAATTTACTCAGGGCAGTGCATATGATCATAAATGGCATCACGCAAGATTGATTATGGATCCCGCCAAGTATAAATTTGCGGTCGCTGATGCAGCAGAGAAAGATACACTTTGTGATCGACAAGATGTTTACTTATCCGACAGGAAAAAGTTAGGCACAATTGTTAGTTACATTGATGGAGAATCACCTCAGTACACACATCTAAGATCTTCAATGCTTGCTTATGTTTCTATAAAGTTGCTATCGATGATAAATAGATTTCCTGACACTGCAGTTAGAGTTGCTATGGATTCATTTTATATCAATAAAAGATATTCAGAATTATTGGCTCGTTTTACAAACACTAATGAATCATGGGGTTCATGGAGAATAAAACAAGAAATGTTACATTGTTATTGTGAATCCGCTGATGTTGCGGTTAAAGATAGTTATTGCAAATCAGAATTATCAGAATTGTCATTGGCACCGTCTGTGTATGATCCAGTATCCAGACAAATAACCGTTTATTTGAACGGGCCGGGAGGTTCTTGTAAGTCAACTCGAGTGATCAAATTTTTTTGACAGAATTCAGATATGATTGTGCTAACACCAACACACAGACTCGCCAGGGAGATGAAACAACAAGGAGTCAATTCTTGTACTTATCACAGCTTTTTCAAATACAGCGGCAATGTGTGGACTCCAGATCGAATGGGAGAGAAATATATTCCAAAAGTTATTATTTGGGATGAAGTGTGCATAGTGCCGTTAGAAACATTAAAAACATTTCTTGAATGGCTATTAACAAAAAATACTGCAGTGGTTATGTGCGGCGATCACGGTCAGCCACCTCCGTTTGCTGGACCATCTCCACACGATTGGTTGAAGAATTTTGTTGATTATTATTCAGAGATAACTGATGATCACAGATCTCTTGATGCAGAATTAAAGGAATGTAAAAAATTAATCAGACTACAACCGAATAAAATTCAGTGTGAAATAATGCGCAAGGTGATTTCTGAAACTTCCATGAATGACTTTTGGAAAACGTGGAAACCAAACGATTTGATAATGGCAAGTAGAAAGATAGTCAGAGGCACACTTCAACAGCAGTTATTTCAGTTACACAAGAAAAAAATTTCCAGCGTTACGTGTACCGTTGTGTTATAGACCAGCTGATTTGTGGTTACCGAATACTGACGTTGATATACCAGGACAGACCAAGAAACAGAATCTCGTATTAAATGGTATTGTCACAGTTGATGTCAATATTGTTGAGGATGCGTTATCATTGGATAAATCCCCGTGGATGCTAGGATACGCAATGACGATTCATTCATCTCAAGGACTGACTATTACTGATACAGACATTTGGATTGTTGATGATCGCATCAAATGGTCAAACTCAGCTTACTTGGCGGTGTCCAGAGTTAAAAAAATATCTCAGCTATGAAGGATTGTCTTGGACAAGTCAGTGATTAATGATGACTACGATAAATGTCAAGTTGATATAATAAGAAAAAATTGGCTGGTTATAAACAAAGTGACAAAAAAAATAATCACAACTTTGATCTTGACGTTGAATTTATGAACACGCTGAAACAACAGCAGAATAATCACTGTGCAAGCTGTAATTGTGTAATGTTGTGGCAGTACTCGAGCAATAATCCAAGACAATTTACCGTAGATAGAAAAGATAACAGCCGCAATCATACACAAGAAAATGTGATGCTTACCTGTCTTGAATGTAATCGACGTCGGGGCACTAGTTAGGTGATCGTGGTGGTAATTGTGTCTTCGGGAATTACTTGTAATTGTTCACGTGTAAATCCACGTTAAGGAGCAGTTGAATCCAGTCTGTAGATTGCTGATCTACCCATGGATCTTGTTATGTTAGATATCTTGTGTGTGGTAATACTCCAAATAGGATCAGTTGCTCTTTATTTACTGCTTCAAGTTCACCAGGCTCAAATAAATATCTCACAATGTCATTGCCCAGCACTGGCTGTGTTGAAAAATCACGTCGTTGTACGGGTATATGTTTTTTGGTAATTGCGTTAGTAGGTTTCATGTTGGTTGTTCAAGTTATTTCATTATTTAATGCAATTATCACGCTTGGTAATCTTGCAACCCATTCACGAGATCTCTTGTCTTGAATGAATTCCTTCGTGTATTGATATCCAAATAACCGCTCAGCAAGTGTTCAATTAAATTGTTCAACAATTGCCTGATCACGATGAGTTGCAGTATGTCCTCGTCTGATCTTGACGTTGTGTTGCTTCATCAACGATGATACTGCGCCCTGAAATTCTTTGCCAGGATCAGCCTGTAACAGCTGTGGCCACTGCAGACCACATTGTTGATAAATTCGTTTAAATGCAGAAGCAACCTCAGCAGCTGTCTTTGTTGGCATCTTTGTATCTACTTGCAACATCAACTATAGTTAATGCGTACTTGTATGTTATTTGACGTCTTTGGATTTTAACGATATCATGTGGTAAAAATAAAATATCAGCCTGATGAACTCCAACATCAAAATGTGCAAAGTGAATTTGTTTAGGTGGTGGTTGATAAATTTGCCTGTCGGGATAACCATTTTTTAGCAGTGGCATGTGTAACTTTTGCCGCTTTCGGTGAGTTTACTAATCGCTGCGCTACCTTTCCAATATCCTCTTGGAGAATAATAAATCAATTCCATTATAATTAATTACCAGCACCTTGCGCTAATTTACCTTTCATTGCGGATTTTATTAACCAACTAGCTAACCTTTCCTTGAAAGATTTATCAGTGATGGAATTTAGTGCATGAATTAATTTTTCATCTGCGAGATGTTGCTGCTGCAGATCCTTACTTTTATAAGCTACATCATGAGCATGACATGCTTTATCAATAGCGTTTATTGGTTCCTTGCCTGATTTTGGTTGGTCTTGGTTGTCAAGTCTGATATCAAGTCGGGTTCCAGGGCCGCAGTAATTATATCCTGAAAGATGTTTTTCTCCTGGATATTTAGAGCACAGAGTTCCGGGTCATTTTCCTAATTTTGCTGCAATATCACCTTCTCATTTTTTTTAAAAATCCGACTGTACTGACTTGTCAGCAGGAATAAATTTAAATTTTTTTGTGCCGCATCGTTCACACTCACCTGTAACCGCTGATCTGTTATTTTTTGTTGTAATGGTTTTTAGATCACCTGTTGGGGTACGTGTCCTGCATTTCACACAATATAAATCCATATTCTTTTTATATACCATGAATGTAATTGATTTTTCTGCGACAAGAAAAGAAGAACCGGTCAAGCATCATGCTGCGCTAACAAATTCTATCCGTATGATTATCATAGGTCCATCTGGAAGTGGTAAAACACAACTGCTACTTAATTTGATAATGAGATGGTTAAAATGGGATAAGTTGTATTTGGTAGTACCATCAGTTGATGATCAACGATGTTATGATGTACTCAAGGATTTTAATGAAAATGCAAAATCATTAAATGAGAACGGAGACGATGTTGTTGAATTTATCACTGATATTGATGAAGCACCAAGTATTGATGATATTGATGGGTTTATTAACAATTTAGTCGTGTATGATGATGTAATGCTGGATAGGCAATCAAATCCTTCTAGAATATTTTCCTGAGGCAGGCACAAAAACACTGATGTGATTTATGTAACCCAGCGGTATACACAAATACCAAAAGTGATCAGGGATAACTGTAATATTCTTGCTGTGTTTAACGGAGTGGATACTCACAAATTACGAAATATTCATCAGACCTGGTGTAGCGGTGATATGGATATAAATAAGTTTAGAAATTTATTTATTCATGCTCAGTCAACCCCGCACGGATTTATCACGATAAACTTACATGATCCCCGAACACGATACCGAGTTGGTCTTGATACAATTTATGGATAATAGCAGCAGAGAGGGCGCTGCTTCCAAATTGGCACCGACACAATCGCATATTTTCCTTCGGTGTATCGCTGGTAATCGCGACAGACAGTAAGTCTAGTTGGAGTCTATTAAGTTCGTTGAACAACACCGTCTCAACACAGATACTTAGAAAAATCGCAATTCTCCAGGAAGGAATATTTTGCGAAAATACGGGTAAACCATTTAGAGGCTGTTCACCCTCTCTGCTGCTCTTGGTCTTTTCCAGTAAATACTGGATTGAAGACCAGATTCACCTCTACAGATGAAATTAAGGAGGATCCACATAGGGAAATGAGGCTAACCATGGGGTATTGAAAATGTGTATGATAAGCACATTATCTCGAGAACAATATTAATCTAGAGATACTTGTTCTGAAGCCAGTTGAAAAAAATGGCAAATGAATTTAAATGCAACGTGTATAAAAATATTTTTGTATTTAAAACACGTTATTTTCAAGGATATAATTTGTGATCCAACGTTAGACGAATGCACAAAACAAATACAAAAACATGATGCAATGAAACGTTCATAATTTTCAAGAGTTTTACAAGTCTTCCAGCTCAAAACCCTCGAACCATTCACATTCTTCGTCACTAGAAAGACTTTCCGATGGAGCTGCATTGTCACTCTTTATGTAGTGGTCCTCTTCAAAAATCCAGTCAATCATCTGCTGCTTTGAAGGGGATAGAATTTTTTCAGTTGCCTCCTCACCAGCTTTCCTGCTTGCAATATTTTTGGAAACCTGGTCCTTCATGTACATTGACCATTTTTTATGCAGCAGTCCCTTGAAAGGCTTATTTAGATATACATCCAGTAGTTTACTTCTGCATCCACCGGGGATTAATGCCATTGTTGTTCTGGATTTTTGCATGGAGTTTTTTTAATCCATTAGTCAAAGACCATGGAATGAATCCAACACTAGGAGAGAAGGTGCGTGCTTTGTGTGTACTTTCCAAACTTCATCAATATAATCCAACATTAGGTGTTCATCTTTCCATGCTTTTTGTTGAACTTTCACTACAACTCCCTTTGGGATTTTTAGATTTTTTAAGTTTCTTTTTCCCCGAAAGATTATCATGGGTGGCAACAAGTCCCCAGATGTCAGGTATGTCAAAACACAAGATACATGGCGCTTGTCACTGCCTGTACCTCTAACATGCACCTCTCATGCACCAAGTCGAGAAATACTGGTGTTTTGTCCTTATTTCCAGATAAATGTTCATCAAATTCCTCATCCTCCCGCAGCCTTCTTATATATCTGGTAAAGCAGTCTACTTTTTCCTCTAGGCCTCGAGGTAGTTTTTGAGATATTGAAGTTCTACATCTCAGTGCAAGTCCATTTTGCTTGAAAAATCCATCAACCCATCCTCTTGAGCCCTGAAACTTTAGATTTTCCTCCTGAATAACTGCAGTGGCATAATTTTGTAACATCTCAATTGTTACAGGCACGTGATGGTCCCACATACAGAGTAACCAGGATAAAATTTCCTGCTCCTTCTCATGCGAATACGTCAAGGGTCGGCCGGCACCTGGGATAGATCCTTTCTTTGTCCTTTGAATATTTTTAGAAAAATCCATTTTCATCCGGCTTGATAAAGTACATGGTGTAAGGTGGTACTTTGCACTTATGGGTCTAATTTCACATAGTTTTGCCTCGTCAACAATTCTTATTTTATCGTTAATGTCCCATTTCTTATACTTTCCTCTTACTGGTGACTTTGCAGTACCAGGCAACTGGCTTATATCCCTCATATCTTGGCTGTAGTCCAGCTTGTCTACTGCAGGTTCAAAAAAGTTTTCAGCAATAATGGGCACCTTTTCAATAGTATCTTTTGGTATGATGGCATTATCTGCTGCATCAATATTTGATCTGCACAGTTCAGCATCATCTTTTATGTTGGCGATCTCGGTAACTGAAGTAACAGACAGTCACAGGTGATGGGCTTCACCTTTGTCTTTTCTGGGCCATCCTGGTCCAATTTTCTGCCTTTTATTTGGTTGTCAAGTGCATTTGGGTGTGGTGGGATAATAAGTCTCTCCCTTTGGCAGGGGTTTGAAGAAACTTAATAATGAAGACGTGCCCAAGCACAAACAGACCAAGATCTTTGAAGATATTAACTATAAATAAATCAAACTCACAGAGTCAATGACTTTTGCGTTTATGATTAAAACTAACTGGGGTTTTATAATTTTTACTGCATTACTATAGTGAGACAATAAGATTAACTGCCCAATGGTCTGTGGTCTTCACTTCGTCCTGTGTTGAGAAATTATTTTTACTGGATAAATAAACTCAAATGGCTTCTGAACTCATTTTCAAATGCTAGCGTTTCTTTGTTACACCGACTGACATAATCAAAAGCACTCATTAACAACGTTGTCCAGCTGTTAATGAATAGTCGTATATATTGTAATGACAACAACAGAACAACTACATCAATCATTATATTTTCTCACCGATACAAAAGACGAAGGGCAATAAAATGAATGTGAATAGATTCTCAGTTAACAAAACAGTTGCCCTTTCCGAGTAAGCAGAGTAAAGGGGCTTTCTACACACTTTAGTTTTTTGTTTTTTTTCATTATTAGATGCCTCAGATACACATTTACGTGAAGATAACAGATAATTCGGGTTTGTGTTTCACTGAGGAAACAAATATTTATATATTTCTCATATGGGTTTATACCAAATATACCCGGCAAAGAATAAATAGGTCACTTTGCGTATCTAAGCGATACATCAGCATTTTTTCTGACGCTATTTGAAATGTGATGCTAATAAGAACATAAAAATATGTAGTGAAATACAATAATAAAAAAATGAAATTACCAATAACCTACATGCATGATTATAAACGATGATTTTTATCTTGCGTGAAGCTCCTGTTTCACTAACATGCCCAAAGTTAGTCACTACTCATAACTTGCTTAGCAAAACAATACCTCGGTCATTTGATGTACCTAAATTGAACTTTGTTATATTTCTGAATCGGTTTGAAATGGAAACCTGTCTTCAAGTTTAACAAAATGAAAAAAAAATAATAGATAAATAAAAATGCAACTGAAACAATGATTTAATCTCTATTCTCAGCTGTAACATTTAAAGGGCTGTACTTTTTTTTATCACTTTGGCAAAAGTAAATCTTCACAGATCATTTTACATATGAAAAAAAATAGGATGATTGAAAAAATATTAAATTTTGTGTACAAAAAATATAATAGAATTAATTACTATTTTTATGGCTTGATGGTGTACGAAAAATAACATGAAATATGGTACATACATGAAACAACCACTGATATTACCTGTATCGCTGGAAGAACAGCAGTTTCCATACTTCTTCAAAAGACTTCGCTGGCTTTCATTGACATGAACATCTATATCATCCATATCTGACAGACTTTCATCTAGGTTAATATCATCAGTGTAAGAAGAGTCAGAAAGGAGATCTTCATCACGATCATCTTCACTATAATCCTCACTAATGATGGTGTCACTGGAATTTATTCTTGTGGAAGTCCTCTTACTTGATTTTTCAAATTGCTGTTCGAGTTTAAGATCAGCTCTATACATGTGTTTACTAACAGTAGATTGATTTCTAGAACTATCAAAGTTTGGAGAAGAAGTGAGAATTCTCACATCTGATTTCCTAACCGGAACAATTGTCTTTTCAAAAAGGAAACCATTATACAAAAATGTATCACTCCTGAATCTCTGCAGTTCAACAGAATCCTCTAATGGACTTGAAACTGGTACTAATTTCTCTTCCTTATTTGTGCCTGCTAATAAATTATCACTGTGATGATTTGACAAAAAAGTTCTGAATTCTTTGACATTTTTGTCATCTGAGGGATCATCAACATCTTCCTCTACATGACTTTCAAAGAATATATGAGCATAGAGAGCTTCTTCTATTTCTTCTCTCTCATCATGACTATCATATTCAGTTTCAGCATCATTATCATGATAACCAGCTTCCTTCCACCTATTCCAATTCTCTTCATTTCCATCATCCCCCTCCATCAAGTATGACTGAAACTAATGAAGAAACAAATTTTAAGGTCAGTGGAGTCATAAATACACACACCTATGTATATATTTTGTCCAAGTTCACTCAGTTGGCAAAAAGAATAAACATGATATGGCAAATGAGATACGAGGCCATCATTCTGAGACATGTTCATTAGCCATATCAAACAAGTTCTTTTCCCCCAACTCATAACGATACAAGAATGCAGTTTTGTATGTTTTACATACTCCTCATTTGAGGTATGTTTAGCTTTACAGTATAAATGAAACTGCACATGAACTGAGATGTATAAAACTTCAATTCACTATGTATAAAAATATTAATATGAAGACATTAAAGAAGACACCTAAGTTGTTCCAATCTGGGGGGTGGGTGAAAAAAATACAGACTGAACAGCTGTATCAAACACCTGATCAAGCATCTGGGAATATGTTTTGCATCTTAGGTATTTGTATAACTGATGTTTTTAATAAAGGATAGTCAGTTGGGCTTAAAACACTTGACATGTTAAGTTGTATTATGTTGTGACCAGTATGGGCTGAATTTTATTTTTCTTCAAATTATTGAATTAAGTGATTGTTTTCCCTGGAAAAAGAAGTGCTCTGAAAATTCTTGGACAATGAGATTCACTGGAATTTATACTGAATTCAAAACTGGAATTATAATATTTGTTGTGATTCAACAAGAGACTGCTGATACATCTGCACTCTGTGGGTTATTACAGATGTCATTGCCTTCCATCTTGAATTTCATCAGGATTTGAACTGAGATTCACTTAGAACTTTTCAATGATATGACTTGTGTTTTAATTCTTGGATTACAATTTGGATTTAATTCACAATTCCAAAAGTTATTTTTTCTTATTTTTCTCTGTATTCTAGGGAAATAAATTATTTGTTAAATTTTACAAAGTTTGTTGTTTTTAACTCTTTTTTTTATACTTATTTTAAGAACACAGGCTCATAACACTTGTAACTACTGAACTTAAAAAATACAAAACCTGTCTAAAATTTACTTTTCCACACCTGACAGTTTACTAGACATATTCCTATGTTACTAAATGTACTGCAGTTTAATCATGCAGATAACACTGTTATAGAGTTTATAAAAGGCCTTGTTTTATAAAGGAAGTGATAAATCCACTGTATCATGATTTTATGGTCTTGCCTGGTACCCTGTTTTGTTCAAAGATCATTTCTTTTTGTATGTGAATCAACAAAGACTAAATTTAGATTATGTTCACAAAGTTATGATCTTGACAATTACCTCTGGTCATAATAATAAGAAAAGGACTCAACACCAGTGTTAAGCCCAAAACCCTATCACAACATTGTCAAGTCCATTTTTTGGCAAACTTCAGCATTTGTAGATAATGATGCAATATTAACTACTGCGGTACATGTTATAACTTATTTTAGCCATTAATTATCTCAGTAAGGAAAACCAAACATCTGGAAACAGACATCAGAAAAAATAATCAGATTACTTACCTTATTGTATGAAATACATATTGGTTTTGAAAAATATTAGATAAAATGTAGCCATATGTGACAGGTAAACTTGACATTTTGGGCTTATATACTGGTCACATGTTACTTCAAAAGGGGGGTCACCCACAGGGTTACTTTTCTACAGAAAACTCATTGGTGCTGACAAAACCAGCAGTGCAAAGATGGACACTTGGGGGGGTGGGGCATATCAGAGTGGGGACCACTGTAACAAGAAGAGCATTTGCAAGACTGAAAATTTTTCATCATGTAATATTATAAGTTTAGGATTAAGAATTTAATCTTTAAATTACTTACTGATACAGCAAGATCGCTGGTAAATACTAAATAATACCATGACTTACAAAAACATGTCACTGGCAAAAACACATGACAGTACAATAGGCAAACTAGATCTCAGATTCTTGAATGATGCTATTCATAAACGTTTCATGAATCAATCAAAGCCAGTCATGCCAAGGTTATTATTTTTGAGAACAAGTGTACCAGTCACCATCCTGGCAAGATTCCTTTCTTGTTATTTCCATAATGCTAAGCCTGCCCTGCCCCTTCCACTCCACTTCCTCCCATTATGGCCCAAATTAGGACTTGAAATTAATGCTGATCCACTATCCCCCAGTTTGTGATTTTGCCAATGGATTGCTACCATACAGCCATCACTAATATGTTGAAATAGTTAATGGTAATGATTTGCCATTCCATTTACATGTTGATTGATCTTCTTATTTTAAAAATTAAGTACCTGCAAAAATCCTGTACTTGGTGAGGTACAACAAATGCTTGTGACAAAAATGGACAGGTGTTAAACGACTCATCCATTCATCCAATAAATTAGTGTTATTATTATTGAAACAGCCTTTGCATACATGGAACTAGCCTGATGCACTGCTCCTCTTCCCCAAGCACTGATTTCATTACTGATGATAATAAAAAGGTACAGGGTCTCAGGATAGTATTGACCAATGGAGAAAGACTGCATTCTCCAACTCAATCAATAATCCTGAATTATACAAATAATGTGTATTAATATTGAAATCATTGCTGATAAACATTCAATGCATTGTGCATTTACAACGGTTCCAATGACCTACATTTTGTTTGGCTGCAATGCAATAGAAGCAGGGAATACCAAAATCAGATTAAGCGAAAGTATGTTTTTTCCATGAAATGAACAAAAAATATACTAATATTGAAGAAAGTGTTTAGATAGCTTCCTTTAGTTCAAAACACCTTCTATCCAATTTAGGCATTTCCAGCTTCCAGCCAAAGAAATGCAGATCAACAGATCTTGAAACAAAAACCATTTGCTTCTGTGAGACTTTGCATTCATTAGAAGAAAGACATCAGAGTAAAATCTGACTAAAGCAACATGACTTTAATATGTGGAAAAGTGTCGATATGTGTGGACAAGTGTGAGATATTCCTGAAAATCTGGCCCCTCATGCCCCTATCAGTCAATCAGGGAGCATGCCACAAAAGCCATCACAACCAAAAACATAAATAACAGGGAAAATGCTAGTCTTACATATAAGATCTCAATGCTGATATTTATGTTTTGCACACATGCCAATCCCTGGTGAGAAAAAAGTGTAATCCAAGTGGACAAAAAGAATAATCCAAGCAGAAAAAGAGTAATCCACATATAACACGATAAAAATTCAATGAGCATATGTACAAAATAATTTATTTATCCCTCTGGACTTTTAACATCAATTACTGCTTCAAGTTTTCATATATATCACTCTGAGCTTTAAAAAGCAACAGAATCTCATACTGCATTTCAAAACACTTTGTACCAGCTGACACTATGAATGTTTTGCACACCAGTAGAGCACAAAGTGCTGGGTTACAGAGCCTGGATCTGAATTCACTTTTATTTTTGTTAACAATGCTGAACATTCTCTCACAGTCAGCATTAGAATGGTAAAGAACCCATATTTTTTCATAACCTGACAAAGAAGAGGAAATTTATATCTTACAGTTATTGGGTCTTTTAGCTGGGAAATAAGATGAAAAAAATAACTGTCCACATGAAGTACATTGTCAGGTAGAGTGCCAATTTGATACTTCAGGAGTTCTCCTAATTTATCAGAAGCCTTTCCTGCAGCATGGTGCATCATATGACAGAGACAACCAGATATGTACAATGATGGAGACATTTTTCAAAATATAAAATGCAACTCCTTTATGAATTCCAGTCATCACTGATGCAGTATCGGCTGAAAACCCCATACAGTTCTGCCAACTTATGTTTATTCAAAGCATTATCAACCAAATTAAAAAAATGTTTTCCCCAGCGTTATCTACTGTTAGGTCTGGTAATAAAAGATAAGCACTCTGACTTTTAAACTCAGTATCAATATATATATATATATATATATATATATATATATATATATATATATATATATATATACGTGTCATGCAATTTGCTTTGTTGTCGAAGTCACTTACGCAGACTGAGTACAACTTTTTGTCATAATCACTATTCCTGTCTGTTACAATACTAAACGGCCCAATTTTCATGGCTTCTACAATTTTAAATGAAGTATCTTCTGCTAAACACCTAACAATATTAGATGAGTTTGTTCTTGCACATGCATATTTTCTGCAATTTTGGAATCAGGAAACATCTGTTTGAACAAAGGACCAATGTAGTCTTCTACCACTAGGGGTAGTCCGTGTTCTATTAAGAATTCGGTAGATAATGCCTCTGCATTTATAAAATTCATGTTCACAATTTAGTTCTACTGTAAATAATAAATTACCTTAGTATTGGAGTTAGTAAAATGAGCTAATTTAAGGTATCTTTGTTTTACCACCATGACAATATTAAAATCCTTTCCACGCAGCCTGCAAGGGGCGTGAAGCTGCCCTAGAATGGAATGCTGTATTGTGTAATTCATGTATTCATTCTTAATAAGTATTTCGTCTTTTCCTAATCCATCTGTGAAATTAATTTTAAAATATTTTTGCTCTAACACACGCACTGACTAGAATAAATATGAAGACTTTTTCTGCCAAATACCTACAGACTGGTTCTATATCAGATATGAATTACAACAAAGAATCTGCAAGCAAAGATTAAAAGGTAGAAAACCAGTCTGTTCTCTCCTAACTAAGCCATACATCTGCTATAAATAGAAACTGAGGTCAAAAACTAAATGTAGAAACCAGCATGTTTCTTGGAAATATGGCAACTGCTATAAATAGAACATAATAATATTAGGAAAGTGCACGTAAGTCTTCGGATAAGCATACTCTTATGTCGTAGTTACAAAAAAGCTGTCTGTTCTAGAATACGGTCTGTGGGATTAATGGGATGTTAATAAAAATGAGAAAACAAATGATTAATTCTTTTGGGAGAGGGATATACCAAAAACACGCAATCCAAATACAGTTACGCATAAGGCATAATTTAGTGAAAAAAGCATAATGATTATGCCAAAAGCATAATGGTTGGCATGTATGGTTTTGGGCATCTGGGTATTACTGTCTAACTAACAGCGCTGTGTAGCATATTTTTATGTCGACTAACATCATAACGAAGGTCAAATTTTCATGAATATCTCACACAATTGGCAACCAATAACAATGCGTTTCTACAAAGTAAAGTCATAATGTTTTAGTCAGACTTTACTGACTCTGCTGTCTTTTCTCTAATAAATTAAAATTCTCACAAAAGAAATGGACCTGTTTTCAAGTTTTGTTGGCCTATATTTCAGCTGGCTGGAAAGTGATCAAAGCCAGGAATGCCAAAATGGGGTTAAGCTGAAATAATATTCTTTAACGAAATGAATAAAAATATATTATGCCTATTGAAACTGTAAGCAATGTTTCGTTTAATTAAAGAAAGGTATCTCCCCAATGAACCTACTTGAACATACCTCGACTACCGTAGCATTTCAACAAATTGATATATATGTCAATGGAACATGAAAATGTGTCCATTTATTAGTGTCAGATTTTGATTCCACCTGGATAAAAACAGCACAGTAAGTATATTAATTACATATCAATTTGTGGAAGAGTGTCAACATGGGCTGCCAAGTGTGTGAGATATTCCTGAAACTTTGACTACTTGTTCTAATGTCAACCAACATCGGAACATGCTATACAAGGCTGTTATTTGGGTAGTAAGACGAAGCACTAAAACATAAATAACATGTGATGTATCTTACATTGTTGGACAAGGAAAAAGCCTTGGACTGTAGGACTTTTTGAGACTCCATCGGAAGTCTTACTTGCAGGATACAGTTCTTGTTTTTCAATTAATATTTGTAGCAGAAGCATATATTTTATAATTTTATATATTCATGTTTTAATTAGGCAGTAGTAGGTATTTTATTATTTTGTGCAGTTAATGTTTATTGATCAGTGAAGTAAAGTCATCAGTTGCAATTATTGTGTTATTCTCATTTTACACGTATTTAGCCATTTAGGCAACCTTGAACCAGGATTACCTGTTTGAGTTTTGATCACTGAGCAATGAAGCTACCCTGATTACTGTTCATGCTTGGTTGTTCTATGACAAGTGGTAAGTAAAACTTTCTGATTGGTTAGTCTGCTACTTGTCTGTATAAAGAACATAGTATGAACAGCATATTAGTGGTGGTCATTCCACTGAAGCTTCTGAAGGGTGCTGGTCATGGCAATGCATTAAGAAAAGTGCCTGATGATTCTTTTGCTTCAATAAAAATGTGACTTGACCTTTGTTCCATATGGTAAGATAAATAGATTTATAATATGGTTAATGTAACAGTTTAGTTTATATGTACTCTGTATATTTCTCTAGATTATATGTTGATGTATTTTAGTACCTTTAATAGGTTATCATTATCAACCTGCATATTCTTTTATGAGCCTATCATTCTATCCATATGATTGTCTGCTGTCTGCTCTCTGCTTTTGCTCTATGCACCGATGAGCCTATCATTCGGTCCATATAATTGTCTGTCTGCTCTACGCACTGAGTGTTGTGTTTAGGTTTCTTTGGTCAACTATCTCTCTAGATGGATAATCAATAAATATATGGTGTAGTAATTTTTTTGTATCGAATGCACTGTAAACAGAATCAATGTCAACATGCAGACCAATAATGCACTGATGAAGGTATTATTTACTGTTGTAGTAAATGTATTTTTATTGTATTTGCAGTGTGTAACAAAGCAGGAGAAATGTATATATCTCCACATATCAACCTCATGCACAATAAAACCCAATTTGTAAAACAAATACTGGACTTGTAGCGTCTATTCTGTGAGTAGAAGGCAAGTGTTGTAACATATTAATTAATAATAAATGTTGAATTATAAACTGAAATGGCATTTGTTTGATTTAGCAGAATCAGTTACATTTTGTAACACCTCCACCCCAATTTCGAGCATTGCAAATCCATGTGATTTAACTCTTTACTTTCTGGCGTAGTGAACAAATATTTTGTAAAGAAATTAAATTAAAGATTAACAGCTTTAACCTCAGATCACCGTTCTATGACCATATAAAATCTCAAATAATAATACAGTATTCTTTTATACCTTACCTACTATTGCCAACAGTATCTTGCAATGCACAGCCGTAAGAACCAGAAGTCCACAGCTAGAACCACTGCCAAACATCAACACGGGGAACAATTCAAGAGTAATTTCCCTTTATTAACAAGTGTACAAAGAACGACAAAAGAGCTATATTCTGACTATACATCCCCGTTTGTTTGTACCCCTCTAACGGTTTCAATAATGGAAACCTTTTATGTGATAAGAAGTGAAAGAACTGAGTCAATTCATTCACTGATTTATAACTTCTAACCTGACTAAATAGAGTGTCCCTAATATAGTGGTCATCTGCACGTTTCACGCTTAACGGAAGTTTTCAATATATTAGACGGACATGCCCGAGATCCATTTCCAGTTCCTGGACAAGTTTATTTCCAGCAAAGGGGGTGTGCGCGATTACATGTGTACATTCATATGTCGTCTGCTTCCGATAAGGACATTGTCAAATCAAGCAAAGGAAAAGAATGACAGCAACAAATTTGCCTTTCACGTGGATTTAATAAGCGCTTTAATTTCTATGTTCAATTGTGCAAAGGAATATAATTCCAAACTCTCAACGTAATGGTAATTTACGGAATTATTCGACAGTTACCGAATAGGATGAACTACGTCATTATGTTGTCTGACGGAAATAAACTAGAAGTGAACTCAATATGGCGCCGTGTTAGTATGGAAAATTTGTTAAGCATGAAAGGTGCAAGGGTGCCATTGTTAATGATATTTTCGTCAAATTCCGGTTTGAAGTTATAAATCAATGAGTCAGTTGACTTATGTGCACTTTTTGCCACATTAAACGTTTTCTTTATTGAAATCGGTGGGGGTTGGGGTACAAAAAACGGGGGTGTTTGTTACCCCGGTCTCTTCAAATAAAGTGAAATAACAATATTTCTTTGTAAAGTGATATTTCTTCTTTTTTTCTCACGGCTAAAGCTAAGAAATATGAAAACTTCTCTCTCTCTCTCTCTCTCTCTCTCTCTCTCTCTCTCTCATTTAGATACACCCGCGATAGGAATTAAATAATCGCACCAGCTGCCGCACCTTACAGATCGTATTGTCTGCACAAAATTCAGGTGAAATTAAGGAACCTTTTTGGAATCCTCGATTAAAATATGGTAAACTCGGACATCGAACAAACAGCTCCTAGTACAATGGATGTAATTATATTTCGTATTGTAGACTTCCTTACACCATCCTCACCTCGAAATAGCCCCACTGGTTTAAGAATGTTTACAAACAATGTTGTAAGTCTCACATACAGATCTTTGAAGAAACGGCAAGTATAAGATCCCTATAGCCCTTTATAAATTCACGACTCTTTAAAATCTGTTTTTTTTTTAAAAAATCCTGTACCCATAATATGTGGAATACGAGCATTTACATCAATGATCATAACATTCTCACCAGGAACCAAAACAATTAAAGGCATTTTCTAGCAATAGTCTGAATCATTCCTACGTTATTTCAAATTCTGAGTCCATGATCAATCTCGGAATTTCACGAAGCGCTTTTACACTTGTCATGTAATACCTACTAAAATGGGACATGTAATACCGCTTGAATTAATGCATCCGTACTGTAAACCAGCCTCTAGATTCGTGTTTCTCTACAACAAAATAATATAGTCCAGTCTGTAAATGTACATAAATCGAGGAATATCATGAATAATTATGAATGTTTAGATATATTTTGCCACGCTAGATATATATTTGAATTTTAATAAATAAGAAAGATTATATATAATGCAACAAACAAATGACAATGGCTCTTACAAGGTTCAACTAAAATATACGGAAAGAAATGTTATAACGAATTTTGCGGGTCACACATGACAGTCGAAAAGGAAACATTCAACAGGACCAAACTCTGTATAAAATGCAAGAAAGGAGTGACGGGCAGATTTCAGATTGCGGAGGATCAAGATATGGATCATTAGTTGATTATTTTGAACGAAAAGGAAAAGACAAGCCCCCGACAGTCGAGGAATTTCTTTTGTATCGTGAGAAACTATCTTCTTAATCAGTCACACTGAAGATAGAGACCTCTGATTGGCAGAATAATTTTTTTTCTTGAAATTCGGCCCCAGTATGAAATGTCACTAACCTTGTATGTTTGGCGAAACTTTCAAATATATAGATAGTGATTATGAAAGTTTCGCCAAAAATGATAGAGGCCTCATAGTGGTTAAATGATCACTCTATCTTGAAATTCGGCCCCAGTATGAAATGTCATGATACCTTATGTGAATGAGGAAACTTTTAAAATTTTATTTTTATAGTGATTCTAGAAGTTTCCTCAAAAATGACATGTGTCAATATAAGCGCTGCAATAGTTGATATTTTCTTTTTTCTGGAAGAGTTTATCGCGTTCTCAAATAAATCAGCAAACGGATCGGTTATCCACTCCTCCAATCGATTATCACCTGCTCCGAATAACAACCAGAATGAACGGTTAGATGTTCAGAAATAATTAAGGCCGTCAAATGATTCAATGATCTTATACATCTTGATACCAAGCAAACTTGATGTTATTTCCCTTGAACTATATTCAACAACACATCTATCTGTTATATTTATACAGATCGTTCTGACCTTGTTAGGAAGTCCTCTAAACAATTCTCTGACAAAATTCGTTTATAATAGTTTTTGGCGAATTCTCTTTCGGTCTGAGCAAACTTCAAATATTTTTTGTTATAGTTTATCATCATTCTAGATTTTATTCGATTTCAATTTTGACCTGTCCGATTGTAAGCTCCATGAAGAAAGCACTATAATTCAACAAAAACTGGAGCAGCGGAGGAGGTGAACACCCAATAATAAAACCCTGTTAGTAAACAATAATACACATAAAAGTTTATAGAAATAAAGTGACTTTTAATTAGAGAAAATTTGGAAGAATTTCTCTAATTAGTTAGGTTTTGTAAAAATATTTTAAAGATTCATGCACCGGAGCTTTAAAATACCGTTTCGATTGTTGCATCCGTGCTCAGAACCAGTTTATATATTTATCTTTGTAATATATATTTCGTTTCTTACACATTTGTACACGTCACAATATTTCCATGTATATCATTTCACATCTCTTCATCTTTAGATATTGCAATAGCAGCTTTATTCTTAAACCATTGCTCAAAAGAGCAGTTTCCTATCGAAGGTACCTACACTAGTTTCTTTCTAGCGATGCATCTGCGCTCAGAACCACGACCTTCTTATCACTGCCTGTCACATCACAAGTTGTTGCCAAAACAAACATGAGTATAACTACTTTTCAAAATAACCACCAGTAAATGAAATGATTATTCCTTATTTTAGACAAAAACCATACCGCCAGGATATATTGTGTAACGATTGACCAAAGTCTGTTCACTACTGCAAGTTCCCTTATAACATCTGTGCCTAGAACCAAGATTTCCTGATGAAAGAAAATTGAGTTCCGATACTCATACATCTTTCAGACAATATGACCAAATGAATAAGATTTTTACTGCCGCATATAAAGTCCCGTCCTTTTCCCAATCATGTGCCGATAATATGTAGAATACGGACATTACCTTCATCGATGATAACATCCCCGCTTGGAACCAAAACAACTTCATATATGAAATACTATGCTCGAGGTAACATCTTTAATAGGATATTTGAAATTCCGTGTCCTGTATACATCAACAAATTTCATACTCTCCCTGCTTTTCATGTTGTTTCACGTACACCTGTTATGTATATTTAATCTATATTTGTTTTAATTTGTTTGTTAGTCTTAATTTCTTTTTATTCCGTTACATGTTATTGTAAAGTAATTTTATTTACTGGATTTTACATTGTCTGGAAATTTAAGTCAGTAGTAAAGAACTAATAATAGAAACTTTGTATCTAAGGCTGACCTAGTTCCTGACCTTGATTCAGAACTATCAAGAGTTGTGGTAAACAACTCTTTTTTTTTTCTTTCTCAGAGTAAGATACATAAAGTGAAATCGTGGCCATACTTGGAGTACGTGACAAATAACATGTATAAATTAGTACGTGACAAATAACATGCATCAATTAGGTTTTTCCAGAGGATTGACCCACATCCGGGCAAATCATTTGCGTTGTAGCTAGATTTATTATTGATGTTTTGAGAAAGAATAATCATCACTTGTCTTAACACTTGAGAAATTAAAGTGTTTTATGTTGTGACCAGTTTTTGGGCTAATTATTTTGTTTTCCTCAAATTATTTGGATTCCAAGAGATTATTTTCCCCTGGAAATACTAGTGCTCGAAATTCTTGGACAAGGACAGTTATCGTAATTTACACAGAATTCAAACACTGGAATATTATTTTATGTGATTCAACAAAGAACTGTTGACACTTCAGTACGACGCTGACTACAGCATACGTCATCGCCTTTCATTTTGGATATCATCGGGATTCGAACTCCGTTTTAGTAAGACTTTTTGTTTCTAGAACTTCTTTTTATTTTAATTTTTGGATTATTTTTGGATTTGATTCGTAAAACCGTAAGTTCTTGTTCTCATTTTTAACTTGTATTTTTAGGGAAATAAATTGTTAAATTTTATGAAGTTTGTTGTCTTCACATTTTCTTGCTACGTTTTGTAAGAGACTAAACACGTAACAAATAAAAAAGTTCATGCACCTGAGCTATAAAGTACCGTATCTGTTCTTGCATCCGTACTCAGAACCAATTGATCTCTACTGTTTGTAAATGCCTGAGTCATATATATTTCGTTTCTTACACATCTGAGCAAGTAGTGAAGGGGGGCACTTTACGTACAATGGAAATTAACATTACAGACCCCCCCCCCCCGGGTTAGATTACGTACAATGGAAATTTAACATGGCGAAAAATCGTGGGTCAGATTACGTACAAGGGGAATTAACATGGCGATAAATCGTGGGTCACTCTACGTACAAGGGGAATTTAACATGGGGAATAGAGTTTGGGCTTGTTTAGGGACAAGGGGAATGGAACATGGGATTTTTTTTAAAAAAAATTTTTTATAAAAGGGGTAGGCAATTCAAAGACTATCTCTTTTCGAGAAATATGGCTGGCCCTGAAAAGGGCCTTTGGGTTTATGTTAATATTAATATTAACATAGATGGCATCTGTCACATCTTCTTCTTCTTCTTAAACTCCTTCTAACTGCCGGTCCATACACAAGTACCCTCTTGAGACATCCTTGTCTTTCTATATAAATTCTCCTCATCCATAGACTTGTATCTGTCCTATCAACAACAGTCCACTTGGACCGGACATACATGAGCATGTCCGTCCTGAACATCATTGTTGACACAAGGGTTGAAGATTGAACGTCGGTCCACATCTTGAGGCTCCGAGAAACAGGTGAATCAATGCAGTGAACGGCGCTTATTTATAGGCAGAGGTAGGATTGAAACGGATTGAGTTCATTCACCAATCCGAACACGCGTTACAAAATTCAGCCAGCCGCATCCAATCCGAAGAGAGCAGTCTGTGACGTCACGTAGTCAATATAGATTTGCTAGCGCTTGTGTGCAGTCAATCTATGCGACAGTGATTCAACATGACGGAAACTCAGAAAACGATCCATTGGGGTGCACCAGCAGGGGAGACTGCCCAAGGGAACCCGGACTTACTTTCAGAAGAGGTGAATTGGGATTTTGTGGATTTTCTCTCTTCGCAAGAATTTGTTCCGGAACCTGCGTTACCTTCTTCATTACCGCAAGTGGAGAATTTTAGACAGAGACAGAAAGAAGAATTGGAGAAATTTATACAACGACAAAAGGAAGCGGAACAAGCTTTTCTCCTACAGCAACAGCAAGAAGAAGAGGTAAGAAAAAAACAACAGCAGCAACAGCAAGAAGTAGCAGCAAAGAAACAAGAGGGTGAAAATCAAACGGTCACGGTACTGTTGGACATTTTAGCGGAGTTAAGAAGTCTGAAACAAATGTATCAGACTTCTTTATTACGACCGAAGAGAATACGACCTTCCCGAGCTAAACACGTCAACCCTGTGACTAAGCCTACCATACCACCCTTAGTGATTTCAACTCAATCATCATCAACATTACGTAGTCCAGAAGTAGGCCTTGGCCGTGGCAAAGGCTTAAGGCAGTTAAAGTTGATTGCTTAAACTCACTCCTACACCAAAAAAGGCCCTTTTCAGGGCCACCCACATTTCTCGAAAAGAAATACAATTTCAATTTGCCAATAACTCCAAAAAAAAAAAAAAAAAAAAAAAAAAAAAAAAAAAAATAACCCACCCATTTTACCCTTATAGTACGTGTCTGTGTATGAGTGCGTGAGTGTAGCTTCTTATTTTGAAATCAAAACTCAAAGACACTTACCTTATATCATTAATTTATTCTTTTCTCCATTTTTTTTACAATCCAATTCACAATTCACAGCACAACACTTTAATTAAAAGTTCATTCACTTCTTCTGTCTCCTTGTTTAGTCTCTCTGTTTTTTGAATTTTTTCACCGTCACACTCTTTTCCTCTTCTTCCTCCTCCTCGCTTTCTTCCCTTCTTCTTTTTTTCTCCTGTTTCTTTTTCTTCACCTGTCTTCTTTCTTCCTCATAAGAATCCCTCTCTTCCTCTGAAGAATCCCTCTCTTCTTCTGAAGAATCCCTCTTTTCTTCTGACTGCTCTTGTTTCTTTTTTGGGCAATCTGGAGACCAATGTCCTTTTTCTTTACAATAATAACAGGTATCTTGACTTTTGTCTTTTTTAGCCCCTGTTTTTGTTCTTTTTTGACGGTCTGGACACTCTGAAGACCAATGCCCTTTCTTCTGACAGATATAGCAAGTATCTTGACTTTTATCTCTAAAGGAAGGAGAATAGTCCGTAGGCTGGTCTGAAGAGAATTTTCTAATGACCCCTCGCAAAGCTCTGACGAAACGTTCCATCTGGTTAGTCTCTTCCATCGTTGTGCTCGGCTTGAGAGTGAAATGAATAGTGAAAGGACAAGACACACACCCTTTTATATACGCTGGTCTGCTATGACTATAAAGTAGCTCATGGTGTTTGAACTTGAGTCATTTGACTTTTTGCTTTCAAGATGAAACGATCTAATTCATTCGAGAAGAAAGAAGAAGAAAGTAAGAGGCAGAAACGTGATCTATCGCCTCGTACCAGGGCTGAAATCTTGGCACAAATTCATGCCAGTGATTTTGAAGAGGACATGAGTGAACCAGAATCAGAACCCTCTAAACCAAGTTCACCACCCTTAGTCAACCCTGAAAAGTACTATTCCATTCGAGAGACGGAAAAGCGCTCCTCTAGAAAATTTAGAACCACGGCTTACAAATACACAGTGAAGTTTAAAGATTTCAAGGCTGAAGTGCCGTTAGAGAAAGCAGAAGTGTTCATCACCGAGGTGTGGGATTCTTTGCTCACTGCACTCAAGCAGCAATGTCAACCCAAAGAAGACGATCGCTTGAGACTTTCCATACAACACGACGGTTTGAAATCCCCTGTTTGGATCGAGTTTAGCACCCCTGCAGAATTGACCGCTCCCAAAGTCATGGACAAGATTCAACACGTGCAACAATCTAATGACCAGTTTGACATCACCGATGGAAAAGCCACATTGGACATGACCCACGTCTCTCCTCCTCAAGGAACTGGACGCAAAAAGATGTTATTGGTGGACGACCTTCGCAACACCAAAAAGAGTCTCGTCCGAATTAACAACTCTCATGACCAGATGTGTTTAGCCCGTGCCATCGTGGTGGGACGAACCTATGCCGACAAGAACGACACGGTAGAATGGAAAAGAACCTGGAACACTATTCAACGTTCCCATCGAGCCAAACAACGAAACGAAGCAGAACTCCTGTTGCAACAAGCTGGCCTGTCCAAAGACACACCCTGTGGCATTCCTGAGATGCAAAAATTGCAAGATGCCCTAGCTCCACGCTACACCTTAAAAGTGCACCCTCAAGAAATGCGCGGGCCTCTGTTGTTTCGAGGCCAACATTTTAAGGACGGAAAATACATTCATGTTTATTATCACGATGACCATTTCGATACGATTACCAGTATCACCGGATTGCTGGGATACAGTTATTACTGTGAGAAATGTGACCATGGTTATAATAATCGAGAGCAACACAAGCATTGTGGATTGAAATGCTCAGGATGTTTGGCCTCTTTACCCTGTCTGAGCGAAGAACCAGTGCCTTGTTCGACTTGTCTGCGCACGTTTGTTAGCCCTACTTGTTACCAACAACATCTGAAAACGCAAGGTTCACAGAAGAAATGCGCTTGTCAACTCCTGAGATTGTGCCCTACGTGTGGACAAGTCATACGTACCAATAATACCAAGGCACACGTATGTTCAGGAAAGAAAAAATGTCACATTTGTCACCACATCGTGGACTTGGAACACCAATGTTACGTGCAAAAATACCAACCCCCACCAGAGAAAGAGGACAGTCACAAGAAGAAAGGCAATTTCGTCTTTTTCGATTTCGAATGCATGCAAGAGACCGGTATTCACATTCCTAATTTCTGCGTGGCTCATCGAGCGTGCGAGAAGTGCATTCAAGAACCTATCTTCAGTCATTGCCCTCACTGCAGCAAGATTCCTGGAGGGCGTGAAAAAATCTTTCGGGGACCAAACACGTTAGCCGATTTTGCCCAATAGGTCTTAGACCCCATCGACAAGACGTGGAGCCAAGAGGACATCGAACTTTACGGAGATTGTCATCGTCATGCCACAGTGATGGCTCACAATTTCTCCGGATACGATGGACAGTTTCTTCTCAGATACTATACGGAACAAGGCACCGAACGTCCTAAAGTGACTTTGAACGGAGCCAAAATCATTTTCATGCAAGTGGGACAAGTACAGTTTAAAGATTCGATGAGTTACTTGGCCATGCCTTTGAGTCGAATGCCTAAAACGTTTGGAATGACAGAAATGGCTAAAGGGTACTTTCCACACTTTTTCAATACGGAAGCCAATCAACATGCCGTTCTACCCCATTTGCCTGAGGCTCACTATTACGACCCCGACAACATGCGTACCGAACAACGAGAAGCTTTCTACGCTTGGTACCAGATTCACGCCTCGGACCCTTTCGACTTTCAGGAAGAAATGCTAAAGTATTGTCGTTCCGACGTGGACATTTTACGGCGTTGCTGTGGAAAATTTCGAGAACTGTTCATGGAACACGGAGGGGTCGATCCTTTGAAAGAAGCTTGCACCATTGCCAAAGCGTGTTCCTTAGTGTACCGCCAACGATTCATGCCTGAAAACACCGTGGCTGTCATCAGCCCTCAAACGACCCACTTTGTCAAACGTCAATACTCGGTCAAAGCCCTACGTTGGTTACATTACTTGTGCGACAAGGAAGACAAGTGGATAAAGCATGCCCGCAACGGAGGGGGCGAAAAGACCATCGGAACGTATTCGGTAGATGGCTGGGACTTAGAAAACCCCAAGATCGTGTACGAGTTTAACGGTTGTTTATTTCACGGATGTCCCGTCTGTTACCCTGATCGTAGCACTAAAAATCAATTTTTACAACGAACCATGGAAGACTTGTACCAGGACACTTGTCAGCGGCGCCTAAAGTTGGAACAGCAAGGATACCAAGTGGTGGAAATGTGGGAACACGAGTACGATCACCGTATGAAAACCGATCCCGAGTTTAAACGCCTCGTGGAAAGTTACCAGTTCATGGACCCGCTGAACCCGAGGGATAGTTTGTACGGAGGAAGGACCAATGCCACCTGTTTGCTGTACCAAGCCGACGAAGAGAAAGGAGAAGAAATCAAATACTTGGACGTGTGTTCGCTGTATCCCTACGTGTGCAAATATTGTCGCTTTCCCGTAGGGCACCCACAATTGTTAACGGAACACATCGACCTGAAAAACATTCGACAATATGAAGGCTTGATCAAGTGTAAAGTTTTGCCTCCCACGAACCTATACCATCCCGTCTTACCTCACCATTGTCAAGGCAAACTGATGTTTCCCTTGTGCCGTACTTGTGCCGAAACGTGCAACCAAGACCAACCTTGTCAGCACAGCCAGGAAGAACGGGCCTTGACGGGAACCTGGGTCAGCGTAGAATTGTTCAAAGCTTTGGACATGGGATACCAACTGTTAGAAGTGTACGAAATTTGCCACTTTCCCAAGACACAACAGTACCGCAAGGGTGATCCCAGTCAGAAAGGCATTTTCGCCGACTACGTGGATGCCTTTTTGAAACTGAAGCAAGAAGCCAGCGGCTATCCTTCCTGGTGTCACACTCCCGAAGACCAAATACAATTCAAAGAGAAATACTACGAACAAGAAGGCATCACTTTAGACCACATCGAGAAAAACGAAGGCAGGCGGTCGTTTGCCAAAGTGATGTTAAATTGCTTGTGGGGTAAAATGGCACAACGACCGTGTTTACCCAAGACGGAATATTTGACAGAACCTTCCCGCTACTTCCAGATGATTCACGACAAAACCAAATACATGAAACACGTGGACGTCGTTCGTGAGGATTTGATCTTGGTCAATTACGAAGAAGATCTGGACTTTGTACAAGACGACCCTTTTGGAAATGTCATCATTGCGGCTTACGTGACAGCCCATGCTCGCTTAAAATTGTACGAAGCATTAGAACTGTTAGGGGAACGCGTCCTGTACTTTGACACGGACAGTTGCATTTACATCCATCACCCGATTCAACATCACCCTAACATCGAAGGAGACCGTTTAGGAGCCTGGACAGACGAGCATCCCGACGACAAGATTCTAAGTTTCGTCAGTGGCGGTCCCAAAAATTACGGCTACGAATACCGGGACAAACAAGGAGAAGTGCACACGACGTGCAAAGTGAAAGGACTGACTCTGAATTATCGTACCAGTCGAGTGGTCAACTTTGGGGTATTGAAAGAAGCCTTGCAATCGGGAGAGGATGGAAACTTTAAAGTGACCACTCACCAACCGAACAAGATTGTACGTTTACCCACTCACCACATCGTCAGTCGACCCCTGGAAAAAATCTATCAAATCGTGTACCAGAAGCGAGTGAGACTTCCCAATCATTTCACCTTACCGTACGGTCACGTCGGTATTGGTCTGTATATAAAAAAGGAACCCTAGGCAAGATCGATAGTTCATTGTGACTACCAAGACCGAGCGAACAAGATGAATACTTTGAAAGAGACATCGTTCCAGTTTGGGGATTGTAAAAAAGTTGTATCTTCCTCTAGTGTGACTAATATTGGATGGATAAGACCCAGACATTGCGACGGAAAATGTCCGGAAGGAAACTGCGATTGTCCATGTGGTTACCATTGTAATTGCGTAACGGAGTTTGCAGACGAGTGCGATTGTGAGCCTTGCGATGGATACGATGCTCTACCTTGTGACCTGAGCGATGCCGTAAAGCATCATGGGAACTTTAGTGCCCCTACCCCTATCATGGAAAGTGATGCTGTGCGTGTCAAACCTGTGGGATGCGAAAGCGATGCTGTTCGTCCTCTTGGACATTTTACTGGGTTTCGTTTTAAAGGGGAATGTTCACCTTCACGTCTACCCCCCTACGGATGTCATCCAGCCCTGAGCAAACTCCTACCCATGTCACTCAACCCTCATCGAAACAAACCTGTGAAAGACGAATATTCGTTTCCTGTGCGTTTGTCGGAATACTGCGACTTTGAAAATCGTCTTCAATCGTTCAAAGGAAAATGGCCAAAGTATCTGGGAGGACCGACCCCCGAAGAATTAGCCAGAGCCGGATTTTTCTACTTGGGCGAAGGAGATAAAGTCAAGTGCTTCAGTTGCGGTGTGTCACTTCACCACTGGGAACCGCAAGATTCGGCCTACGTAGAACATGCTCGATGGTCACCGAATTGTCATTACTTACCCTTAGTGGGACCGAGACATTGAAGTAACTTCTTACCATAATAATCTGTTCATGGATACTTTACAAGAGAACATTTGTGCTTTGCCTGTGGAGTTGAGAGAACGCATTTATCGAGAGCTGGTCAAAATACAAGTGAAACGTAAAGAACAATTGCATCCCTTACGTCACCGGTGTTTGAACCACTGGTACCTGAAGGCTATACAAGGATTGATTCAATTGAAAGTGTTTCATCGGACAGACATTGATGAACGATCGTCTAGTTTTAAAAAGGATTGGTTTGGTATGGACGATTGTAGTTACATCGTTGTAAACGTACTGCATCGAATTCCAGAGGAAGAGTTAACGAATTACCAACATCTTGAACACAATGTCAACTTGGTGAAAGAGGAAACTTCTGAACGAATTGTAATGTGCAAATTAGTGACTCAACGATTTAAATTCGACACTGAAGTGAAACCATGTTTGTGCAAAGAGTACATTTCTTGTGTCAGACCAAAGAGGATTTAGTATGACCTATTCATGGATACTTTGCTAGAGAACATTCGTGCTTTGCCCGTGGAGTTGAGAGAACGCATTTACCGAGAGCTGGTGAAAATACAAGTGAAACGTAAAGAACAACTGCATCCGTTACGTCACCAGATCTTTAACCACTGGTACCTGAATGGTATAAGAGAACTGATTCGTCAGAAATTGTTTCAGTGGTCAGACCTTGTTCAATACTTCCAGGCCCCCGATGATTCACGTGTTGATCATTTTGGTTACTTCGAGATTCACCTAGAGCAACCCACTGAGGAAGACGAGGTAAAGGATTACCAACATATTTTCCGTGGAATCTACTTAGCGGAAGAGGAAACTTCTAATCGAAATCTGAAGTTCAGGTTACAGTATGCAAGATTTACATTCCCAACTGGAAAACGAACATCACTGGCTAGAAAGTACGTGTATTGCTTCCGAAACAAAGAGACTATAAAAACAGGCTGCTATGCCACGACTTATGTCGTATGTAATCCAACAGATTCCGTGGAAGGAACTCAATGACCATATTCAAACCGTGGATCATTACCATCAATTATTACAAGAACTGTATCCATTCAATTTGGGACGACAAGTGGTGTGTGTCTTAGTGACTTGTTTTCTGGGATTTCGTTTACCAGCCGATTCTTTGTGGACTCTTTACGATCAGTACTTACCACCTCCATGGCCTTAAATGGTCACGAAAAACTCCTTTTGCTCAAAGCCTTGCGTTTTCATCTGGATACTTCTCGACCTCAACAGGAAAAAAAGATTCGTCAACTTTTAGCGACCCAAGACGTGTATGACGATGTGTGTGTAGCTTGTGACTTACATCCCCATTGGACAGATGTCCGTGCCTGGAAAGAATGGGGTTTTGAGGCTTGGACCCAAGAAGTGGCCCAGTATGCACGAGAGTTGTTCAAGGAAAAAAGTTACTTTTCAACCCGTGTTAGTGACGGTGCCAGAAGAACCCGTCACCCAGGACAGGACTGTCGTGGACAGACCTGAAAGACCCTTTCGGGAGGACACTTGTGTGACCTTACCCCCTACTATAGAACTGGTTAGAACATTACCCAAAACATGTTGTACATTCACTTGTGTTTATTCCACGTTCATCGTTATCATGTGCCTTTTATCCTTGTACTTAAGCCTTTGGCTTTTATGTATTTTTGTCTTTCGTATTCATGTTTGATAAAAAAACATTCAATAAACGTGTTCTGAAAAAGTATATAAACTCTTGTCTTGTTTGTTTCGTGTCACAAGTGACATTTCTGACACCATGGCTACCTCTACTGTCTCTGCTCCCTCTTCCTCTACTGTCAAAGTCATCGACGAACACTTAGATCGTGCCAGTTGGGAGGCTTTGTATCTTCGCCATCCCTTTAACATGCTCATTGCTGGACCTAGCGGTTCTGGCAAAACCGAATTCGTCAAACGTTTGATCGAACATAAACATCATTTGATCGATCGGCCCCCTCAACGGATCGTGTGGTGTTACAAAGAGTGGCAATCGGCGTACAGCCTCTTGCGAGAAAGTCAAGGCGATTCCATCGTGTTTGTGGAAGGCATTCCTAAAGAAGACGACGGCATCGTCTCTGACTCCCGTCAAACCCATTTGGTCATTTTCGACGACATGTTAGGAGAAGACGAAGAAGAAATTAAATTGTGGTTCACGCGCAAAGGGCATCACCGTAATGCCAGTGTCGTTTACATCACCCAAAATTTGTTTCAACAAAGTAAAGCCCATCGCACCATCAGTCTCAATGCGCATTACGTGGTCTTGTTTAAAAGCCCTCGAGATAAATCGCAAGTGCAAGTCTTAGCCAAACAGTTAGGAACGCCTTGGCTGACTCAGGCGTACGACGATGCCACTCAAACTCCACACGCCTATTTACTCGTCGATTTGAAACCTACGACTCCCGAGGATTTGCGATTTCGTACCCACTTGTTTCACCACTGGTGCCAAGACGGAGGGCCTGTCCTGTACACGTCTCCGTCCTCGACTTCATTTCACTCCCCATAAAAAAAATCTCTAAAAAACCTCAGACCCTTTTTCGTCTGTCTCACACAGTGTGAACATGACGTCCCTTCAGTCGCATCTTCCCGTCAAATTGATTCGTGCCTTGTATGGCATCAGTCGAGAAAAAGATCCACAAACACGAGCTCGTGTCTTAGAAGCTAGTCTCAAAGAAGTCTTACGATGGTTCACGGTGACAGCACGTCAATTACTCCAAGGAATCATTCAGATTCCTCATCAAACCCAACGCTTTTTCGATCGAAACAAAGTCGCTTTGGTCCAACTGGCCGATCCCCGCATCGACACTCAAACCAAAAAACAAATCATTTTGAAACCTGGAAGGAGCGGTACTCTAGGAGGGGTCATCATTCGTTCACTCTTAAGATGGGATCCTAATGCCCCCAAAGTTATCCCCAAGACAAAAGTCCAACGAAGCCCCAAGAAGAAAAAGAAAAAAACCAGGTCCCCAAGAAGAATAACTTCTCCAGTGGCAGGACCCTCCTCTTACCAGACACCACCCCGGAAAAAGAAAAGAAGCCCCCAGAAAAAGAAACAGAGAAAAAGTCCCCAGAAAAAGAAAAGTCCACAGAAGAAAACTAGTCGCAAGAGAGGCACTTCGGCCAGGACGCAACCTTACACTCGCAAACCACGACCTGCCACAGCGGTGACTGCGTCTCCGGCAGCCTCACGTTTATCCACTTCTCCGTTAATGTCACCAGGAACTGAAGAGTACTTGGAGACGTTGATCACACCAAGAACTTCTCCGTTGATGACCCCCAAAAGGACTTCCCCAGTGCCAGGACCTTCCAATTTAGCGGCAGTGGCTGCTGCTCACAAAGTACCTTCTCCCAAAATCAAAGTCCATGAAAGATCGGGCATGTTACAAAGTTTACTGGATTTGTCCAAGCAAGAACTGGCTCGATTTAGTCCGTTGCGTACCCCTCCACGACGTGTCATGCCTGTCCTCAAACTGATACGACGTAAAGAGACAATCAGTGGCGACGCGTTCCAGTATAAAAAAGGCCTGTGACCGAGTAGGGTATCAGTGTTTTTAGGTGCTCCTAAAGACTCAAAGATGTCACCCTCCAGAAAACCCCAAGGAAAGAAAAGGAAAGGACTGCCACCACGTTTAGCCAAACATGGGGACCTGTTATCTGTCCTGTCCAAAGCTTCTCCACCCCTACGAAAAAACTCATTCAAACGGCCTCCAAAGAGGTCATCGATACCGTGTGCGAATGTTGTTTGAACGTTTTGAAAGGCACGATCCCTTTGTCCAAACACCAGAAACAATGCTTAGGCAAACATCGTCACGTTCTTCGGAAAATGGTTCAAAAGAAAATTCCCATTCGTCAAAAAAAGAAGATGTTAGTGCAACGTGGAGGTATTTTACCTCTCTTGTTAGGCCCCATACTGAAAGGAGTCTTGGGAACCATGTTGGGAGGACTGGTGGGAGCAAGATAAAAAGGCCCTCGGAAGTCCCAAGATCTCAGAATCGACCCCTGACAACCCCATGGAAGGACGAAAACTAGCTTTAGTGCCTTACAAACGATGGATGGAATACCATCGGTGGCAAGAACAACGCACCCCGCATTTACCTCCCAATCCCAATTTGAGCGAGATGTCCCAGTTACAACACGAATTGCAATCCTTGATGGATCGCCAAGATTTGTCCGAAACAGAAAAATCGCAAAAGTACGGTCAACTCTTGCAAAGACTGCAACTCTTTCACCAGAAAGCTTTAGACGAAACAGCTTTACCCACTCTGAAAGATTTTAAGACCTTGATGAAAAGTCCAGCACCATCACCAGTACCAGTACCAGTACCAGTACCACCAGTACCCGTGACCAAGACAGAAAAAGGAGAAGAAGAGGAAGGGTTTCAAACTCCACCAGAAAAAGTACGCAAGTTAACAACACCACCTACCTCCAGAATTGGATGGATTAAAAAGATGATGGCCACCCCTTCTTCCTCACAAGAGAAAAAGAAAGTGAAGACAGAAGTGAAGACAGAAGTGAAACAAGAACCGATATACCCCGCTCAGACATCCTCCTCCTCTTCGACACCTATTGCCGGTCGCACACGCAAAGCCTTGCAATCCAAGAAAATACCCCATGAGAAAAAGAGTAGCCTCTTCCAAGAGTGGGTGCCTTATTAACACACCAATCAACACAAAAAAATGGAAAAAGTCTTAGCCAGCATTTACTACGATCCCTCCCATCCTGCAGGTTACGCAGGAGTTCAAAAATTGTATCGTGCTGCCAAAACGCGACTGAAAAGTCTCCGTTTACCTCAAGTGCAACGATGGTTACAAGAACAAGCTACCTACACTTTACACAAACCCATTCGACGCAAGTTTGCCAGAAGTCGCACCCGAGTGGAAGGCATCGATCATCAATGGCAAGCCGATTTAGCCGATGTCTCTCATTTGGCCAGCTACAATCGTGGCTACAAATATTTGTTTTGTGTCATCGACGTCTTTTCCAAATTTGCCTGGGTCGTGCCCTTGACTTCCAAATCGAGCAGCGAGTTAGTGCGAGCCCTGCAACGGGTGTTGAAACAAAGCGGTCGTCACCCTCTTCGATGGCAAACGGACAAAGGCACCGAATTTCTGAACCAAGCTTTCCAAAAAGAATTAAAGAAACGTGACATTCATTTTTTTACCACCGAGAATCCCGAAACCAAAGCCAGCATCGTGGAACGTTTTCAACGCACTTTGAAAGAACGCATGTGGAAATATTTTACGCATCACCACACTCTGAAGTACATCGACATCTTACCGCACCTGGTGCAAGCGTACAACCAATCTTACCATCGAAGCATCGGACGTGCCCCGCAAGACGTGACTCCCGACAACGAAGTGCTGGTGTTCGAGCGCCTGTTCGGTACGTCCCCGACGAGGGCTGTCCCCAAGAAAAGTGGAGAGTTGACCGTAGGAGATTGGGTGTGCATTGGCAAAACCAAACGCACTTTCGACAAAGGTTACTTACCTAACTGGACGACCGAATTGTTTCGCGTCACTGGACGAGTGCATGGCCGTCATCCTGCCATCTATAAATTGGAAGACATGAACGGAGAAGTACTCAAAGGATCGTTTTATTTGCCCGAGTTACAACGTGTCACCAAAAAAGAAGACGACGTGTACGACATCGAAAGCATTCTCGAGCGCAGAACCCGTAAAGTGGGCAAACGACGTGTCAAAGAAGTCAAAGTACGTTGGAAAGGATATCCACCCAGTTTCGATTCTTGGATCGACGCTTCGCAAGTCATCGACTATAAAAAGAAAAAGTGACCATCATGCCCTTTCACTCAGCAGACGCAGCTACGTCGACCACTCCTTCTTCACCTAGTTCTTCTGTGCAAGATTTACAAAAACAACCCTTGTGGGTGTGGTGTGGAGAACGTGTGCCTAAAACGCAAATCGTCTTTTTCTGCCAAATCTTCGTGGTGTATTGTGTCATCGGGGCAGCCATCGCCAATTTGAGTTTGCAACAAGGAGACAAACAATTGTGGACCATTTTATTGAGCAGTTGCATCGGTTACCTGCTTCCCAATCCCTCCCTGAAATTCTCCTCGAACGGGAACGTTGTGTCCAGTGCCAGTGCCAGTCACCACTCCAACAACCACCACAACCAAAACCCCATTTTGGGCGGAGACACGCCTCTGACATCCACTAACCCCTCGGACAGCCAGAGAACTCTGGAATTATGAGTCACCAAAACCAATTTTACTTAACCTTACCCAGTGACAGTTCCATGGAGGTGTTTCCCAATAACACGTTGTGCTGTTACACGGCCAAATTACCTCAAGCCATCCCCTTAGATCACGAAGCCCATTGGGAAGTGGCTTTGGTAGAAATGATTCACCCAACCCAAGTCCTCAATGTCCTTACCCATCAAAATTTTTTTACGGTGGAAGTTTATGACGAACCATTGCAAAAGTGGATGAATGACAATAGCAAATATGACAAGAAAAAACCTAACAAAGACAATCCAAAGTGGACCGACTATCAGTTGCTCATTCCCTCAGGCTATTATTTTAGTGGTCAACATTTGGTCAACACCATAGCCACCAAGTTTAATGTCGTGTTTGGGGAAGCTTTTAAGACTTTCAAGGCCAAAGCTGTCACCATGGAATACCACAAAACAGGTCGTCGCTTCCTGATGAAATTTCCTGAGGGGAAAAAAATCATGGGTTTCTATTTTAATGATGAATTGTTTGACATGTTGGGTGGTGACATAAAGATGAGGAAGAAAGTAGAACAAACACTACCCCAAAAAACCGTCATTTACGACAACGATACTTTTGTCAAGTATTTTCGTACCCCGGTAGAACTGAACCAAGGACTGAATTTGATGTTTGTGTATTCCGATGTGGTGGAATACAACGTGGTGGGACACACCTCCGTGCCGTTACTGCGTGTCATTCCTTTCAAAGTGGATTCTGCCGCAAACGCTGACGAGGAAGGTGGAAACACTTATCACGTCCACCGCGAATTTGTCCATCCTCACTATTTGCCGGTCAGCAAGTCGTATTTGGACACGGTCAACATTACTATAAAAGGAGATTTGGGACAAAATATTCCATTCACCAAAGGAAAAGTCACGGTGAAACTCCATTTTCGAAAACGGTTCTCTCACGATTCATAAGTAAGTCATGTATCCAGTGTACCGAGGGGTTGCACGACAGCGAGGACACGGTTTAGGAGATATGTTAAAATCGGCCTTTCGTTCGGTGGCCCCGGTGTTGAAACCGATGGTGACACGCGGACTGCACGCCTTGAAAGATGCGGCACTGACGCAAGGCAAAGAATTTCTCCAAAATGTCATCATCGACAAACAAAACCCTAAAGAATCCTTCATGAGGGCAGGCAAAAATGTCTTGCTGCAAACGGGCAAAGACATTTTGGGCCGACGAGACACACCTATAAATGCCCTGCACGCTACCGAGTCTGGCATTCAGCAAGGACAAGGCAGAAAGAGACGACGAAGAAAACACCCTTTCACCAGACTTCAAGCGAGAAAGGCCAAGAAAAGAAGAACCGTTCGAGACTTAGACGTTTTCGATTATTGAGAAAGAGAAAAAAATGATGCACCGAGAGTCTTGCGCTTGTTCCAAGACGGAACTGGATCTGTTTGCCATGCCCCCCACCATGATGACCATGCAAGAATCCCAGTGGGTGGAATTTAATCCCGTCTCCTCATTGACCGATTCCGCTCCCATCGAGTTCGAAATCAAAGGACAGCCCGAAGATTACATCGATCTGAATAGCAGTTACTTGTACTTGAAAGTGAAAGTGATGGAAGGAACACCTCCCGCTAACATAGACGCTGATGAAGCAGTAGCTCCCGTCAACAATTTCATGCATTCCTTGTTCAGCGAGGTGGACTTGTACTTGAATAACAAACTGGTCAGCAGCAGCATGGATACTTACCCTTATCGTGCCTACCTGGAAAATCTCTTGACGTACGGAAAAGAAGCCAAGGACACTCATCTGGATGCTTGCGTGGTATGGAGACCTGACCAAGCGACTAGGTTCAACAAAATTATACTTACTGCGGCGGATAATCCAAATAAAACGGGATTTGTAGAACGACAAAAGAAAATTGCTGGAAGTCGTAGTTTAGAACTAATGGATCGCTTGCATTTGGACATGTGGTTGCAAGAAAAGTATTTGCTGAACGGGGTGGATGTCCGCCTGAGACTGAATCGCAGCAGTGCCGCTTTCCATTTGATGGCTGCTGATGGTTCCACTTACAAAACCATCATCGAAGAAGCCAGACTCTACGTGCGTCGCGTGGAAGTGTTACCTAAAGTAGGTAACGACATCAGTCAGACATTGAGCAGAACAACCGCCAAGTATCCCATACGACGCGTGGAAGTGAAAACGTTCACCATTGCCTCTGGACTCCGAGCCAAGATCGAAGATCATCTGTTCCAAGGACAGTTACCCAAACGTTTGATTGTTGGTATCGTCAAGAATTCAGCTTTCAATGGTGTCTATAACGAAAATCCTTTTGAGTTTCAACATTACAAAGTGTCCAAGATCGAAGTCAGTCGCGACGGCAAGACCTTGTGTACCCGACCTTTCGAACCTGTCTTTAATACCGCCAATAGGACTAAGTCGAATTACTTGAGATCGTACTTGTCCCTGTACGAAGCCACCGGACAGTTAGGAACCAACACCAGTCACGGCATTACGTACGACGATTATGACGGAGGCTATGCTTTGTGGGCTTTTGATTTCACACCTGACCAGGGCAGCGACGAGGGACATTTCCACCCTATAAAATCCGGCCAGATTCGTGTGGAACTTCAGTTTGCGGTTGGTCTACCAGACACGGTGAACGTCATCCTGTATGCAGAATTCGATAATACCATAGAAATCAACAGTTTGAGAGAAGTCATTCTAGATTACTAGAAGCCATGGAAGACTGTTATCCCTCTTTACAAAGTGGAGAAACTTTGGACATGGAATGTGAGGAGACCGTGGAAGGAGAATCCCAAGACAAAGACGAAGTTGTCATGATGAAGTCGAGATGGCCAGAACAAGAAGCCCATTTAGTCTCCTGTTTTGCCAAACACTTGGTCGACAAAATGACGGAATTGATCAAGAAAAATTGCTATGGATGTCAAAACGATCATCCCAGTCAAATTCAACACGATAAATGCCTGATGTTGAGTCAAGAAGAAAAATTGGACGAGTATCTGGACGAAGCTTGGAGTCTCATCTCAAACAAAGACGTGTTGCACCAGTGGTATAAAGACTTGCGTGAACATTCTTGTCCACCATTAACCACTCAAGAGATCCATCGTATCGAAGCTCTCCTGAATCAGAGTGAGGAAACAGAACGAATAACCGTTTATTCGTCAGACATTTTCAAGCAAAAAGTCAGGATCGAATTGACGACTTATTATTACCTGTGAAGAAGAAAAAAAACACACACAAATCAATGGATACCTGGGAACTTTATTATCTTTTGAACCACAGTTCGTATACGGCTTCTTGGAATCCTGTTGTCTGTGCTAAAGATGAACTCCCTCATCGCAAACCTAAAGACCATCAAGCTTACGTGATCAACACGGACGACAGTTATCTCCCAGGAACCCACTGGGTAGCCGTCTACTTTCCTCAAGAAGGATGTGTGGAATATTTCGATTCGTACGGATTGCCCCCTTTGGAAGACGATATCATCGACTTTATGAGAAGAAATGCTCAAACCACCCGATTCAATAATGTGAAATTACAAGGCACAGATTCCTTGGTGTGTGGACAGTACTGTGTGTATTTTCTGCATCATCGCAGCCTGGGCTATTCCTTAGAACATTTAGTGACTCATTTCGATCCTCGTTCTTCTGCTAGAAACGATGTGAAAGTAGATCGATGGTTTTGTGACCATTATGTTTATCTTTTGTCTCAAGCTAGGAAACGTAGTGTCCATCAATGGCCTAATGATTTCCAACAGTGGAAATCACAATTTCATTCACAACGTTGTCAGCCCTGTTTAAAGTAGGTTGTACATTGAGAAAAAATGTTTGTGATTTGAAAAAAATTGTTTGATGTTATAGTGTTGGATTATTGTTAAAAAATGTTAGAGTTGTTGTTGTTTAGTGTTAAGTGATTTTTGAATAAAAATGTTGTGTTTTGAAAAAAATGCCTTTGTGGTTTGTTTAGCTATAAGAATATTGGATTGATGCTCTTTCATTTCTTACTATCCCTCTCATGACACTCACTAAACGTTGCGACTCAAAAACCGTGTGGGGGATGTTTTCCTTCACGTCCGCGCTTTGACTTTAAGAACCGGTTTGTTCCCAGTCTAACCATCCATTGTCGACTCATCCTCCTACGAAGATGTGCTCCAAACTAGCTAAACTCAACGAAGCCTACGTGAATTTGCATAGGGTCAGACACAGTCTGATACCGAAGCCAGAAGAAATAGAGAATGTGAGAATGTTAAAAATCACTGAAGACCTGATAGAAGAGCTCTTCAGAGAAGAAATGAACAGGGAAAAAGAAGAATGGACAGAGAAGTACAGACTTCAGAGACAGCAGCAACAGCAGCAACAGCAGCAACAACAGCAGCAGCAGCAGCAACCTGAAGCTGACAGAGGCTTTGTCGATTGTCGTATCGACACCAAAGAGTTCTTCTTCTCTTTCCGAAGAAGCAGACCTATCGCCAGAAAGTCTATCCTCAGAGGACATCGCATTCTTAGAAACTAAAAAAAGAATGCCATAGCAAAACAAAAAAACAGCCCTTTTCAGGGCTACCCAATACTCTAGAAAAGAAATAACCATCCATTTGCCAATGCGTGTAGGTAGAGTAGTGTGAAAATAAACACTCTTTATTAAAAAATGTGAGGGAATGTGTTTGTTTATAGGATTGTGTGTTTGTGTGTTTGTAAGTGATCAAGTAAGTTGGTATGCATAGTAGATTAAAATGATGTTTGTTTTTTTTTTGGCTGTTAGAGGTGTATATTTGGGGTTAGATTGGACTGATTTGGGTATGTGGATAGTCTATTGAAGTGATTTATAAAAAATTTTACAATAGTGATGGGTAGCATAAAAAAGTGAGTGAGTGTTTCTTTTAGGTCCGCGCGTTGTTGTTGTTTTTTGGTCATGATCTAGGTAAGATGAATTTTATGTTTTTAGGGGGATGTTTTCCTTCACGTCCGCGCTTTCAGTATAAATTAAAAACAAATCGTCAGTTGGGCCCATCGTCGACCTGTTAACAGCAAGACAATGAATACAAGGATTGTGAAGCTGCTAGAACTCCAGATGCACCTGGAATATGCCAGGCGCATAGTAAACGAACTATCAGCGGAGGCTATCGTAGAAGAAGCAAGAATGAAGAAAGAAGAGGAGGAGAGAAGAGAGAGGGAAGAAGAGGAAAAGAAAAGAGAAGAGAGGATGTCGTTCAATATTCCCGAGACAGAGGATTGGGGTGTTGAAGCGAATCATCCTCCCTCTGCGCTCCCCAGAAGAAAGGTGAAAGAAGACTGGGGAAGAAGATGCGTGTGTGGCGCAAGGCCAGGAAGGTGCAACCATTAGATAGGTGCATCTGGAGTTGAAAAAAAACCAACAGCCCTTTTCAGGGCTACCCAATACTCTAGAAAAGAAATAACTATTAATTTGCCAATGTGTGTAGGTAGAGTAGTGTGAAAATAAACACTAACTCTTTTTTAATAGTGAAAGTGTATGTGTTTGTGTGTGTTTGTGTTTGTAAATGTTGAAGTAAGTTTGTGTTTGTAAATGGTGAAGTAAGTTTGTGTGAATAGTAGATTATGGGTTTATTTATTGATTCTTAGCGTATGTAGAGAGTATAGTTGTGGTTATATTATATGAAATGAGAAAGTAGGGGGATGTTTTCCTTCACGTACGCGCGATGTTGGGTCATGATCTAGGTAAGATCAATTTTATGTTTTTAGGGGGATGTTTTCCATCACTGCGCGCTTTCAGTATAAAACTAACAGTGTTGGCCATTGGAACCCATTCTACGGAATAAGCAAACAAGAAGATGCCAGCAGCTTCAGCTTTATACAACGATCTTATGGGAAGTTGGTATTGGATGGTGGATGGATTGAGTGTAGTAGAAAAGGTTGAACAGGAATGGAGGTATGCAGTGACAAAAGACTTCGTCTCAAGACAAGTAACCAGGCTCCACTTATCCGTAAATATTGTAAAAGAAATGATAGAGGATGAGGAGAAGAGAATCAGAGGTTTAATTAACCCACCGTATGTCAAAGTGGGTAAGTTAAAAGAAGCGATAGATCATGTGACGAGTGCAAGGTTCTTTCTAGAAGACATTGTAGAATGGACAGATTGGTGTTTCGCGAAGTGGGGGTTAGAAAAACTTAAGAAAGCTGAAGAACTAATGAGGAATGTGCTGACCGAAGAGGTCAAGAAGATCAAAGAAAAGTGGTCAAAGGAAAGAAAAGAAGAAGAAAATAGAAAAAAAGGGATGAATTCGAAAAACTGAACACAAACTGGATGAAAATCCAAGAGAAGTTCCGGGCCATGGGCCACCCGGACTGGTTGCCGGAAACAGAAAAGAAAAAGAAGAAAGGAATGATGGACAAAATAAGAGGATGGTGGAAGAAGTTAAGAAGTTAAAAGAAGAAGAAGAAAAACCCAAAGGCCCTTTTCAGGGCCAGCCATATTTCTCGAAAAGAGATAGTCTTTGAATTGCCTACCCCTTTTTTAAAAAAATGTTTTTAAAAAAAATCCCATGTTCCATTCCCCTTGTCCCTAAACAAGCCCAAACTCTATTCCCCATGTTAAATTCCCCTTGTACGTAGAGTGACCCACGATTTATCGCCATGTTAATTCCCCTTGTACGTAATCTGACCCACGATTTTTCGCCATGTTAAATTTCCATTGTACGTAATCTAACCCGGGGGGGGGGGGTCTGTAATGCTAATTCCCATTGTACGTAAAGTGCCCCCCTTCACTACTTGTGCACGTCACATTATCTCCATGTATATCGTTTAACATCTCTTGGTCTTTAGCTATTGCAGTGTAGCACCTTTATTCTTAAATCGCTGCTCTTAAGAGGTGGTTCCTATGTAAAGTACTTACATTCGTTTGTTTCAAGCGATGCATCTGCGCTCAGAACCACGACCTTCTTACCACTGCCTATCACAGCACAAGTTGATGCCAAAATAAACATGAACGTTACTACAAAATGTTTATACAATGACCATCTGATACTAATCACTATTAAATGAAAGTCTATTCCTTATTTTAGACCAAAATCGTATCACGAGGGTATATAGTGTAACAATCGACCAAAGTCTGTTCATTACTGCAAGTTACCTTATAACATCCGTGCCTAGAATCAAGATTTCCTGGTGAAAGAAAATTGCACAAAAATAGAGTTCCGATACTCGTACATCTTTTAGAAGAAACGACAAAATGAATAAGATCTTTACTGCCGCATATAAATTCACGTCATTTTCCCTACCATGTGTCGAAGCAGCAGGGATGGTGAACAGGCCACTTGCTTGAAAGTTCATTTATGAAAAATAAAACTTCATATGGAAAAAAAGAGAAAAATATATGGTCAATAACGTTTAACCGAAGCCTCTAACTACAAACAGAGTTTCTCTAATTGGGTTAGTTCATTTTGTTACTTCATCTTTGTCGTTCGTGTTTTTCTAAATTTTAATGCGTTTTTTTTAATTACCTTTCGGACACTCATTGTTGGTCGAACCCTCCCTGCTGCAGTTTAGATACAGAATTTGAAATAAGAATTATTATAATGTCTCTTAATCCCGACCGTGAATCAGGAAATGAGTTCAAAAAATTTATAAATGAAGCAAAAGAAAATCGTATAACTGAGATGTTGTTGTTGTTGTAATGGGGTTTAACGCCATTTTGCAGTACAAGATAGGCTATATATGGCGGCTAGTATTAATAGTGGAGGAAGAACCCGGGAAAGCCCTCGAAAGAACCACCGATCCAGGAGAAGCTACCGGCAAGCTTTCTCACATATCCACATTAGCTGACCCCGAGACTCGAACCCACGCAGACAGAGGTGAGATGGCAGTGATCCGTAACGGTAGACCACTCGACCACTCGGGGTCCCTATAAATGAGTTAAGACGAAGGGTCCAAAAAGATTCTAAATCAGAGTTAAATAGAGCTAATCGACATATAAAGATATTTATGAGAAATCTAAAAATAGTGAAAAACTAATGTCTTTTTTAACTAAATATTTTATCAAGACCTACCCATAACGTGACCGAGGATCATGCAAATTTTTTGTTATAAATCCGTGTAGGGTAACTTGTGCTTTTGAAAAAAAGTTTTTGAACTTAGTCATATCCATATCCCTTGAACACCAAGTTGATGAATATTTCGCGGAGTATGTGTATCGACTTCATTAAACACAACTAAAGCAATACATTTATCTCTGAGCATTTTAGGTATTTGTGAATATCGCTGAGTAACATAAATCACGTCTTGTGTTTTTATGCCTGTCTCGAGAAAATATCCGAGCTGGATCTGATTGTTTGTCCAGCATTACATCATCATATACAACGAGATTATTAACAAATCCATTGAGGTCATCTACAGATGGGGTTTCATCAATATCAGTCATAAAATTAATAATATCATTACCATCCTTGTCGAACAATTTTGCATTTTCATTAAAATCTATAAGCATATCGTAGGATCTCTTATTATCTACGGATGGTGCCACTAAATATCACTTATCCCACTTTAACCATCTCATTATCAAATTAAGCAGTAACTGTATTTTACCCGATCCGGATGGACCTATTGTTTTCATTCTGATGGAATTCGGTAATGCCGAAATATGTTTTACTGGCTCTTGCGTTCGTGTTGCTGAAAAATCAATGACATCCATGTTGTAGAAATATAATAAATAATATGGATTTATATTGCTTTCGATGCAGAGCATCCACCCCCACAAGTGGATTAACAGCAAGTATAACAAAAAATAAAAAGCGTGCACTTACAGGTAAATGTGTAAAATGTGGTACAAAAAATATAAATTTATTTCGTCTCGCATGAAACAGATGGTGATATCGCTGGTTAATTAGGAAAATTACCAGGTGCTCCATCGGCTAAGTATCCAGGAGAAAAACATCTTCCTGGATATAATAATTACGGTTCTGGAACTCGACTTGATATCCGACTTGACGAGCGAGATCAACCAAGACCTGGAGAGCATCCAACAAATGCGATTGATCAAGCATGTCACGTTGATAATGTAGCGTATAAAAAAAGGATTTACAACAACGACATACTGCAGATGTGAAGTTGATTCACTCGTTAAATTCCATAAAAAAATAAATCTTTCAGAGAATCATTAACTAACTGGTTGGTAAGGTCTGCGATGAAAGGTAAAATAGTGCAAGGGGCCGGTAATTAATCAGCCGATTATTATTAGTATAATGGAATCGATTTATTATAGCCCAAAGGGATATTGGAGGGATAGAGCAGCGATTAGTAAACTTGCTGATTCAGCAAACGTCACACTTTCAATTGCTGCAAAATGGTTAGCACGATATGCAATATGGCAGATTTACCTACCACCATCTAAGAAAATCCAGCATGCCCATTTTGATGTCGGCGCTCCTAATGAAGTTCATCAAGCAGATATTTTATTTTTACCACACGATGCTATTAAAATTGATAGACGTCAATCACGTACATACAAATACGCGTTGACTGTCGTTAGCGTTGCAAGTAGGTATAAAGAAACAGAACCACTATCAACTAAAACAGCAGCTGAAGTTGTATCTGCGTTTGAACGAATTTATCAGCAATGACCCGTGCGATAGTTGCTACAGGTTGATCCTGGCAAGGAATTTCTTGGTGCAGTATCATCTCTGATGAAAACACATAACGTCAAAATCAGACGAGGACATGCTGCAACTCATGAACCATTTAATCGAACACTTGCTGAGATATTGTTTGGATATCAGTATGCAAAGGAAATAATTCAGAATGACAAAAGATCTCGTGAATTGGTTGTAAGGCTACCAAGTATAATTGCTGCGTTAAATAATGAAATTACTCGTGCAATTTCTATGAAACCCATTAATGCGATCACACAAAAAACATATACCAATACAACGACATGACTTCTTTTCAAAACAACCAGTACTAGGTAATGTGACTGTAAGATATTTATATGAACCTGACGGACTTGAAATAAAGATCGACTGATCCTATTTGGAGTATTACGACACAAAATTTCCAACGTGGTAAGATCCACGGGTAGACCTGCAATATACATATTATATTCAACTGATCCTCAACGTGGATTTGTACGCAAACAATTACAAGTAATTCCAGAAGACACACAATTACCTCCGCATTCACTTTTGTGAACTAGCGCCTCGATTACACTCAAGACAAGTCAGCATCACATTTTCGAGTGTGCAAGCTAAATTACTATTAATTATGTCTATGGTAAATTGACTTGAATTATTATTTGAATACTGTCACAACATTACTGTGTTACAGCTTGCATAATGACTATTTTTCTGTTGTTTCAGGGTCGTGATAAATTCAACATCAAGATTAAAGTCACGTTTATTTTTTTCGTCACATTGTTTATAACTAACGTTTTTCTTACTACATCATTATCAATAACATTATCGCTATTACCAGCAGCTTCTGTAAATTCTATAATAACCCTCCGCAGCTGAGATATTCTTCTGATTTTAGACACTGCAAGATAAACTAAATTTGACCATTCAATACCATCATCAATATCAGAAATAGTTAATCCTTGTGACGAATGAATTGTTATAGCATATCCTAGAGTCCACGAAGTTTTGTCCATTGTTAACGTGCTGTCAACATCACTGACAGGAACTAAAATAATATCATTTAACACAAGATTTTGTTTTTCTGACGATCCTAGTATATCAATTTCAATATTTTGTCGTCGCGTATCTGCTGGTCGATAACACAATGGTACAGGTAGATTTAAAATTGTTCTTTATGTAACATAAATAATTGTTGTTGAAGTGTGTCACGAACTATCTTCCTACTTGCAACTATCAAATCTTCTGGTCTCACTAAATTCCAAATATTGTTAATAGGAGTTTCCTGAAATTATTTCACGCATTATTTCACACTGAATTTTATTTGGTTATAGTCTGATTAATTTCTTAAACTCTCAATAATTCTGGATCAAGCGCTCTATGATCCTCATTTTATTTCTCATAATAATCTACAAAATTCCATAGCCATTTATATGGAGACAATCCAACAAAAAATGGCGGTTGATCATGATCACCACACTTAATTACATCAGTACTTTTTATCAATAATCAATCAAGAAATATTTTTAATGTCTCCAGCGACATTGTACATAATTCATCACAGATAATACTCTTTGGAATATATTTTTGGCCCATTCGTTCAGGAGTCCATGTATCTCCCTTCCATCGAAAGAAGCTGTGAGAAGTATGAGATTTAACTCCCCGTTCGTTCATTTCTCTGGCGAGTCTATGTAAATGTTAAAACAACCATGATATCAACATAGTTTGAAGAACTCTGACGAAATAACTCAGCCACACGTGTTGTTTTACCAGAACCAACCGGTCTATTCAGATAAACAATCTTATGCTTGGCGACAGTATCATATACCGATAATTTTGATATTTTATTATTTTTTAATAAATGTTTTTTATTTCAACGTCGGCAGATTCAGAATGACTTAGTATCTTTTCTTGTTTTATTCTCCATTCGCCCCATGATGCTTAGGGCCTATATGCAATTATTCTAACAATCCTGCATGTTTGTATTGATATAAAATGAATCTGTAGCGACTCTAACAGCAAATTCACTAAATTTGTTTATCATCGATATTAAATTTATCGAAACATACGCAAGCATTGAAGATCTTAAATGAGTAAAGTGCGGTGACTCTCCATCAATATAACTCATAATTGTACCTAATTTAGTTCCATTTAGCAAGAAAACTGTTATTCGACTTATAAACATATTTCTCTTTGTTGTATCAGCAATTATAAAATATAGTTCAGCATCATCTATAATTAATCTTGTACAATGTCGTTTATGATCACATCATCCTCCTTGGGTAAATTTACCAATTATATTTTGCCAAGATCTTTTGCGATTTCATTTCAAAATCAATAAAATCAGGATTTTTATCATCAGAATATTTCTTTTGTTGTGGTAACCAAACTTGTTTTTGCGGACTATATAATACAATTGCTTCATTTACAATCAACGATATCAGTATTTCTACATCAAGAATATATCGTAATAGAACTATTGGTGCCCACATTTTATTCTGAAAAGTATTTGCAAAATCAGACTTAACAAATTGGATGAAAATTTTCAGCAAGCTTACATGACTTGATACAAGCGAAACCAGTCAGGTTCAAATCTGGTAATGGTCTGTTTATACTCTGGTCATCTCGTGTATTGGCTGTCCAAATCGCTCAGAAAACGTAGTTCACTCTCCCATTCCAAGAAAACTTCTGGGATAACATGCAATCATATCAACCGATATAACATCCTTATCTGGTATTCCATGATCCAACGTGTTCGTATTCGACACAACTCGATATTATATCACCGAGAAAATCAAGCCTTGTAGGCTTCCACGAATTTTTCTCTCTAGCAGAATGAGCCGCGACTAATGGAATCGTAAAACAATTACTAAGCAACTTTTCATGATCGTTGGTATATTTCAGCGCAAGATTTTTCATTTCTTCGTGGAGAGATTCTGTTCGATAAAATTCACAATTAGGTCTTACAAACTGATCAAACTTATTTTCTTCGATACAGATACTTCCATCAGGTTTTATTAATTCGTTGTGATTTTCTTCAGAACTCTGAAATAACTATATAGATACAGGATCATTGTTCCTTTTTTCGCTAATAAAATTAAATATATCACCGTTATAGAACTTAACAGTTCGATTTTGTGGAAATATTGTCACCGCAGATGTCCACGCATGCTCAGTATGATCAATAATATTTAAAGGAGCTCCTTTCGATTTATATTTAGATTCATACAAAATCTGTTCTATTATTGTTTTAATTGTTATTGGGAATTTTAATTTCTTTCCTAATCCAGCAACATCATTTATTTTAGTTTTATCCTTGACTGATTCAGCCTATTTTTTTTTATGTCGTAGGTCCGTTAAACCATTTCCACATATTGCGCTTGTAAAATGTTCCATTACTCGTTCGGTTACAGAATTTATTTTCTAAAATTTCATTGGTTTGAGATCACTAAAGCTGGGTTTATCATTCAGGGGACTTATTGCATAAATAATTGCGGTCACAAGATACGCTCTTTCATAATACGGTTTATCAATACAAGTCAACATTTCTGGTTTGGATTTTTTATTTAACGTACTAATATTTCCAGTGTGAAGACGGACAGGGTCATGTTTGTCACGGATAATCCAAGTATCATCTAATCCCACAATAAATATTTTCTCTGAAAAAATATCTTCGATTATCCAGATAATTAATAATCGTCGCTGCTGGTTGGTCATTCATTGTAGCATCAATAACACCTTTGGTGTTGTGCATAACTCTGAATGTTGACCACAAATGAGATGCGCCATCTCTGCTAAATTCTTTCTTGGCATCATGAAAACTTTTAATCAGAGTTTTCATTGGATCAATCAGAGCTCGCCTCCATAAGTTAAGGGTTCTTTTTAACAAGATCGAATCTAGATTTAGAAGATTCAATTACAGATAATCACTCAAATTCTTCCATAATAAAATTAAGGCAAATATATATTTAAATTAAAATTCAAACAAAGAATAAATGCAGCTGGTTTATGCTAGGTTCCACAACTCCTTGTAACTTATGTGGACTTCACCTACAAAGTGTGCGAAGAGGGATTTTAGGACCCAAACCGTGTTTGAAGTGTGGTGCTGGGGTTAGAAGAGAAACACGGTTGTGTGTGCAATGTGGTGGTAAAAAAATACAGAGAGCTGGAAAGATGTAATGATTTAAAAAATTAACACCGACAATAATGACAAAGTCATAAAAAAATGCTGAAGATTATCTCGCTAGATTTCAAATAATTATTTCGACAAATTTAGACAAATAATATCTTTACATAAAACGGAGCAAAATGAATTTGTAAAACATCCTATCATCAAGGATTACGAGACATCTCGTAATGGTATCATCCGGCACTGTCGACTAAAAAAAACAGTCGGTTTTGTTAATAATACTGATTATCTCATGTTTTGTACTGGAGGAACAAAATAAATATGAATGTTTTCACGGAGTAGTCGAAGACGTTCTTGTGATAGATCATATTAATTCAGATCCGAAAGATAACTCTTTGGGTAATTTATGAGCTATGACACAGAATCAGGATAACATTTTTGGCTATACTGGGAAATATAATAAATATCAGAGTCATTAAATTCCTAAATACAGAAACTGGTGAAGAAATAATATTTTAATCAATGAATGCAGCTGGCAAATATTTGATATTTGCATACATTCAATATACCATGTCGCAGATAATATTACTAAATCGGGGTATTCAAGAAAGTATAAACAAAAAATAATATTTCAGTATCTCCCTATTGTGTAAGATGCAAACAGATGAAGGGAGGTGACTATGTCAAGCAAAGATCACTCCGGTAGAGTAAACAAGCATTTGCCCCGCTTGTTACTGCGTGATATTATTTTTTTGTGTTATCATTCAGTAAATAATATATATACAGTAATATAACTAACTATCTGTGTGGCAGTTAACATAGCACATTCAAGAAAATGTTTACTTACCTATTCACTTCCACGAATACCTTCCTGAATGGACCATGAAGAATTCTGGCTGCCTTTTGTGTAACGCCAACACGGAATTTCCACGCAAAAATACGTAATGAGCTATTTTGGAAATTCCCAAATTGTTCCAGAAAATACGAATGGAAATTCGTGTAAGCGTTATAAAAGGCAGCTAGAATTCTTTGTGGTCTCAGTCAGGAAGTGTATTCGTGGGTGTAAACAGGTAAGTAAAACGTTCACTTAGTAATCTTTGTGTTTTAGCTTATACTACATAATTGTATATCGTCTTGGTCGAAGAATATAACTTAAATATATATTTATAATATAATGAACTATGAAAATATTATTGCAATTATTTCTGCAATTAAAAATTTAAAACATGACTGTATAAAAATGTGTGATGAATTAAACTCTGCGAACATTAGTTGTGATTCTGAATCACTACTACAACAAAAATTTGAAGATATATATACACTACCAGCAGAATATAGGTTCATTAAGCTGATTCAACAATCTATGTTTCACTCTTTGGCGACAGTCAAAGATACAGAAGTTGAGAAATTCGGATCTCTCTCGCGCGCGATTGAAAAAATAGATCAGAATTATCTAACGAATACGAAACAAAAATATTATTAACACACGCGTAAGACAATTGAGAAAGATTGTCTGATCGTGAAAATAACAGCAGTGTCAGTGACCGTAGTGATTAAGAAAGTGATAGTTATGGCAGTGAGCGTTTCAACTTTGGCTGGTGTAACGGATTGTGAAAATGAAAACAATGACAAAGTTACTAGTGATTATAAAAGTGTTAATACCAAATAATAATATGGTTATAATATTTATTCTCATTCAGATTTATTTTATTCCCATTCAGATTTATTTCTGATATTTATTCTCATTCAGCCTTATACTTATTATTTTTAGCATCATTTATCCCAACAAATTCGATAATCAGTGAAGAATAAGATTTTTATTATTCTGATAATAATATTTATTCTGATTATAATATTTATTCTGATAATAATATTTATTATGATTCTGAAAATAATTTTTGTTATTCTGATAATAATACTTATTAATTATGCTGATTTTCTTATAAAAAATCTGAGATTCTGATGAAATATAGTCAAAATTCATCGTTTATTTCATTGATTTTAGTCGATTTGCTAGTAGAAAATCTGTTAAATTACTGATTTTCGAAGGGTTAAACCTCAAGCAGTTCTCTAAGTGATTTTAGAATTTATTGATAATTGTTCATTTTTTAGTTGAAATTTAATCACAATCAGATATATAAAAAAACACATTACTTCAGAATGTGTTTCATGAGAATTTATCAACAAATCATCAAAATCAATTAGAATAGTGCGTGAGGTTTGACCCTTCGAGAATCAGCAATTTAACGGATGGCAATGATTATTCGATAATAATAATAATAATAATAATAATAATGTTTCATAATTCTGGTAATATTTATTTTTATTCTGAGATAAATATTTATTATGTAATTACCTGTTTTCAGCAGGATTTTCACAATTACGAGTACCATTTACCCTATCAAATTATAAAATCCGACTGATTTTCACAATTATGAGTACCAAATACCCTTCAAGTTATAAAAAATGACTGATTTTCATGATTTTAAGTACCATTCAGCCTATCAAATTACAAATACTGACTGATTTTAATAATTTCGAGTATCCTTTACCCCGTCAAGTTCGAGAATCAGTGAAGAATAAGATTATAATATCTATTTTTATTCTGATAATAATATTTATTCTGAAAATAATATTTATTCTGTAATTTTCTGTTTTCGATGAGATTTTTATTATTTTAAGTAACATCAAATTATAATATTTGACTGATTTTCATGATTTTAACTAACATTTACCTGAAATCTGGACAAGAATCTTTAAAAAAAATCAATTTTGTTATTTTATATTGCCCACCTGCTTATCTAGGAAATGATTGTAAGTTTTATGTGACATTTATAAAACTGTTAATTCCTGTATTAATATTAACATCATCTGTGTGACCTGTTTTATTGCGATATACGCGAACGGCAAGGGGACGATCAATATGAAGAATTGTTTTCAATTTGTTTCAGTAATTTGTAGTCTTTCAGTAAAACAGTATCGATGAAAATGCATAATTTTGATACAGTTGATAACTATTGAAATGTGAAAGCATAATAGTGTTACTTTGTTCTAACTGAAAATGGTGCCTAACTGACATTAAATATTGCACCACAGCAGCTAATTTGAAAATTTTGCTATTGCTGAAGAATAACAGATAGTTTCAAAGCATCGACAGTCTAAAGGAAAATAAATGGCTGTATTTCCAAGTTATGGAAATCCTTTTCACCTTGAAGGGCGTCGGAACCTTCGAAGGACTCTAGTTGTTATTTGGAGAAGATAATTTAGTTATTCATAAAAGCGTTATAATTATGACTCCATTATATTATACTAGATATGATTTTTATTAATTTGTTCTATGTTAGGACAATGCTCAGCAAATTGGTTATATTTAGATGTATGTAGACATTAAGAAAGTTAAAATTTCGGGGCACAATGATGTAAACAAAAGGACCTAATAATCTGGATAATCGAAATTCTGATAATCAAGTTTTTGCTATATATTCCTGATGGTTTCCATTATATGTGAATTTAGTATCTGAAGAACAAAATTGCTTTTTGAATATATATATATATATATATATATATATATATATATATATATATATATATATATATATATATATATATATATATATATGTATATATATATATATATATATATATATATATATATATATATATATATATATATATATATATATATATATATATATATATATATATATATATATATATATATATATATATATATATATATATATATATATAGGGACTGTGACTACCAACTAAGAAGTTTGTACATTTTGGTCTACATTGTTTTAAGTATTTGATATTGTGTTAATGCTCTAGAGTCTTTGTATTCATCATATGTAGCCGATCAAAAGCTAGGAAAGTAAGCTGTGCTATACGATAATTTTAATGCATGTAAAAGTAGAACCCATTATAACGTGATTCGTTATAATGCAATGGCAGCATGGCTCCCATATTCTAATATAAGGTGACTTCTCTTTTTAACATCCTAAATACATGCTGTCGGAAAAGCCGATAATTTGTATCCGTAGCAGATTTTTAATCCCAGCACTGCGTTTAATGTTGCGTTAACTTCACCATGTACCTTTTCTGCCATTGTTGCATGTATCCAATGAAATACTGAATTATATTTCATGTCTGATGAAACCCAGCGTACAAAACAAACAAACGATATATGATCAAGAAGTTAGTTAAAACTGATGGCAATGAAATTTCAGTGTACATTGTCTATGGAGAAGTTTTACGAAAAATTTCTTAACGCGATCCTGCTTATATCGCGACATTAATCTTTGGACACGAGGATCGCGTTATAACGCGTTTTACCTGTATTTCTTATCAATGTGGTTTTCATTGCTTTATTTCATTTTCATTTGTGGATCAATCGGTTCTGTGGAATATGTGGTTTTCGTCAAATGTATATAAGGCATCGTAGGCTGCTTGTGGGTAGCTGGCTCGGGAGCTTTCAAACTTGTCAAAAATAAGTACTGCGAGTTTTATTTAGTTAGTTTTGTTGATTGTTTATTAGTTTTCGTTATAAGTTAAATTTGCATTTCCAATTTGTTTGTGTGTAATAAACAAATATTATTAATAAATAATCAAATGATAATTCATGACTATTATGAAATTTTCTGTAAGCTGAGTTAGATAATAAATGAGTAATATGTACGTAAAGTTTGCAATGACTGTAAAAGTCTAAGACAATAATTTTATCTGAGGAACTATAATTTGTATATTATTAGTAAATGTCTTTGTAAATTTGTCATTCAATGTAAGAAAATATTATGTCAATTACGTTTCTTAAACTATTTAGCAATTATGCAATTTCTTGAATGAAAATAATTGTTTCATAATTTATCCAAACATATCAACATGTAACGATGTACATAATAGAACCTCCGCAAACACATATCTTACCTGACTCAAAACCAGACACACAGAGCATGAAAATGTAAATCTTTCTCAGTCTTTTGCCCTCAAAAACTATTTCTTCAATCACTTATTTTGTATTTTGTATCACAGATACAGATGCACAAAGAAGAGAGATACATATAGAGAAAGACAACGGTCATAACGTTTGGGAAATTTAGCTTTGTTTTTGCTCTTCTGGTCATATACAAACATTATTCTATAGCTTGGGTATTTCAATTTACAAAACACCAACCATTTATCTATAGTTGGGTATTTTTTTATTTTTATTCACATTTTTCTATAGTTTTGGTATTTTAGCTTTAAAAAATAATTCTTTTGTTAGGTATTATGATTAAAGTAGCATTATTCTATAATTTTGTATTTTATGATTCATTTGTTTAATATGAGTTATAGAGTATACAGGTTGGTCTTATTCCAGATGTGAACCTTTAAAAAAGCTGCTAGCTCCACTTGGTCATTTTCATTTCATGGACTTCAGTCAGAGATAAATTTTAAAAAAAGAGCCGATAACGTTTTTTTTACATTTTATATATTTGGTAATTCATCCATTGCACTTTCATAAGCTGGTATTGTCTAACTGGGAAAAATTCATTTTCCCAATTTTAATAGATGCTAAAGATAGTGTAATTTAAACTAATTAATGGCGATTTTTTAGCACAAGGTAGCAGCCATTTTAGTTAGCAGTGTGATTATGTAAGATTTTCATAAGTACAATATCCAAAGAAATCTTAGCCACATTACATCAAAGTAGCATAGAGGTATGCCAAAATGATCTCTACTGTGCATGTTTCCAATGCAAATAACTTCACCTTACATCATCACACTCTCAAAAGTACATAATAGCTTGTGAGAACCCCCATAATACTTCTTGCCATACAAAATAAATGCCTTAATTGAAGCAGGGTTCTCAAACACACGGCCTGCGAGACGCATGCGGCCTGCCAAGCCATATCCTGTAGCCCGCAAAATGATTAGCGTCACAAGGTGTCATGAGAGAAAACAAAGGTGGTACGGCTCTCAGGGTTGTTTGAGCTTGAAATCCCTGCCATAAAGCAATCAAAATTCCCATGGGGAGCATTCATTATTTTAGGTAAACGAAAAACTTTAGATACTTAGAGAGCCGTCTGTTATCATAATGTCACACTAATACTCTGGTATCCCATTATGACAACAGATGGCAACACGAGTTGGACAACAAAGACGATACTGATAAAACTTAGTATTTACATTGTTCCAAGGCCAAATCTGTACGAAAAGAGCAGCTGGAATGATGTAATTGTAATATATGGCAAGTTTATTAATAGAATATTTAAAAAATCCGTGTAATAACTGACATAGTATTTGCCATACGACAAGCTATGGATTCATTTCAGTAGCTGACAAACTGTAAGATACAATGACGCAGAAGGAAAGTAGATTTTTAAGCACTTGCAAGCAGCCATATACAGTATGCAGCAGTGAAGAACAGAACATTCATGACTAGAATTATAAATGTAGCACATGCAAGCAGCCATTTACAATAATGCAGAAAGAAAGTAGCACTTGCAAACCGCCACATACAATTTGCATCAGTGAAGAATACAATACACATAGATAGAATTATGAAAGTAGCACTTGCAAGCAACCATTTACAATAATGCATCAAGGAAGAATAGCAGCAAACAGATGCATATAATTATGGCTGTAATCCCCGTCCATACCGATCGATTCCATCTCACCTCTGTCCGCATGGGTTTGAGACTTTGGCTCAACTAACATGGGCATGTAAGAAAGCTGCCAGTAGCATCCTGAGGGTCAGTGGTTCTTACTGGGGTTTTCCCAGGTTCTTCCTCCACCAGTTTTACTGGCCACCATGTATATAGCATGTGTTGTACTGAGAAAAGGCATTAATCCCCAAAACAACAACAAAAGCTATATAGTCTTATAGCAATTTTTTTATTTGCTTTCAATAGCAGCAGTCTTCACAACAGGCTTGTATATAAAAAATTATGTACACTATTCGATAGAGTAAGCTGTCAAGTATATAAATCCAATAGGGGGGACAAAAAAAAAATAGACCTCGTCTGTATTATCAGTGGTCTTGATATTAAATTTGTTCAGAAAATAGAACTCTGAATGGAAGTGTATGGATTAAATGAGTCTTGTATTTGAACATTTTACTGTAATTCAGTAAATATTGATATGTTGTTGACATTTGAAAATTTTAAGAACAGAAATAGTCGAAATATAAAAATACTATTAAGATGCTTTGTTATCAAGGTAAACATGGCTTACATTGACTCTATGCACACCTGTGTAATTAATGTTTATCACCTATTATGTCACAACTGATCATGGTCAACAGTTAATTACATAGGCTTGGACTAAAGAAGGTTTTTCATTCGATTTTTGTGTCTTGAATCATGCCTGATTAATGTAAACATGGCTGATTTTGATTATGTTGACGCCTGTATGATAAATGTTTATCATCCATTGTGTCACAATCAATTGTTGATCGAAAGTTACTTATGTAAACATGGACAAGACTGCCTTTCATTAGCCTGTTATGATTTTTTTAAAATCAGGTTGGATTAACCTGGAATTACTATATCATAAATTAGATATTTTCTTTTCAGTGACAGGTACAAGTATAAGCTGTATCTCCTGATTACATTTATTTGTACTTACAAATATAATTTAGATATTCACAGTACCATAACAATAATAATTTGGAAATTTCTTTACAAGATGCACTAAACAAACTGGACATCTGGTGCACATGCAGTGGCATGGTGGTAAATGCTGTTAAAACTAAAATATTACTTATCTCAACACGGCGAAAGAGACCAAATCGTGGTAGTGATGAACTATGTCTGACATGGAAGGATAAAAATTTGCAGATGGTCTGTCATGATAGACTACTTGGTGTTTTGGTAGATAATAACCTGTCATGGACTAACATATCACACATATCAGTAAAAAAATTAATTCAAGTTTATGGCATCTCAGTAAGATAAGACATTTTCTGCCTGAAAGGCACATACAATTATTTTCTAGCATACAACCCTGTTTAGATTACTGTAATACAGTATGGAATAATTCAAATGAGTAAAACATAGCAAAGCTAGCAAATCTTCAAAAAAAAAAAAAAAAAAAAGCATTTGGGCTGATATCAATCCAGAAAGAAAGCAAGGAAAATTTATCTGGTAGGTTAAAATATTACCTATTAAAGACTGAAACCAGTTGAGAAAAGCCAAAATTAATGTACAGGATAGTGCTTCTGAATATTTACAATCAGTTTTCCAGTATAGGCTACCTTGTAATCCTCCGTACCTGTAATCCATGTCTACCAAATAGTATAAAATTCCCAAAACAAAATAGTAATTATTCAAATAAAAAAAACATTTCCAATACTCTGGAATTTGCTCTGGAAAAGTATTCCATTTGAGATTAGAAATATCCACTCTATTTCCTTCCTCCAGGCCCAATATATCCAGCGGCTTCAGAGATGCAGTTAAAATAAATAAATTCCTTTGTGTGATGGCCTCAAGGTGGATTAGCTGTGTTATCCTCTTTAAACAAACATGGCTTAGTTGTGTTATCCTCTTTAAATAAAGTTATTATTATTATTATTATTATTATTATTATTATTATTGCCTGTACTATAGCCAGGTAAGGATGCCTTAGTGTTTAACATTGACCTTGAACTTTTGTATTGGATGTACAACATTAACAATAAGGTTCATGATATTCGCAAATTGTTCAGAATTCCAGATCACTTTGGAAGTCTGGTGTATAATAGAATTTATAAAATATGACTCTAGCATGAAACTCCACAGATATCTTTTTCAGTCACTTCATGGTACATCTGCAACACAAGAAGCAAGTTTAGCAGAGTTTATTAAAAAGAAAAGCCATGTGGTATGCTGCAAATGTAGGATGCTTGGCCAGACTGGTTAACAAAGGTCAGCTAAACCAGGTGTTTTAATTGTTAACAGACAAATAAGTTCAATTATGTCATCTTTATATCATTGGAATGCTAAGGAATGGAGTTTTGTGGTACAGTAGCAGCAGAGAGGGCGATCAGACCACTTTAGGGAATGGTCACCCTTGTTTTTAGACCAAAAATAATAGTGACCCTTCATAGAGGTCAATACCACGTCTACGATTATTGTTTGTCCCAAACAGAATTGTAGACAAGGCCCTCTCTGCTGCTATTAATTTAAAAATTGTTATATTAAAAAATAATGGTACATCCAGAATCTCATACTGCAAGAATAGCACGAGAGAGACTAGAAGCAATTAAAAAATTTCTTCCCGTGCGAGATTCATTTAGAAAAAATCTACAAGCGCAGCAAGAAGCACAAGCTGAGTACGAAGAAGACACTAAAAAACTGTTTAAACCCGTCACTGCAGCTACTGAGAAAGTTACAACAGTCATCAAAGAAGATCTTCTTCCGGTATCAAAACAAACAGCAGAACAAACCGAAAAAATAGCAAGAAGAACTAAACAGACAAAGAAGATTTTACGAGATCTTCCAGCTGATATAGCTGGGGTTCAACCTCCAACTTTTGGTGAGGAAATACTTGAAGATATTGGAAGACTTCGTGCTGAAGTCACCGACGTGAGAAAAGAACTTACACCTGAACCCGAACTTGTAGAAAAAAACGTAGAATTGACTGCAAAATTTAGGAAAGGGATTGTTGAAGAAATTAGAAATGCTAAAAAAGAACAATTACCCGAAGTAATATTAAATAGTATATTTAATAAATCTAGTATTTTAAACCCCCGTCATGAAAAAGTAAATGATGATAATCTTATTAAATATATATATCGCATATATTACAACAAAAAACAAGCTAAAGGTCAAGAATACAAAAATCTTGATAAAGAAGTAAAAAGACTTTATAGAGAGAGACTGAAACAACAAGAACAAGAACAACTCTCCAAGTATCAACTTCCTCCACCTTTACAACGTAAAAAAATTTCTGTGTCGGTAATGACATATTCACCGGTAGATTCACCACATGGATTTCGAAGAAGTGACTCACCTGACATATCCCCGGTCATCACTGAAGTACTTTATCCGGTGATGCAACCACCAGTATTTAAAACACCTCAAGATGAACCTAAAACAGGATCTGGTTTGTGTCCTGATAATATCATTAATGATGTGTCACGGTTAGAAGTTCTCATAGGAGGAAAACGAGCTGGAAATAATTCACCAGAAATAATTAATGAAGCAGCTGATATTTGTCGGCGATTATTTCAAGGTGGTATCATGGATATCGGAGTTTACCGAGAATTTATCGATGAACTTGTTGATGACTAGTTGTTAGATAAATAGCAAATAAAATAAGATGATCATACATAATAATCATCGTAAACCCGTACAGGTCAGAGCGGTAAACTTACGGTTACCAATCTACAGAGCTACTTACGGAGATGGACTTGGTGATGTTATTCAGGGATTATTTACAAGGATAGCTCCAAAAGTAGCACCTGTTGCAAAACAATTATCGATGAAAGCTATTGATATTGTTCGTGATAAAGTTCCTGGAGCAATTGTCAATGTTGCTGGTAAGGCGTTCTCGGCGATCAAGGATAGACTAGCACGATTAATGCGACGAAAACAACAACCACCAGTAAAATTACCAAGTAATGAGGTGATGCCAGCAGATGTCAGTAGAATAATAAATCAGGCTGCAAATCAAAAACTAGCGGAATTATCTGAAGAGGCAGAAAGAAATATAACATCAAATTTAATAGCAGATCAAAGACTCGGTGAATCAGGGAATAATATTTCAAGCATGATATCAGGAAGTGGAGTTTCCAAACCCGGTTTTCGTGTTAGACGAAAATAATTATAATAAAATGTTTAAGCGTGAATCAGACACAGCATTTGATATGGAGGCACCTGTCCTTAAAGATGAATCGGTACGTGATTATCAGTTTTATTCTTATGAAGCACGAATACCAGATCAACGTGGAAGAATTGAACTGCAAGTTCATGACACAAGTAGATACTTTTTACCCGCTGAGGCTTTTCTTGAGGTAGAAGGTACAATTGTAAAAACGGATGATACTAATTACGGAGGTGCAGTAAAAATTGGTTTTGTCAACAATGGGATCATGGCACTGTTTGATAGCGCCACTTATATGATCGATGGAAAAAATATCGAATCGATTCAGAAAGATGTAGACGTTGCTACAACAATAATAGGATTAGCAAGATATTCTGATGATTATACAAGATCAGCAGGTCCTACAATGACATTTGTGAAAGATAACTCTAATCACCCTGAAAGCGATCCGTATAATATAAGACGACCAAGAAATTTTGCCGATAACAATGATGCTGATGTGTGGCCAGTGGTTCATGGTTCTGGCGAAAATTTCAACTTGGGATTTGCAGCACGTAGAAGTATGTTGATAGGAGACAATAGAAGATTCTCATGTGCAATTCCACTATCGCATATTTTTGGATTTTGTAGAAATTTTAGAAAGGTTATTTTTGGAGCTAGACACACGGTTGTTCTTGTGCGAAAAGGTGATGATAACGATGCTCTGTGGAGACCTGCTGGTGATGCTGGTAAAGTAGTATTATCGAAACTTTCACTGTGGATGCCGGTAATGACTCCAACGATCGCAGTAGAACAAAAATTAATTTCTTTCATGGACACAGGTGGTAAATCCTTGTTGTCATGGTTAACAACAAGCACAGATAGTATGCAAACTAACGTTAACGGTCAGTTCACATGGCATATAGCATCACAACAGGGTGTTTCTGCACCGCGACATATTTTTGTTGCGTTTCAGGAAACTAATCGATTAGGCTCACAAGTTCGATCTCACATGATATTTGACAAACTAGGTATCACAGATATTTCTTTACGGATAAACGGACAACAAGAACCAACAGAAAATATACAACTAAATTATGAACAGAATCGTATAGGACGTGCATATCATCGTTTAATGTCATTCATGGGACGTGATCAAAATGTTGATACTGGATTGCAAATATCGCAACATGATTTCAGAACTTTGTATCCGATTTATTACTTTTCATTAGAACATCTTGATCTATCAAAACAATCTGTCGTTGATATACATCTTAAAGCAACATTGAATACAGGTGGTGTTGATTATAGAGCAGTCGCGGTCATACTTAGCGATAAAGCCATGTTACTTGAAGGTGGTAGTGGTCGAATGAGAAATAAAGAAAGCAACTGGAAATGGGTACAAAAAAAAGGGACGCGGCCTAAGATTGCCGGGATCTCGTTGGGGAAGAGGTCTGAGGCTTCCACGTTAGATGTTCCAGCATCAAATTTTGATTTACTTGATGCTGCTAAACGATTAAAAATAAAAGCCTTTAGAGGTGTTTTTATGTGAGATCAATTACCAAAACAACCAAACAAACTCGAAACAGGTATTATTAATCTCGACTCGAATTCAGGACCCGGTACTCATTGGGTATCATACGCGGTTGATCCACGTGGAATCGTTTATTTTGATTCGTACGGGTTAGCTCCACCTGTTGAATTTATCAAGTATGTCGCACCACTTCACGCAAGAACCTCTGGTTGTAAAGTTTGGTATTCAACGCTACCCACACAAACAATGACAGACCCGCCAATATGCGGCCGTGAGGTAATTAATGTACTTAACGCTATATCAAAATCATCCAAACCGCCACATAAAGTTGTGCATGATTATACAAGCAACCGATTCATTGCGCGTAAAGCGTTTTAAACAGATCTTGGATCTTAAAATATAATGGTTGATATTTACGGAAGAAGATCTTCTACCAGTAAAGAAAAATCCGGCGATGTTGATCTGTCGAAGTATGCGACTAAAGATGAACTTGCTGATATTACGAACCTGGCTGGAGTTGATCCAGATGAGGTTGTTATTTTTCAAGATCGATATGGTAAACTAAAAACGAGCAATATCAGATGGAATGATATAGTTCGACGAGTACTCGGTGCAGTTACGGATAATATTCCTGTGTTTACTGACGGTGGTAGAATCAGAGATTCAAGTGTATCATTTACAACCATCAGAGATGCAATTGCAAGAAGCGTTGCTAATCGCGTGAAAAATACCGGTGACACAATGACAGGTGAACTTAGCATGACAGGGAACAAAATAGTAGCTGTAACAACTCCAAAATCTGACAACGACGTCGCAAACAAACTATACGTCGACACCGTAGACAGTAAACTATCCACGTTGCGGGCTGAGTATGACGTTCACGTAGGCGCGTTTACAAGATTTCGAAGAAATCATCAAAAAACCGATGAATCTATGGATAAATTCTTCGGCACTAAGCACTCCGTTGACATAAAACTTTCTGATATCAAAACTAACCTAAACACGATCAAACAAACACAGCAAGACATCGTAGCGGGGATTCCTGAGATCGGTAATAAAACCAATTTGATTAAAATTCAGCCGGAATAACTCCTGGGCATATCACAAACATCGTATACACAGTATCATCGGGATTTGCAACATGGTCGCACAAAAATAAAACTATTAAATATACCGCAACAGTCACTGGCGTGTACAGGCTGTATGTGTTCAGTGCTGCAAAATTTGAAATATTTACAACGTTTCCATAGCGTCATTCAACTGATAGGTTTTCCGGGGTTGTATCTGTTATATTAAATAGCGGAACCGAAGAAATTTTTATACTGGAAGCAGATGATAAGAAATTAACCGCAACATCTTACTGGTGGTGTTTGGAATTTGTAGCTGGAACACCTCAATTGGTTACTGCATAAAAATATATGGACGGTGCACAATACAGATACAATCAAGCGCGTGAATGGCAGGCGGCGCTAAAAGATCAAGTCGAACAATATACAGTAAAAGTAAGAAAATATCGACGACGATTAGTTATCGTTGATGTGATTGTTTATTCAGTATCCGCTGTTGTTGCTGGAGCAGGTGTTATATTATCAGCGGTGACAATGATGGCACCAGTAGCCGTAACTATTTGTATTTCAGCAGCAACAACGATTGCAGGTGTGCTCAATATCATCACAAAAAAATATGTACTTGCATGAATGAAAAATTATCCGATTACATGATAAGATTACATACAGCGACGGTCGCATACTCGAAGTTATCCTCGTTGTTATCAGCGAGTCTCAGTGATGGAATTATATCTGATTTCGAGTTTTCAATGATGACTAAAATATATGACGAAGGTATCGGTATTAAACATACAAGTACTAATAATGACAGAATTACTCCAGCAGATCGTGACTAATACAACTCCATCAAAGATAACGATGATCTCGGTAAGTTCATCTAATCCTGAATTTAGTATTAACTTTCCTACTGCAATTTCAGTAAAGGAAATAGCATTAGCTCAATTACGGGTATATTACAGCTGGCCAAATATCAGATCAAATTCATTTAATGGTACACCAGCAAATAATTCGCTTGTATTTGCTAACAAGAACAAACCAGATGGTACTCTTGACTGGATAAATGTTGGAATACCCACTGGTAGTTATGAGATCGAACAAATCAATGAGGAATTTCAACGTAGAATAAAATCAATAACCGGAAAAGAAGCAAAAATATCAATTAACGTTCATGAGCCGACGCTATCCTCGACGGTTGAAATACATTCTCCTGATTATACCGTTGATATTTATCAATCCACGATCTGTACTAGGTTGGCCTGAAATATCACCACCGATAACACCGATACCACCAGAACCGAAAAGGTCTGATTATGTCACGGATAGGCAATCATATCATGAAATTAATCCATCATACCGGGAACGACTACGTAATTTAAAAAGTAAATCACTGCTTGGCATATTTATTATCATACCCTATGATGATGATGAGGTATGGATGAGGCATGGACTTTTAAAAATCCGGGGGAAACGATTACTTTAGCTATTTATAAAAGTGATATTATTAAATATTTTCAGGAAATCAATCAAGAATGTAAAAAACAACTAAATCAACTGAATCAATATTTTAACGAACATATTTTTGATATATCAGCGTCATCACGTGAAAAAATCATCACACGTGTGGAAATATTAAATCAGCTTGTATCAGATATGGAATATTTTAACAACCGAATAGTTCAAGCGATGATTAGTTTAAAATTTTCTGAAGGAACTCACGTAAAAGAATGGTTAGATAACTATAAATTAACAGAAGCCGATGTACCAAATTTTAAATTTCCCGGGTATAGTGCAGCTGAGTTAAAAAAATCTGTCAATGATCTTATCAACGAAAACTTTCCTAAAATACTCGATGCGTGGAAAAAACTAGCACCACCTCCAACTGTTCTAAGACATAATAATGATCCATATGGAGGCGGCAGGCACGTATCTCCGGGAATCGTTAGTATAACCAGCACGATCGTGGTCAATCTGGTTTGTGACGTAGTCGATGGCAGCTATCAAATAGATCTCGGAAAATCAAATCAGGCTCAACAGGGATATATTTTATATACATTTACACCACAAGTTTCCCCTGGAAGTTTAATCGTGCAAGAACCAACTAATCCTGTATATCTGCGATGTCACAATAATATGTTAACACGAATAAATTTTAAGCTCACAGACCACCTTAATCGCCTAATTGACATGCGTGGAGAAGAGCTTGTGATAAATCTGTATGTGAAATCTTAATTAATCCAGTAAATATTATATAACGTACCAGGACGTGATGGTTTTTATACAAGACAAAGAAGCACTTGAAAACGCCATCAGAACAGTGTTTTCACAAGACACAGAGCAATTTAGCGTTAATTTAGTTATTGATGAATACGGAAGCGAGGATTTCTTATTAACACAAGAACAGTTAGATAAACTCCGTCAAAAACATATTATCGAGATCATTTGTAGCAGAGATCAGATTCTAAATTATGCACACTCCTGTATTAAAGTCGATCAACTTAAAAAAATATTTTTAAATAAATAAAATATTATTGATACAAGGGGTGATTAGATCTTTGATCATAGATCTTTGATCTTAATATTTTATTTTTATTTTATCAGAAATATTTTATTTTATCAGAAATATTTCAACATTTTTAGTCAAATTTGTTATTTTTTTCAGCTATTTTAGTCGATTTGTCAAGGAAAATTTGTCAAGTTACAGTTTTTCGTCAGGTCAAACCTCAAGCGGTTCTCTAATTGTTTCATCGATAAATCGTCAAAAATCAGTAAAATTAGCTCAAAAAATGAGATTTTTCATGCAATTTTTGTTAATTTTTCTGGTAATTTTCGAAAAAATGAGGAATTTTGACGATTTATCGATGAAACAATTAGAGAACCGCTTGAGGTTTGACCTGACGAAAAACTGTAAATTATCAATTTTCCTTGACAAATCGACTAAATTATAGCTAAAAAAATAACAAATTTGACTAAAAATATTGAGAGATTATCCCAAACTAGGCCTTCTAAATATAAATTCAATCTCGACAGATTATCTCCAGACTTACCAGTACAAGATTTGGTTGATCCGAAAAATGAAAGTTTGATCAATAAAATTCATGACGCCAAGAAAGAATTTTATACAGATGGTGCATCTCATACATGGTCAACGTTCAAGATTATACGCAATACTGTCAAGGACGCTACAATGAATGACAAGCGAGCGGCAACTATCATTAACTACATCACTGAATACGAGGGTAATCAAAAATATTTCTTTAGAGTAAAATTCATTGTACTAACAGAAACAGGTAGTTGGATTATCCGTGATAAATATGATCCTGTCCTTGGTAATAATAAAATCGCCATATTAAGTAAAAATTCCAGACCGGGTCTCTTGACGGGTATTGACAAACCGTATTATGAGCGAGCGTATCCTGTAACAGCGGTTATTTATGGAATCTATGAGATAAATGAAAAACCCAACGTTGATAAACTGACACCCGTGAAATTTTCAAGGTTAAATTGTGTAGCCGAACGAGTAATAGAACACTTTACAAACGCGATGCGTGGAAACGGATTAACTGATTTAAGACGTGAAAAAATAAACTCGTGGGCTGATTCAGTTAAGGATACCGGTGCTACAATAAACGATGTTGCTGAGTTAGGAAAAATATTAAAATTTCCAATAATCGTAGCGACAATAACGGGAGAAATACTGTACGAATCAAAATATAAATCGAAAGGAGCTTCAATAAATATTATTGATCATAACGCGCACGTATGGACCAGCGCAGTAACAATATTTCCACGTGATCGAACTATTAGATTTTACCCCCCAGATATGAGTATGTTTGATTTTATCAACGAAATAAGTAAAAAGGATCCTGTATCGGTATGGTTATTTAAAAGTAATGAGGAAGGTGGATTTGATCAGTTTGTTAGACCAAACGGTGAAATATATCGAACAGAATTTCTCCATGACGAGATGAAAAATCTTGCGGAGAAGTTTTTAGAGTGCAAGCACGCGGAAAATACTGACAAATTACTAACTAATTGCTTTACCGTTCCATCTGTTGCGGCTCATTTTGCCAAAGAAAAAAATTCATGGAAACCAACACGATTTGATTTACTTGAAGATGTACGCGTAAGTTGCGTCGAATACGGACACTGCGGATTGTGGAATACCAAGTATAATTACAATGATGTTATCTCGGTTGATATGGTTGCATGTTATCCGGGAAGTTTTCTAGGATACGGAGATTGTTCTGTGTACTTTAAAAGATTTGGTCACCCTACAAACGAGATGACGCGAGTGGCAATTAATGGACCATTACCTGATTTTGATCTGACTGGATTCGCTTGTATTGAATCATTCGAGCTCAACGAAAATCTTCACAAGATTTGTTATGTTTGGTTTGGCAGACATTTTTGTGAAAAACGTTGGGCACCTATAGTTTTATTACGATATATGCTAGATTGTGCTGTATTAACATAGTTGGTGGTTAGTGAGGCGATTATATCATATCACGCGCAGACCGAAGTTTGGTTGCCCATGTCAGATTCTATCAGTATTGATGAAGTTATTAGCGAGTTTAAGGAAAAATGTCCTGGTGTTTCCGAAGATGATATTATCAAAGAAGGTCCTAAAATTCTCGAGATTAAACTCAAAACCGCAAAAGATCTCGGTAGAAAAATTATAGGTAAATTTACTCAAGGTGGTGCATATGATCATAAAAGACATCACGCACGATTAATTCTAGATGATGCCGAGTACGATTTTATAATCGCTGATACAACAGCGAAAGATATATTTGTGAATCGAGAAAGTGTTTATTTATCCGACGGAACAAAATTGGGTACGATCGTTAGTTACATAAATGATATCTTCCCACAGTATACTCATCTAAGATCTTCCATGTTGGCTTATGTTTCTATAAATTTATTATCGATGATTAATAGATTTCCTGAGACCGCAATCAGAGTCGCAACAGATTCGTTTTATATTTCGAGTAAATATTTAGAGTCTGTTATGAAATTTACAAGTAATGATGAACGATGGAGTTCGTGGAGAATAAAAAAGGAAATATTACACAATTATACAGAATCAGCAAATGTTCCAGTGAGAGATTTTTATAGTAAGGGTAATAAAATATCAGAAATGTCGAAAGCGCCATCGTTGAGTGATCCAATAACTAGATATAAGACAGTATATCTCAATGGACCTGGTGGATGCGGTAAAACGACTAGAGCAATTAATGTTTTTAGAAATTCAGATATGATCGTGCTGACACCCACACATAGACTTGCACGGGAGATGAAACAACGGCAAGTACAATCGTGCACGTATCATAGTTTCTTTCGGTGGCGCGGGGATACATGGACTCCTGAACGAATGGGTGAAAAATATATACCTAAAATAATTATTTGGGACGAGATATGCACGGTGTCATTGGATACATTAAAAATGTTTCTTGATTGGTTGCTGACGAAAAATACCGCTATAATAATGTGTGGCGATCATGGTCAACCGCCGCCTTTTGTTGGACCATCTCCACATGATTGGTTAAAAAATTTCGCTGATTATTACGAAGAAATAGATGATGATCATAGAGCTCTCGATGAAAATTTAAAGGAATTTAAAAAATTAATCAGATTACAATCAAACAAAATTCAGTGTGAAATAATACCTGGAGTGATCTCAGAGACCTCAATGAACGATTTTTTAAATTTATGGAGACCCAACGATTTGATAGTAGCAAGCAGAAAAATAATCAGAGACGCTTTACAACATCAGTTATTTCAGCTGCATAAAGAAAAATATTCAGAATTACCCGTACCGTTATGTTATAGACCATCAGATACACGAAAACAGAATATTAATGTTGATATTCCAGGACAGACTGAGAAGCAAAATCTCGTATTAAATGATATTGTCGCCGTTGATATCAGTGTGGTCGAAGATGCATTACGCGCTGACAAATCTCCATGGGTGTTGGGATACGCTATGACGATCCACTCGTCTCAGGGATTAACTATTTCTGATACACGAGTCTGGATTGTAGACGATCGCATCGAGTGGTCAAATTTAGTTTATTTAGCGGTATCAAGGGTGAGAAAAATATTTCAATTACGTAGAATTATAACTCCTAAAATTTTTAATAAATTTAACATCATCGATGATGATATAATAAGAAAAAATTAATCGGATACAAACAATCTGATAAAAAAAATAAGCGCGACTTTGATCTTGACGTTGAATTTATTATTGAGTTAAAACAGCAGCAGAATAATCATTGCGGAAGTTGCAATTGTATAATGCTGTGGAGGTATTCGAGTAATGATTCAAGACAATTTACCGTAGACAGAAAAGATAATAGTCGCGGTCATACACGAGAAAATGTGATGTTGACCTGTCCTGAGTGTAATCGACGTCGGGGTGCTGGCACCCTTGGCGCTAGTTAAGTGATCGCGGTGGTAGTTGTGTATCCTTGGGGATTATTTGTAGTTGTTCACGTACAAATCCACGTTGAGGAGCAGCCGAATCTAATCTATAGATTGCAGGTCTACATGAGGATCTTGTCACGGTGGATATTTTGTGTGTGGTAACACTCCAAATAGGATCAGTCGCTCTCGCTTTACCACCTTCAAGTTCACCCGGTTCATATAAATATCTAACTGTAACATCACCCAATATTTTTTGTTTTTCAATATTCTTTCGTTGTAATGGTATATTTTTTTTTGTAATTGCATTAATGGGTTTCATGTTGGTTGTAATCTCATTATTTAATGCAGCTATCACGCTTGGTAATCTTGCAAACCATTCGCGAGATCTTTTATCTTGAATAAATTCCTTAGCGTATTGATATCCAAATAACCGCTCAGCAAGTGTTCGATTAAATCGCTCAACAATTGCCTGATCACGGTGAATTGCAGTATGACCTCGTCGTATTTTGGTATTATGTTGTTTCATCAACGATGATACTGGACCAAGAAATTCCTTACCAGGATCAACCTGTAGCAGCTGTAGCCATCGCAGAGCACCTTGTGGTCCGGGTCCTCGCTGATAAATTCGTTCAAACGCATCGGCTACTTCAGATGCTGTTTTCGTTGATAGCGGCTCTGCCTCTTTATACCTACTTGCAACATCAACTACAGTTAACGCGTATTTGTATGTTTTTCTGCGTAGAGTATCATATGGTAAAAAACAGAATATCAGCTTGATGAACTTCATTAGGAACATTAACATCGAAATACGCGTACTGAATTCGTTTCGGTGGTGATAGATACATTTGCCATATTGCCTGTTTGGATAACCACGCTTTAGCAGTAGAATGCTTAACTGCTGCTGCATCAGCAAGTTTACCAATTGCTGCTTTACCTTTCCAGTATCCTCTTGGTGAATAATAAATTAATTCCATTATATATTACCAGACCCAAACGCTAATTTACCTTTCATCGCAGATCTTACTAACCAATTAGCTAATGATTCTCTAATATTTTATTGCCTGTCTTGTAGATTTTTACTCTTATACGCAACATCATGAACATGACAAGCTTTATCAATAGCGTTTAGTGGTTCCTCGCCTGGTTTTGGTTGATCTTGATTATCAAGTCTAATATCGAGTCGAGTACCAGGACCGCAATAATTATATCCTGGTAGATGTTTTTCTCCTGAGTATTTAGCCCATGGCGTACCTGGAAACATCAAATTAGCAATATCACCACCGCGCTTATTAGGTAAAAATGAAAATTTCTTTCTACCGCACACTGAACATTTTCCACCATACGCTATTTTTTATTTGTTGTTATAACTGTAGCTAAATCAGTAGTTGGAGTTTTAACTCTACAGAGTAAACAATATAAATTCATGTTATAAATTATATGGATATAATTGATTTCTCAGCGACAAGAAAACGAGAACCTGTTAAGCATCATCCTGCGCTACCTAATTCCATCAGAATGATTATCATAGGACCATGTGGATCGGGTAAGACGCAGTTATTACTTAATCTGATAATGAGATGGTTGAAATGGGATAAATTATATTTAGTAGCACCATCCGTTGATGATCAACGATGTTATGAAGTATTAAAAGATTTTAACGAAAATGCAAGATTACTGGACGAAAATAATGATGTTATTGAGTTTATAACAGATATTGATGAAGCACCGTCCGTTGATGTTTTAGACGGATTTATTAATAATTTAGTTGTGTATGATGATATGATGCTGGATAAACAATCAAATCCAGCCAGAATATTTTCTCGCGGCAGACATAAAAATACAGATGTGATCTATGTTACTCAACGATATACACAAATTCCGAAAGTGATCAGAGACAACTGTAATATTTTAGTTGTGTTTAATGGCGTAGACACACACACGCTGCGAAATATTCATCAAACTTGGTGCAGCGGTGACATGGATATAATTAAATTCAGAAATTTCTTCTCACGAGCGCAAGCTAATCCGCATGGATTTATAACAATAATTTTACATGATCCTAGATCAAGATATCGTGTGGGTCTTGATAAAATATTTGGATTGTAGGGGTGATGATAAAATTAAATTGAATTAAACAGATATCATTAATATAATGAACAACTGTGCGTGGCTGCGTCAAGGAACCACTAACAAATGCAACAAAAGGTGCCGTGGAGAATATTGCAAAAAACATAATTATCTTATAAAGAAAAACCCTCATGCTGGTCCACGAAGTTGTGTTGGTTGTAACAACGGCGTTAGAGGATTATATCAGATTTGCAAAAATTTCGGTGGAGATCGATACAGAAGTTTAATGATATATCACAGAAAAAGATAAAACATAAATCCAAAAATAGAAAAACCACCATCAGAACTTGAATATTACTTGAAACATAGAACAAATTCCCAGGATTCAGATGAAGATTCCCATGATTATTCAGAATAACATAGCATCAGAGAGGGCCTTGTCTACAATTTTGTTTGGGACAAACAATAATCGTAGACGTGGTATTGACCTCTATGAAGGGTCACTATTTTTTTTGTGTCTAAAAACAAGGGTGACCATTCCCTAAAGTGGTCTGATCACCCTCTCTGCTGCTACAGTAGAACCTGTCTTGAAAGACTACCCCTTCTGCCAAAAATGTATGGTCTCTCAAGACAGGTGGTCTCTCACAATAGGTCATAATACTATAGAATCATTGAATCTATGCATTGATAATAAGGTCTCTCAAGACAGGTGGTCTCACATAACAGTGGTCTTTCAATACAGGTTTTACTGTGGTGCACATTTTTAAACAATTCTAGCGTACCAGGGACATCGAGATCTGAGCAGTCTAAAATCCTGTAAACATCTGTAACATCTGGGTTCTTAGTGCTTACATTTATCACAAACATTTAAAGCCTATGAACCCCGATACAAAGACCACTCCATGTTACTACTATGCTGGTGGTAGAATGTTTCAAATTATGCATGCAAGGCTAACAATAAATTGTAGTAACTTAAATTACGATCTATATACGAATCATATATCTAATAAAAAGTATTGCTCCTGCAGTGAAATTGAACATTCAAAATGCATTCTTCTAGACTGTTCCAATGATTCAGATGTTAGAGGTCAAATCCTATACACAATCTCCTTCTATCTTATGATTGAAACATAATTTTTTGGCAACCCTATGTCAACTGTAGAACATAACACATATACTTTTAACTCCAGTGGCCTAGTGGTTAGAGTGTCCGCCTCAGAAGCAGGAGGTCGTGGGATCGAACCCCGGCCGAATCATAAAAAGACTTACAAAAATAGTAGTAACAGCTGCCTCGCTAGACGCTCAGCATTAAGAGGTTATTGTAAGGGCTGGTCCGCCTGGTGTCAGGATACTGTGACTGGGTGGGACATGATGCTACATGTCTGTTGCATGATGTCCCAGTGCTAGACATCACTATAAACTGCCACACTGCAGACATCTTAGCGATATGACTGATTTGTTTAACGTTAAAAATCCTAATCGCACACACACACACACACACACACACACACACACTGGTCCTGCGATGCTGCCAAAAAGTGCAGAAGATCAATAAATTCCATCTTGCCGAGTGTCACAGTCATACACTTTTCTGTGTTATTAAGAATACATTTTATTTTTATTAATTATCGGATGGTTTATTTCATCTTTATTGTCGAACGCTTCAACTACATCTGAAATTGGGAAATACACCAGGAACGAAATCTGGTGCGGTATATTTTAAATTATATTTGTCATGTGCTAGACCGCGAAAATTTCTAGTAATATGACAGTGATCTTTTACACGGTAAGATCCATGCTTACATTCACAAACATGATATATTTCTGCTGCAGCAAATCCAGCTTCTTGTTTTATTGTGAGCGGTCTAATTGCTACTGTTTTAATGAGTAACATCAGGACAAAATCTATTTCGATGATAAAGTTTTTCAGAAGTCATATAGCAGAATTTGCGCCACGATAAATTTTTATTCATTTTGATAAACATTTATTAGCAGCACAGACGACTTTATACGCTACTCCGCATAGAATATGTTCCTGAATCTTTCTTGTCGTAGATTTATCAGGGTTATTTTTTGCTCCTAGCACTGGGAGTAGTATAAACTCGACATCGGCACTGTGATAAGGATGATTTCCAACCAGTGCTAAGCTGATCCCAGCATTAACGTGTATACCAGATTAAGTGGAATCTGTGCTCGGATGATTTCAGCATTAGTATGTATTAGGGTTGATCCTGTGTCAAATCTAGAGCCCAGAGATGAAAATGGGCCTAGATTTTGTTGATCCAAGCTCAATGATATCCTTTGTTATAATAATCTTCTGACATGCGGATAAACCCGGCATAATCCCTACTCAAGAACCGTTTTAATCCCACAGGTAATCATGATCCATGAAATGCTTGAAACCCAAGGTAAAAGCGGGGCATGTCGTTGTTTATTAAGTGAGGAACAAAATAAGAATACATATTGGGATCATCCGAGCCATAAGGCAGGCCGATTTCAGCCTTAGCAGAGCATATAACTCCACTGACCTGGGGTGATCTCAAGGTCTGTACCGGGGTGATGACAGCATATATCCACCCATGTGACAGAGAAATCTACCCATTTTGCTAATCTTTTTTTCCTGTCCCAGTATGTTTATCTCAGTCCGGTCGTCTCAGTCATTGTGTACACGCGCTAGGAACAACACTTAAAAAGATAAACCCTTGTTGCCTTCTGCTGATATATAACAAAAAGAAATTCACTCATTAACCACCTTAAGGTCAATCCAACTTTGATAATACACCATACAAAACCAGAAACACAAACTCTTTCAAGAGCTATTGCAAAGCCAGCAAAACCGAGGAATGTGTTGTGTAAAACTGGTCTCTTCTAACTTTGTCAAACGACCACAATCCGCATCAAGTGAATTAATTATAATAATGCGATTGCAAATGAAAACTCCTGCACTTACCAACCAGAGTGGTTCCTTCATCAATCCACATGCTATTCAACAAAAAGATTTCCATATAGAGTAACATTGCACTAGTGAAAGCAACACTTGCCATATTTCCAAGACAGCAAATATAAATTTCCAAGAAAGTCATAAATTATATATTTTTCATGTCACTCACACTTCGTTAGAACTGTACCCAGTAAGCAAATTGTACCTGCACAGTATCGTAATGTTGCCTACCATTGAACGTTGTCCAAGTTAGAACTGAAGTAAGTTAAAATTTAACCGTAAGAAAGATATTAATAACGTATTGTTACTGTAATATGACATCCATCGATTACATGTGAGAATACATAATAATATCAAATGTTTTTTTTATGCTTCCATTTTCTCATGCGCAGAACCTGTGTACAATGGGTTGACAGGTCACCCCATTGTCCTCATTAATATATTCATCTTAATATGTCGTATTTGGAAGAAGAAAAAAACAATAGCGTGTTGCTCGAGTCGCTCATTGCGCAAAACTTCCAACAAATAACAATAATAGCTTTTTTCTTGATTGTTTTCCCTTTTCAAAGAGCGGCATATATTGTTAGATTCTACTCAGATAAGTATACAGATTTTCATAAACAACCTGATGAATTTATTTCTGCACATTTTTAAATGGCAATTATTCACTTTGTTGGGATCTTCATACAGCGATATTCATTTGGAAGGTCACTATTTACACTTAACACGCGCTGTGATATCACATTGAAAGTTACGCATGTGAATATATTGTGCCGATCAGACTCGACATGCTCTTTTCTTGACATAGTTTAGTACCTTGTCACCAATGTAAAAGTCCATAGTGATCAATAATTTTCGTCTGGAAGTTTCTTGATGACAGTCAAGATGCAGATCATTCAAGAATCAGGATTGAATAGACTTCGGATAAAAAATAATATTAAATTGTTTAAAAAAATATATTGAATTTAAGATTAGTAAATGCACATACATCACCTGTATGACGTTTACCGAAAGGTATAGTTTCCAAATCAATCTGCAAGGGATGAAAATAAAGAAGCTAAATATGATATATATAGATATATAGATAAATGGTATGTGAGATAACTTTACATTATTTTAATTTACATTTTATTTATTTACCTAATCACAGATATTTACAATAATACTCGTAGATATATAATATTTTTCGTATGTCGCGTATACACAATCAGTAAAATAAACAAGTTGTTCTTTCAATAAAGTAAGTAATGCAAGCCCCCCCCCCTCAATCAATCAATCAATCAGTTGCTGGAGCATATACGTGTCCACAATCCCTTAAAAGCTGGTGTGTATTCATGGACCCATTTTTATACTGATCCCAGTACTGAAATATCTTCTTCTGTTTGTAACATATTTTCTTCTCATGTATTTCCTTAGTTTATTTTTTGACACATGCATGAAAATTTTCGACCAGTGAGCCTTTCTTTATGATAAGCTGCATTACTGACAAACATTACTTTGAATTTGATTAATCTGAAAGTTTGTAGCAATACGTGGATTTTAATGCACCTAAATATTTTATATTACTACTTAAAATTATAGGAATTTAATTAAAAGGAATGCAGTAGAAAATTATTGCTGATGATTCAAGCTGGTATGACTAAAATACACAAATGAATAATGGAACGCGATGGAAATAAAATACGGAACGGAATAAAGACGCAATGGAATATATTTTTTGTGCTTTAATTGATTATTTAAAAAAATTAAAAGAAGTTTTTAATCACCATATGTATAGATATTTGTATTGCGAACTAAAAAATAAATTTATATTTCAAAACTGGAGATAATTGTATGAAACACTCATTGAAACACATGAAGCAATCAAGCATGATTCAAATCAGTTGGTAGAATTTTCTCCGCAGGAAAACGCAACATAAATATATTCAAACAATGCTTCTTAACTTAAAGACGTATCGCTTAATGTGCGTTTGGAGATAGTTCACAAGATAAGAGTTCCACTGAGTTTGCCGATTTCCATTGCTCATCAGTCCTGTTACTGTCATATGAAACACAATACATTAAAAATTGTGTCATTATTTAAGGCGAGCTTTGGTCATGTTTTGGGTACGTTTTGACTTGAGTATGTTTCGGATTGGGTATGTTTTGACTTGGGTGCATTTAGTTTGGGTACGTTTTGACTTTAGTACGTTTCTGTTTGGATACGTTTTGATTGTAAACCGCAAAAGTGCAGGGTTATTTTAAATTAGTTTGAAAAACTGGGTGAGAACGAAAATATATTTCGGTGTTTTTAACGACAAGGAAATCCCACTCGTGGAGTTACTTTATTTGTCTCCCCACTTGGCATATCCTCATGGGGAGAGAAATAATATAACCCTTTTACTGTGATTTTCTTGTCTCGGTCCAAACCCCAACATAGATTATATTCGTCTCCACTCTCAAACTAATGTAATCCCAGAACATGAACAGGCAAGAATGCTCCATCTATGAAGTGCTTGAAAGTCAAGGTAAAATTAAGGTACGCACGTATTTGAATGTTGCTTTAATTAATAAGTTAACATGTGAATTATTTTTTTTTAATCAGAAAAACTAAAGGTAATTTTCACGAGGATAACTATGTTGATTACTTCATGCATAGTGTTCTTAGTGCATACACAAGTGTGCACGCGGTATGACAATGCATACACATTCATAATTTCTTTTTTTACAGGACAATGTCAAAACAGTCTGAGGGGCATTGTGACCAAAACACTGACCTTGGCATACTCATACAGACTAAATAAGTGCTCAAAGTGCACACAGAAAAAATCATTGCACTTTTTTTGCAAATTATGGTCTTATATCAAGGCCGAAGGAAAATTCCCACACCTTCTTCTTCAGAATTTTCCGGAATTTTCATGTCTCATATGTTGTGATAAATATCTTTTTCAGCAGGGGAAACCTCCACATAAGGAGTGTCTGGACATTCAATAAGTTAATCGACATCCCGTGTAGGGAGATGACGAACACTTCTCACATCTCTAACAGTATGCACGCCTCAGGTAGCGGGTTGATCCCTCCCATTGAGGTGGTAGAGCACTGCGACCACGGGCTGTGCCATGCCTTTAGGGAGGTTTAGCACCGTGATAGTAGGTTGTGCCCTTCTATTATGGAAATAGAGCACCGCGATAGTAGGTTGCACACTCCTTTGAAGGAGGTGGAGCACAACAAGTGTTTGGTTGCGCCCATCTATTAGGGAGTTTGAGCACCGCATCAATGGGTTGCCCTCTCTCATCACGGAGGTAGGAGCACCGCAATACATATCGTACTTCTTGCATCGTGTTGCCCCCATCTATTAGGGAGGTAAAACACTGCACCAATGATACACACAGTGATAAATCGGTTGAAGACAATGTCTTATCCGTCTATCACTCATCGGCTTCATGATACCGAGGCAGGGCATGGACCGAGCTTCCCTCGTCCCTCACCCTCTAGCATTCCACCCTTTGCAGTATTTGCAATCCATATTCACGACTCACGCTCTGGACGTGGACCGCATCTGTGTTTAGCAGTTCCCAATTATACCTATGAACCCTTATGTGATGCGGGGCCTTCCGCATCAAGACCCTTGGTCCATTATACACCCATGGGCTAGTGGACCTTGCCCTAACAGTCAAAGTGATGCTGAAGCTCATGTCCCACCATCACCTCCTCACCCGATAGCTTCCTTTCGGCAGGTAAAAGGTGTTACATCATCTCGGGTAGACAGATCTTATCGTCTCCAATCTGTAACTCATGATGAACCAGATACCGTGACGCAGGGTGCTCATATACCCCTTCCATCAAGAGATATAGTGATACCACCGACTCTCCAAATCGGAGCATCCTTGACTATGATGATGATGATGCACTTTCTATCTTCGTTGACTCCAACGAGTTCTAAACAGAAGATGTGACAATGAAACCTTTCCTCAGGCCCACCCCTTCATCGCAGATGTATGAGGAGAAGGAGGTCTGGTCCTTTGATAAGGTGGTAAAAGACGTTTAATATCTGTTACATACTGACTTGTGCCCTAAATCATCGGGCACACACGCCAAAAAGATCCTTTCCATTTTGGTAAAGATCTCCAGGGTACCAACTAAACCAGACCTCCTACTTCTCCATATGTCAGTCACCATTGAGGAAATATCAAGAAGGTTTTCGCAAGGCCAAAATATAGCCAAAAATGTACATGATGGTCTGTTCCTCCCTAAGTGCTGAGACCCCGTATTCTTCTTCCATTTACTGGGTATATTCCCCGAAGTGGCCTATAAACCTTCCCATTTGGACGCCCATGAGGCCATAGTGGATATTTCTACAGGAGCTTGGGCACGCCTTTCCATCAAAACAATTGATGCCATGGGGCAGAAAATCCGGTTACTTGTAACTATAGCGTCACATGCCGACCTATTCTCAGCTACTTCCTTTTGTATGTTGAGAGAGGCATCTCTGAATCCAGCTGCATTACAATGTTTGCTAGATGATATGGCCAGACATCTTGGCTTGCGATATGTTGCCATGCCATTATCGGTGGACATTCTGCACATCTGCCATTACGCTACATTGGACTCATCGAAGGTCTTGCTTAACCACAGTAAAGACCTTCTAAGGGCTCTCCTATAAAAGCAGAGACTCTATTGGGGGGCCTCATTCCTACCCTGGCTTCTCAAGACTTGCCGGATCACCAACGGTGATCGTTCATCACCACCTCCGGTCCATCACAATTGGCCAGGATACAAGATCAGCCAAATCGCCCACAGGGACGTATGCAAAATTTTTAAAGCAGGCAAACCCGCACTTTAATCCCCAAATTCCTGCTAGACAGCCTCCTCACTCACTATGTCCATGGTGCCCAGGTCGCTGCAGATCGAAGAGGAAGCTCTTTAACCCTCCTTCATTCCTACCGCAGGAGATAGGACAGCCCTAGCAAATTAACCCCATTTCTGCCGTGCATCCCTTTCCCGCATGTCCCAGTAGGTGCTCGCCTAGGTCCCTTCTCAGGCGCTTGGTCAAGCATCATGGGCAATGGGTGGGTCCTATCAATCTTAGCGAGGATTATCGACTCCAGTTTCAGGAAAACCCATACTATCAAGGGCACACATTTTCTTTCCCCAGTCCAATCTGGTAAAATTGAGGGAAGAGGTGCACACATTTTTGCAGAAAGAGGCAGTCAAGAGGGCCTTGAACGATCAGTCTCCATTCTACACCCCAATATTCCTGGTCAACAAGAAACGCGGAAAATTTTGAAACATATTCGATCTCTCTCCATTCAACCAGTTTCTCTTCAAGATGGAGACAACCTCCTCAATCCAGAACGTTCTTCTTCCATTCGATTGGGCCGTCCCCATCGACTTTCAGAAAGCTCCCTTGCACATCCTGATTTTCCTCCACACCCCAAGTATCTCCGTGTATGCAAATATCTCTTTTTTCTATTCCGGATTTTGCCATTCGGAATCTCGTCTGCACATATAGTTTCCACCCTAATCATGGGAGTGGAATGGGCCTACCTCTAAATACTCGGGACATTCTCCAGTATTTCGATGACGAGCAGATTCGCAATGTCCATGTTTAGTCCCTTAACTTGAAGTTTGATTCATCCACGCTGATGTGGTTCTCGTGCGTCATAAGAATAATATTGATAATTGCCAGTTTTTGAGAACTTGCGCGTCCATGTCAAATGCTGGATCATAAACATGTTTAAACATTTTATTATAACTGTTATCGTCTAACACGAAGACCATTTCTTTATATTAGAGTAGCAGTTATATTTTTTCCTGATAGTGGTACACCAGCCAACTCTGCTACTTTTTGATTTACAGCTTGATTTATTATTTTACTGACATTTGAAGGCGTAACTTCGGTAATGGGTAATTAAACTGATTGCGGTTTTCATCGTATTAATCGTGCAAGTCTATCCTTGATTGCCGAGAATGCTTTACTAGCATTATCACCTACAACACCAATACCTTTCTCACGAACAACGTCAATAGCTTTCATTGATAATAGCTTTGCAATTGTTATTGGTTTTGGGGCTGCCCTTCTAAAAAGACCCTGAACAACATCGCAGAGTCATCTCCGTAGGTAAATTTATATACTGGTAATCGAAAATGTATCACCCTGACCATTACAGGACCACGTTGGGCATTATGTATGATCATCTTCTTTTCTTGTTACTGATCTAACTGCATACCCTCAATCACTGCGGTTGTCATCAACCATTTCATCGATGAGGGACCGTTAAACAATAATGTCAATGATACCGCCTGTAAATAATCGTTGGCGAATATCAGCTGCTTCATTAATAATGTCTGGGGAATTATTACCGGCTCGTCTTCCGCCAATCAGAATTTCTAAACGTTCAAAATCGGCAAGGACATTATTGGGACATGGAGTAATAAGACCACTTCCTCGAGTAACAAGACCACTTCCAGTTGTTCCTTCTTCCTCACTTGTTGTTTTATCTGCTTTTTTCTTCCATACTCTTGAGGCTGATTTCCTTTCTGCTTTTGCTTTCTCAAGCTGCTGCTTCATTTTTTCTTCTTTTAGTCTTCTTTCTTGCTTTACTTGTTCAATATACTCGTATACTGTATTATTAATAAGGTCAAAACTAGTAAAATCCTGCTGATCTGTGGAGTATCAGTAGCGATGCGATATATATCTCTAACCCAATCGGCAGCTTTTAGAGTATTAACATATTCGGGTTTCATATACCTATTATATCACGATATTCATACCAGGTTATATTAATTACTTGGTTTGGGTCTTTGATAGAGGTAATACCTTCGGGCGTGAATTTGTCTATGATGTTTATTCTGACTCTTGGCAAAGTTGAGCTTCAAGTTGTGGTTGAGGAGGTTGCTGGGTTGGTGGTTGAGCTGCTTGAAGACGGCCAGCAATATCAACAGGCAATGTTTCAAGAGCTTTTTGAACCGCCTCAGTTTCTGTAACAATGTTCTTTGTTGGTTCGACACTTGGTTTAAATACATGTTCTGTATTTTCTGCAAATTCCACCTGAGACTCCTGACGAGCTTGTAGTTACTGCTTGACAGCATCACAAAGAGGGATATATTTCTTAATTGCCTCCAGTCGCTCTCGAGCTAATCTAGCTGTATGAAATTCCATTCCATACCTATTTGTAAACACGAGCGACAAAGATAAAGTAACAAAATGAGCTAACCCAATTAGAGAAAATTTAGGTCGGTGAGAGGCTTCGTTTTGACGTTATTGACCTTGTATTTTCATTGTTTTCGTAGGAAGCTTTTTTTTCTTTCAAAGAAGATTTGCTCCCAAATTGGTCTGTTCACCCTTCCTGCTGCTTGTGGAGTGAAGAGGACATTGAACGTTACTGAGATTGCCATCGGTTTGCAACGGTGATGGCTCACAATCTATCGAGATACGACGGACAATTTCTTCTGAAATAATATACAGGACAAGGCACATAGTGCCCAAAAGTCAATATGACCGGAACCAAAATCATCTACATGCAAGTGGGACAAGTACAATTTAAAGATTCCATGAGTCATTTGGCATTGTTTTTGAGTCGAATACCTAAAACATTTGGAATAACAGAAATGACAAAAATATATTTTCCCGCATTTTTTCAATACCAATGCCATCCTATCATATTTGGCCTGACGCTAACTACGACCCCAACAATATGCACACCGAGCAACGAGAACCTTTCAATGCTTGGACCTCTCTCACGCTTCGGACATCTTTCGACTTTCCGGAGGAAATGTTAATGTATTGTCGCTTTGACGTGGACACTTTTCTTTCTATTACAATGAGATTGATGTATCTTCAGTAGCCTCCTACTATTTATCGAGGATGAATATTCCTTGTATTTGTTTGTATTCCCCAGTGACGGAATCATCAAGCGTCCCACCAAACTGAAATTCATCTATGCGATAGTAACATATATGGTGTTGCTGATACTAATAAAGTAGTTTGTGTTGGAGAGGGTTAAAACTAATTTTAATGATGTAAACATTCCTGTTGCAACTGACAGATTCTCTGCTCCCACCCCATACTGATGGCCCACTAAGCACCAGATAAAAAAAAAAGAATGAAGGGCAGTACATACGAGCAATGTGTCCATGGGGTATCCTATGTGCGATCCAGAATTCTAGAATTATCAGCTTCACCTTAATGGGAGGACGAGTTTTCGTCATATAGTAGATGTATTTTCCACCCTTTCAAGTACCAGCTATGCAGCAACAACATTTAAGTATTGCATCACATACATTAGTTTTATCCCCGCATCCCCCAAAATATACACATGTTTGGCACTGCAAAACATAAAAAATGCAATAATAATTTTTATGAAGATCGTTTTTAAATATTATATTTGGTTGCCTGACTGGAATATATATATATATATATATATATATATATATATATATATATATATATATATATATATATATATATATATATAGTGGGAATGAATGTATTACAATGTCTGCTACACGCACGCACGCACACACACACACACACACACACACACACATACATACATACATACATGCATACATAGTTAATGTTACAGAAGATCAGAAAAAATACCAATGTTGTATTAAAGATGATGCGAAAGCGTTCGAAGGAATTAAGCATAGATATTTTTCTGCTCTTCTGTTACATTAAATAATTTTTCTATGTATTATCCGACACATGGACAGATTCATTTTTTTCATATACATAGAAATACATTAAATTATATGCATTGTTTTAAGAAAACAGAGGCTGTATAGGGGCGGAGGTGGGACTTAAATGCTAGAAATTATTTTTCTCAAATAAGGATTGCGTCTCTGCTCCTCTGCAGTTCATTTGAAAGTGGCGCTAATTAAAATTCAATTAACTGTGCGCAGTTTCAAGCCCCAACAAATGATTGGCCCATGAAACCCATCTGACTGCAAAGGGACAGTTAAGGTAGCCCTTTCGAGCTCAGCTCATTATCATAACAGGGATAGGTTAAAAGTTGACCCAACCTCATTACACCACCAATACATGTACTTACAAACGCGTAAGTTTTATAGTTAGATGTTTATTTATTGCACGAGGGACAGCAAGACTGAGCAGGCATATAATTGAGTCAAGAATTACACTGCAAGGTGAGCTCAGAATTAGTGAGGGAAGAATAACATACTCTATGATTGTTGCTGCATGCCGCTTCTAGTGACTTCAATATTGGGCTCCGACCGCCACAGCACATAGAGGGCCAGACACATCCAGCGCTCTCTGTACAGCCCAAAATGGACAAAAGAAAACGGAGAAAGACCTGCAGTCATCAGCATGCTGACATCAAGCAAGATAAACGAACACGGAACAAAAAGAAAGCATAATAATCAGACACTACCGAGTCGTACAAACAATATCCCAAATGTTTGTATTCCATGTCACAGAATGCCATTGGAAGAATGTGTTGCAAGATGGTCATGTCATCAATGAACCCACATGAAGTGCATTGCCCGTAAGATGTGGACGGTTGTATCGGTCTGAGCACACACAAGACCTGGAAGAAGAAAAATTGGAAAGCAAATCCAGGTAGTAGGAAATGATATGGTGATGCGTAAAACGACCGAAGTCAGCACTGAATTACAAACTGGAAATTCTATCGCTCAGCCGGATATATTCCTTAAAAGCATCTGACTGCCACCCACTAAGACCCGAATAAGTCTGAGAGACACTGCGTAGCACCCTCTGTAGCTGCCCCAATCCTAAATCTATGAATCTTAAATAATTGAGGATTAAAACCTCATTGCAAGAGCCATGTGCGCAGGGCTTGGTTGAACTCAAGCCTAGTTATGGGCAACCCCCCAGAGGTAAGGAAGACTGTTCCCGCATGACACCCCCGCAATTGTAAATATTGACGCAGCGCGTGGACAGGACACTGGTCTTGTCTTTTGGGCACCATACTTAGGCGATAAAGGGTACCCTTGGAGTGTTTGCAATTTGTAAACTGGACAACTAAACCATCGTCACTGATCTGAACCTGAGAAAACTGAAGCAAGTTTAGATTTCTGCAACCAGGTTGTCTAATGGTCATTTTCCATACCCGCAGGGATGCATGAAATGCAAGAAGAAACAAAGACTTAAATAGAGCCTCACTAAAGATATTGTCGGTAAATGTCGGAAGAACTAGAACGAGTTTATGTAGAATACATTTATCTGTGTTCAGTAAATGTTTATGTTTATGAAGCGTTTGCAGGAGTTTTTGAATAAGAAATGAATTGGTTGGATCGGGGATATTTTTCAGTTTGTGCCCATAGCCTACAGCCGAAACATATTTAGATATGGTAGATGGCGCATAGTGTTTTTCAAAAAGGTACGAGATGAAAAGTGCCATATTGGTACTTGAAACAGAGAAAGTGCTGTGGAGTGTTAAAGCGGTTGAAAATTATTGTAGTGGCGGCAGGTGAGGACCAATAACCGAATCAAATACATAATGTTCGATTCCCTGAACGATTGCTTATTGATGACATGAACTAAGGCCATGTTATCAGTATGGATATGAATACAATTGTTAGCAAGCAAAGGCCCTCTTATTTGAATAGCAATGGCAACAGGGTAAAGTTCAAGTAATGTTTTTTCTTTCCACTCCTCATTCCAAACCCCACAAAACATCTGGAGCCTAAAACAGCCCCGTAGCCCAGAGTACTAGCAGCGTCAAAGAAGGGACTGAGTGTGTCCGAGTTCATCCAGCGATCCGGTAAGAATAAAAGAGCGACCGCTGCAATGCTGAAGAAACAGACACCACAAAATAAAATCAGATTTTACTGCATTGGTGAATCTAATGTGGTATTGGGCATGTGAAACTCCAATTGGGAGACTAATGAGTTAGTCGATGGAATGCTCGTCCTGAGAGTACCACGCCAGAAGCAAAATCGAGTGTACCGATTATGGACTGAATATTATGAAGTGTAATCTTTACTTTTTGCAGGTAACTTTGTATCAGTGCATGACATGTGCCACGTTTTTCAAGCGGTAGACGTACTTCCTATAATTATGCATCCAAGTCATAACTTATGAAAGTCATTACAGGGACAGACAGGAAGGTGTTATCTTCTGCCAAAAGAATGCCAGTGTCTTCACAGAGCCGTAAGAAGTCGTTGATTTTATGCAAACATCCATCCTTAGTACTATCTAATATGAAAAAAATCATCCAAGACATGAACCACTTGATGTATGCCCAACGTTTTTGTTGGCTATCCTGTGCAATGCCCTGGTAAAAGTTTCAAAAATATTGCAGCTCATGGGCAAACATTTATCAAATAGAATTTGTTTTTCCATTGAAAACCAAGCAAAGGATATTGTGAAGGCATGACTGGTATGATTCAAAAAACACTAGCTATATCACTTTTAGCGAAATAACACCCCTTTCTGAACTGCTTAATGGAAGATACAGCATCTTCAACCGAAGTATACTGAACTTACGACTTTGATGGCGGAATAGTATCATTGACAGAGTATCCCTGAGGATGTGACAAGTGGTGAACAAATCTTAAGTGCCCGTAGATTTTTCTCAATCAGGCCATAGGAAGAAATCTGCAGTTCTGGAAAAAATAGAGAATGGAAGGGACAAGCAACTTTGCAAAGTATCACTTCCGTTTGGATTTTAGCATCCACAACTTTTGGTTGCGCGTCGGCCGATGCCAAGTTACTACAACAGGATGTCGATATGGACCCACTATGACCGATGTCAAAGCCTCGAGTGAAACCTTTGATTAGATAGTGTTGAGGGGTGGAGGTCGAACCCATGTTACCAAAATTGAAGGCGATGTGGTGCACTTGGCGTAATTAAAGTCTTACTTGAGTTGTTTATGCGGGCCTGCTGAGACGCATTCAATGCCGTTTTGTGGGCGGGTTTCTCCTGATTTTGCAATCCCACGAAAAAGCAAAGGCTTTATTTGTAATTCCAACTGTGGAGTGGGTAACGGGGCATGATTTTTAAAGGCCGCGTTGCATTCTGTTTGCATGATATAAAGGGTAGTTCCCAAGACAATTGAAATATTTGTATTGGAATGAGCAGGTCAATCTAGCTGTACAGTTTTTACCTTTGTGATAAGGGAAGCATACACCCCTTCGGAAACGTAACTCTTGGGAGATTTTGATGTAAAGGCTGTGCAATCCCTTACAAGTCTAAAATCGACTGCAGGTACAACTCTAAGTGTGCTGTGCTCCATTCAGCTTCGTGACAACTGACCAGTTGGTGGAACAGCTCGTCATAATAACGCCAGTTGGCTTTTTTGTTGAAAAGAGTCATTACTGTTTCCATATTTTGTGACAAACTTACAATTTGTACTGTTTTACTTTCTGCAAGGATTGTTACGAACCAATTCCAGGCAAAGAGCCACTAAGAAAGGGAAAGAGGTGTTTTCTTCTGACTCAAGATTAGTTTAATTTGCGGAGAAGCCTGGTTGATATCAATCTGGATCTTAAAGGTCTCATCACTCCTGTCTGGAAGAAGCAGTTATCATTGTGGTTAACGGCGGCGTTGTGTTAGCGCTAATCTGTTCCAGTCGTGTAGTTATTTCTGCGGTCATTATTGTCTATGCAGATTCTAAATGTAGCGTTAAAACACCAAGTTGGAGCCTTGTGGTATACGACCCCTTTGACGTTATCTCCTGACGATGGCGTCGGGACGCTTGATGTCTTCATGTAAAGACGATAAATATCACTAATTTCAGAAAATTCACTATCTAATTTTACACCGTTGTTTAACCCCGTTGACATTACCGATGATATATTTATACATGCATTTGTCGCCGCCCACACTATTTCTCTGTGTTCATATAATTTCTTGCCGTCAAATTTTATAGTCTTTTCGCGATAATATTAAGAATACAAGGAGCGCCGAGAACAACAACGACAATGATTCATATCAATGGTGATATCACGTACGTCGCTGAAAACGTACCGATTGATGTCGTTGTTTCAGCGATTAGCGCGGACACAGCTCATACACAACATTGACGATGACTTGATACGTGCGTCTGCGGTATCGCATCTGTTTCGGCAAATGCTCATCGATGATGCTCATTGGAGACGTATTCCTAGATGCCCTCCACCCTGATGATTGTACGATTGTTTGGGATTCATTGGCGCTGTATCTTGTATTGAGTAATCAATTGACACCACAAATGCATTTCTTGCGGTTAACTTTTTATCTGCAGATCCAGTATGAATATTTCCTCGGTATTTTGATTAAGCACGATTGACACTGTTACATAAGATACATAGATTGTTGTTGTTATTGTTGTTGTTGTTGTTGTTGTAGGGTTTAACGCCATTTTCAGCACAAGATAGGCTATGCATGGCGGCCAGTATAATTGGTGGAGGAAGAACCCTGGAAAACCCTGGGAAGAACCACCGACCCACGAGAAGCTTCTGGCAGGCTTTCTCACGTACCAACGTTAGCCGAGCCTGAGACTCGAACTCACGCAGACAGAGGTGAGATGGCAGAGATCCGTAACGGTGAGGGCTTTAGACGACCAGGCCACTCGGGACCCCGAACATATATCGGTTGATATATCGGTTGAATGACGCCATGGATATGTCGTAAATGAATAAATTTTGCAGCGCTATGCATATAGAGTCTGTACACCCAGGTGACCTCAGGGGCATGTTTGATTTGTTATTTTGCCTTGACCAAGTTGCTGATCCAGACAATACAGTGTATACCGCGTTGATGAACGGGGCTGTATGAATTATACCAGCGCCAATCGTTTTGAATTTTTCATCGAGGCAGTCGTAGAACTTGACCGTATCACGCTCCTGGTAATCTTTGATTCCTCTCTTTTTTAATGATTTTAAACAATTTCCCGTCGCTCATTTTGATGCCATGTCGGCAGCTATTGCAACGGCACCAAGTACGGCTGCTTTTGCAACAGTTGGAGCTGACTCTGCAATCAGTGCAGGTAACTCCACTAGAAGTGGAAACATGCCACCAGTCCTTGCTTTATCGTTGATCTCATTTGCGGAATCATCATGTAGCCAGCCAGTCTTGAAATTCCTGGCGTCATTAAAGTGTCTGAGCAGACCTTCAGTCAACGATAGTTTATTTGGGCCTTGCAATGCTGTTAATTTCAGCGATATTGTTGTTCCACAGTTCCTTTCTGATGCCGATTGTAACTTGTTAGTCTTACCGGTTGTCAGGGTAACATTTTCGTATTGGCATGACATTTTATACAACATTATGAATGATTTAATTACATATTTTCCCCGGGTGTATCAGCGACCCTCATTTGTCTACCAAAACCTTTGAACAGCGTTATTTTGTCTCATAATATAACAACGATTGTTCTATAAGTACAAGGAATAGCCTGGAGGTCGAGCTACATGATCTCGATAATGTATGTCAACGAGGAATTGTCTGAACAAATCCATGTGTTACAGTGAAAAATAATAGATCGGATATAGCGTTGTAAAATTCCGCCTTCTAAAATATTGTATATCGTCATCGGACAGGAAATATCTGATTGTATCCTGAACTTGTACTACGATTTGTCCAGGTGCGTTAGGTACGCGTGCATCACAAGAATAATAGTGATAATCAGGCACAGATTCATCTTTGAGGATTGGCGGGTCCATGTCAAATGCAGAATCTGATACACGTCGATGGATTTCATTCCCTGTTGTTTTGCAATTGGGATCGCTTTGTGGCTGTCCTGAATAAATCTTGAATAACTTCACCAATCCCATCTCCATAGATACCTCTATATACTAGTAATCGTGATTTTTCACCCTTACCATTACTGGTCCACGTTGAGCATTGTATAATCATGTTATTTAGTTATCACTGATCTATTTGATCAATCTCTCTAGTAATCGTAGATAATTTAATCAATTATTGCCCTATAAACGGTGTTGTTCATGACACCACCGGTAAATAAAAGCTCTCACGTAGGAGCTGCTTTATTGATTTCGGGGAAATTTTTGCCGGCTTGTCTTCCAACGATGAGAATTTATAGTCGATCAACAACAGCGAGGATGTTGTAGGGACAACGTTTATCTAAAATCACCGGCGATTCGGGAAATATATTTTTTTTCTACGATCACGATGTTCTTGCACATCGCGAGTGGCAAGGCCACTTCCGACTGCTTCTTCAGATGTCGATTCATGACATGGTTCCAGTGCGTGCTGCTGGGGTGCTTTTGCCTTTTCTTTCCTCATTTCAGATCAAGTTTTTACATCTGATTTTGTCCTTTCTTTTGCTACTTCAAGTCATTTCAGATCTAGTTTTTACGTCTGATTTTGTCCTTTCTTTTACTAATTCAAGTCATTTCAGATCTAGTTTTTACGCCTGATTTTGTCCTTTCTTTTGCTACTTCAAGTATACGTTTCATCTCTTTCTGTTTTTGTCCTTTCTGTTTTACCATTGCAACATGTGTCTTTACTGCCTGGTGAATGACCTTAAAATTATTAGAATCTTCCTCGGATCTGATTGTCTGAGTATTATTAGCAACGCGATATACATCTCTAACCCAAACACCAGCTTTTAGAGTTTTAATATATTTTTCTCTATCACGCAATCCAAACACAGCGATATTAAGTATTTGGTCTTTATCCCTAAGAGCGGCAATACTTTCTTCAGTAAATTTATCTATTATGATAGATAGTTCTAACTTTTGGTGGTGGTTGAAGAGGTTGTTGAAGTAGTTGAACTTCGGGTTGTGATTGAAGAGGTTGATGAGGTGGTGGAGCAGGTTGAAGATGACAAATCATATCTTCGGGTAATGTCTTAAGAGCTTTCTGTGTTGCCTCAGTTGCTGTAACATTTGTTTTCTTTGCTTCGACAATTGGTTAAATAACTGCTCTGTACTTTATGTAAATTCCTCTTGAGCTGACTTTGTTGTAGCTGCTGTTTGACAAAATCATACTCGGGGAGATATGTCATAATTAACTCTAGTCGTTGTCGAGCTAGTTCAGCTGTACTAGATTCCATGGTTAGCTCTAAATCACTCATTGTTATTATTAAAACAACGATTTAATTACACATCACCTGTCAGCGGATGTAGTAAAATGCACACCAAACAGCCAAATATCATTAATGTGGCGACGTATGCGGCCAACAATTTCTTTTTTGCACACGACGGAGACCGCATCGGGCGTACTGGGTCTTATTTTAGCTTTTGTCGCGGCTCATTGTGGCTCTTCAGTGTTAAATAATGGCTGGTCTGCCAACCCCAGTGGATTTCAAAACACCACCAAGATCTTGCTAACCAGGCTTACAAACAATGCTCGGATCGGCTTTTGACAATTGAGATCTCAGCATTTCTCCAAGGCCTCGATTGTAGAGTCGGGGCTTTAAAGGGGCCAGGTTGATTACTCCCCAAAAAGGTCTGTCCACCCCCTGCTGCTAGTCTAGTAGTTTATGCACATCACTGTTAGGTGTAGCTATAGCAGTCTCTTCAAATGACCTTTGCTAGGTGATGTCATCATTGACAGTGAAAAATCTCAGTCGGTTTCACATATGCATTTGATACAAGATTTCAAGCAGCAGTATCAGTTATCATGCTAATTCATTCTCAACAGAGTTAAAATGTAAGTAAAGGCAAATAAATCAAAGGATGTTGCTGTTAACTAGTATTGGTCGCATTCTGTGAGCCCATAAATACCGTTTTAGGGACATGTGTGGAACCTGTTTAAATGACGCCCATGACAAAACTTATTTTTGATGGAGTAAGTTGTTTGTACAGCAGTAAGCTACTAATCCACGCGTTGCTTCGTTATATAGTTACATAGTACAAATGTTGAGCTTTTTATAAAGCATCCAGGAGTGGCATACACTAAACATGGGAATATTAACTTGTTATATCTTTTGTATATTGAATACTCTCATATGATGTCATTATTATGGATTTTATACAGTCATTTCCTGTTTTTACTTGTACACAGCCATTTCTTTCTTTTTTTGTAATATCACTGATTTGTATATAATGTCACATCGAAATGTTATAAAATACACCAGTCTTACTCCAGAGCCATCACAATGAAATTTGGTTATTGAAGATAAATTTTATAAAAGGATAATTATGTAACAAAGTCAATCATTCATGAAAATTATGAAACTCTTTGAATGACTTACAATTCCTCTTAGGGTTCCCCAAACATCTGTGAAAAATAATGACGAAATTTGTATGAAAAACACACAAAATGAGTAATCGTATAAATTCCATTTTATATTGGTAAGCATATAACAAGGAGATTACACACGTTGATTTGTATGCATAATGTATCAGTATGCCAATATAATCCAGTTTTCATGTTTATGTCAGCATTCAGTGTCACAAATACTTATGTTTAGCTCTACTGGTCATATACAAGATGAAATTATCGAATGCTTTATTATCCGTTATCCATCAGTCCATTGGTACAAGATTGTTATTGCTACTCTTCCTAAAGATTGCCCTAAAAGAAAATGGGTTTTGGACATAATTTCCGTGGATCATTGAAGTTGTTAAAGAGAAACTTCTTTCAAATGACGTTACAAAAAATGAACCTCCTCGAAAACATTTTTAATTTTAAATATAAGTTGCCAAAGGCACGTGAAGTTTCATTAATTAATCTGCACCTTACGCTGTCAAAAATGAAATTAAGGTATGACAAAAATACAAAGGAACGGAGTTATCAGCCTGGTGATAAGAGTTCTGGCTGTCTTGCTCATATCTCAAAATCCTTTCAAAAGCTAAGTACTATGTTTCTTACACAGATGAAAATAAAGTGATTTAAATTATACCATTAATACTCCTGAGAGGCGAATTTTCTAATAATAGGAAGGATTCAGTATCAAAATCTATACATGATTTGCATGTTTGATGTATGCATTTTGCGCATTCAGTAGACTTTTCTGCACGGGTTCTGAGAACTAGGAGTGAATTTTACTATTGCATGACTCTCTCAAAGCCATTGGCAGTACCATCTTAGAATCATAACATTCTAGTTTTTCTAATTCAAGGTCTGTTAATCCACATTCCACCATGATAACTCACGTCACACGCAGAAACAAATTGATTTTATTAATTAGAATCCATGACATAGTCCTGCTGGTTATGACTTCTTAATAAATGCAATCTGAGTTGGATTAACATGGGTCAAACGGTATATTTAGTGAAATATTCTTCAGTCAATCAGTTAATGAATATGCAGACATTGTGTTTATTGGCTGCTTTCTACTTTATAAACTGCCCAAATGTAAAATACAAGCTTCTATGATATCTTCAATGGATCCCGCACATGTATTCTTCAGTTTAAAGTGCCAGATTTACAGAAAAATAAATTTGAAAAAGGAAAATTAAAAACCCCAAAAATGAAAATAATATAATTGAAAAACATATTTGAAAATGAAAATTAAAAATGAAAACAAGCCAGATTTGAAAATGATAATTGATTATACGATTAAATGATCATGGTTGGGTATTTATCGATGTGAGTGATTAGGTAAAATTTACACATGGATAAATACCCACCCATAATCATTTATTCCTTATAATTCCAATGTACTTCCCTTCTAACATCATATCAGCCGATTTGACCAACAAAACATTCACTTTTATGTACATCGAAGTTTTCTTTCATTAGCCTCTTAACTGCGGTAGAATACATAGCCCTTTCTTCGCTAGCCTAGATTCATCGATTCTTTATACAGTGATACGGAGTAGAATGTCATTGTGGGTCATGCCAGTGATATACTGTTATGAGCAATATATTAATATATTACAAAAAGGTTGTTGCGGTTTAACTAGGAATATTCCTTTTTTGTTGAAAATTACACTTGCGTATGACATGTGTTGTTATAGCAACATCGTTGTTACTTTCTACGCATTTCGATCTTTCAAAAGCAAAATTGTGTCCATTTTTAGTGACATCCCTTGGTTAACATATGACCCTGGCCTTTAATAACCGCTGCTGTAACATGTTGTCGAGGTGAAATGCAATAATTTCCGAAGATTCGCTTCTAAAGTCTGACATATGCCTTCTTCGGCAAAAGGGATGAGTGTTGGAGTGCAGGAAGGTCTGTGCAATTACATTGTTTTAACTTCTAATGGTCGATTTTAAGCTGTGGCTTGTCATTTTTTATCGGAAATCACATGAATGGGTGGGTGAGAGCTTGTTGTTATTATTATTAGGGTGTATGGCGTTGATATAGATAAAACTTCAAATCAAATGCTTTGGTAACAGGGAACCAAAAGTAGTCCGCAGAATTTATTGATGTATAAAAACATTCCAGACCAGTATCACGTGACCGTTTACATCCCATCAAAGTGTAGAAGACGCAGTCAATTTATAATAATTGGAATTATAATTGAAATAAAAATTGCAATATCTAAAATTGAAAAAGCAACTTTGAACATGAAAAACTGATCATTAAAATTGAAAATGAAAATAAAAAAGAAACGAAAGCCCAGTATTGAAAAATGAAGCTCAAAAACGAAAATTAAAAATTAAATATGTGAAATTCACAACTGAAAACTGAAAATTAAGCAGTCAACAGTGAAAATGATAAATAAAACATTACAATTGAAGGACTAAATTTTGTTTAATTGGAAACAAAATTGAAAAAAAAAGAAACAGTGAAAATGGAAATTGACAATTAAAAACTAAAACTGAAAATGAAAGTAATACATTAAAACATTAACAATTCAATATTTGGGTGATAGTATATATGTTTGTGGGTATAGTGTGTAAGTGCTCCTACCGTTGGTTATGAGTAATAGCATTTGTATTTTGGGTGTGTGATTTAATTTACATTCTTTTAGATCCTAGCCTCTTGTGTGATATTATGTAGAGGATATTTGCTTGAAACGAGTGAATAACGGATATATTTCATCGAGTGGATGAAAAACTCAGTATTTTCACAAGTGGCGAAGCCACGAGTGAAAATACTAGAGTTTTTCACCCACGAGATGAAATGTATCCGTTGTTCACTCGTTTCAAGCAAATATTCTTTTTATTTTATGCTCACATACGTTGGGTACCTAAAGTTTGTGACACAGTAAATTAGCAGATTTCTTATGGTAATGTCAGCTGTTTACCGTACATGTTATGATGTGCTATGTGTATCTGCGCACAAAATTAGTTTCACATCAGATTGATAAAAATTAACTGATATTTCCAGAATAACAAACTACAAGTTTTAAGGATAATAGACAGGGATTATTAATAAGAAAACAACCACAAGTAATTCATCAATGTATAATTGTTTTTTTTTAAAACAGAAAATCAAAGGGAGGTAAGTATGTTCTGACCCACAAAAGTAGTTCCTGTAGTGAAAAAATAACAATATTTTTTCACTACAGTGAAATATCAATATTATTTTAATTAGAAAATCAAGTAATTCACTGCTTAGCATAAAATAAATTTGTGCCTTTTTAAGTACTGGTGGCTCCAGCGGCGTGTTGATGATATAGTGCGAGTGTTAGATAGTAGATAACTGGATGCTGGCTTGTAAACATCTGGCTGTTGATCACTCCAAAAGGAGTGTTGATAGTAGTGAAGGGGGATACTTTAGGGACAATGGGACTTATCATTAAAAACACCCCTGGGACAATATAGGGACTATGTAAATTTAACATGGGGAAAAATCGTGGGACAATATGGGGACAAGGGGAATTAACATGGGGAATAAATCGTGGGACTGTCTAAGGACAAGGGAAATTTAACATGGGAGAAAAAGCAATTCTAGGGACAAGGGGAATTGAACATGGGAATAGAGTTTGGGTCTGTCTAGGGACTAGGGGAAATGGAACAGGGTCGGGACCCTATTTTAATAGGGTCCCGACCTGATGGGTCTCTATTTTTTAAAAAATAAAAAAAATAAATAATGGGGTAGGCAATTGAAAGTCGATCTCTTTTCGAGAGATGTGGGTGGCCCTGAAAAGGGCCTTTGGGTTTCTTCTTCTTCTAACTCCTCCACTTCTTCCACCATCCCCTTATCTTTCCCAAAATTCCTTTCTTCTTCCTCTTCTTCTCCTCCTCTGTTATCCAGTCAGGATGGCCCATCTCTCTAAATTTCTGTTGGATCTTCATCCAGTTGTTATTTAATCTTTCAAACTCTAATTTCTTCTTCTTATTCTCTTCTTCCTTTCTCTCTTTGCTCCATTTTTCTTTTATCTTCATCACTTCTACTTTCATTACCTCTCTAATTAGTTCTTCTGCTTTTATCAACTGGTTACAACCCCACTTTACGTACCAACAGTCAGTCCAATGAAAGCTATTTTCTAGGAAGCTCCTGACTTCTATGATATGATCCAAGGCTTCCTTTAAAGTACCTACTCTCACGTAAGGTGGGTCAATGAATCCTCTGATTCTTTCTACTTCTTCCTCAATCATTCCCCCATTTGATCTTTTGCTACTCCAAGACTCTTCACATTGTTCAGGCTACCTTCAAATCTTCCTTCCTTATTCAATCTTTCTACTATATAAGTCCCATCCATGATCCAAAAATAGCTATGTCTCAAATCGTTAAATAATTTTGTCACCTCCATCTTCTTTGTTTATTCCTTATAATGGTGCGAACGACTAATACTGTGGGTTCTTATAGTGAAAGCGCGGACGTGATGGAAAACATCCCCTAAAACAAAATTTATATTACCTAGATCATAACCAAACAACGCGCGGACGTGAAGGAAAACATCCCCTACTTTTCTCATTTCATATGATCTACTATCCACATACGTGAAACAGCAATAAACAAACCCCGAATCTACTATCCACACACGCAAAGCATTAAAATGAAACCCTAATCTACTATTCACACGAACCAACTTAAGCTCTTACATAACCCAATAATCTACTATCCACACAAATGTACGTGAGCGCTTACAAACACACACACACACACACATAAAAAACACACACTCACACAAATAAAAAGAGTCAGTGTTTATATTCACACTACTCTACCTACACACATTGGCAAATCGATTACTATTTCTTTTCTAAAGGTTTGGTTAGCCCTGAAAAGGGCTGTTTGTTTTTTAACTCCATGGCACCTGGTTAATGATGGCACCTTCCAGGCCTGGCACCACACACACATCTTCTTCCCCAGTCTCTTTTCACTCTTTTATGGGGGAGAGCAGAGGCGGGATAAGTGGCTTCAGAATCCCAATTTTCTGTCTCTGGGATTCTGAAATTTTCTTCTTGTGGTTGTGGTACAGCCATTCCTCTCTCCTTTTCCTCCTCTTCTTTTTTTCTTCTCTCCTCCTCTTTCATCCTTCCCTCTTCTACAATGGCTTCCGCGGCCAGTTCATTTAGTATGTGCCTGGCATATTCCAGGTGCACATGAAGTTCGAACAGTTTTGCTAGCCTTCTGCTCATTCTCAAGTGTTGATCAATCAACAAGGGTAGCTAGACTGCCGAATGATTTTTAATTTATACTGAAAGAGCGGACGTGATGGAAAACATCCCCCTAAAACAAAATTGATCTTACCTAGATCATAACCAAACAACGCGCTGACCTAAAAGAAACACTCACTCACTTTTTTATACTGCCCATCACTATTCTAAAAAATTTTATTAAACAAATAATATACTATCCACATACGCAAAGCAATCCAATCAAACCCCAAATCTACTCTCCCCACACGTCAAACAGCAAAAAACATCATCATAATCTACTATCCACACAAACGTACGTGAGCACTTACAAACACACAATTATATACACAAACACATACACTCACACTATAAAAAAGAGTCAGTGTTTATATTCACACTACGCTACATACACACATTGGCAAATCTATTGTTATTTCTTTTCTAGAGTATTGGGTAGCCCTGAAAAGGGATGGGTTTTTTTAGTTTGCTATGGTAATCATTTAGTTTCTAAGAATGCGACGTCCTCTGAGGATAGACTTTCTGACGATAGGTCTGCTTCTTCGGAAAGAGAAGAAGAACTCTTTGGTGTCGATACGACAATCGACAAAGCCTCTGTCAGGTTCAGGTTGCTGCTGCTGCTGCTGATGCTGCTGCTGTTGTTGTTGCTGTTGCTGCTGTCTCTGAAGTCTGTACTTCTCTGTCCATTCTTCTTTTTCCCTGTTCACTACTTCTCTGAAGAGCTCTTCTATCAGGTCTTCAGTGACTTTTAACATTCTCACATTCTCTATCTCTTCTGGCTTCGGTATCAGACTGTCTGACCCTATGCAAATTCACGTAGGCTTCGTTTAGCTTAGCTAGTTTGGAGCACATCTTCGTAGGAGGATGAGTCGACAATGGATGGTTGGACTGGAAACTACCCCGGTTCTTAAAGTCAAAGTGCGGACGTGAAGGAAAACATCCCTCTACGGTTTTTGAGCCGGAACGTTCATTGAGTGTCTTGAGAGGGATAGTAAGAAGTCAAAGAGCTTGAATCAAAATTCTTATAGCCAAACAAGCCACAAAGGCATTTTTTTCAAAACACAACAATTTTTTATTCAAAATCACTTAACACTAACAAACAACTCTAACATTTTTAACAATAATCCAACAATATAACATCAAACATTTATTTTCAAATCTCAAACATTTTTTCAACTCACACATTATTTTGGACAGGGTTGACAATGTTGTGAATGAAATTGTGATTTCCACTGTTGGAAGTCATTAGGCCATTGATGGACACTACGTTTCCTAGCTTGAGACAAAAGATAAGCATAATGGTCACAAAACCATTGATCTACTTTCACATCGTTTCTAGAAGAAGAACGAGGATCAAAATGAGTCACTAAATGTTCTAAGGAATAGCCCAGGCTGCGATGATGCAGAAAATACACACAATATTGTCCACACACCAAGGAATCTGTGCCTTGTAATTTCACATTATTGAATCGGGTGGTCTGAGCATTTCTTCTCATAAGGTCAATGATATCGTCTTCCAAAGGAGGCAATCCGTACGAATCGAAATATTCCACACATCCTTCTTGAGGAAAGTAGACGGCTACCCAGTGGGTTCCTGGGAGATGACTGTCGTCCGTGTTGATCAATAAGCTAGATGGTCTTGAGGTTTGCGATGAGGCAGTTCATCTTTAGCACAGACGACAGGATTCCAAGAAGCAATATACGAGCTGTGGTTCAAAAGGTAATAAAGTTCCCAAATATCCATTGATTTGTGTGTTTTCTTCTTCACAGGTAATAAGTCATCAATTCGATCCTGACTTTTTGCTTGAAAATGTCTGACAAATAACCGTTCCTTCGTTTCGTCTCCCCACTTTGATTCAGAACAGCTTCGATACGATCGATCTCTTGAGTGGCTAATGGTGGACAAGAATGTTCACGCAAGTCTTTATACCACTGATGCAACACGACTTCGTCCAAGATGAGACTCCAAGCTTCGTCCAGATACTCGTCCAATTTTTCTTCTTGACTCAGCATCAGGCATTTATCGTGTTGAATTTGACTGGGATGATCGTTTTGACATCCATAGCAATCTTTCTTGATCAATTCCGTCATTTTTTCGACCAAGTATTTGGCAAAACAGGAGACTAAATGCGCTTCTTGTTTTGGCCATCTTGACTTCATCATAACTTCATCGTCTTTGTCTTGGGATTCTCCTTCCACGGTCTCCTCACATTCCATCTCCAAAGTTTCTCCACTAGGTAAAGAGGGATAACAGTCTTCTATGGCTTCTAATAATCTAGAATGATTTCTATCGTATTATCAAATTCTGCATATAGGATGACGTTCACCGTTTCATCAGGGTCTCGTTTTGCAAATTGAAGTTCCACACGAATCTGGCCAGATTTTATAGGGTGGAAATGTCCCTCGTCGCTGCCTTGGTCAGGAGTGAAATCGAAAGCCCACAAAGCATAGCCTCCTGCATAATCTTCGTACGATATGCCATGACTGGTGTTGGTTCCTAACTGTCCGGTAGCTTCGTACAAGGACAAGTACGACCTCAAGTAATTCTTCTTGTCAAAGTCGGGTTCGAAAGGTCGGGTACACAAGGTTTTGCCATCGCGACTGACTTCGATCTTGGACACGCCAAAGTGTTGAAAGTAGAAAGGATTGTTATCGGCAGCTCCGTTGAAGGCTGTATTCTCGACGATACCAACGATCAAACGTTTGGGTAACTGTCCTTGGAACAGATGATCTTCGATCATGGATCGCTGTCCCTTGGGAATGGTGAAGGTTTTCACTTCCACGCGTCGTATCGGATACTTGGCTGTCGTTCTGCTCAACGTCTGACTGATGTCGTTTCCCACTTTAGGTAACACTTCCACACGGCGTACGTAGAGTCTGGCTTCTTGGATTTTGGTTTTGTAACCGTCACTATCAGCCATTAAATGGAAAGCGGTACTGCTACGATTCAGTCTCAGGCGGACATCCACCCCGTTCAGCAAATACTTTTCTTGCAACCACATGTCCGAATGCAAACGATCCATCAGTTCTAAACTCTTTCCATCTTTGATTTTGTTTCTTCGTTCTACAAATCCCTCATTGTGGTCTTTCTTTGTATCAGTTTCCAATATTTCAAACTGGTCTGCATCGTCAGCTTCCCATATCACACAGGCATTGAGATGAGTGTTCTTGGCGTCTATTCCGTACGTCAAGAGATTTTCCAGGTAGGCACGATAAGGGTAAGTATCCATGCTGCTATTCAAGTACAAGTCCACTCCACTAAACAAGGAATGCATGCAATTGTTGACGGGAGCTGCTGCTTCAGTGTCTATATCACCTCCTGTCTTATCTAGAACTTTGACTTTCAGGTACAAGTAACTGCTATTCAGATCGATGTAATCTTCGGGCTGTCCTTTGATTTCAAACTCGATGGGAGCGGAATCTGTCAATGAGGAGACGGGATGAAATTCCACCCATTGGGATTCTTGCATCGTCATCATGGTGGGGGGCATGGCAAACAGATCCAGTTCCGACTTGGAACAGGCGCAAGACTCTCGGTGCATCATTTTTTCTCTTTCTCAATAATCGAAAACGTCTAAGTCTCGGACGGTTCTTCTTTTCTTTGCCTTTCTAGCTTTAGAAGTGTGAAGTCTGGTGAAAGGGTGTTTTCTTCGTCGTCTCTTTCTGCCTTGTCCTTGCTGAATGCCTGACTCGGTAGCGTGCAGGGCATTTATAGGTGTTTCTCGTCGACCCAAAAGGTCTTTGACCGTTTGCAGCAAGACATTTTTGCCTGCCCTCATGAAGGCTTCTTTAGGATTGTGTTTGTCGATGATGACATTTTGGAGAAATTCTTTGCCTTGCGTCAATGCCGCATCTTTCAAGGCGTGCAATCCGCGTGTCACCATCGGTTTCAACACCGGGGCCACCGAACGAAAGGCCGATTTTAACATATCTCCTAAACCGTGTCCTCGCTGTCGAGCAACCCCTCGGTACACTGGATACACGACTTACGAGTCGTGAGAGAACCGTTTTCGAAAATGGAGTTTCACCGTGACTTTTCCTTTGGTGAATGGAATATTTTGTCCCAGATCTCCTTTTATAGCAATGTTGACCGTGTCCAAATACGACTTACTGACGGGCAAACAATGAGGATGTACAAATTCGCGGTGGACGTGATAGGTGTTTCCACCTTCCTGGTCACTGGTCGTGGCACTATCCACTTTGAAAGGAATGACACGCAGTAACGGCACAGAGGTGTGTCCCACCACGTTGTACTCCACCACATCGGAATACACAAAGATCAAATTCAGTCCATGGTTCAGTTCTACAGGGAATCGAAAAAACTTGTAAAATTCCGCATTGCTGTTGATCTTCGGTTTAAAATTTGGAGCCATTTTTGTGTCTCCACCTAAAATATCAAACAAGTCACGACTAAAACTGATGGACAACGTTTGGGTATCCTGAAATTTCATCAGTAAGCGACGAGCCACTTTATGGTACTCCAGGTGACACTTTTTTTAATTCTGTTCAGGGCTTTGCCAAAGGCTAACTCGAACCTGGAAGCAATGGTGTCCACCAAATGTTGGCCACTAAAATAAAACCCTGACGGAATTTTCAAGGTGTAGATATTGAAGGGTGAATTGTTGGATGGTCTTGTGTCCCCTGAAAACCCCATTTCATTGATGGTTTCTTGCAATTGTTGGTTCAGGATTTCGACCTCAAAAGTGTTTTGCTTTTCAGTGATGTTTTGGATCTGTGTAGGGTGAATCATTTCTACCAAAGCCACTTCCCAATGGGCTTCATGATCTAATGGGATGGCCTGAGGTAATTTGGCTGTGTAACAGCACAACGTGTTGTTGGGAAACACCTCCATGGAACTGTCACTGGGTAACGTTAAGTAAAATTGGTTTTGGTGACTCATAATTCTGTGACTGTCCGAGGGGTTACTGGACGTCAGAGGAGTGTCTCCGCCCAAAATAGGGTTGTTGTTGTTGTTATTGGAGTGGTGACTGGCACTGGCACTGGACACAAGGTTCGCGTTGTTCCCGTTCGAGGAGAATTTCAGGGAGGGATTGGGAAGCAGGTAACCGATGCAACTGCTCAATAAAATGGTCCACAATTGTTTGTCGCCTTGTTGCAAACTTAAATTGGCGATGGCTGCCCCGATGACACAATACACCACAAAGATTGGGCAGAAAAAGACGATTTGCGTTTTAGGCACACGTTCTCCGCACCACACCCACAAAGGTTGTTTTTGTAAATCTTGCAGAGAAGAACTGGTTGAAGGAGTGGTCGACGTAGCTGTGTCTGTGTGAAAGGGCATGATGGTCACTTCTTTTTATAGTCGATGACTTGCGAAGCATCGATCCAAGAATCAAAACTGGGTGGATATCCTTTCCAACGTACTTTGACTTCTTTGACACGTCGTTTGCCCACTTTACGGGTTCTGCGTTCGAGAATGCTTTCGATGTCGTACACGTCGTCTTCTTTTTTGGTGACACGTTGTAACTCGGGCAAAGAAAACGTTCCTTTGAGCACTTCTCCGTTCATGTCTTCCAATTTATAGACGGCAGGATGACGGCCATGCACTCGTCCAGTGACACGAAAGGATTCGGTCGTCCAGTTAGGTAAGTAACCTTTGTCGAAAGTGCGTTTGGTTTTGCCAATGAGTACCCAATCTCCTACGGTCAACTCTCCACTTTTCTTGGGGACAGCCCTCGTCGGGGACGTACCAAACAGGCGCTCAAACACCAACACTTCGTTGTCGGGAGTCACTTCTTGCGGGGCACGTCCAATGCTTCGATGGTAAGATTGGTTGTACGCTTGCACCAGGTGCGGTAAGATGTCGATGTACTTCAGAGTGTGGTGATGCGTAAAATATTTCCACATGCGTTCTTTCAAAGTGCGTTGAAAACGTTCCACGATGCTGGCTTTGGTTTCGGGATTCTCGGTGGTAAAAAAATGAATGTCACGTTTCTTTAATTCTTTTTGGAAAGCTTGGTTCAGAAATTCGGTACCTTTGTCCGTTTGCCATCGAAGAGGGTGACGACCGCTTTGTTTCAACACTCGTTGCAGGGCTCGCACTAACTCGTTGCTGGATTTGGAAGTCAAGGGCACGACCTAGGCAAATTTGGAAAAGACGTCGATGACACAAAACAAATATTTGTAGCCACGATTGTAGCTGGCCAAATGAGAGACATCGGCTAAATCGGCTTGCCATTGATGATCGATGCCTTCCACTCGGGTGCGACTTCTGGAAAACTTGCGTCGAATGGGTTTGTGTAAAGCGTAGGTAGCTTGTTCTTGTAACCATCGTTGCACTTGAGGTAAACGGAGACTTTTCAGTCGAGTTTTGGCAGCATGATACAATTTTTGAACTCCTGCGTAACCTGCAGGATGGGAGGGATCGTAGTAAATGCTGGCTAAGACTTTTTCCATTTTTTGTGGTTGTTTGTGTGTTAATAAGTCACCCACTCTTCGGTGATGCTACTTTGGGTGGGTCGAAAGGGTGGTTTAGAAACGGATTTACGTGTCCGATGGGCTACGGGAGTAGAAGTCGAAGGTAGTGGTGGTGGAGGTGGCAATGGAATGGCATTGGTCTTCTTTTCTTTTTTCACTTCTGGTTTCCCTTCTTTCTTTTTCACTTCTGTCGAAGGAGGAGTGGACATCATCTTTTTAACCCAAGCTTTCATTTCTTCTCGTTGGGATGTGGGGGACGGGGTCAACAAGGATGCTGCAATCTTACTTGAAATGGGAGGTGCTGATGGTGTTTGAAACACTTCTCGCATCTCTTCTTCCTCAGGTCTTCGTGGGGTAGCATCTCTGGTGACCCCTGGGGATGGTAGTAGTGGTGGTGGTGGTAGTGATGATGGTGCTGGACTTTTCATCAAGGTCTTAAAATCTTTCAGAGTGGGTAGAGCTGTTTCGTCTAAAGCTTTCTGGTGAAAGAGTTGCAGTCGTTGCAAGATTTGACCGTACTTTTGCGATTTTTCTGTTTCGGACAAATCTTGACGATCCATCAAGGACTGCTATTCGTGTTGTAACTGGGACATCTCGCTCAAATTGGGATTGGGAGGTAAATGCGGGGTGCGTTGTTCTTGCCAACGATGGTATTCCATCCATCGTTTGTAAGGCACTAAAGCTAGTTTTCGTCCTTCCATGGGGTTGTCAGGGGTCGATTCTGAGATCTTGGGACTTCAGAGGGCCTTTTTATCTTGCTCCCACCAGTCCTCCCAACATGGTTCCCAAGACTCCTTTCAGCAATGGACCTAACAAGAGGGGTAAAATGCCTCCACGTTGGACCAACATCTTCTTCTTTTGCCGAAGGGGAATTTTCTTTTGAACCATTTGGCGAAGAACGTGACGATGTTTGCCTAAGGATTGTTTCTGGTGTTTGGACAAAGGGATCGTGCCTTTCAAGACGTTCAAACAACATTCGCACACGGTATCGATGACTTCTTTGGAGGCTGATTGAATGAGTTTTTTTCGTAGAGGTGGAGAAGCTTTGGACAGGACAGATAACATGTCCCCATGTTTGACTAAACGAGGAGGCAGTCCTTTTCTTTTCTTTCCTTGGGGTTGTTTAGAAGAGGGATGCTTTCTGGAGGGTGACATCTTTGAGTCTTCAGCACCAAAAACACTGATACCCCGACTTGGTCACAGGCCTTTTTTATACTGGAACGCGTCGCCACTTATTGTCTTTACGTCGTATCAACTTCAGGACAGGCATGACACGTCGTGCAGGGGTACGCAACGGACTAAATCGAGCCAGTTCTTGCTAGGACAAATCCAGTAAACTTTGTTACATGCCCGATCTTTCTTGGACTTTGATTTTGGGAGAAGGTACTTTGTGAGCAGCAGCCACTGCCACTAAATTGGAGGGTCCTGCCACTGGGGAAGTTCTTGGGGTCATCAACGGAGAAGTTCTTGGTGTGATCAACGTCTCCAAGTACTCTTCAGTTCTTGGTGTCATCAACGGAGAAGTGGATGAACGTGAGGCTGTCGGAGACGCAGTCACCGCCGTGGCAGGTCGTGGTTTGCGAGTGTAAGGTTGCGTCCTGGCCGAAGTGCCTCTCTTGCGACTAGTTTTCTTCTGTGGACTTTTGTTTTTCTGGGGACTTTTTCTCTGTTTCTTTTTCTGGGGGCTTCTTTTCTTTTTCCGGGGTGGTGTCTGGTAAGAGGAGGGTCCCGCCACTGGAGAAGTTCTCCTTGGGGACCTGGTCTTTTTCTTTTTCTTTGAGTTTCGTTTGACTTTTTTCTCGGGGAGACGTTTGGGGGTATTAGGATCCCATCTTAAGAGAGAGCGAATGATGACCCCTCCTAGAGTACCGCTCCCTCCAAGTTTCAAAATGATTTGTTTTTTGGTTTGAGTGTCGATGCGGGGATCGGTCAGTTGGGTCAAAGCGACTTTGTTTCGATCAAAAAAGCGTTTGGTTTAATGAGGAATCTGAATGATCCCTTGTAGTAATTGACGTGCCGTCACCGTGAACCATCGTAAGACTTCTTTGAGACTAGCTTCTAAGACACGAGCTCGTGTTTGTGGATTTTTTTCTCGACTGATGCCATACAAGGCACGAATCAATTTGACGGGATGATGCGACTGAAGGGACGTCATGTTCAAAATGTGTGTGAGACAGACGAAAAGGGTCTGAGGTTTTTATTGATTCTTTTTGTGGAGTGAAGTTAAGTCGAGGACGGAGACGTGTACAGGACAGGCCCTCCGTCTTGGCACCAGTGGTGAAACAAGTGGGTACGAAATCGCAAATCATCGGGGGTCGTAGGTTTCAAATCGACGAGTAAATAGGCGTGTGGAGTTTGAGTGGCATCGTCGTACGCCTGAGTCAGCCAAGGCGTTCCTAACTGTTTGGCTAAGACTTGCACTTGCGATTTATCTCGAGGGCTTTTAAACAAGACCACGTAATGCGCATTGAGACTGATGGTGCGATGGGCTTTACTTTGTTGAAACAAATTTTGGGTGATGTAAACGACACTGGCATTACGGTGATGCCCTTTGCGCGTGAACCACAGTTTAATTTCTTCTTCGTCTTCTCCTAACATGTCGTCGAAAATGACCAAATGGGTTTGATAGGAGTCAGAGACGATGCCGTCGTCTTCTTTAGGAATGCCTTCCACAAACACGATGGAATCGCCTCGACCTTCTCGCAAGAGGCTGTACGCCGATTGCCACTCTTTGTAACACCACACGATGCGTTGAGGTGGACGATCGATCAAATGATGTTTATGTTCGATCAAACGTTTGACGAATTCGGTTTTGCCTGAACCGCTAGGTCCAGCAATGAGCATGTTAAAGGGATGGCGAAGATACAAGGCCTCCCAACTGGCACGATCTAAGTGTTCGTCGATGACTTTGACAGTAGAGGAAGAGGGAGCAGAGACAGCAGAGGTAGCCATAGTGTTAGGAATGTCACTTGTGACACGAAAACAGACAAGACAAGTGTTTATATACTTTTTTCAGGACACGTTTATTGAATGTTTTAAACATGAACACGAAAGACAAAAATACATAAAAGCCAAAGGCTTAAGTACAACGATAAAAGGCACAGGAAAATCATCAACGTGGAATAAACACAAGTGTCTGTACAACATGTTTTGGGTAATGTTCTGACCGGTTCTATAGGGGGTAAGGTCACACAAGTGTCCTTCCGAAAGGGTCTTTCAGGCATGTCCACGACAGTCCTGTCCTGGGTGACGGCTTCTTCTGGCACCGTCACTAACACAGGTTGAAAAGTGACTTTTTTCCTTGAACAACTCTCGTGCATACTGGGCCACTTCTTGGGTCCAAGCCTCAAAATCCCATTCTTTCCAGGCACGGACATCTGTCCAATGGGTGTGTAAGTCACAAGCTACACACACATCGTCATACACGTCTTGGGTAGCTAAAAGTTGACGAATCTTTTTTTCCCGTAGAGGTCGAGAAGTATCCAGATGAAAACGCAAAGCTTTGAGCAAAAGGAGTCTTTCGTGACCATTTAAGGCCATTCGGGTTGTAAGTACTGATCGTAAAGAGTCCACAAAGAATCGGCTGGTAAACGAAATCCCAGAAAACAAGTCACTAAGACACACACCACTTGTCGACCCAAATTGAATCTATACAGTTCCTGTAATAATCGATGGTAATGATCCACGGTTTGAATATGGTCATTGAGTTCCTTCCATGGAATCTGTTCAATTACATGTGACATAAGTCGTGGCATGGCAGCCTGTTTCTATAGTCTCTTTGTTTCGGAAACAATACACATACTTTCTAGCCAGAGATCTTCGTTCTCCAGTAGGGAATCTAAATCTTGCATACTGTAACCTAAACGTCAGAGTTTGTTTAGAAGTTTCCTCTTCCGCTAAGCAGATTCCACGTAAAATATGTTGGTAATCCTTTAACTTCTCTTCCTCAATGCGTTGCACTAGGTGAATCTCGAAGTAACCAAAATGATCAACACGTGGATCATCGGGGCCCTGGAAGTATTGAACAAGGTCTGACCACTGAAACAATTTCTGACGAATCAGTTCTCTTATGCCATTCAGGTACCAGTGGTTAAAGATCTGGTGACGTAACGGATGCAACTGTTCTTTACGTTTGACTTGTATTTTGACCAGCTCTCGGTAAATGCGTTCTCTCAACTCCACAGGCAAAGCACGAATGTTCTCTTGTAAAGTATCCATGAATAGGTCATACTAAATCCTCTTTTGTCTGACACAAGAAATGTACCGTTTGCATAGACATGGTTCTAATTCATTGTCGAATCTAAATCGTTTCATCACTAATCTACACATTAAAATTCGTTCAGAAGTTTCCTCTTTCACTAAGTTGACATTGCGTAAAAGATGTTGGTAATTCGTTAACTCTTCCTCTGGAATTGGATCCAGTACGTTTACAATGTAGTAGATAGAATCATCCATACCAAACCAATTCTTTTTATAACCAGGGGTCGTTGATCAATGTCTGTCCAATGGAACACTTTTAACTGAATCAGTCCTTGTATAGCATTCAGGTACCAGTGGTTCAAACACCGGTGGCGTAACGGATGCAACTGTTCTTTACGTTTGACTTGTATTTTGACCAGCTCTCGGTAAATGCGTTCTCTCAACTCCACAGGCAAAGCACGAATGTTCTCTTGTAAAGTATCCATAAACTGATTATGGTAAGTTACTTCAATGTCTCAGTCCCACTAAGGGTAAGTAATGACAATTCGGTGACCATCGAGCATATTCTACGTAGGCCGAATCTTGCGGTTCCCAGTGATGAAGTGACACACCGCAACTGAAGCACTTGACTTTATCTCCTTCGCCCAAGTAGAACAATCCGGCTCTGGCTAATTCTTCGGGGGTCGGTCCTCCCAGATACTTAGGCCATTTTCCTTTGAACGATTGAAGACGATTTTCAAAGTCACAGTATTCCGACAAACGCACAGGAAACGAATATTCTTCTTTCACAGGTTCGTTTCGATGAGGGTTGGGTGATTGGACAGGAGTTTGCTCAGAGCTGGATGACATCCGTAGGGGGGTAGACGTGAAGTTGAACATCCACCTTTAAAACGAAACCCAGTAAAGTGTCCAAGAGGACGAGCGGCATCGCTTTCGCATCCCTCAGGTTTGGCACGCACAGCATCACTTTCCATGATAGGGGTAGCGAGACCAAAGTTCCCATGATGCTTTATGGCATCGCTAAGGTCACAGCGTACAGCATCGTTCCCATCGCAAGGCTCACAATCGCATTCCACTTCAGAAGTCCCATACTTGCATTGTGCTTGTCTGAACTTGTTTTGTGTTTCTCTGAAAGTATTCATCTTGTTCGCTTGGTCTTGGAAGTCACAATGAACTATCGATCTTGCCTAGGGTTCCTTTTTATATACAGACCAATACCGACGTGTCCATACGGTAAGGTGAAATGATTGGGAAGTCGCACTCGCTTCTGGTACACGATTTGATAGACTTTTTCCAAGGGTCGACTGACGATGTGGTGAGTGGGTAAACGTACAATCTTGTTGGGTTGATAGGTGGTCACTTTAAAGTGTTCATCCTCTCCAGATTGCAAGGATTCTTTCAATACCCCAAAGTTCACCACTTGACTGGTACGATAATTCAGAGTCAATCCTTTCACTTTACACTTCGTGTGCACTTCTCCTTGTTTATCCCGGTATTCGTAGCCATAATTTTTTCGACCGCCACTGACGAACTTAGAATCTTGTCGTCGGGATGCTCGTCTGTCCAGGCTCCTAAACGGTCTCCTTCGATGTCAGGGTGCTGTTGACTCGGGTGATGGATGTAAATGCAGCTGTCCGTGTCAAAGTACAGGACGCGTTCCCCTAACAGTTCTAATGCTTCGTACAATTTTAGGCGAGCATGAGCTGTCACGTAAGCCGCAATGATAACATTTCCAAAAGGGTCGTCTTGTACAAAGTCCAGATCTTCTTCGTAATTGACCAAGATCAAATCCTCGCGAACGACGTCCACGTGTTTCATGAATTTGGTTTTGTCGTGAATCATCTGGAAGTAGCGGGAAGGTTCTGTCAAATATTCCGTCTTGGGTAAACACGGTCGTTGTGCCATTTTACCCCACAAGCAATTTAACATCACTTTGGCAAACGATCGCCTGCCTTCGTTTTTCTCGATGTGATCTAAAGTAATGCCTTCTTGTGCCCAGTATTTCTCTTTGAATGTCTTTTGGTCTTCGGGAGTGTGACACCAGGAAGGATAGCCGCTGGCTTCTTGTTTTAGTTTCAAAAAGGCATCCACGTAGTCGGCTAAAATGCCTTTCTGAGTGGGGTCACCTTTGTGATATTGTTGTGTCTTGGGAAAGTGACAAATTTCGTACACTTCTAACAGTTGGTATCCCATGTCCAGAGCTTTGAACAATTCTACGCTGACCTAGGTTCCCGTCAAGGCCCGTTCTTCCTGGGTGTGCTGACAAGGTTGGTCATGGTTGCACGTTTCGGCACAAGTACGGAACAAAGGAAACATCAGTTTGCCTTGGCAATGGTGAGGTAGCACGGGATGGTACAAGTCCTTGGGAGGCAAAACTTTGCACTTGATCAAGCCTTCGTATTGTCGAATGTTTCTCAGGTCGATGTGTTCCGTGAACAATTGTGGGTGCCCTGCAGGAAAGCGACAATATTTGCACACGTAGGGATACAGCGAACACACGTCCAAGTATTTGATTTCTTCTCCTTTCTCTTCGTCGGCTTGGTACAGCAAGCAGGTGGCATTGGTCCTTCCTCCGTACAAACTATCCCTCGGGTTCAGCGGGTCCATGAACTGGTAACTTTCCACGAGGCGTTTAAACTCGGGATCAGTTTTCAAACGGTGATCGTACTCGTGTTCCCACATTTCCACCACTTGGTATCCTTCCTGTTCTAACTTTAGGCGTCGCTGACAAGTGGCCTGGTACAAGTCTTCCATGGTTCGTTGTAAAAACTGATTTTTAGTGCCACGGTCAGGGTAACAGACGGGACATCCGTGAAATAAGCAACCGTTAAACTCGTACACGATCTTGGGGTTTTCTAAGTCCCAGCCATCGACCGAATGCGTTCCGATGGTCTTTTCGCCTCCTCCGTTGCGGGCATGCTGAATCCATTTGTCTTCCTTGTCGCACAAGTAATGTAACCAGCGTAGGGCTTTGACCGAGTATTGACGTTTGACATAGTTGGTCGTTTGAGGACTGATGACAGCCACGGTGTTTTCAGGCATGAATCGTTGCCGGTACACTAAGGAACACGCTTTGGCAATGGTGCAAGCTTCTTTCAAAGGATCGACCCCTCCGTGTTCCATGAACAGTTCTCGAAACTTTCCACAGCAACGTCGTAAAATGTCCACGTCGGAACGACAATACTTTAACATTTCTTCCTGAAAGTCGAAAGGGTCCGAGGCGTGAGCCTGGTACCAAGCGTAGAAAGCTTCTCGTTGTTCGGTACGCATGTTGTCAGGGTCGTAATAGTGAGCCTCAGGCAAATGGGGTAGAACGGCGTGTTGATTGGCTTCCGTATTGAAAAAGTGTGGAAAGTACCCTTTAGCCATTTCTGTCATTCCAAATGTTTTAGGCATTCGACTCAAAGGCATGGCCAAATAGCTCATCGAATCTTTAAACTGTACTTGTCCCACTTGCATGAAAATGATTTTGGCTCCGTTCAAAGTGACTTTAGGACGCTCGGTGCCTTGTTCCGTATAGTATCTCAAAAGAAACTGTCCATCGTATCCGGAGAAATTGTGACATGACGATGAAATCGTGGCATGACGATGACAATCTCCGTAACGTTCGATGTCCTCTTGGCTCCACGTCTTGTCGATGGGGTCTAAGACCCATTGGGCGAAATCGGCTAGCGTGTTCGGTCGCCGAAAATTTTTTTCACGTCCTCCAGGAATCTTGCTGCAGTGAGGGCAATGACTGAAGATAGGTTCTTGAATGCACTTCTCGCACGCTCGATGAGCCACGCAGAAATTAGGAATGTGAATGCCAGTCTCTTGCATGCATTCGAAATCGAAAAAGATGAAATTGCCTTTCTTCTTGTGTGCATCCTCTTTCTCTGGTGGGGTTGGTATTTTTGTGCGTAGCATTCGTGTTCCAAGTCCACGATGTGTGACAAATGTGACATTTTTTCTTTCCTGAACATACGTGTGCCTTGGCATTATTGGTACGTAGGCCTTGTCCACACGTGGGGCACAATCTCAGCAGTTGACAAGCACATTTCTGCTGTGAACCTTGCGTCTTCAGATGTTGTTGGTAACAGACAGGGCTGACAAACGTACGCAGACAAGTTGAACAATGCACTGGTTTTTGCCCTTCGCTCAGACAGGGTGGAGAGGCCAAACATCCTAAGCATTTCGATCCACAATGTTTGTGTTGCTCTCGATTATTATAACCATGGTCACATTTCTCACAGTAATAACCGTATCCCAGGAATGCAGTGATACTGGTAATGGTATCGAAATGGTCATCGTGACAATAGACATGAATGTATTTTCCATCCTTAAAGTCTTTCCCTCGAAACAACAGAGGTCCGCGCACTTCTTGAGGGTGCACTTTCAAGGTGTAGAATGGAGCTAGGACATCTTGCAATTTTTGCATTTCAGGAATCCCGCAGGGTGTGTCTTTGGACAGGCCGGCTTGTTGCAACAGGAGTTCTGCTTCACTTCGTTGTTTGGCTCGGTTCGATTTTCGAATGTTCTCCCAGTCTCTTTTCCATTCTACCGTGTCGTTCTTGTCGGCATAGGTTCGTCCCACCACGATGGCACGGGCTAAACACATCTGGTCTTGAGGGTTGTGAATTCGGACGAGACTCTTTTTGGTGCTGCGAAGGTCGTTCACCAATAAGACTTTTTTGCGGCCAGTCCCTTGAGGAGGAGAGACGTGGATCATGTCCAGTGTGGCTTTTCCATCGGTGATGTCAAACTGATCATTGGATTGTTGTACGTGTTGAATCTTGTCCATGAATTTGGAAGCAGTCACTTCTGCAGGGCTGCTAAACTCGATCCAAACAGGGAATTTCAAACCGTCGTGTTGTATGGAAAGTCTCAAGCGATCGTCCTCTTTGGGTTGACATTGTCGCTTGAGTGTGGTGAGCAAAGAATCCCACACCCCGGTGATAAACCCTTCTGCTTTCTCTAACGGTACTTCAGCCTTGAAATCTTTAAACTTCATCGTGTATTTGTAAGCCGTGGTTCTAAATTTTCTAGAGGAGCGCTTTTCTGTCTCTCGAATGTCATAGTACTTTTCAAGGTTGACTAAGGGTGGCGAACTTTGTTTAGAGGGTTTGGATTCTGGTTCACTCATGTCCTCTTCAAAATCACTGGCATGAATTTGTGCCAAGACTTCAGCCCTGGTACGAGGCGATAGATCACGTTTCTGCCTCTTACTTTCTTCTTCTTTCTTCTCAAATGAATTGGATCGTTTCATCTTGAGTGCAAAACGTTAAATGACTCAAGTTTAAACACCATAGACTAATTTATAGTCATGGCAAACCAGCGTATATAAAAGGGTGTGTGTCTTGTCCTTTCACTATTCATTTCACTCTCAAACCGAGCACAACGATGGAAGAGACTAGCCAAATCGAACGTTTCATCAGAGCTTTGCGAGGGGTCTTTAGAAAATTCTCTTCGGACCAGCCGACGGACTACTCTCCTTCCTTTCGAGATAAAAGTCAAGATACTTGCTATATCTGTCAAAAGAAAGGGCATTGGTCTTCAGAGTGTCCAGACCGTCAAAAAAGAAAAAACAGGGGCTAGAAAAGGCAAAAGTCAAGATACCTGTTATTATTGTCAAGATAAAGGACATTGGTCTCCAGATTGCCCAAAAATGAAACAAGAGGAGTCAGAAGAAGAGAGGGATTCTTCAGAAGAAGAAGAGGAGGATGATAGCAGACAGGTGAAGAAAAAGAAACAGGAGAAGAAAAGAAGAAGGGAAGAAAGTGAGGAGGAAGAGGAGAAGGAAAAGACTGTGACGGTGAAGAAATTTAAAAAACAGAGAGAGTAAACAAAGAAACAGAAGTGAATGTACTTTTTAAAGTGCTTTGTTGTGAATTGTGAAATGGATTGTAACTATTGATAAAAGAATACATTAATTATATAAGGTAAGTGTCTTTTAGTTTGATTTTAAATAAGAAGCTACACTCACGCACTCATATACACGTACTATAGGGGTAAAATGGTTATTTTTTTTTTTGAGTTATTGGCAATTGAAAGTTTATCTCTTTTCGAGGAATGTGGGTGGCCCTGAAAAGGGCCTTTTGTTTTTGGTGTAGGGGTAAGTTTAAGCAATCAACTTTAACTGCCTTAAGCCTTTGCCACGGCCGAGGCCTACTTCTGATGATGATGATTGGGTTGAAATCACTAAGGGTGGTACGGTAGGCTTAGTCACAGGGTTGGCGTGTTTAGCTCGGGAAGGTCGTATTCTCTTCGGTCGTGATAAAGAAGTCTGATACATTTGTTTCAGACTTCTTAACTCCGCTAAAATGTCTAACAGTACCGTGACCGTTTGATTTTCACCCTCTTGTTTCTTTGCTGCTGCTTGTTGTTGTGGTTGTTGTTGTTGTTTTCTTACCTCTTCTTGCTGTTGTTGCTGTAGGAGAAAAGCTTGTTCCGCTTCCTTTTGCTGTTGCATAAATTTCTCCAATTCTTCTTTCTCTCTCTGTCCAAAATTCTCCACTTGCGGTAATGAAGAAGGAGACAAAGGTTCCGGAACAAATTCTTGCGAGGTAAGAAAATCCACAAAATCCCAATTCACCTCTTCTGAATGTAAGTCCGGGTTCCCTTGGGTGGTCTCCACTGCTGGTGCACCCCAATTGATCGTTTTCTGAGTTTCCGTCATGTTGAATAACTGTTGCATGAATTGACTGCGCACAGGCGCTAGCGAATCTATATAGACCACGTGACGTCACAGACTGCTCTCTTCGGATTGGATTTGGGCTAACTGGATTTTGTAACGCGTGTTTGGACTGGTCAATGAACTCAATCTGTTTCAATCCTTCCTGCCCCTATAAATAAGCGCAGTTCACTGCATTGATTCACCTGTTCTCGGCGCCTCAAGATGTGGACCACAGACGAATCATCCACCCTTGTTTCTTCAATGATGTTTAGGACGGACATGCTAATGTATGTCCGATCCAAGTGGACAGTTGTCCACAAGTCAGACACCAGTCTGTGGACACGAAGAGTCTGTATGGAAAGACAAGGATGCCTCAAGAGGACTCTGATTTATGGCCCTGCAGTAAGACGCAGCTTGAGGACAAGAAGATGTCGCAGATGACCTTTATGTTAAGGGCATATTAACATAAACCCAAAGGCCCTTTTCAGGGCCACCCACATCTCTCGAAAAGAGATCGACTTAATTGCCTACCCCATTTTTTATTTTTTTTATTTTGAAAAAAAATAGAGACCCATCAGGTCGGGACCCTATTAAAATAGGGTCCCGACCCTGTTCCATTTCCCCTAGTCCCTAGACAGACCCAAACTCTATTCCCATGTTCAATTCCCCTTGTCCCTAGAATTGCTTTTTTCTCCCATGTTAAATTTCCCTTGTCCCTAGACAGTCCCACGATTTATTCCCCATGTTAATTCCCCTTGTCCCTATATTGTCCCACGATTTTTCCCCATGTTAAATTTACATAGTCCCTATATTGTCCCAGGGGTGTTTTTAATGATAAGTCCCATTGTCCCTAAAGTATCCCCCTTCACTATTGTTGATGCTAAATTGTGTGTGTTGAATGGGATGTAAATAGTAATGGATAGTAAATAACTGGGTAATTATCACTCCAAACAACTTGTTAGATGGTCGGTAACTGGGTGTTACATAGTATACAGTGCTCACTCCAATTGAAGTGTTGATCGTATAGTATGGGTGTTAGTAGATAACTGTGTAATAATAATACTAATAATAATTGAAGAGAGTCACGCTATCCACAGTCCAGTTTGTAGAAACCTTACACAAAGTCCCCTCTTCTTGCAAGAGGTTTGTTGGTTGGCGGATTGTACCATCTTTCAAGGTGTCCACTTAATTCGGTTCTCGCTATCTAGAGGTTGACCGCCCGATATTATTGCCCGGTTCGAATAAATATAAATATAAGTCGTGAAACTTATAGGTGGAATAGATAAAGATATGAGCAGATATATAGAACAAACCAACAAGAGCACCCTCACATGTAAACAAACAATTTAATAAATTATATAAAACATATGTGAGAATTCATTACATCAGGAATATAATCTGCTTTTAGAAAAACTTTCACCGAATTAGAAACAAAACCCACAAATATATTTAAATAAAGGAGCCGATCGGTTTTACTGATAGATTTAGTTCATCATAGGATCGAGTGAACAATCGAAGTCAATGCCTTGTACGATTGCATAACCTGTTCCTCCGGTTCACTCCACTTCCACTGTAGCTGTTTCTTCGTCTTTCGTCGGTCTTGCCTCTTTTCGGTCCTCACTCTGTTCATAGCATGTAGATTCACAGATACCTGGATATCAGGATGATATGTCACAGGATACGTCTCAGAATCAATACGTCACAGGATAATATGTCCCACCATACATCGCAGGATAATACATCACAGGATAATACATCCCACCATACGTCGCAGGATTAAAAGGTCGCACCATACGTCGCAGGAGCTATTTTCTACCTTACAAAAAATATAAATAGAGACAACCTAAATTTCCTGTTGTTTATGTATACCGGAACTTGAATTATCCCCATCTCGTTATCAGATCTTACTATCGGTACTAAACATATGCTAAGGCTATCAGTCGGCTCCACATGTCCTACAATGACCCTAGTTAGTCGAATGGCTAATTCATCACGCATTAACATCACACATTAACACTACACGAGGCATAACGGTTCCAAGCCAGCCTCAATTTACACAAGTGAATAAATGAGATACATTACATGCCTTACTACGTCATTGCAGTCAGTACACACTCACCCTTAATCATACGTGAAATCTTCTAAATTCGGTGAATTCACACGGATTCTCGTAACTCATATTAACTAATGTAATGCATGCAATTCTTAGAACCTATTTCTTATGCAAACTAGACGACAAATTGAAACAATTCGTCAATTTATCTAAAGAAGATTAATGTACGACTTCCTATGCATAAACTCAACACAGTTATACTTCATAAAGCAAATTGATATACGAATGTAGGAATTAAATTCATGCAAATATAAGTACATAAATTCAGCAAAGCATTATATATGGTTCAACAAATTACACTGAATTTTCACAAATACCTTTGAGCCTTCAGCTTTCCTCGCTTCTATCGCCAAATTTGTTCGTCGGTTTTTCCTTCGACAACAGTCCTCTTGGACAACAGTTTTACGAGAGAATTTCTCCCAAATTTACTCGCGGGGTTTTATTTACACTTGTTTTTCTCTTGCAGAAAAGCTTAGACCAATTAAAATTTTCGATGTGGTGATATTAAAACTAGAAAATTTAGTGTGGGAAACACGCACCTTATTTAGCGTAACCAATCAGGATTAAGTATATTTGCCGCCTTTTTCCAGAGGCGCCAAATCTGGGATCAATTTGATCTTCAACATTGCGACTACTGATCAATGGAAATTCTCAATTTGTGAAGTTTTACCATGAAATCAGAGTTTACCGTGTCCCTAATAGTCCGTCTGGCTGCTATATAAACAAATGCTTAATTAAGAATAAAATCTCCCCTCGAAAAGACATTACCGATCATGGCAGTATGGCAATTTGATACGAATCTGTCCCCATAAATCTAATTAATTGTTCTCTGGTCTCAAACTAATGTGATCTTCTTAGATCGCCAGAAATTTTCCCCTTCACAATAATAATAATAATAATAATAATAATAATAATAATAATAATAATAATAATAATAATAAATAATAATAATGTAGTCCTTCGAATCCAAAGAGGATGAGCTCTGTGCAATCATATATGGGCATGGATATGGTTCTGCAGTCGCAATCTTGACTTGGATAATCAACGAAAGATGGGGCATTGCAAGTCCGCTGTAGTAACTGAGATGGACGTTGACCTGTGGCGTTTCTCCCGGGCATCTTCCACTTGCCCATCTGCTTCTGGCGTTAAATTTTAAGGTCATCTGATGCTCTGCGGGTGAGGACACGCCAGCGGGTTCAGTCTTGTGCTTTTTTTTTAAAGCTTGATGGGTTGAGGCGAACCATAGTTGCAGTAGACACTGCCTAGGTATTTGAAGTTTCCACAATTTTCAGCTGAGTAACGTCATTGGTGATGACTGACTTTGGCGCACTGGTTATTGGAGTTTGCTGAAAAATAATTTCAGTCTTGCCAAGGTTAATTGTGCAGCCGAATAACTTGGAGGCTTCGGAAACCATGTTAAACATTGTCTGTGAGTCACTTGTCTTGTGTGCTAGTAGATAACTCGTTGATGGTCACTCTAATATTGTGGTTGCTGGCTAGTTGATAACTTAGCATTGGACTGCAGATAACTGAGTACTGAGCGTTCCAAATGGTGTATTGGCTAGTAAGTGTAGTTTTTACAATAAACCTTCTGGTGGGAGGTGGGTATAAAGACTCATTATGTTAAACCTATGGACATTTTTAACACAACATTTCAAGATAAAGTTCTTGTTGTTGTGAGGTTAACGACAATTTGCATCACATGAGTCTATACATAGCGTCCACTATAACTTGTGGAGGAAGAAGCATGGAAAACCCCGGGAAGAACTACCGACCCACGGGAAACTAACTTTCATGCTTTCTCACGTTCCCACATTGGCCGACTCCGAGACCCACACCAGCGTAGGTGAGACGGCAATGATCCAAATCGGTGAGCGCTTTATGCCACTCGGAGACTCGAGTCTGCCATTTCACGCTAGAAGGCATAACACTATAATAATGAAGAAAAAAATATTCAAATGGTGAGACGTTGATCAAATGCAATGACATTATTTGACTTGTCATGTGTTGAACTAAATTCGATAGGAGAAAGTCATTTACACTTTTCTAGGTTTACCAAGTACATTTTAAAGAACTGATTTTATAAAATGATAAAATTCATTTGAATTTTGATTGCCGTGTCGTCTGCGTGGTAGTGACTACATTTGTTTCTTTCGTTTACTAAAGATTATTTGTGGCAAATATATTAACAATAGATACAAAGACACATCAACTATTGGGACCTGAACTGTTAAAATTTAAAGTGTAAATATTCATTCTGAAATTTTAAAGCCACTTTTAGGGTAGCTGGAACGTAAACATAATCTCCAGGAGTAACCGAACGACACCCTTTTTCACTGATCTTGATTCTGTCTAGTCGACATAAATAGTATTAGCTGATTTTGGTTTTATATAGTCGACATAAATAGTATTGGCTGATCTTGGCTTTGTCTGTTTGATATAGATGGTATTGGCTGATCTTAACTATGTCTAGTCGATGTAGATAGTACTGTGATCTTGACTATGTCTAGTCGATGTAGATAGTACTGTGATCTTGACTATGTCTAGTCGATGTAGACAGTACTGTGATCTTGACTATGTCTACTCGATGTAGATAGTACTGTGATCTTGACTATGTCTACTCGATGTAGATAGTACTGTGATCTTGACTATGTCTACTCGATGTAGATAGTACTGTGATCTTGACTATGTCTAGTCGATGTAGATAGTACTGTGATCTTGACTATGTCTAGTCGATGTAGACAGTACTGTGATCTTGACTATGTCTAGTCGATGTAGATAGTACTGTGATCTTGACTATGTCTAGTCGATGTAGATAGTATTGTGATCTTGACTATGTCTACTCGATGTAGATAGTACTGTGATCTTGACTATGTCTAGTCGATGTAGATAGTACTGTGATCTTGACTATGTCTAGTCGATGTAGATAGTACTGTGATCTTGACTATGTCTACTCGATGTAGATAGTACTGTGATCTTGACTATGTCTAGTCGATGTGGATAGTATTGTGATCTTGACCCTGTCTACTCGATGCAGATGGTATTTGATCAGGAACACGTATGTCATTATCAAAGTTGACAGCATCAAATTTTGTTAATACTTATCTGATATATGCTTGACCTCTTATGTTAAAACTATGCATGATTTACCTGATTTACTAACACCTGATTTGTTATTCATTTTATTCCTCTACATGCTCGGTTATCTGTCTGTCTGTCATTATATCTTTCTTTCATACTTTTTATTTATTGTCCCCGCCAGGCTTGGTTAGTGTGCAGTGCAGTCCTGCAGCTAACGTCGTTTATGTGAGTGTGTGTGTGAGAGAGAGCGTGTGTATGAGTCAACTTTTCTCATGCTACTACTTGGTTCAACCAATACCTTATCGCAAAATAAATATTACCCATGTCTGTCTGTCTGTCTGCCTACAGGCATGCAGGCAGTATGTATGTATGTATGTATGCATGTATGTATGTATGTATGTATGTATGTATGTATGTAATTATTATGTATGTATGTATGTATGTATGTATGTATGTATGTATGTATGTATGTGTCACTAATAGTCCCTTAAAACAATGCCGTATTGGTGCTTGACTCACAATTTTTGTCCCAGACAGTAAAACAGAACATCTGGCGTGAATTCTGTTCAGTTCATACACCTCGTGTTGCACGTATATTTGTTGCTTAATATGGGTAAATGTAATTTTAGTTTTGTTGTAATAATGGAGAACCCATCTAATTCCATTGTTTGCACACAACAATTAAGCTAAAGAAGGACTTGTTTATTTAGGATCTGGTCTTAGAGTATAAAACTACTTTATGGACAATAGTATTTTGGATTTTACGTTTTGTCTTGGTCAGTTAAACATTGTATATTTTTGTTACTAACGATGCCATTTCTACAACCGAAATAGTTAGAACAGTTTAGGATTTGTGTAATTTGTCTCCAATTTAAAACGGAAGTAGGTCTATTGATGAATGCTTTACTAAAAGAAAAAGCAGAACTAGACCTATCATAGATTTTAAAAGAAAGCCATAGATGATTTTTATATTTACCATTTGGTAACATTTAATTTATATTGGGGGTGAGGGTTTATTGCGAAAGATGTCGCATATAAATTAGATTCATCTCCTTTGCCAATACAAGCAATTATCGTACTGTAGCATAAGATTTTTGAGCTTATAACCCAACTTTACACAAATTATTATGCATTACAATTTTTGTTTAGTGCGCAACTTAAGTTACATTTGTCTTTTGAGATGGTTTATAAGCTAAGACAACGGTTTAATCTGATTTCAGTGGAAGGTTACCTTTCTTCAAAAATTATACCAGATAAGACATATGCTGATCTCATACGGTTTTTTTTTGTTATTGTTACTGTTGCGGATTGGTTTATTTCCTGCTCACAATTTGCATAGTAACTTAATTTTTTTAAATTAGGACAGACTAGAGCATCTTCGCTAGCCAAGGTTTTGATATGTCAACCCTATCTAGATAAGCTTGACATATGAGCCTTGACTAACGAAGATGAGACTAGAGAAGTTCTAAAACTATACTGGCATAAACGTCCTGAAATGCTGTGAGTTGATAGACATATGACACGTGTCTCTAGTTAAATTATTGTATTCTTTCAGATATATACCTTACCATCTTTCTGCCATTGTTTCCATTTTCCACGTTAACAGCGTTTTTGAAAAATCTTGAGGGTTGTTTTGAATAAAAACTGAAATTTAACAACGTGCAGAATTATGGCTGGACTGTTTTTTTTTCGATGCAAAGGTGAAATCTTTTAGGTATTGGCTAATTCCGGGAGTTTTCTTTTTTTTTTGAACAGCATTATTGTCCTCCCAGTTTAGTGTCCGTTTTGTCAGGAAAACAACGATGTTGCCATGAACGATAGAATGAAGTTTTGTCAGTTCTGATAGAAATGAAATGTTACAATATACCAGTTTCACGATATACCGTGATATTAATTTCAGCGGTTGCAAAACTTCAAATCTTTTTCCCGTGCCTCGAAAACAGAGTTCTCATTGCTTGATCATATGCAATACACTTAAAAAATTAAGATATCCCACAAAATAACTAATTTTGTACCTTTGAGTAGTTAAATTTACTACTTTTACTCAATCCCCTTCATTAATAAACCAATGCATAAGATCTATTCTATATGAAACACGCCAAATAATATTTATAAAATGTCAAATTTTCAGCAAAAAATGTCTTTTTTATAATTCATATGTAAATGTCACCGTATCATGGTTTTGTTTGCGCTTTATGTACCTTGCCAAATTCGCGTGTATGAAAATGTCCTCATTTTATGTGTATGTATGTGTGTTTTATTTGGATTTTTAACGCAACTTCAACAATTTTTCAGTTATGTCGCTACGATATCGGCAGTGACAGTTTATAGTGATGTATAGCACTTGGACATCATGCCGCAGATTTGTAGCATGATGTCCCATCCAGTTACATTATCCTAACACCAGCCCGACCATTCCTAACACTAACCTCTTAATGCTGAGTGCCTAGCGAGGCAGCTGTTGGTACAATTTTTATGTCTTTGGTATGACTCGGCCAGGGTTTTGCATGCACCATTTCCAAGTTTTTATGTACTCCATAAAGACTGATAATGTACCCAATCTGCACGTGCTACATTAAGGCTGTGTTTATGTCCTTGTTTTGTACGTATCACGTGAAGGCATTGTGTATTTAAATGTCCTAGGTTTTTATGTACAGTTGCATGGTTTCGTTGTAAAAAAATTGCTTTCCTTTTGCATATATCAGTTATGTGTGTACATAAATGCTCTCATTCTCTATGTTCGAATTCATTTTTTACCGTATGAAAATGATTCCAATTTGTATGTACCAGCTCAAGGTCGTGTGAAGGAAAATGTCCCCGGTTTCGTGTATAACACTGCAAAAATGTATATGCTGAAAAGTCCTGCATTGCACGTAATACGTCTAGCAAGCATGTATAAAACCGTTTGCATTTTGTATATCCGCATTGCTTGTTTGAAACTATCTTCAATGTTTTTTCAAATCCCGTAATACGTCTAGCAAGCATGTATAAAACCGTTTGCATTTTGTATATCCACATTGCTTGTTTGAAACTATTTTCATGTTTTTAATCACGTAATACGTCTAGCAAGCATGTATAAAACCGTTTGCATTTTGTATATCAGCATTGCTTGTTTGAAACTATCTTCATTTTTTATATAACGTTTACTATTAGCATACTCCACGTCAATTATGTTTGAAGGAAAATGTCTCCGTTTCGTATGCAATACGATATGTTCTTGTGTACCTTATTATCTTTTTTATATAAATCGCCGTTTGCATGAAAGTGTCTCCATTCCATATGCATAAAAACAAATGTGTGCTCATGAAAATATTTTCACTTGGTATGAGCATTTTTAGATGTTGTTTATGAAAAAAAAACAGAGATGTCTTTAAAATATAGTTGGTTGTGTATATAATAAAATTACTTTGTATGCACCAGTTCAAAGTTTGTCTCAAAATGTCTCTCGGTTTCATACTAACCATGTTTGCGTTATTGATATGGAAATGCCCCTATTGTGCATATATCAGACTTTATGTATGAAAGCACATTTGTTATGTGCATCAGGCACAGGGATTGTGGCAGTTTAGTTGGTGGAACGTCAACCTCGTAGTACAAATGTCGCAGATTCGATACCCGCACAGGCCAACCTAGGTTGTCAGCCTCTAAGTATCCTTAGTATTCGTATTTTCAAAATCCCATAGGCTGCAGAGATGAGTAAGTCGCTTTCTGTTCTAACTGAATGCATAGAACATGTACACGACAATAATCACAATCGCAGTGGTCAAGCTAGACTTGAATTTTAGGGAGAAGTGACTTCTTTTGGACAGAACAGGTGGAAGTGAGAGCTGAACAAGAGATTCAATATATTTCTCTGTGTGTGTGTGTGTGTTGCTGTTATTTTCATTCTCTTATTTGACTTATGCAATCTATTTCCCCAGTATGCATATTTGCATTTAATATTGGTTTCAAACAATACTTTATTTTCAAGTCGTTTTCTGAGCTCTCTCTGTATTATAAACACATTTGGTGCATGTTTAAAAACTATGCTTTTCATATGCAATATTTTTTGGCAATAAAAAGAAAACAACAGAAGTTATACACTAATGAATTTTAAGTGAGTAACTAGATTACAGTATTGTAAGTGCAAGCTAGTACAAGTGTTTAATTAACTACCCTTAATCAAGATTTTATTTCTTGTCTTTCTGAAAGTTCACTAAAATGGCGTTTGAAAAGATTTCTAAACTTATTTGAAACCAATCTTTACCATGTGCATGAGAGCAAATGCACACGTCTTTCAGATCATACTGTTCATCCCAATTTCTTTGTTGCTGATAAAGCTTTATCATAACTGTTGACAGACAACACACTGAAGAATTAATGTCAGTATATGAATGAACTAAACACTTTTGTCAACCATATTGACAAGCAACCAACACGCAAGTGCATCTATTTTTTAGAAAGGGATTTCTTAATGTAAACACTCACTTTATAGCATCGTTACAAAAGTCCAATGACAGGATTGCAAATATAAGGTTTAACTATTTGTCTACGTACTTGGTGTGGCGTCAGGCATTGGTTAAATAATATTTGCTCCACTGTTTTCTTTGTTTCTTCGTATATTTTTACACAAATGAGTGAACTTAGAATACAACCTTGACCGCACAGCATCACTTGAATTCCATAATATAACATTGTCTTGTACGTTTCTGACTTACAAAATTGTTCTTTATATCTAAATATTTAATAATGTAATAGTTAGACTTTGCTTTCTATGAATTGTATATTTTCCTGAATACATTTACCCAATAGTTTACAAAGAGACACTATGACAAAGTGGTACTTCCCAAACACGGCGTTGTCCTCCATTATTTCCCCATGACATGTTCACTTAGGTTCCAAACTGATTTTTATGAAGAAAATTATGTACACGCGGCAGTTAAAATATTCATGTTACTAAGTCTATTCTTAAAACACAGATTGTTATTTACATAAGTATAAGTTTCGAAACTAAAATCTGTATGTTTTTATCATCAAAGGATAACTTGCGGAACTCGGGCAGTTTATTACATCTCTGCCAGCTGTTTATTCACCACACGGGCTTCTAATTTTCTCTTGCCATCTCTACTTAAAATTGATAGAAAAGGCAGTGATGTTTTCAGGATAAATAATATGCACAGCATTACTTGCTTTAATAAAATACATTTTGTAACTCATGCTAGCGAAAAGAGTGTTTTTTTGTACTCAGTGAATGTATTTTCAAATAATGATTTTATTTGCGAGATAGCCATAAAGTTATCCCGGATATAATGCAGTCCTGGGTATTTTGCACCATACACCATACCATGCGTGAGTGGGAGGTGCCTCCCCCCTCTCTTTATGATTTTTTTAGATCCAGTTTTAAGTCCGACAACCAAATATGATTCATTCTTCTACAGTTACGTCAATGAACAGTGGTGTGTATTATCTGACATAAGCGATACACACTGTAGTATGGATGCATAGACAACATTTCAAGTTTGTGGATATATTTTATTATCGAATATATTATTCATGATGAACAAAGAGGAATATATCATAATAATATAAGGTTAGTTTCTTTAATTTTATAATTAAACAAGCATTTTTAAATGTTATTGCATCGTGCTGTGGGGGTGGGGAACAAATTGAACACAAATTTATTTTGTTTAAGTCTTGAGACACATGACCCACTTGAAATGACGTTTCACCATAAGTTCTGGGACAGGAATTTTTTTATATTTTTTATCATGTTTCACTATATACGATCATCTTCGCTACCCAAGGTCCCGATAATCCTACCTACACCTTGGCTGATTGAACAGCTATACAGGTGCTTTGTCCTAGCGACATCTATTGGATTTCATGTGTTGACTCCCTTAGTATATAATGCCAAGTAACCAATATCGTGGTGCATTGTACACTGGCAGAAAATGGTGGGTGCAATTGACCTAACAAGGATACTTTGTAAGTTTAACATCGAAAGTACGACTATGTATCGGAGGGAAGCCATTAAAGGTCTATTTGAGTGAAGGGTATTTGTGTCAACACGGACGACACTGGAATATTGCCTATTTATGAGTCCATTCAGGTTGTGTGCTCATCTTGTCTCGAACACGTAGGAACAGTGTTCAAATTGAACAACTTAATTTTGATTGGATGCGATGGCTTGCCGCCGCATCCAATGAAATTCACAGATCCGAAGCACAGAAATATCTGTTCGATATGCCAAGGCGTAGATAGAGTTATCGGAACCTTGGATAGCGACGATGTACATAGGATAGGAAAGCCTATTTGTATGCATTATGTGGATGAGTTGAACTATACCACTAAAAGCAAATCTTTGGGTTTATGAAGTTTTTATCCTTGTTGGGATTAGGTTGGTCTTTTGTGTTTCAGTGAAATATACATGTTTTGCCCACATAAATGTACATTAAGTAATTTAACATGAATTTTAGCAGTTTGCAGCTGAGTGTTCAACCGCACCTGTCGTTGATGATGATAATCTCACAAACAACCAGTATACCTTGCTATGATTTCCAATAATTCCCATGAAAACTGGTCTTTCGCTAGATAGCACAATGTTACATATATGATTTGTTATTTTATATCGCATTCTTGTCAGCTGCCTCATTGGATACATGTTAAAGGCACTTACCTACTATATCCTGGCATTCTATAGCCAAATGTATTAAGTGTCATTAATGCCAACAAAGAAATAAATCATACAACTTCATATGTAAGGTATATATTTGTACAATGTTTTTCTTTCTCTTCTTCTTCTCTTTCCAAATAGTTCTCAATACAGTGTTGCCATACTTGTTGTTTTCCAGTGTTTGTATATGAAATCCTCCGAAATACTTCAAGTGCTTATAATGCAGTCAAATCTTTGAGATTAGCAATGATTCCTTTGAGAAATTACCGTTCTTGCCACAGTGGTTTCACCAGCCAGGTTGTTACAAGATTTACGGCAAATAGGAGAGGAGCAGGTGTATGTGTTTCATTCAAATTGGTATTGTAAATATCAACGAAAGATGTAAAGAATGTCTAGGATGTACCCATACTGTTTTTATCAGTGTCCTTTGTAGAAATTTGGCCTGTCAAGCGGTCTCTGTGATGTTTATCCATACTATGCAAGTTATGCCGAGAACATGCTTCTGCTTTTATTTCCAAGGTCAAAACTTGTAATGCACAAGGATCACAAGATCTAAAAACAAAGCAAATGTTTCTGTTATCATACTGTCTACTCGGGAGAATTACCCTTTGTTTCCACACAGTATTTTATCTTAAAAAAATTGGACTTTTAAATTTGTAGGCATCTTTTTCAGGCAAGTCGTGTTCCAAATTTTTATTCATTTATAACACTAAATCATGAGGTTTTTGATGACTGTATTAATGTGTTACTGGGAATGAGTGTAGATGCCTGACAGGTCTGACAATTTTAAGATTTTTATGTCATTCAAGCAAGAGTTTCAAGACCGAATTAGGCATAGAAATTACATCTTCATCTTGTCCTACAAATTACCGAGTCAGACAGTTTCAGACTAGAATTGAAAATATTAGATTTTGCATATTTTCCTCAGCCTTGCAAACATCCTTTTGTCAGGAAATTTGTTCATAGATCTGACCATGGGTCCACCAGGGGTGAAGTTTTGTGAATACGGTTCATACTAAGGTCATTTTCTAAGACTAGGTTCTTTTAGAGTCACACAAGCTGGTATATAAATGCTTCTTGGAATATATTACAGTCATCAGCTAAAACTAGGTCACTATTACATGTTGTTCACACTGCAGTGATCTGCATTAACCTCTAAGTTTAACTCAGTTTCTCAGTCAATAGTACCTGCAGAATCCTGTAAATTCATTGTGGGATGGTCATACAGCAACATGTGACATCCATGCATGCGTATAGTGATGCACGAGGTCAAAGGTTATGCTGACTACTAGGTATGTTGTATCTGAATGGACTAAAATGACCACACTGTGTACCCCCCAGTCAGATTGTTTGAAATGGACTAAAATGACCACACTGTGTGCCCCCCCCCCCCCGCCCCCGTCAGATTGATTGAAATGGACTAAAGTTACCACTCTTTGTAACCCTAGTCAGATTGATTGAAATGGACTAAAATGACCACACTGTGTACCCCCCCCCAGTCAGATTGATTGAAATGGACTAAAATGATTTCCTCTGATGTGTAAATGACAGTGCAGGTGAATGACCGTGAGAGATTAATCAGGATCAGTCGGTGAAGTAGGAACAGCACTGACTGAAGAAATATATATTAGGGTTGGCATTGTGGCTATTGTACGCAAATAGCTCATTTATTAGGGTTGGCATTGTGGCTATTGTAAGCAAATAGCTCATTTATTAGGGTTGGCATTGTGGCTATTGTAAGCAAATAGCTCATTTGGATGACCCATGTTGAAATGAAATCAAAAGTGACGTCAGCTGCTCCCTTACGAATGCCTATGGTTTAAAAGTTAATTATCCTGAATTTAATTTCTTGTTGAAACAAAAATGTCAAAATTGGATGATATTCATTTTGAAAATCCTGATAGTAATGGATTGAAAATTAGACAATACCCAATGTACCTTGGCTGGCATAGCTCAGCTTGTGAGAAAATCGGTTAATCAATATGTAAAATAATTATTGGCCTAAAGTTTCAAAAGAATTGCTCCAAACAAAAGATGATTTCATATTTGGAATTGTTCATATACCTACCAAGGGTTCAAAATACTCTTCAGTATATGTATTTGATGAAATGAAGAACTGACCATTTATCAGAAGACTTCAATATATTTCAATATGGTTTCAGTGTAGTCGCATAAATGCAGAAGTGAAAAGTGTCAATCTACTGTCGTAAATATATGCACTGGCATTTCTGTGAGAACCTGTTTAACTGCTATTTTGATCTGATTTGTGGACATTGTTTGTTTCACTTGATTAAAATGTGACCTTCTTTGTTTATCATGCTAATTATATAATAAGGTTATTTATGCCGAAAATCAAAATATTCTATTAGAAAAAGATGTTCATTGGAAATTATTCCCAATGTGAATGTAAAACAAGTAATCGGTCATTAAACAGTGCCACTAACCTCTAACCCACTATCTTCTTGATGTCTAGACATGATGGCACCACCGTAACTTTTTAAAGATCCTTCAGTAACTTGTGAAGTTGTTTATTGTACAGTCTGTTTTTGGACCCTATTGTGCACCAGTTCTACGGAGGTGTATATGAATGTAAAGTCTTGCATCTTCAACATAGAAAGAAATCAGGCTAATTTACTTACAATCAAGAGTTAAACAAGGCTAAAATCTTTATCCTGTATTAATTGCCCCGTATCTAAATGAACATGTTAGACAAGTATTCACAAATAGTGTGTAGAAATGAAAGCTAATAAAATACTAATAAACCAAACTTGCTCTTATGATGTGTTTAATAAGATACTTTTTAATGACATTTTACTATAAAACTTACTTATAAAGTTTGACAACTTCTTTTGAAGCTTTTGAGGATCAATTCAGATACATAAGTTCAGACAGAATGAATACAAATTGAAACATATTGAATGTGGATAAATCACACATCTTACCTTTGTACACATTGGAATAAGACCCAAATATAGTTGAGTATAATAAAACACTGCATGTCCTGGTTTCTTTTGTTCCAATACTGTCATTAGTAACTGACAGCTGAGTGGTTCTTCCTCTCCATATGCTAACACACTGTCCAACTCTTTTTTTCAGATGCAGACTCCAGAGCTAGCAAGGGATGTGGAGACGTTTTGGTCAAAGTCGCCCAACTGTTTGACCTCCCTGACCCCCTGTCAGACCTTTGCCCGGTCTCAGAAGTGAGTCTTGAGGATCCACTTTCTGTGACTATAGGGCAGGAGGCAGATAGTGCATCTGATGCATCAGACTACTGTCTGCTCTAGAAATTTTAGGTGCTAATTCCGGACTGTGAAGTCGAGACCGGTTGCTGCTGTAGAGGGAGATTTCAGTGGGTAATCAGAAGCGTCTGTTTCCTTAACAAGATTATTTATTCTAGGCTGTGGATGTTGGATATGTATGTAGTTGTGTTTTGTTTGTCTCTTGTATCTTTTCTTGTCCCACCCTCTTCCATCTCGTTTTGTGGTGTGTAGTGTCTGGTGTCACGTCTGCTTGTGTGTGTGATCTTTCATGGCTGCCTGTCTCTGTGTCAGGTCTGCCTGTGTCTGTGGTATGTCATGTCTGTCAGCGGCGTGTTGTCTGCCTTTGATGTATCATACAAGATGCTACAAGACAAGATGGCACATGACAAGGATTAGGACAAGACAATACCTCATTTGATCCGAAGGAACAGGAAACAACAAGACACGTGTGAATGTCTTGTGTGTGTGTGTGTGTGTGTGTGTGTGTGTGTGTAGTGCCATTTCTGGGTAAAAATCATTGATAGGGGTCTTTGGGATACAAATTTCAGATCTCGAGTGATTACTTTGGGCCCTTTTGGACACAAATCAAATATCGATGAATGACATTGATTGGGAACTTTGGGTCACAAATTTCAATAGATGACATTAATAGGGCCCTTTTGGAAACAAATCTCAATGATACTGATAGGACAATTTTGGACACAAATCTTGAATGATATTGCTCTTGGCCCTTTTAGACACAAATCAAATTTTCATGAATGACATTCATAGGAACGTTTTGACGCAAATCACGTCTCATTCATATGATCTCTTTCAGACACAAATAAAATCTCGATCAGTGACATTTATTTGGCCCCTTTTGGACACGAGACAAATTCCTTTGTGACAAAAATCGGATCTCGATCAATAAATTAAACGGGTCCCCTTTAGACACATATCAAATTTCACTGAAAGGGCTCCTTTACGACACAAAAATCTCATTCGAAGGGCCCCGTTTTGGACACAAATCAAATCGTTATTAATGACCTAAATAAGGCTCATTTTGGACATAAATCTTATTGATAGGGGCCATTCGGACACAAATCTCAACTCTCGAATGATTACTTTGGCCTCTTTTGGACACAAATGAAATCCGATGAGTTGCATTGATAGGGTCTTTTGGACAAAAATCTCAATGAATGACACATACGATACCTTTTTTGAAATAAAGTTAGATGAATGATACTGGTAAGGCCCTTTTGGGCTCGAATCAAATCTCATTCATAGTGCCTCTTTTCGACGCAAATCAAATCTCAATTACATTACTATGGAGGGGCCCCGAGTGGCCGAGTGGTCTAAAGCGCTCTTCGTTACGGATCACTGCCATCTCACCTCTGTCTGCGGCGGTTCGAGTCTAAGATTCAGCCAATGTGGGTATGTGAGAAAGCTTGCCAGTAGCTTCTCGTGGGTCGGTGGTTCTTTCCGGGGTTTTCCCGGGTTCTTCCTCCACCATTAATACTGGCCGCCATGTATAGCCTATCGTGTGCTGAAAAATGGCGTTAAACCCCACAACAACAACAACAACAACAACTATGGCCCATTTTGGACACAAGACAAACTCCTTTTCGACAGTAATCAGATCTCAATGAATTAATTGATTGGGCTTCTTTTGGACACAAATCTCAATGACAGGGCTCTTTTCGACACAAAAAAAAACTCATTAAAAGGACCCGATTTGGACACAAATCAAATTGTTACGAATGACTTAGATAGTGCTCATTTAGGACACAAATCGATGGCGGCCTTTTGGACACAAATCTCAAATCTTGAATGATTACTCTGGATTCTTTTGGACAATATTCAAATCTCAATGAGTGATTGCATCCCATTTCGACACAAATCAAATCTCATTGATAGGGCTCCTTTTCGACACAAAAAACTCGATAAAAGGGCCCCGTTTTGGACATCTAAATCATTATGAATGACGTAGATATGGCTCATTTTGGACAACAATGTACACAAATCTCAAATCTCCAATGATTTGATAGGGCACTTTTGGACACAAATCTTAATTAATGATATTGATATGGCTCTTTTGGACACATATTTCAATGATTAACATTGGTAGGGCACTTTCGGATAGAAATAACAATGAATGACATTGATAGGGCACATCTTGGACACAAATCTCAATGAATGACATTGATAGGGCACTTTTGGACACATATTTCAATGAATCACATTGACAGGGCACTTTTGGACACAAATCGCAATCACATTGATAGGGCACTTTTGGACACAAATCAATAAATCACATTGATAGGGCACTTTTGGACGCAAATATCAATGAATGATAATAATATGGCACCTATGGACACGAATCTCAATGAATGCCTTTGGTAGGGCACTTTTAGACACAAATCTCAATAAATGACATTGCTAGGGCACTTTTGGACACAATTATCAATGAATGATATTGATATGGCTCTTTTGGACTCAAATTTCAATGACTAGCATTGCTAGGGCACTTTCGGACAGAAATAACAATGAATGCCACTGATAGGGCACTTTTAGACACATATCTATATGAATCACATTGATAGGGCACTTTTGGACACAAATCAATAAATCACATTGATAGGGCACTTTTGGACACAAATCAATAAATCACATTGATAGGGCACTTTTGGACACAAATCAATAAATCACATTGATAGGGCACTTTTGGGCACAAATCAATAAATCACATTGATAGGGCACTTTTGGACACAAATCAATAAATCACATTGATAGGGCACTTTTGGACACAAATCAATAAATCACATTGTTAGGGCACTTTTGGACACATATCTCAATAAATCACATTGATAGGGCACTTTTGGACACATATCTCAATAAATCACATTGATAGGGCACTTTTGGATTCAAATCTCAATAAATGACATTGATAGGGCACTTTTGGATTCAAATCTCAATAAATGACATTGATAGGGCACCTTTGGACACAAATATCAATGAATGATATTGATATGGCTCTTTTGGACTCAAATTTCAATGACTAACATTGGTAGGACACTTTCGGACAGAAATAACAATGAATGACATTGATAGGGCACATTTTGGACACAAATCTCAATGAATGACATTGATAGGGCACTTTTGGATTCAAATCTCAATAAATGACATTGATAGGGCACCTTTGGACACAAATATCAATGAATGATATTGATATGGCTCTTTTGGACTCAAATTTCAATGACTAACATTGGTAGGACACTTTCGGACAGAAATAACAATGAATGACATTGATAGGGCACATTTTGGACACAAATCTCAATGAATGACATTGATAGGGCACATTTTGAACACAAATCTCAATGAATGACATTGATAGGGCACATTTTGAACACAACTCTCAATGAATGACATCGATAGGGCACTTTTAGACACATATTTCAATGAATCACATTGATAGGGCACTTTTGGACACAAATCTCAATAAATCACATTGATAGGGCACTTTTGGACACATATCTCAATAAATGACATTGATAGGGCACCTTTGGACACAAATATCAATGAATGATATTGATATGGCTCTTTTGGACTCAAAGTTCAATGACTAACATTGGTAGGACACTTTCGAACAGAAATAACAGTGAATGACATTGATAGGGCACATTTTGGACACAAATCTCAATGAATGACATTGAAAGGGCACATTTTGGACACAAATCTCAATGAATGACATTGAAATGGCACATTTTGGACACAGATTTAAATGAATGACATTGATAGGGCACTTTTGGACACATATCTCAATGAATCACATTGATAGGGCACTTTTGGAGACAAATCGTAATAAATGACATTAATAGGGCTCTTTTTTGGACACAAATCTCAATGAAAGACATTGATAGGACACTTTTGCACTGAAACCTTGATAAATGACATTGGAAGGATACCGTTTGGACACGAATCAAACTTAGATCAATGATATTGGTAGGGCCCTTTTGGACTAGAGTCAAATCTCGTTTATAGTGCCTCTTTGATACACAAATCTAATCTCGATCAATGACATTGATACAGCCGATTGTGGACACAAAAGACAAACTCCTTTTGGACTACAGAAATCAGATCTTAATAATTGACATGGATCGGGCTCCTTTATGACACAAATTACAGAGTTATAGTGCCCCGTTTCGACAAAAATCTCATTGATAGGGATCATTTTCAACACAAATCTCATTGATGTTAACAAGGCTCCTTATGGACACAAAAAACTCATTTAAAGGGCCCCGGTGTTGGACACATAAAATCATTATATGAATGACATACACAGGGCACCTTTCGGACACAAATCTCATTGATTGGGGCCTTTTGGACACAATATTCAAATCTTGAATGATTACTTTGGCCCCTTTTGGACGAAAATCAAATCTAGAATGGCAGTGATAGGGTCCTTTTGGACACAAATCGCAATACATGACTTTGATAGGGCCCTTTTGGACACAAAACAATGACACTGATTAGGCCCTTTTGGTCACAAATCTCGAATGATATTGCTCTGGGCGCATTTTGGACATAAATATCGATGAATGCCATTGATTTGGTCCTTTTGGGAACAAATCTCAATGATATCGATATGGCCCGTTTTGGACGAAAATCAAATCTCGATGAATGGCATTGATATGGCGCATTTTGCACACAAAGCTCAACGAAGGACATTCATGAGGCTCTTTTGGACACAAATCTTAATGAATAAAATTGATAGAACCCTTTTGGACTGAAGTCTTGGTGAATGACATTTATAACGAATCTTTTGGATACAAATTAAATTTAGATGACTGATACTGGTATGCCCTTTTGGACTCGAATCAAATCTCATTCATAGTGCCTCTTTTATACACAAATAAAATATCAATCAATGACATTAATATGGCTCATTTTGGATGCAAGACAAGCTTCTTTGGGGCAGAAATGACATCTCAGTGAATGACATTGATCAGGTCCTATTAGGACAAATCAAATATCAATGAGAGATAGCACCTCGTGTTGACACAAATCAAATCTCATTGATTGGGGCTTTTCTTCGATACAAAAAACAAAAACTCATCTAAAGGGCCCATGTTTAGAGATAATCAAATCGTCATGAATTGCATAGATATGTCTCCTTTTGGACACATATCGCATTGATAGGGGCCTGTTGGACACAAATCTCAAATCTCGAATGATTACTCTGGCCCCTTTTGGACACAAATCAGTGATCGAATAGCACTGATAGGGTCCTTTTGGACACAAATCTCAATACGTGCCATTGACAGGGCACAAAGACCACTTGGACACCAAATAAATTTCGAATGATATTGTTCTGAGCCCTTTTGGACACTTATCGAATATCGATGAATGTCATTGATAGTCCTGTTGGACACAAATCTCGATGACATTGACTGGACCATTTGGGACTGAAATCTTGATGCATAACATTGATAGAGTACCTTTTGGCCACAAATCATATTTCGATGAATGATATTGGTAGAGACCTTTTGGACTCGAATAAAACCTCATTCATAGTGCCTCTTTGATACACAATTCAAATCTCAATCAATGACATTGATATGGCCAATTTTGGACACAAGACAAATTAGTTTTGGACAGTAATAAGATCTTGATGAATAACATTGATCGGGCCCCTTTTGGACACAAATCTCGAAGAGTGATAGTGCCCCGTTTCGACACAAATCTTATTGATAGGGCTTCTTTGCGACACAGATCCAATCTCATTAATAAGAGCTCATTTTTGACACAAACGACGCATTTAAAGAGCCCCTTTTTTGACACAATTCAAATCGTTTTGAATGGCATATATAGTACTCGTTGTGGACACAAATCTCACTGATGTGGGCTTTTTACAGAAATCTCATATCCCTAGTGATTACTCTGCCCCCATTTGGACACAAATATTAAATTTCTTTTTATGACTTCGATAGGGACCTTTTTGACACAAATCTCGTTTTATGACATTGATAAGGCTCTTTTTGACACAAATCTCGATATTGCTCTGACCCCTTTTGGACACAAATCCAATCTCAATGATTGCCATTAATTGGGCCCTTTTGGACGCAAACCTTAATGATGACATTTATAGGGCCACGTTTACACACAAATTAAATATAAATTGATAGGACCACTTTTCGACACAAAAAGCTCAATAACAGTGCCCCATTTTGGACACAAATGAAATGTAGATGAATGACCTTTGAAGGGCTCCTCTTGGACACAAATCTCATTGATAGGGTCCTTTTCGACACAAATATCGATGAATGACACGGATATCGCCCCTTGTGGACACAAATCAAGTATGAATGAATCATAGGGACCCTTTTAGACATAAAAGATCATTAACAGGATATAAATCAAATCTCGAATTATACTGATTTGGCCCAGTTTGGACACAAATCAAATCTCTATAAAAGACATTGATAGGGTCCCATTTGGACAAATCAAATCTCTGATTAACACTGATGGCACGCCTTTGGACACAAATAAAATCTAATTCATTTGGCCTTATTTGGGTAAAAATCAAATCCCGTAGAATGACATTGAGTGGGCCCTTTTGGACTCGAATCAAATCGCAGTGAATGACGTATCATGGCTCCCATTGGACACAAATGAAACCTCGATTGATGACATTGAACGGGTTCTTTTTGGATTGAATAAAATGGCACTGATCAGGTTCCATTTGGACACGTATCAAGTCTTGACGACTGAGGTTGATGGGGTTACTTTTTTCCGTAGGAGAATATTTTCTGATATGCGTCAATTTTATTCTTTTCTCATTAGTTTCAGAACTTCATGGATGGTGTATAGGCTCTTCCGGATCGGATCAACATCTTTTAAATGATGGAAATTATTTACGATATTATTATTATTATTGTTATTATTATTATTATTATTATTATTATTTTGCATCATCTCCAGGTATTTGCTCTTTCCGTTGTATGTATTTAAGTATGTATTTATTATTTTGGTTATCTCTTTTCCCGCCCCTTTCTGTTAAAAGGCATTTTGTGAAAAGTACACCATGATCAGTGGATTAATATTGTACACACTTATATAATAATGTCTACATATAGATACATGTTTTTAATTATGAACAAAAGTTGTATGTGTATTCTTATCCATGGATTACATATTAAATTTGTGTAAAACCAATTTGGGGTGTTTATTTACCGTCCAGCGTCCATTACTTGAGACAAAAAAAAAAAAAAGGTGAAAAAAGATTACGTACATTAATTTCTAGAAAAGAAAGCAAACATGTCATATTTATTCATTATTGACTAGTGGTGAGTATAGAAGAAAAGCTAAGGTCTTTGAAACGTAAGAATGTCAACGTTATGGAGTTATTTTTCATGCTACCCTGTTTGCAAGATATTGATAATGAAATATAATGCTGGAGACATTAGATGTATACATCTAAATTTGTATCATGCATTAGTGGTAAATCAAATAGAAACTACATTAAATGCAGTGTTATTATTATTATTATTATTACTGACTCTCTAACACTTCGTGCTAAACGACTTTGCATTAATTAATCGAGATGGGTGGCAGTTTTACCGCTCAGCGAGAACCACATATTGAAAAATACTTTTTGAATCAATAATTTTGTACACATCACAAAGTAAGTCGACCTGCTCACATTTCTTTTAAAGATTATGTAATCTTTTGTTCATACAATAAATAATGACTATGTTTTTGTTTATGTCTTAATTATTTATGCATGAATTCAAAACTGAACATTTCGGTGATGAAGCTAATCCGAGCACCTGAGTTAGCAAGGTTTTAATTCGTGTTACTACAGCACGTGTAATCTCTATTGGATTCAGGCCATTTTGATTCCAAAGCCAGTGATGCTAGAATGGAAAATGGAAATAATTACACGGCTTAGCTGCTATATTGCAGGGTTGTTGCAAAGAAATGAGATGTGCTCACCGAAACTTCGCCTGCAATATGGTTTAGATTTTATGGGTTTAACGCCATTTTTCAGCAAATGATGGCAGCCAGTATGATTGGAGTAAGAACTATACCAACGACCCAAGGGTAGTTACTGGCAAGCTTTCTCACATAGCAATACTACAATCAGCGAAATGAACGTTACGGGAAATATATCTTTTTAAATTTATAGCGCTGACAATGCAGTAACGTATGTGACTTTAAAATGTTAAAACAAAACATTGAAATTTTTTGAATGATGTGGAATGAAAATGGATAGTTAGGACTAGATCGTTCTAGAAGTATTTTCTTTGTCATCTGCATGAATGTTACTACTTGATTTTTTTACAGACAAAAATTAATTTTTGTCTATCGATTTGTCTCAAGCTGTTTATTTCCGTAATTCATATTCTTTTCTCCCTGTCAGTATTGGTTCGGAAATTCAAACACACTGGTTGAGGTCATAAAAGTGTATATTGCTGTATCAGTAAACAGTCAGAGTAGTACTTACGTATCAGTAAACAGTCAGAGTAGTACTTACAGTACTTACGTATCAGTAAACAGTCAGAGTAGTACTTACGTATTGGTATCATTTGCCTTGATTGCATCATACAAATATCATTCTCAGTATGACGGTTGAAACTAAGATTAATTTTTGTTTCGGGATGCCATAAAGAAGAATTCATTAAAAACGTTATTATTAGCTTGACTTCTTGAAGTATTTAATTTAGACACCTAGGTTAGGGTTGTATTCATTTAGTTTTCTTTAGTGGCATTGAAATGTTGTGACATACTAATCCAAATAGCATTTTATCACAACAAGAGGAAGAATCGGACCAAGCATATATCTCATGTTTTGTTCACCCCACGAATAAAAAATTACAAACTCTTATAAGTGACTAATCCTTCAGTTTTGTATCTGTTCATCCGTCTGGTTCGAACATAACTCCTTGAATCCCAAACGTCCTAAATGGATACGAATTACAACCACAAGTAATGACCAGACAGTTTAAAATGTCTGCTTATACCTCTTGAGTACAAATTCTCTATATTTTGAATAAACGATTAAATTTACTACGTGCACATCAGCTTACAAATCTATCATTTAATCGAGTCTTTCAATGTGTTTCACTTGAATTAGTGGTATCAAAGTCAGTCTCACACCAAGTTTTTTCCATACTAAATGCAAGGCAATAAAAGGAAATTAAAGCTCTTTCAAAATGCTGACGTAACATCTAATCCTCATCCCTACTAGTCTTATTATTACATCTGAGATGCCAGTTTTCTTTTCATCCATTTATAAGATGCCCCGAATACAAGGAGGAAAGTTCACTTAAATTCCAGTTGTATGTCTGCACCTCGTGTTTCTCCTGTATTTACTCGGACGTTTGTTGTTCATATCGTATTTCTTGAAACATGGGATCGTTAGGTCGCTTCAAGATATAGATAGCGTGGATAGAATCTATGATGACTCCATTCTTGATAGTTTATCTGAAAGACACGATCTCGATGAAATCGCTAAAGTGCAAGGATAGAGCTTTAAAATGTTGTAGTCATCAAGTAAATGGTTCAAATCATAATAGTACTTGAAGCCTCATTGTGGCAGCTAGTGCTATGCTTCGACAGTCCAATAAGAATATAAAATGGGGGAATCACTTCAACAGCGACGTTACCTATAGTATAGCTTAAATACTAGGGGTATTTAAAAGGTTATTATAAGCTATTTGATTGTCATCCTAATGGTGATGTCTTAATTTTCTCAAAAAGACTTTATAATCCGAAATATTTACACCAATCGTGTTGGGTTTTTTTGGGTGCAAATTCGTACAAATTAAAGGCTGTTTGATTTTCATAACGCTAAAGGAGTACAGCGATTATTAAGTTCCAAGAATCAAATACATTACTTACTAGTCAACTCTTAGATTGTCTGCTTCCACCTTTCATTTATTAATAGAAGACTGACGCTGATATTCCATTATTATGGCTACTTTTTAAGGTAGTTGATAAAGTTATTATTATTATTATTATTATTATTATTATTGCTGTTGTTGTTATTATTATTAATTAGTTATATAAATGACTTATTATTATTATTATTATTATTATTATTATTATTATTAATACTTGAACAAAGTTATTTTTCATATGATACTAGATAAACGATCTGATATATTTGCACCCTAGATATTTATAATATTTTAAAACATTATTGGCCTAAATGTGTCGACATTTAGTGTACACACCATGCCGTTGTGTCGATATTTAGCGTATACACCATGCTGTTGTGGATTAGTTTCCGTTTAAACAGTTCTATTCTTTCCACAATGTTAGAAGAAGAAAAAATTATAAAAAATGATATTATTTAAAATCCTAATACCATCCTATTTGTTAGTCTTGAATAACTTATTAGGTACAATTACTGCTTCCAGGAACGCGATTGAATATACGACAGTACTATATGACTGAAGCCGGGAAAAGAATCTGTAATATGCGTTGATGTTAACATGATCTCGAGTATAAAATATAAAGTGAGATACGTACACGTCAACGAGCCGATGTGGATCTCATCCATGACTTGAACACATTTGCGGTACGAGCCATCGGAAAAAGAATGTTCAGAAGGATTGTCAAAGGAGACAGGAAGGCTAAGGTTGTACTTAGTGGTCGCTAAGGCGCCACTTGCAGGTGTAGTACATAGATGTAACAAATATGGACGCGAAACTGTTCATACTATATTACAGTCCACGCGGGTATTGGAAGGGCAAAGCAACCGTTTGAAAATTTACATCGAATGTTGCCATAGAGTGTTGCCAAAACAAGCGAATTTGTACATTTACGGCAACTAAAACTTTCGTCGATGATTTGATGTGAGGACCCCAAACGAAGTTTATCACGATGATCTTTTGCAGCTACCTAGCCGGAACGTTTTGTATTGTTCAATATTGTTTGCAATGACACTTTTTGTTGCTTTCTATGTCGTTGCGCCTCCTTACATATCAAAACACCATCATACCTGAGTAGATTATGAAGCGCGACTAGAATTCTTATTTTACTTTGGTTATTTTACAGCTGTATATATCATGCTCTATGTACGGCTGCTCTCTAAGCGCCAGTGATGTGGCAGTGGTTGCAAACTTTTTCATCCGTGGACGGCATGCTGAAAGCAAATTCATAAATCTACCAATGCGTGGCTGCGAATAACTCGCTAAAGTTGTTGCGGGTCATAATCATGTCTGCGGGTGAGATAAGCTTTTGCTGGACCCATTTCGCTGTAACATGGGGCCTTTAAAAAAAACTTCTATTGAATCAATGCCACGGTACAGTGTACAACATTGCCAACTGAGTCGCTCTGTCACATCTGAATAAAGAATAACAAAACCCGCACTGGACTTGTTTAGCAACTTGCATCGTATTTGATTGGTTGTGTGAAACTTGTGTTCTCACTGGAGTATTCAAGCATTCAAATGTCACGTAAATAATATACAGGACGTTCATTTCCTTTTGCACGAAGTAAATTTCAAAATGTTCTCGCCAGGCTCTGGCTTGTTCGTCAAGCAGTTGTAAATCAACTTGCGAAAAGCTTATACGGAGAAATATGAAGATGAACTTTCGCGTATCTGGCAATATTCCATCCAGAACATGTGCTGGTATAATTTTCCGAATTTCAAGCATCTTTGCAAAAGCTCGATCGATTTTATCATTGATGGCTGTATTATGTTCACGGTGCAAGAATAATCTTGATCACTGTAAAACCACGCGTTTGAGATTTTGAACACATCATTGTCTGCTGAATCGATGCTTTCTGTGGGGTTAAGTGGCTTAATCAAGTCTACAGCGAAAACAAGGTTCTCTTTAACCTGAAGATGTAAGCCTGCTGTTATGTTGATATGATTTCTGAATGCGTATTTGACAGAAGACTAACAGCATCTTTACATGGCTCGTATTCGATTAGGGTAATTGCCCTATAATCTTGGAAATCGCGAAATGACGAGAACCGATCTGCAACGTAAACCCTGGAACATGGACTCTTCAAGCTAGTACGGCAGCCTCAGCGGCAACAGTAGCTGTGATACGACAGTGATGTTTAAACTAACCGGCAAGTACACCTGCAATTTCGTAGGAATTTCAATATGTAACTGTGTTGCTATTTCTAGTGTTTCCTCGCGATCCTAAAGGAAATTCTAATATAGTAAGTATAGATGCATTTGGAGTACCTCTTGGTGTCCTTATTCCACATTCTTTGCGCGGATTGCTTAAGTTGGCTTACAATTTGCCTGATTGCCAGACGTGGCTTATCTGCGAGTTATAATAGTGCAAATATGCATGGCATTCTCATACTGTTCTGTATCATTATTCCACAGTCTCGCGTGAATTATTTGAGTTGATTCACACTATATATGCCGGTATATAGTTCGAAAGCGTTGTCTAATTACTTATTTGCCAATAAATTTCTGTTTAATAACAGGAATTGCTTTGATCCGTAACAACATCGTCGGATGTTTCCTTGACGACATCAGTGCTGTTTTTTGTGATTTGCACTTGTTTCATGTCTTCGTCGCTTCTCACGATAAAACTCGTCAACTGAGCCACATGGTCGGCAAGCTAATTACGCAACTTGACTCTGATACCATATTTAAGAAAGCCAAACACGAGAGCCAACACGTAACGCGAGCAAGAAGGATTTACAGTATTCGTGCTCTTTGCTGTTATTAAGTACTCGTTTTCAAAGGCATACATCTTTGCATCGATTTTTTCCCAATGCTATTTTAGTTTATACATATACACACTGAACCTTTTTGTCTCTCTTAGAACTTTTTTCCTTAATCCTTTATTGGCTATATCGCCTTTTTCATATTTCCTGTTTTACCTGCTTTGTTATCGAAGAAAACTCAGCACACTGCATCTTTTGGGTTTCTTTGACGAATCCATATGGTGCATTCAAGCTAAATAACTATTTATGTTTGACGTCACAAACACCATCGGTCAGGTAATTTAATTTCTACATCAGCCACAGACGTGGATCTTTCACAATACTAAATGGGTCAAACTATGTGTTTTCTAATGGCATTCCATAACAGTCCATTGCAATTCTCTAATAGTTAATCACTCATGTATTCTCAGCGTACATTGACCTGTACGCGAGCTCGCAGGACTGTATTTCTCCAACCATAACTTATGACGTGGACTCACTCAAGCTACCATCACGGATGCTCATGAGTGCAAAAAGTCCCAATCGAGGAAAAGCTATCAGAGATCAACAATGGGGTTTCGGGTTAGGAAAACCGAAATTAGTCAGCCAGCCTCAAAACTCCATATCCACTACTAAGGTTGCAGAAAACTGAATGGTTCTTCATATTTCATTACAGAGTTACAGGAATAACATTAAAAGTTAAATATTCAGTTAATGTATCTATGACATTGGTATTTCTTCGTCTCGGTGCCAACTCCTGTAACTATTATTTGACTCATATCTTTCTTTATTATTGGATTTTATGACTGATTTATGCAACAATGCTATTTGGTCTGATTCAAAGGTAAGTGCTCGTACTATTGACATGTAATTGACACCATTTGTCAAGAAATTTATATCCCCTTGCTCTCAAGTTGAGTGTTGTCTGTTAGATTTATTACTTAAGGATGAAATTAATATCACGTGTTGTCAGTTAGATTTATTACTTAATGCTGAAATTAATACGCATGTGTTGTCAGTTAGATTTATTACTTAATGATGGAATTAATATGCATGTGTTGTCAGTTAGATTTATTACTTAATGATGAAATTAATACGCATGTGTGTCAGTTAGATTTATTACTTAATGATGAAATTGATACGCATGTGTTGTCAGATAGATTTATTACTTAATGATGAAATTAATATATTAATATGCATGTCTTGTCAGTTGGATTTATTACTTAATGATGAAATTAATATGCATGTGTTGTCAGTTAGATTTATTACTTAATGATGAAATTAATATGCATGTGTTGCCAGTTATATTTATTACTTAATGATGAAATTAATATGCATGTGTTGTCAGTTAGATTTATTACTTAAGGATGAAATTAATATGCATGTGTTGTCAGTTACATTTATTACTTAAGGATGAAATCAATATGCATGTTTTGTCAGTTAGATTTATTACTTAATGATGAAATTAATATGCATGTGTTGTCAGTTAGATTTATTACTTAAGGATAAATCAATATGCATGTGTTGCCAGTTAGATTTATTACTTAATGATGAAATTAATATGCATGTGTTGTCAGTTAGATTTATTACTTAAGGATAAATTAATATGCATGTGTTGCCAGTTACATTTATTACTTAAGGATGAAATTAATATGCATGTGTTGTCAGTTACATTTATTACTTAAGGATGAAATCAATATGCATGTGTTGTCAGTTAGATTTATTACTTAATGATGAAATTAATACGCATGTGTTGCCAGTTAGATTTATTACTTAATGATGAAATTAATACGCATGTGTTGTCAGTTAGATTTATTACTTAATGCTGAAATTAATATGCATGTGTTGTCAGTTAGATTTATTACTTAATGATGAAATTAATATGCATGTGTTGTCAGTTAGATTTATTACTTAAGGATAAATCAATATGCATGTGTTGCCAGTTACATTTATTACTTAAGGATGAAATTAATATGCATGTGTTGTCAGTTAGATTTATTACTTAAGGATAAATCAATATGCATGTGTTGCCAGTTAGATTTATTACTTAATGATGAAATTAATATGCATGTGTTGTCAGTTAGATTTATTACTTAAGGATAAATTAATATGCATGTGTTGCCAGTTACATTTATTACTTAAGGATGAAATTAATATGCATGTGTTGTCAGTTACATTTATTACTTAAGGATGAAATCAATATGCATGTGTTGTCAGTTAGATTTATTACTTAATGATGAAATTAATACGCATGTGTTGTCAGTTAGATTTATTACTTAATGCTGAAATTAATATGCATGTGTTGTCAGTTAGATTTATTACTTAATGATGAAATTAATATGCATGTGTTGTCAGTTAGATTTATTACTTAATGATGAAATTAATATGCATGTGTTGTCAGTTAGATTTATTACTAAATGATGATATTAATATGCATGTGTTGCCAGTTAGATTTATTACTTAATGATGAAATTAATATGCATGTGTTGTCAGTTAGATTTATTACTTAAGGATGAAATTAATATGCATGTGTTGTCAGTTACATTTATTACTTAAGGATGAAATCAATATGCATGTTTTGTCAGTTAGATTTATTACTTAATGATGAAATTAATATGCATGTGTTGTCAGTTAGATTTATTACTTAAGGATAAATCAATATGCATGTGTTGCCAGTTAGATTTATTACTTAATGATGAAATTAATATGCATGTGTTGTCAGTTAGATTTATTACTTAAGGATAAATCAATATGCATGTGTTGCCAGTTAGATTTATTACTTAATGATGAAATTAATATGCATGTGTTGTCAGTTAGATTTATTACTTAAGGATAAATTAATATGCATGTGTTGCCAGTTACATTTATTACTTAAGGATGAAATTAATATGCATGTGTTGTCAGTTAGATTTATTACTTAAGGATGAAATCAATATGCATGTGTTGTCAGTTAGATTTATTCCTTAATGATGAAATTAATACGCATGTGTTGCCAGTTAGATTTATTACTTAATGATGAAATTAATACGCATGTGTTGTCAGTTAGATTTATTACTTAATGCTGAAATTAATATGCATGTGTTGTCAGTTAGATTTATTACTTAATGATGAAATTAATATGCATGTGTTGTCAGTTAGATTTATTACTTAAGGATAAATCAATATGCATGTGTTGCCAGTTAGATTTATTACTTAATGATGAAATTAATATGCATGTGTTGTCAGTTAGATTTATTACTTAAGGATAAATCAATATGCATGTGTTGCCAGTTAGATTTATTACTTAATGATGAAATTAATATGCATGTGTTGTCAGTTAGATTTATTACTTAAGGATAAATCAATATGCATGTGTTGCCAGTTAGATTTATTACTTAATGATGAAATTAATATGCATGTGTTGTCAGTTAGATTTATTACTTAAGGATAAATTAATATGCATGTGTTGCCAGTTACATTTATTACTTAAGGATGAAATTAATATGCATGTGTTGTCAGTTACATTTATTACTTAAGGATGAAATCAATATGCATGTGTTGTCAGTTAGATTTATTACTTAATGATGAAATTAATACGCATGTGTTGCCAGTTAGATTTATTACTTAATGATGAAATTAATACGCATGTGTTGTCAGTTAGATTTATTACTTAATGCTGAAATTAATATGCATGTGTTGTCAGTTAGATTTATTACTTAATGATGAAATTAATATGCATGTGTTGTCAGTTAGATTTATTACTTAAGGATAAATCAATATGCATGTGTTGCCAGTTACATTTATTACTTAATGATGAAATTAATATGCATGTGTTGTCAGTTAGATTTATTACTTAAGGATAAATCAATATGCATGTGTTGCCAGTTAGATTTATTACTTAATGATGAAATTAATATGCATGTGTTGTCAGTTAGATTTATTACTTAAGGATAAATTAATATGCATGTGTTGCCAGTTACATTTATTACTTAAGGATGAAATTAATATGCATGTGTTGTCAGTTACATTTATTACTTAAGGATGAAATCAATATGCATGTGTTGTCAGTTAGATTTATTACTTAATGATGAAATTAATACGCATGTGTTGCCAGTTAGATTTATTACTTAATGATGAAATTAATACGCATGTGTTGTCAGTTAGATTTATTACTTAATGCTGAAATTAATATGCATGTGTTGTCAGTTAGATTTATTACTTAATGATGAAATTAATATGCATGTGTTGTCAGTTAGATTTATTACTTAATGATGAAATTGATATGCATGTGTTGTCAGTTAGATTTATTACTAAATGATGATATTAATATGCATGTGTTGCCAGTTAGATTTATTACTTAATGATGAAATTAATATGCATATGTTGTCAGTTAGATTTATTACTTAATGATGAAATTAATATGCATGTGTTGCCAGTTAGATTTATTACTTAATGATGAAATTAATACGCATGTGTTGCGAGTTAGATTTATTACTTAATGACGAAATTAATACGCATGTGTTGCCAGTTAGATTTATTACTTAATGATGAAATTAATACGCATGTGTTGTCAGTTAGATTTATTACTTAAGGATGAAATTAATACGCATGTGTTGCCAGTTAGATTTATTACTTAAGGATGAAATCAATATGCATGTGTTGTCAGTTAGATTTATTACTTAAGGATGAAATTAATATGCATGTGTTGTCAGTTAGATTTATTACTTAAGGATGAAATCAATATGCATGTGTTGTCAGTTAGATTTATTACTTAATGATGAAATTAATATGCATGTGTTGTCATTTAGATTTATTACTTAATGATGAAATTAATATGCATGTGTTGCCAGTTAGATTTATTACTTAATGATGAAATTAATACGCATGTGTTGCCAGTTAGGTTTATTACTTAAGGATGAAATTAATATGCATGTGTTGCCAGTTAGATTTATTACTTAATGATGAAATTAATACGCATGTGTTGCTAATTAGATTTATTACTTAATGATGAAATTAATACGCATGTGTTGCCAGTTAGATTTATTACTTAATGATGAAATTAATATGCATGTGTTGCCAGTTAGATTTATTACTTAAGGGTGAAAATAATATGCATGTGTTGTCAGTTAGATTTATTACTTAATGATCAAATTAATACGCATGTGTTGTCAGTTAGATTTATTACTTAATGATGAAATTGATACGGATGTGTTTGTAGCTAAGAGAGTGAAACAAAGGACCTGAAAAAATTAGGGACCACAACTCCAAGAGCTTTCTCTATTAGGTGGGAGAGAAAAATTTCTTTCGCTGTATGTTTTTTTGACGTGAGATTTCATATTATTTAAAATAAAGGAGGACGTAGTTCTTTAAAAAAATCTACAACTTTAGTGACAAACTCTTTACGGATGCACTAAATAAAATCTGAGATTTTTCAAATGCATGAAGATATAATATCCTTTCTATCGACTCATTTCCGCAACATTCTGCAAGTACTTCTACTCAGTAGAAATTATTTGCCGTACTTTGACATATATGGGCAATAAATGTTCATTTTATGGAAACAATAGAGGTATTCTTCACTTAATGAATTAGTTCTAGCAATAAATTGTGTCTGACGCAGACGAGTCTTTCATTTCTTCCTTACACCTACTTAGTGAATATACTTGCTGTATTATTTATTTTCCTTTTCTAGGAACAAACTGTTATCTATGAAGATGTATCTATGGAACATTGATTTTATATAGTTGAAAAGAAATCAGTTTTCAGTCTGAACGTATGTTATTTGGAACGATTCGAGGAATGCTAGTAATGCTCACAATAAAATTATCCAATCAAATTCGAAATCTAGAATGTATGGATCATGTTAATTATTAATATTCCTTAAAATAAAAATTGCTGTAATAACGGAATGTAATCTGACTCAGACATGGTGTTGCACTAACGCCAACAGATGAACGTTTACGATATTTTGCCCGCAATGTTTGTGAACTTCACTATACCGATACTGGTATAATTAAAGAAGAAGACGAAGAAAAGAAACTTTAGATGCATATATTTTTTATTGGCGTAACGTATAACTCAATTCAAATGTAAATAACTTCATCATGTTTAAAATCAACAAATAGAAAAAATATACGTAAAACTGATCATCGTAGGTACGAGATCACACACCCAATTATTATTATTATTATCGTGTGCAGTGCGTGCTCAGCCATTTAACAACGTCATCATCAGCAACGTGCAGCTACTGCAGTCTTTCGTGGAACTTTGTCAGTGGACAGATGTTCACAATGTTTGACATGGTCTGAAGAGTTCGACAGCAACAGGAAGAGTTAGCGGCCTGGCCCCATCGGACAAGGTTGACTGAACAACGACCCTGTCCTGTCCGAAAGTGATTCAGTGTGGTACACAGATGACGTGGAAGGTTGAAGCCAGGATGGCAGACAGATGACTCAGCTACGAGGGAGTGGTTTACAACATCTATTGAAGACCAATCAACATTCCATGCCGAAATAGCTGTCAGATCCTCCGGCAACGGACCCAACCAGATTGGGTGTCTCGAAATCAAGCGGACTGCTGGATGTGAGGTGATGTCCATGTACAGTGGAAGTTTCTCACTGGCATAGACCTTAGCCAACACGTTTGGGGTTGCTTCCTGGAGAGGCAGATGTGGAGAAGAAATACTGCTAAGTACTGGCAGCCATGGTAAAGGAGTAGGACATAGTATTCCAGAGATTATGCGCATCGTTGTGTTGAGCTGGGCATCAGTTACCTTAGTGTTGGATGATTTAGCCCACACAGGAGCGCAATACTCGGCTGTTGAATAACAGAGGGCTAGTGCTGATGTCTTGAGTGTCTGAGCACTAGCGCCCCAGGCTGAGCTTGCCAGTTTGCGGATTAGGTTATTTCGAGTGCTAAGTTTTGCTGAAGTTTTCTTCAGGTGATTGTACAATGTCAGTGATCTGTTCAGAGTCACACCAATATATGTTGGTGTCGGGTCATGTTTTCTTTGCTGCCCATTAAGGAGGATGCAAAGCTCATAGTTCACATTTGCATTGTTAAGGTGGAAGACGCTTGAGACTGTCTTTGTTTAGCTTGGCTTGAAGAAATCTGTCATATCCTCCAGGTCCTTGTTCAGTAACCCATCAAGCTCAGCAAAAGAGCGACTTTGGGCCCGAGAGCAATGTCATCTGCATACATGAACTTTCGCGACTGTGTTACAGGTAAGTAATTGATATAGACATTGAATAAACTTCGAACAGACCCTTGTGGGAGTCCATTAGTATGACGCCTTCGTGAGCTGCAGCTCACTCTGATGTGCATACTGAAGCGCCTGTTGCGAAGGAACAGTTCAATAGTCTCAAATATCCAGCGCGGCAATACTCTTGAATTTTTAAAGCAGACCGTTTCATCTGCCGCTGTTAGATCCAGAAAAACAACTTCAGATTTAAGGTTCTTCTGAAACCTGTTTTCAGCAAATGTAGTCAGGACAGGCAAGGACTTGATCGCAAGTTCTACGTCCATGCCTGAAACCTACATGTTGAAGTTATGATGTGCTCGAAGTCTGGACCAACTCTTTGGAGAATCAGGCGCTCCAGTATCTTAAAACAGACTGAAAGCAAGGAGACCGGCCGATAACTCGCCGCGTTGTTGGATCTTTGCCAGACTTTTGTATCGCAATAATCTTTGCCTGGTGCCACAAAGTCGGCATTGACTTTTCATACCAACCCGGGTGTAAAAAGCACTAAGCCATTATTTTGCCTTCCGGCCAAGATGCTTCAGGAACTCAGGCAGGATTTTGTCATAAGCTGCTGCTTTGCCTGATTTGATGATGCATAGCATCGTTTCAAGTTCTATTTTAAATGCCTCTGGAGTATTTTGATCTAATTCATCCGACTTCCGACCAGTATCGTCGCCACTCATCTCGTACTTGACTTATGTGCTGCTTCTCAGAATAATTAATTACCAATTATAGACGAATCCAATATTTAAATTTCATTTTAACAGAAAAAACTCAAACTCTAACTGTCACGATGGCAAATCGAATCTTGTCTGTCTCAAAGTCAGGCGGTTATACTACCAGACTTAACATCCGCATCTGTTAGGTTGGTTGTAACTTCATATATTGTTTTGATATCCGTGATCGAATGTTGCCAAAATCACCGCTAGGTTTGGCCCAACCCTATCACTATTTCTGGTCATCAGCTACTTTGAGTGGCAAGCCACGCAAGTACCGTCACATAATACGAAATCTAACAGTCACGATCGAGGATCGAACCTGGTTCGTCTCTTTAATAGGCAGACACCCATGCCACTAGAGTAAAAGATCATCATCAAATCGTTAAGTTAGAAAGTATTCTTATATTTCTAGACCACTATATATCATAATGAGAATGCCTTTATCTTCCAACTTGAGTTGTTTTGTTTTTTTTCATTTTCAGTTCAGTTATCTCAACCATCTACCTATGTGCTGATAACGTTCTCTCTCAATTTGATATCTCTATGCCGGTAGTAGTGAATGGGGATACCTTAGCGACAATGGGACTTTAATGTTAAAATAGGGGGGTTGTACCCTGGAAAATTTAACATTAGAGAAAAAAGTTTGTACCCTGGCGACAAGGGGAATTTAACATGGGGAATAAATCGTGGGACTGTTGAGCGCCAAGGGGAATTGAACATGGGGAATAGAGTTTGGGACTGTTGAGTGACAAGGGAAAATGGAACAGGGTCGGGACCCTATTTTAAAAAAATAAAAAAAAAATAAAAAAGGGGTAGGCAATTGAAAGTCTATCTCTTTTCGAGAGATTGGACTGGCCCTGAAAAGGGCCTTTGGGTTTATGTTAATGTATCCATTAACATAAGGGGCACCGCATTGGTCTTCTTCTTGTCCTTAGGCTGCGTCTCACTGTAGGACCGTAAATCAGCACTCTTTTGAGGCATCCTTGTCTTTCTACGTAGATCCTACGTATCCACAGACTGGTGTCTGTCCTATGGACAACTGTCCAGTTGGATCGGACATACATGGGTATGTCCGTCCTGAACATCATCGTTGACACAAGGGTGGAAGAGTGTACGTCGGTCCACATGTTGAGGCGCCGAGAACGGGTGAATCAATGCAGTGAACTGTGCTTATTTATAGGTAGAGGTAGGATTGAAACGGATTGAGTTTGTTGGCCAATCCAAAAACGCGTTACAAAATTCAGTCAGCCCGCATCCAATCCGAAGAGAGCAGTCTGTGACGTCACGTGGTCTATATAGATTCGCTAGCGCCTGTGTGCAGTCAATCTATGCGACAGTTATTCAACAGGACGGAAACTCAGAAAACGATCAATTGGGGTGCACCAGCAGTGGAGACCACCCAAGGGAACCCGGACTTACTTTCAGAAGAGGTGAATTGGAATTTTGTGGATTTTCTTACCTCGCAAGAATTTGTTCCGGAACCTTTGTCTCCTTCTTCATTACCGCACGTGGAGAATTTTAGACAGAGACAGAAAGAAGAATTGGAGAAATTTATGCAACAGCAAAAGGAAGGGGAACAAGCTTTTCTCCTACAGCAACAACAGCAAGAAGAAGAGGTAAGAAAAAAAAACAACAAGAAAAAGAAGCAGCAAAGAAACAAGGGTGTGAAAATCAAACGGTCACGGTACTGTTAGACATTTTAGCGGAGTTAAGAAGTCTGAAACAAATGTATCAGACTTCTTTATTACGACCGAAGAGAATACGACCTTCCCGAGCTAAACACGCCAACCCTGTGACTAAGCCTACCGTGCCACCCTTAGTGATTTCAACCAAATCATCATCATCATCATCAACAGTACGCAGTCCAGAAGTAGGCCTTGGCCGTGGCAAAGGCTTAAGGCAGTTAAAGTTGATTGCTTAAACTCACCCCTACACCAAAAAAGGCTCTTTTCAGGGCCACCCACATTTCTCGAAAAGAGATAGACTTTCAATTGCCAATAACTAAAAACAAAAATAACCATTTTACCCCGATAGTACGTGTCTGTGTATAAGTACGTAAGTGTACGTTCTTATTTTAAAATCAAAACCCAAAGACACTTACCTTTTATACCTAATTTATTCTTTTATAAATATTTACAATCCAATTCACAATTCACAACAGAGCACTTTAAAAAGTTCATACACTTCTTCTGTCTCATTGTTTAGTCTCTCTGTTTTTTAAATTTCTTCACCGTCACATTCTTTTCCTCCTCTTCCTCCTCACTTTCTTCCCTTCTTTTCTTCTCCTGTTTCTTTTTCTTTACCTGGCTGCTTTCTTCCTCTGAAGAATCCCTCTCTTCTTCTGAAGAATCCCTCTTTTCTTCTGACTCCTCTTGTTTCTTTTTTGGGCAATCTGGAGACCAATGTCCTTTTTCTTGACAATAATAACAGGTATCTTGACTTTTGTCTTTTCTAGCCCCTTTTTTTCTTTTTTGACGGTCTGGACACTCTGAAGACCAATGCCCTTTCTTCTGACAGATATAGCAAGTATCTTGACTTTTATCTCGAAAGGAAGGAGAGTAGTCCGTCGGCTGGTCTGAAGAGAATTTTCTAATGACCCCTCGCAAAGCTCTGATGAAATGTTCGATTTGTGTAGTCTCTTCCATCGTTGTGCTCTGTTTGAGAGTGAAATGAATAGTGAAAGGACAAGACACACACCCTTTTATATACGCAGATCTGCCATGACTATAAATTAGTCTATGGTGTTTACACTTTAGTCATTTGACGTTTTGCACTCAAGATGAAACGATCCAATTCATTTGAGAAGAAAGAAGAAGAAAGTAAGAGGCAGAAACGTGATCTATCGCCTTGTACCAGGGCTGAAGTCTTGGCACAAATTCATGCCAGCAATTTTGAAGAGGACATGAGTGAACCAGAATCCAAACCCTCTAAACAAAGTCCGCCACCCTTAGTCAACCCTGAAAAGTACTATTCCATTCGAGAGACGGAAAAGCGCTCCTCTAGAAAATTTAGAACCACGGCTTACAAATACACGGTGAAGTTTAAAGATTTCAAGGCTGAAGTACCGTTAGAGAAAGTAGAAGGGTTCATCACCGGGGTGTGGGATTCTTTGCTCACCACACTCAAGCGACAATGTCAACCCAAAGAAGACGATCGCTTGAGACTTTCCATATAACACGACGGTTTGAAATCCCCTGTTTGGATCGAGTTTAGCAGCCCTGCAGAATTGACTGCTTCCAAAGTCATGGACAAGATTCAACACGTACAACAATCCAATGACCAGTTTGACATCACCGATGGAAAAGCCACACTGCACATGATCCACGTCTCTCCTCCTCAAGGGACTGGCCGCAAAAAAGTCTTATTGGTGAACGACCTTCGCAGCATCAAAAAGAGTCTCGTCAAAATTCACAACCCTCAAGACCAGATGTGTTTAGCCCGTGCCATCGTGGTGAGACGAACCTATGCCAACAAGAACGACATGGTAGAATGGAAAAGAACCTAGAAAACTATTCAACGATCCGACCGAGATAAACAACGAAGTGAAGCAGAACTCCTGTTGCAACAAGCCGGCCTGTCCATAGACACACCCTGTGGCATTCCTGAAATGCAAACATTGCAAGATATTTTAGTTCCACGCTACACCTTGAAAGTGCACCCTCAAGAAATGCGTGGGCCTCTGTTGTTTCGAGGGAAAGACTTTAAGGACGGAAAATACATTCATGTCTATCATCACGATGACCATTTCGATACCATTACCAGTATCACCGGATTCCTGGGATACGGTAATTACTTTGAGAAATGTGACTATGGCTATAACAATCGAGAGCAACACAAGCATTGTGGCTCGAAATGCTCAAGATGTTTGGCCTCTCCACCCTGTCTGAGCGAATGGCAAGAACCAGTGCATTGTTCAACTTGTCAGAGCACGTTTGTCAGCCCTGCCTGTTACCAACAACATTTGAAGGCGCAAGGTTCACAGAAGAAATGCGCTTGTCAACTGCTGAGATTGTGCCCCGCGTGTGGACAAGGCATACGTGCCAATAGTGCCAAGGCACACGTATGTTCAGGAAAGAAAAAATGTCACATTTGTCACCACATCATGGACTTGGAACAAATGCTACGTGCAAAAATACCAACCCCAACCAGAGAAAGAGGATGGATACAAGAAGAAAGACAATTTCATCTTTTTCGATTTCGAATGCGTGCAAGAGACCGGCATTCACATTCCTAATTTCTGCGTGGCTCATCGAGCGTGCGAAAAGTGCATTCAAGAACCTATCGTGAGTCATTGCCCTTACTGCAGCAAGATTCCTGGAGGGCGTGAAAAAATCTTTCGGGGACCGAACACGCTAGCCGATTTCGCCCAATGGGTCTTAGACCCCATCGACAAGACTTGGAGCCAAGAGGACATCGAACGTTACGGAGATTGTCATCGTCATGCCACGGTGATGGCTCACAATTTCTCCGGATACGATGGACAGTTTCTTCTCAGATACTATACGGAACATGGCACCGAATGTCCTAAAGTCACTTTGAACGGAGCCAAAATCATTTTCATGCAAGTGGGACAAGTACAGTTTAAAGATTCGATGAGTTACTTGGCCATGCCTTTGAGTCGAATGCCTAAAACGTTTGGAATGACAGAAATGGCTAAAGGGTACTTTCCACACTTTTTCAATACGGAAGCCAATCAACACGCCGTTCTACCCCATTTGCCTGAGGCTCACTATTACGACCCCGACAACTTGCGTACCGAATAACGAGACGCTTTCTACGCTTGGTACCAGACCCATGCCTCGAACTCTTTCGACTTTCAGGAAGAAATGCTAAAGTATTGTCGTTCCGACGTGGACATTTTACGGCGTTGCTGTGGAAAATTTCGAGAACTGTTCATGGAACACGGAGGGGTCGATCCTTTGAAAGAAGCTTGCACCATTGCCAACGCGTGTTCCTTAGTGTACCGACAACGATTCATGCCTGAAAACAACGTGGCTGTCATCAGTCCTCAAACGACCAACTATGTCAAACGACAATACTCGGTCAAAGTCCTACGCTGGTTACATTACTTGTGTGACAAGGAAGACAAATGGATTCAGCATGCCCGCAACGGAGGGGGCGAAAAGACCATCGGAACGCATTCGGTCGATGGCTGGGACTTAGAAAACCCCAAGATCGTGTACGAGTTTAACGGTTGCTTATTTCACGGATGTCCCGTCCGTTACCCTGACCGTGGCACTAAAAATCAATTTTTACAACGAACCATGGAAGACTTGTACCAGGCCACTTGTCAGCGACGCCTAAAGTTAGAACAGCAAGGATACCAAGTGGTGGAAATGTGGGAACACGAGTACGATCACCGTTTGAAAACCGATCCCGAATTTAAACGCCTCGTGGAAAGTTACCAGTTCATGGACCCCCTGAACCCGAGGGATAGTTTGTACGGAGGAAGGACCAATGCCACCTGTTTGCTATACGAAGCCGACGAAGAGAAAGGAGAAGAAATCAAATATTTGGACGTGTGTTCGCTGTATCCTTACGTGTGCAAATATTGTCGCTTTCCTGTAGGGCACCCGCAATTGTTCACGGAACACATCGACCTGAAAAACATTCGACAATACGAAGGCTTGATCAAGTGCAAAGTTTTGCCTCCCACGAACCTATACCATCCCGTCTTACCTCACCATTGCCAAGGCAAACTGATGTTTCCTTTGTGCCGTACTTGTGCCGAAACGTGCAACCAAGACCAACCTTGTCAGCACACCCAGGAAGAACGGGCCTTGACGGGAACCTGGGTCAGCGTAGAATTGTTCAAAGCTCTGGACATGGGATACCAACTGTTAGAAGTGTACGAAATTTGCCACTTTCCCAAGACACAACAATACCACAAGGGTGACCCCACGCAGAAAGGCATTTTCGCAGACTACGTGGATGCCTTTTTGAAACTGAAGCAAGAAGCCAGCGGCTATCCTTCCTGGTGTCACACTCCCGAAGTCCAAAAGACATTCAAAGAGAAATACTGGGCACAAGAAGGCATCCCTTTAGATCACATCGAGAAAAATGAAGGCAGGCGATCGTTTGCCAAAGTGATGTTAAATTGCTTGTGGGGTAAAACGGCACAACGACCGTGTTTACCCAAGACGGAATATTTGACAGAACCTTCCCGCTACTTCCAGATGATTCACGACAAAACCAAATTCATGAAACACGTGGACGTCGTTCGTGAGGATTTGATCTTGGTCAATTACGAAGAAGATCTGGACTTTGTACAAGACGACCCCTTTGGAAATGTCATCATTGCGGCTTACATGACAGCTCATGCTCGCTTAAAATTGTACGAAGCTTTAGAACTGTTAGGGGAACGTGTCCTGTACTTTGACACGGACAGCTGCATTTACATCCATCACCCGAGTCAACAGCACCCTGACATCGAAGGAGACCGTTTAGTAGCCTGGACAGACGAGCATCCCGACGACAAGATTCTAAGTTTCGCCACTGGTGGTCCTAAAAATTACGGTTACGAATACCGGGACAAACAAGGAGAAGTGCACACGACGTGCAAAGTGAAAGGATTGACTCTGAATTATCGTACCAGTCGATTGGTGAACTTTGGCGTATTGAAAGAAGCTTTGCAGCCTAGAGAAGATGAACACTTTAAAGTGACCACCTATCAACCCAACAAGATTTTACTTTTACCCACTCACCACATCGTCAGTCGACCCTTGGAAAAAGTCTATCAAATCGTGTACCAAAAGCGAGTGCGACTGCCCAACCACTTTACTTTGCCGTATGGACATGTTGGTATAAAACATTGGTTGTAAGAGGATAGCCACCCACCAGAAGGATGACTTCGCCACAGCAAGAATCGAGTGAGAAACCCGATGAGAACTCCAAGTTCAAACCCTACCATTTTCCGGTTTTCTTGCCTGACTATTGTGATTGTGCCCGTCAATTGGACACGTTTAAAGCATGGCCTATGGATAGGAAAGGATTACCTACTTCGCATGTTTTAGCTAGAACAGGATTTGTCTATTTGGGACCTGAGTCAGGATTGGATTACGAAGTACAGTGTTTCGCTTGCGGACTGAAGTTACGAATGGATCTATGTATCTATAAAGATTCAGCTATTCTGGAACATACTCGATGGTCTCCTCACTGCCCTTACCTTTCTATGGTCTTTCCACCCATGACATTACGGTACAATGATGACGGTACCTTAGAAACGGTACCTTCCAAAACTAAACATTAAAAAGGAATGATGTACAAGCTTGAGACTGCATTGCGACTAGTATAAAAAAGGGGCTATGGTCAAGATCGATAGTTCATTGTGGCTACCAAGACCAAGCGAACAAGATGAATACTTTCAGAGAAACACAAAACAAGTTCAGACAGGCACACTTCAAGTTTGGGACTTCTGAAGTGGAATGCGATTGTGAGCCTTGCGATGGGAACGATGCTGTACGCTGTGACCTTAGCGATGCCGTAAAGCATCATGGGAACTTTGTTCTCACTACCCCTATCATGGAAAGTGATGCTGTACGTGCCAAACCTGAGGGGTGCGAAAGCGATGCCGCTCGTTCTCTTGGACACTTTACTGGGTTTCGTTTTAAAGGTGGATGTTCACTTTCACGTCTGCCCCCCCCCCCCCCACGGATGTCATCCAGCCCTGAGCAAACTCCTGTCCATGTCACCCAACCCTCATCGAAACGAACCTGTGAAAGAAGAATATTCGTTTCCTGTGTGTTTGTCGGAATACTGCGACCTTGAAAATCGTCTTCAATCGTTCAAAGGAAAATGGCCTAAGTATCTGGGAGGACCGACCCCCGAAGAATTAGCCAGAGCCGGATTTTTCTACTTGGGCGAAGGAGATAAAGTCAAGTGCTTCAGTTGCGGTGTGTCACTTCACTACTGGGAACCGCAAGATTCGGCCTACCTAGAACATGCTCGTTGGTCACCGAATTGTCATTACTTACCCTTAGTGGGACCGAGACATTGAAGTAACTTACCATGTCGTTGACGAAGAGGAAACCAGATTGGCTAGGAATCAAATGTTGGACATCACCGAGACCAGTATTTAAACTTCATTTCAAAAACAATATTGAATCATTACCTAAAGAACTGCAAGAGAAGATTTACAAGGAAGTTTGGCAGGGGTTTGCCAGAGTGAAATCTCAATGGGTGACTGTAGAACTTTTGTGCCGAGAAATTCACAAGAGGAAAGTGAAAAAAGTCAACCAGTGTGTTAGATTTCTCTGGGTCAAGTGTGCATTCGTCCTATTATATTACTCTTGACCGTTTACATCAAAAGAGTTCAATGACATTCTTGGACGTTACCCTGAATGGAAGTGGTCAGAAATTACTCACTATGTGGATTACTTTTGCTCTAGGAGAAAATTGTGAATTGTACGGACTGACCTATTCATGGATACTTTACAAGAGAACATTCGTGCTTTGCCTGTGGAGTTGAGAGAACGCATTTACCGAGAGCTGGTCAAAATGCAAGTCAAACGTAAAGAGCAGTTGCATCCGTTACGTCACCAGATCTTTATCCACTGGTACCTGAATGGTATAAGAGGACTGATTCGTCAGAAATTGTTTCAGTGGTCAGACCATGTTCAACACTTTCAGTTAGTGAATGAACTAAATGTTCGTAATTTTGGTTACTTCGAGATTCACCTAGAGCAACGTATTGAGGAAGACGAGTTAGAGGATTACCAACATATTTTACGTGGAATCTGCTTAGCGGAAGACGAAACATCTAGACAAACTCTGAAGTGTAGGTTACAGTTTGGAGCATTTAGATTCCCTACTGGAGCACGAAGATGTCTAGTTAGAAAGTACCTTTATTGCTTCCGAAACAAAGAGACTATAAAATCAGGAATCCATCCCACGGCTTATGTCACAAGTGATTGAACAGATTCCGTGGAAGGAACTCAATGACCATATTCAAACCGTGGCTCATTACCATCAATTATTACAAGAACTGTATCCATTCAATTTGGGACGACGCATAGTATGTGTCTTAGTGACTTGTTTTCTGGGATTTCGTTTACCAGCCGATTCCTTGTGGACTCTTTACGATCAGTACTTACCACTCCAATGGCCTTAAATGGTCACGAAAGACTCCTTTTGCTCAAAGCCTTGCGTTTTCATCTGAATACTTCTCGACCTCAACAGGAAAAAAAGATTCGTCAACTTTTAGCTACCCAAGACGTGTATGACGATGTGTGTGTAGCTTGTGACTTACACCCCCACTGGACAGATGTTCGTGACTGGAAAAAGGGGGGTTTTGAGGCTTGGACCCAAGAAGTGGCCCAGTATGCACGAGAGTTGTTCAAGGAAAAAGTTACTTTTCAACCTGTGTTAGTGACGGTGCCAGAAGAACCCGTGACCCAGGACATGACTGTCGTGGACATGTCTGAAAGACCCTTTCGGAAGGACACTTGTGTGACCTTACCCCTTATAGAACTGGTCAGAACATTATCCAAAACATGTTGTACAGACACTTGTGTTTATTCCACGTTGATGGTTATCATGTGCCTTTTATCGTTGTACTTAAGCCTTTGGCTTTTATGTATTTTTGTCTTTCGTGTTCATGTTTAAAACATTCAATAAACGTGTCCTGAAAAAAGTATATAAACTCTTGTCTTGTCTGTTTTCGTGTCACAAGTGACATTCCTAACACTATGGCTACCTCTGCTGTCTCTGCTCCCTCTTCCTCTACTGTCAAAGTCATCGACGAACACTTAGATCGTGCCAGTTGGGAGGCTTTGTATCTTCGCCATCCCTTTAACATGCTCATTGCTGGACCTAGCGGTTCAGGCAAAACCGAATTCGTCAAACGCTTGATCGAACATAAACATCATTTGATCGATCGACCACCTCAGTGCATCGTGTGGTGTTACAAAGAGTGGCAATCGGCGTACAGCCTCTTGCGAGAAAGTCAAGGCGATTCCATCGTGTTTGTGGAAGGCATACCTAAAGAAGACGACGGCATCATCTCTGACTCCCGTCAAACCCATTTGGGCATTTTCGACGACATGTTAGGAGAAGACGAAGAAGAAATTAAACTGTGGTTCACGCGCAAAGGGCATCATCGTAATGCCAGTGTCGTTTACATCACTCAAAATTTGTTTCAACAAAGTAAAGCCCATCGCACCATCAGTCTCAATGCGCATTACGTGGTCTTGTTTAAAAGCCCTCGAGATAAATCGCAAGTGCAAGTCTTAGCCAAACAGTTAGGAACGCCTTGGCTGACTCAGGCGTACGACGATGCCACTCAAATTCCACACGCCTATTTACTCGTCGATTTGAAACCTACGACCCCCGATGATTTGCGATTTTGTACCCACTTGTTTCACCACTGGTGCCAAGACGGAGGGCCTGTCCTGTACACGTCTCCGTCCTCGACTTAACTTCATTCCACAAAAAATGTATAAAAACCTCAGACACTTTTCGTCTGTCTCACACAAGGTCAACATGACGTCCCTTCAGTCGCATCTTCCCGTCAAATTGATTCGTGCCTTGTATGGCATCAGTCGAGAAAAAAATCCACAAATACGAGCTCGTGTCTTAGAAGCTAGTCTCAAAGAAGTCTTACGATGGTTCACGGTGACGGCACGTCAATTACTACAAGGGATCATTCAGATTCCTCATCAAACCAAACGCTTTTTTGATCGAAACAAAGTCGCTTTGACCCAACTGGCCGATCCTCGCATCGACACTCAAACCAAAAACAAATCATTTTGAAACCTGGAGGGAGCGGTACTCTAGGAGGGGTCATCATTCGCTCTCTCTTAAGATGGGATCCTAATGCCCCCAAAGTTCTCCCCAAGAAAAAAGTCAAACGAAGCTCCAAGAAGAAGAAAAAGACCAGGTCACCAAAGAGAACGTCACCAGTGGTGGGACCCTCCTCTTACCAGACACCACGCCGGAAAAAGAAAAGAAGCCCCCAGAAAAAGAAACAGAGAAAAAGTCCCCAGAAAAAGAAAACTCCACAGAAGAAAACTAGTCGCAAGAGAGGCACTTCGGCCAGGACGCAACCTTACACTCGCAAATCACGACCTGCCACGGCGGTGACTGCGTCTTCGGGAGCCTCAAGTTCATCCACTTCTCCGTTGATGACACCAAGAACTGAAGAGTACTTGGAGACGTTGATCACACCAAGAACTTCTCTGTTGATGACCCCAAGAACTTCCCCAGTGGCAGGACCCTCCAATTTAGTGGCAGTGGCTGCTGCTCACAAAGTACCTTCTCCCGAAATCAAAGTCCAAGAAAGATCGTTCATGTTACAAAGTTTACTGGATTTGTCCAAGCAAGAACTGGCTCGATTTAGTCCGTTACGTACCCCTGTACGACGTGTCATGCCTGTTCTCAAGTTGATACGACGTAAAGACAATCAGTGGCGACGCGTTCCAGTATAAAAAAGGTGTGTGACCAAGTAGGGTATCAGTGTTTTGGTGCTCCTGAAGATGTCACCCTCCAGAAAACATCCCTCTTCTAAACAACCCCAAGGAAAGAAAAGGAAAGGACTGCCACCACGTTTAGTCAAACATGGGGACATGTTATCTGTCCTGTCCAAAGCTTCTCCACCCCTACGAAAAAAACTCATTCAATCAGCTTCCAAAGAAGTTATCGATACCGTGAGCGAATGTTGTTTGAACGTGTTGAAAGGCACGATCCCTTTGTCCAAACACCAGAAACAATGCTTAGGCAAACATCGTCACGTTCTTCGCCAAATGGTTCAAAAGAAAATTCCCCTTCGTCAAAAGAAGAAGATGTTAGTCCAACGTGGAGGCATTTTACCCCTCTTGTTAGGCCCATTGCTGAAAGGAGTCTTGGGAACCATGGTGGGAGGACTGGTGGGAGCAAAATAAAAAGGCCCTCTGAAGTCCCAAGATCTCAGAATCGACCCCTGACAACCCCATGGAAGGACGAAAACTAGCTTTAGTGCCTTACAAACGATGGATGGAATGCCATCGTTGGCAAGAACAACGCACCCCGCATTTACCTCCCAATCCCAATTTGAGCGAGATGTCCCAGTTACAACACGAATTGCAGTCCTTGATGGATTGTCAAGATTTGTCCGAAACAGAAAAATCGCAAAAGTACGGTCAACTCTTGCAACGACTGCAACTCTTTCACCAGAAAGCTTTAGACGAAACAGCTCTACCCACTCTGAAAGATTTTAAGACCTTGATGAAAAGTCCAGCACCATCATCACTACCACCACCACCACTACTACCATCCCCAGGGGTCACCAGAGATGCTACCCCACGAAGACCTGATGAAGAAGAGATACGAGAAGTGTTTCAAACACCGTCAGCAGCTCCCATTTCAAGTAAGATTGCAGCATCCTTGTTGACCCCGTCCCCCACACCTCAACGAGAAGAAATGAAAGCTTGGGTTAAAAAGATGATGTCCACTCCTCCTTCGACAGAAGTGAAAAAGAAAGAAGGGAAACCGAAGTGAAAAAAGAAAAGAAGACCAAAGCCATTCCATTGCCACCTCCACCACCACTACCTTCGACTTCTACTTCCGTAGCCCATCGGACACGTAAATCCGTTTCCAAACCACCCATTCGACCCACCCAAAGTAGCATCCTCGAAGAGTGGGTGCCTTATTAGCACACAAACCAACAAATGGAAAAAGTCTTAGCCAGCATTTACTACGATCCGTCCCATCCTGCAGGTTACGCAGGAGTTCAAAAATTGTATCGTGCTGCCAATACGCGACTGAAAAGTCTCCGTTTACCTCAAGTGCAACGATGGTTACAAGAACAAGCTACCTACGCTTTACACAAACCCATTCGACGCAAGTTTTCCAGAAGTCGCACCCTAGTGGAAGGCATCGATCATCAATGGCAAGCCAATTAAGCCGATGTCTCTCATTTGGCCAGCTACAATCGCGGCTACAAATATTTGTTTTGTGTCATCGACGTCTTTTCCAAATTTGCCTGGGTCGTACCCTCGACTTCCAAATCGAGCAGCGAGTTAGTGCGAGCCCTGCAACGAGTGTTGAAACAAAGTGGTCGTCACCCTCTTCGATGGCAAACGAACAAAGGCACCGAATTTCATAACCAAGCTTTCCAAAAAGAATTAAAGAAACGTGACATTCATTTTTTTATCACCGAGAATCCCGAAACCAAAGCCAGCATCTTGGAACGTTTTCAACGCACTTTGAAAGAACGCATGTGGAAATATTTTACGCATCACCACACTCTGAAGTACATCGACATCTTACCGCACCTGGTGCAAGCGTACAACCAATCTTACCATCGAAGCATCGGATGTGCCCCGCAAGAAGTGACTCCCGACAACGAAGTGTTGGTGTTTGAGCGCCTGTTTGGTACGTCCCCGACGAGGGCTGCCCCCAAGAAAAGTGGAGTGTTGACCGTAGGAGATTGGGTGCGCATTGGCAAAACCAAAGGCACTTTCGACAAAGGTTACTTACCTAACTGGACGACCGAATTGTTTCGTGTCACTGAACGAGTGCATGGCCGTCATCCTGCCGTCTATAAATTGGAAGACATGAACGGAGAAGTGCTCAAAGGAAGGTTTTACTTACCCGAGTTACAACGTGTCACCAAAAAAGAAGACGACGTGTACGACATCGAAAGCATTCTCGAACGCAGAACCCGTAAAGTGGGCAAACGACGTGTCAAAGAAGTCAAATTACGTTGGAAAGGATATCCACCCAGTTTTGATTCTTGGATCGACGCTTCGCAAGTCGTCGACTATAAAAAGAAGTGACCATCATGCCCTTTCACACAGACGCAGCTACTACTGCTACCACTCCTTCACCCAGTTCTTCTCTGCAAGATTTGCAAAAACAACCCTTGTGGGTGTGGTGTGGAGAACGTGTGCCTAAAACACAATCGTCTTTTTCTGCCAAATCTTCGTGGTGTATTGTGTCATCGGGGCAGCCATCGCCAATTTAAGTTTGCAACAAGGACACAAACAATTGTGGACCATTTTATTGAGCAGCTGCATCGGTTACCTGCTTCCCAATCCCTCCCTGAAATTCTCTTCCAACGGGAACCACGCGAACCTTGTGTCCAGTGCCAGTGTTAGTCACCACTCCAATAACAACAACAACAACCCTATTTTGGGCGGAGACACGCCTCTGACGTCCAGTAACCCCTCGGACAGCCACAGAACTCTGGAATTATGAGTCACCAAAACCAATTTTACTTAACCTTACCCAGTGACAGTTCCATGGAGGTGTTTCCCAAGAACACGTTGTGCTGTTACACGGCCAAATTACCTCAGACCATCCCATTAGATCACGAAGCCCATTGGGAAGTGGCTTTAGTAGAAATCATTCACCCGACTCAAGTCCTCAATGTCCTTCCCAATCAAAGTTTTTTTGATGTGGAAGTTTATGACGAGCAAATGCAACTGTACTTGGATACCCATGGCAAATATAACATCAAAACCCCTGGCACACAAAATCAAAAGTACACCACCTATCACTTGTTCGTTCCCCCAGGCTATTATTTTAGTGGTCAACATTTGGTGAGCACCATAGCCTCCAGGTTTAATGTCGTGTTTCTGAAAGCTTTGGAAAGTGCCAAAAAAAGTGTCACCATGGAATACCACAAAGCAGCTCGTCGCTTCTTGATGAAATTTGACGGGAGTAAAATCGTGTCCATTTTATTTTGTCCTGAATTGTTTGACATGTTGGGCGGAGACATGGACATGAGAATGGCCATGCTCAAGAAAAACGAATTGCCAGTCATTTACGACAACGCGTCTTTTAGCAAGTTATTTCGTGCCCCGGTAGAACTGAACCAAGGACTGAATTTGATGTTTGTGTACTCCGATGTGGTGGAGTATAACGTGGTGGGACACACCTCCGTGCCGTTACTGCGTGTCATTCCTTTCAAAGTGGATTCTGCCACGAACGCTGACGAGGAAGGTGGAAACACTTACCACGTTTACCGCGAATTTGTACATCCTCACTATTTGCCGGTCAGCAAGTCGTATTTGGACACGGTCAACATTGCTATAAAAGGAGATCTGGGACAAAATATTTCATTCACCAAAGGAAAAGTCGCGGTGAAACTCTATTTTCGAAAACGGTTCTCTCACGACTTGTAAGTAATGTATCCAGTGTACCGAGGGTTTGCTCGACAGCGAGGACACGGTTTAGGAGATATGTTAAAATCGGCCTTTCATTCGGTGGCCCCGGTGTTGAAGCCGATGGTGACACGCGGATTGCACGCCTTGAAAGATGCCGCACTGACACAAGGCAAAGAATTTCTCCAAAATGTCATCATCGACAAACAAAATCCTAAAGAAGCCTTCATGAGGGCAGGCAAAAATGTCTTGCTGCAAACGGGCAAAGACCTTTTGGGTCGACGAGAAACACCTATAAATGCCATGCACGCTACCGAGTCAGGCATTCAGCAAGGACAAGGCAGAAGGAGACGACGAAGAAAACACCATTTCACCAGACTTCACACTTCTAAAGCTAGAAAGGCAAAGAAAAGAAGAACCGTTCGAGACTTAGACGTTTTCGATTATTGAGAAAGAGAAAAATGATGCACCGAGTCTTGCGCCTGTTCCAATCGGAACTCGATCTGTTTGCCATGCCCCCCACGATGATGACCATGCAAGAATCCCAGTGGGTGGAATTTCATCCCGTGTCCTCTTTGACGGATTCCTCTCCTATCGAGTTTGAAATCAAAGGACAACCCGAAGATTACATCGATCTGAATAGCAGTTACCTGTATTTGAAAGTGAAAGTGATCAAAACGGACAACACCAATCCAGGAGGCGATGCTAGAGTAGCTCCTGTCAACAATTTCATGCATTCCTTGTTCAGTGAAGTGGACTTGTACTTGAATAACAAACTGGTCAGCAGCAGCATGGATACTTACCCATATCGTGCCTACCTGGAAAATCTCTTGACGTAGGGAAAAGAAGCCAAAAATACTCATCTGGATGCTTGCGTGGTATGGAAACCTGACACGGCAGGTGTAGCCACGTTTAGCGACAGTCCTGACAGAAGATGAGAATCCTCACAATGTGGGGTTTAACGACCGTCGTAAGAAAATTCTGCAAGGGCGAAGTTTAGAACTGATGGATCGTTTGCATTTGGACATGTGGTTACAAGAAAAGTATTTGCTGAACGGGGTGGATATCCGTCTGAGACTGAATCGTAGCAGTGCCGCTTTCCATTTGATGGCCCATGCCAATGAATACAAAACTATCATTCAAGAAGCCCGACTTTATGTGCGTCGTGTGGAAGTGTTACCTAAAGTGGGAAACGACGTCAGTCAGACGTTGAGCAGAACGACCGCCAAGTATCCGATACGACACGTAGAAGTGAAAACGTTCACCATTCCCGCTGGACAGCGATCTATGATCGAAGATCATCTGTTCCAAGGACAGTTACCCAAGCGTTTGATTGTTGGTATCGTCAGGAATTCAGCCTTCAACGGAACCCACGATCAAAATCCTTTTGAGTTTCAACATTACAATGTGTCCAAGATCGAAGTCAGTCGCGACGGCAAGACCTTGTGTACCCGACCCTTTGAGCCTAACTTTGGTGTCGCGAAGAATTATTTGAGATCGTACTTGTCCCTGTACGAAGCCACGGGACAGTTAGGAACCAACACCAGTCACGGTATTTCGTACGACGATTATGCAGGAGGCTATGCTTTGTGGGGTTTTGATTTCACTCCAGACCAAGGCAGCGACGAGTGACATTTCCACCCTATAAAATCGGGTCAGATTCGTGTGGAGCTTCAGTTTGCAAATCCACCTCCAGATCACACAGTGAACGTCATCCTATATGCAGAATTTGACAATATCATAGAAATCAACAGTTTGAGAGAAGTCATTCTAGATTATTAGAAGCTATGGAAGACTGTTATCCCTCTTTACCTAGTGGAGAAACTTTGAAGATGGAATGTAAGGAGACCGTAGAAGAAGAAGAAGAATCTCAAGACAAAGACGAAGAAGTTATCATGATGAAGTCAAGATGGCCAGAACAAGAAGCCCATTTAGTCTCCTGTTTTGCTACAGTCCTGGCATATATAATGAAAGAATTGATCAAGGAAGAGTGCTATGGATGTCACAACGATCATCTCAGTCAAATTCATCTCCCAGGACAAATGTCTGATGTTAAGTCAAGAAGAAAAATTGGACGAATATCTGGACAAAGCTTGGGATCACATCGAAATAGAATTCGTGTTGAACGAGTGGTATAAAGACTTGGATAAACATTCTTCTCCTCCATTAACGTCTCTGGAGTGCCGTCGCATCGAATCTCTCTTTGACCAGAGTAAGAAGTCGGATCTAAACGCCTTTTACTTGTCAGACATTTTCAAGCAAAAAGTCAGGATCGAATTGATCACTTATCATTACCTGTGAAGAAGAAAACCACACAAATCAATGGATACCTGGGAACTTTATTACCTTTTGAACCACAGCTCGTACACGGCTTCTTGGAATCCTGTCGTCTGTGCTAAAGATGAACTCCCTCATCGTAAACCTCAAGACCATCTAGCTTATGTGATCAACACGGACGACAGTCATCTCCCAGGAACCCGCTGGGTAGCCGTCTACTTTCCTCAAGAAGGATGTGTGGAATATTTCGATTCGTATGGATTGCCTCCTTTGGAAGACAGTATCATTGACTTTATGAGAAGAAATGCTCAGACCACCCGATTCAATAATGTGAAATTACAAGGCACATATTCCTTGGTGTGTGGACAATACTGTGTGTATTTTCTGCATCATCGCAGCCTGGGCTATTCCTTAGAACATTTAGTGACTCATTTTGATCCTCGTTCTTCTTATAGAAACGATGTGAAAGTAGATCAATGGTTTTGTGACCATTATGCTTATCTTTTGTCTCAAGCTAGGAAACGTAGTGTCCATCAATGGCCTAATGACTTCCAACAGTGGAAATCACAATTTCATTCACAACGTTGTCAGCCCTGTCCAAAATAATGTGTTAATTGGAAAAAAATGTTTGTGATTTGAAAACAATGTTTGATGTTATATTGTTAAAAATGTTATAGTTGTTTGTTAGTGTTAAGTGATTTTGAATAAAAAATGTTGTGTTTTGAAGAAAAAATGCCTTTGTGATTTGTTTGACTATATAAATCTTGATTCATGCTCTTTGACTTCTTACTATCCCTCTCATGACACTCATTGAACGTTCCGGCTCGAAAACCGTGAAGGTATGTTTTCCTTCACGTCCGCGCTTTGACTTTAAAAACCGGGGCAGTTTCCAGTCTAACCGTCCATTGTCGACTCATCCTCCTACGAAGATGTGCTCCAAACTAGCTAAGCTAAACGAAGCCTACGTGAATTTGCATAGGGTCAGACACAGTCTGATACCGAACCCTGAAGAGACAGAGAATGTGAGAATGTTAAAAGTCACTGAAGACCTGATAGAAGAGCTCTTCAGAGAAGAAGTGAACAGGGAGAAAGAAGAATGGACAGAGAAGTACAGACTTCAGAAACAGTAGAGAGAGCAGCAACAGCAGCAACAACAGCAGCAACAGAAACCTGAACCTGACAGAGGCTTTGTCGACTGTCGTATCGACACCAAAGAGTTCTTCTTCTCTTTCCGAAGAAGCAGACCTATCGTCAGAGGACGTCCATTCTTAGAAACTAAAAGATTGCCATAGCAAACAAAAAAACAGCCCTTTTCAGGGCTACCCAATACTCTAGAAAAGAAATAGTAATCCATTTGCCAATGTGTGTATGTAGAGTAGTGTGAATATAAACACTGACTCTTTTTTATAGTGTGAGTGTGTGTGTTTGTGTATATGATTGTGTGTTTGTAAGTGCTCACGTACGTTTGTGTGGATAGTAGATTAAGATCAGGTTTTTTTGCTGTTTGACGTGTGGGGAGAGTAGATTTGGGGTTTGATTTCCTTTGCGTATGTGGATAGTATATTATTGGTTTAATAAATTTTTTAGAATAGTAATGGGTAGTATAAAAAAGTGAGTGAGTGTTTCTTTTAGGTCCGCGCGTTGTTTGGTCATGATCTAGGTAATATCAATTTATGTGTATCAATCTGTCTACCGGAATATGGGACTGGGAAAGGCAATTGATGATATCAAAAAAGCGGGCCACTTCGTCAATGCCACAAGACCAGGTGTCCTAATGTGACGTCATCGCTGCCGACCAATCGTAGCGGGAGTCACATACTGCTTGGTTTGACACCTGGGGCATTTCAATCCTACTAAGAAACACGAGTGTGTGGTGTGACTATTCCCACTCATGTTTATTAGCCTTTCAGTCAGGTTGTTAAGGACTAGTTAGTCCTACACCTGAGTGGCTAAATTAAAAAGTACTCTTTGAGTACATAAAAGCCTGGGGGATGAGGCTTCTTTTCCTTCCCCCAGGAGTAATTAAAAATCACGCAGTGCGTGAATAAACAAGTGGTACATGTTCAAAAGAACGAAAACCACTATAATCCAACTAACTAACTAACTCAATTTTATTTTAGGGTGATGTTTTCCATCACGTCCGCGCTTTTAGTATAAATTGAAACTCGCTTGGCAGTCTAGCTACCCTGTTCATTCGTTAACAAGACAATGAATACCAGAATAAGCAAACTTCTTGAACTGCAGATACATCTGGAATATGTCAGGCGCCTGTTAAATGAACTGGCAGCGGAGGCCATAGTAGAAGAGGGAAGAATAAAGAAGGAAGAGGAGGAGAGAAGACAGAGGGAAGAGGAGGAAAAGAAAATAGGAGAGAGGATGGCTTACAAGGTACCAGAGACAGAGGATTGGGGTGCTGAAGCCAATCATCCTCCCTCTGCGCTCTCAAGAAAAAAAGTAAAAGGAGACTGGGGAAGAAGATGTGTGTGTGGTGCCAGGCCTGGAAGGTGCCATCATTAACCAGGTGTCACTGGAGTTCAAAAACAAACAGCCCTTTTCAGGGCTACCCCAATCTCTAGAAAAGAAATAGTAATCCATTTGCCAATGTGTATATGTAGAGTAGTGTGAATATAAACACTGACTCTTATGTGGTGTGAGTGTATGTGTTTGTAAGAGCTGACGTACGTTTGTGTGGATAGTAGATTATTGGGCTTTGTAAGTGATCACGTATGTTTGTGTGGATAGTAAATTTGGGGTTTGATTTTAATGCTTTGCGTGTGTGGATAGTAGATTTTGGGTTTGTTTATTGTTGCTTCAAGTATGTGGATAGTAGATCATATGAAATGAGAAAAGTAGGGGATGTTTTCCTTCACGTCCGCACGTTTTAAGTGATGATCTAGGTAATATAACTTTTGGGCTTTAGGGGGATGTTTTCCATCACGTCCGCGCTTTTCGTATAAGAACCCACAGTATTCGTCGTTCAAACCATTCTACAGAGAATAAAAAAGAAGATGGCTTCAAACCAACTTGATAAAATGAAAACATTGCAAGACGTCCTGGACAATTTGGGTATGATGGAGCAAATGTTAGTTAGGCTAAACGAGGATCACTATTCTTATAGTCCCCATCGAGTGAAGATGGAGATCAACAATTTAAGAAATGTAAAGGACATGATCAGTGCTCTGATGAAAGAAATAAAGGAGGAGAAGGAGGATGAAGAGGAAATGATAAGGATGAGAGAATGGAACGAAAAAATTGAAAAAGAAGAAGAAAATGAGAAGAGGAAGAAAGAAGAGGAGGAGAAGAAGCAAGAAGAGGTAAAGAAGAAAAAGGAGGAAGAAAAGAAAGAAAAGAAGAGAAAAAGTGTAGGACAGAAAATAAGAAGCTGGTGGAGAAATAGAAGAAATTAGAAGAAGAAGAAAACCAAAGGCCCTTTTCAGGGCCACTCCAATCTCTCGAAAAGAGATAGACTTTCAATTGCCTACCCCTTTTTTTTATTTTTTTATTTTTTTAAAATAGGGTCCCGACCCTGTTCCATTTTCCCTTGTCACTCAACAGTCCCAAACTCTATTCCCCATGTTCAATTCCCCTTGGCGCTCAACAGTCCCACGATTTATTCCCCATGTTAAATTCCCCTTGTCGCCAGGGTACAAACTTTTTTCTCTGATGTTAAATTTTCCATTGTCGCCAGGGTACAACCCCCCTATTTTAACATTAAAGTCCCATTGTCGCTAAAGTATCCCCATTCACTACTGCCGGTCAAACGTTTGATCTATTGGCTCCATATTAATCTCAATTGTCTTTTCTATCCAAAAATTATAAAGGTCCAAAGTAAGTTAAAACAAAACATCAACAAGTCCCACTTTATGTTTTGATACGTACTCTATCAAGTTTCTTATTATGCATACTCCTTTGATTGAAAGTAATTTATGCTTACATCGAAATAAACATTATTATTACCATTCATCTTGCGACTAAGGATATTAGATGATTGTTAAACGAGGGATCTTTTGAAAAAGAAAGATAGAAGGATGGACGTTTGCAGGAGGAGAGGAAAAGGGGAGTAGACCCTCAGTTTATTTTATTAAAAAACTGCATTGTGCAATATATAATTATATCCCTTTGATTCTGACTTTGACCCACCCACCAACCCCCGCAGACACCCATATCTAGAGGGCCATGCTACAAAACGCAATTGTATTAGCTTCTTTACAATACATTTATCTGTTATTATTTTCTTTTACTGCTGGACGTTACCAAACTGAAACAAACCTATTTTGATCGTCAAATCATTAAATACAAATATAATAAAATACAATATATGACCCAGTTAATGAGCTGTAAACAAGAACATTCACAGTATGTCTTTAAACTCATTAAGGATATCTTCGTGGTCTCGTGGCGTCCGGTATACGCTCCAGCTTTGGACTATTTTAAAACATGTTCATATAGCTCAGTTTACTTCTTGTAATATTGTAAGTAAATACAGCAGTTAAATCATCAATTATTTGGTGCCTTTCCCATTAATTTCTTCATGCATCATCTTAAAAAACGAAGCAATTTATTTGTTTACAATTTTCATTTCACAGACAGGAAACTACTATGTAATCTGGGCCCAAATCTTCACTTGCCGGTAAATCAATAATGCTTTTTACTCCCCTGATTCAACTCGTACTATCTTGGTCATGATATAAAAGGTAGAGTGACTTGAAGTTCATTCGAGTGCCGCCGACGTGTTCAAAATGATGGCATACTGTTTATAAATACTGTGTCGCGTTATTGTATGTATGGGGTTCAGTACTTCATATATAAGAAAATAATATACATCAAAGACCGAAATTTAGGTGGGGGTGGTCTCCACCCATGTTCTAGAAACGTTTATATATGCATATATTTTCAATGTCAATTTCATTCTTTCTTTCTTCAAACCATCAACAGAACATGTTTTTTACATACTTTTATGCAAACAAACATGTTATAATGTACATCAATTGTTTCCATATTCAGCTGATCGTACACTCTACCACAAAACAGTCTTTATCCATCGAAGTTTTGTCTATGTTTTGGGAAAGGAATAAATCTAATCCCTCCTTTTATACGATCTAGATATATATTGTAAGAACTACAAGGCTCCCACTGACTTCTTTTCACTGTTATCTTTGTTTCTGGAGGGTGCTGCCACGGTTGATCTTTTCAGACCATTTGGGGAGGCCCTCCTGCCCTACTTGCAACTGTGTATATGCTATATTTTGAATGCTATTGTTTTTATTAGTTATGCCTTTCATAATTGTAATGTTTCCTATATATATGTTATGATCATTTAAGACAAAATTAAAAATGAAATGATAATCTATTCCAGGCATTCGTCATCATATAGTAAAACGTTTCGCTCATTTTTGCATCTTTTTATCGTTTCTGTCTCTTTGTGGCTCTTTTTCTTCGTTTATCTATGTCTGCTTGTTCTGTTGAAGTTGATGAGTTTGGCTCGGTTGCTATTGTCTCTGTCGTTGTAGTTGACATCATGTATTCTAGGCAATCGTCCTACTCTTCTAAGTACTTACTTATCTGGTCGTCTTTCTATTGGGCTGGTTGTGGCCTTAATTTTGGTGCTCCAGTTGTTTTGGTTTCTGTTGTAATTTTGGATTTCTCTTTGCTTCTCTGTTTTTCTTCTGTTTCGCTTCTTTTCCCCTGTATCTGTTTCCTTTGTTGTGTGTTTTCCTTTTTCGTAATTGGCTGTATTTGTTTCTTTGTTATTCCTTCCACCCATTGTTTATCTTGAGGTTCATCTGCTTTGTTTTCCTGTTACTAGTTTCGGCAAATTGTTTTGTTGTTGTTGGGCTCGTTTAAGTTCAAGGTGTTGTCGTTGTTCTCATTGTTGGTGTTTTGGGTTTTGATTTATTTCCAATCTGTTTCTTTTGCTGTTCTTTATTGTTTTGTTAAAGGTTACATTTGCCCTCAGTTTGTTGCACTTTCAGTCTTACTGTACTTGCTCCTGATTCTCTTGTTGTTGTTGTTGTTGTATTTGTCCTGGCAGTTGTTGTTGTTGTTGTTGCTGTTTTTGTTCTTGTTTTTTGCATTTGTACGGAGTATGCCTCGTATCTCGACATCTGTTACATATTTTATGGTAGATGCAGCACTTGTACCATGTTTTAACCATAAAGCCGTGTAACTAAAAGGCCCTTTTGATTTCCTTCAGCTTGGTCTTTTCAATTTCAAGTATTCTGATTCCAGTATAGATGGAAGATCCTGAGACTTTTGTCAGTCTTGAGTTTTCTACTTTTATTCCAAGTTTCTTTTCGAAACATTCTAGTGTCCTCTAGGGGTATCTCCATTTGGATATAAGATAGGTGGAGTTCACCTGTCTGTTTCTTTATGTTCTTTTGTATTGGTTCCGGTTTTTTCACTGCTACCATTTCTTCCATGATGCTTATTTCTATGTACAGTAAGACCGGTGGGTTCTCTCGTGGTATTACTATGTAGCCCTCGTAACCCTTTCTATGCATCGAGTGGATTTGTTGTACTCTGTCGAGTTTTACGACTCTTAGAGCTATTATTACCGTTGAATTAATTGGTACCCTTTCTCTCGGTATAATACCTAAATCTAAATATTGGGTCCCCTCTTGATAGTTGCATTCTAGAAAAGACCCTTATGTGTCGATTCGCTTTGTCTTAAAATATTTCTCCAGATTTCGTATTGCGTTATGAGTCTCCGCCATTTTTCCTTGCTTTCCTCTTCGTCTGAAATTTGTTCATTCCTTGTATATTCTTCCGAATTTTGTATTTTGTTTTAATGTTACAGTTCAATTTCACGATTCTACAACCAAATGTGAGAAGTTTGACACTTATGCACTCTTGCGAGCAGCCTTGGTTGCCAATTGCTTTATCGGAACCTTTCCTCGGGTGGACTTCCTTGCTGTTTGCTTCGTATGTGCCATTGCCGATGAATACAACAGACTTTGCTTCTCAAGAAGGAGTATCAGAATTTTCACCCTTATCGATCGAGAAATCAAGAAATCACTGCAAAATGTGTAAATACTTATCATAATTCATTATTGCCACAGCCAGCTTGTCGGAGGAAAATGGCGGACGAAAGCAATGTCTGGAAGTGTGTCTAATTTACTTTCGCTGATTGGTTAATGAATTAGTATGATTGACAAGTGGCGATAGGTAAATTCGTGGTGCCAAATTTTAAGACAAGGACAAACATGCGACGCGTAAGGAAGGGGTGTTTAGTTTATATCCAGGACGAGAATGGAATCCGTAGTTGTTGCTACTATTTCTTTCTCTGAAAATAATTATTTCGTGCATTATATTCATCCTGGTAATAACCATGTTAATATTATCAGCTATCTGTCTGACGTTTTGAGGGCACTAGCAACTTTCCTAATAATTTAGGCCACCTAACAGGTATGCAGTTAAGTGCATTTGGTTAACTGTTTTAATAAGGCATCAGTTGTCATTTTGCAAGAAAATTTGTTCATTTTAATAAAAACAACAGCCAAGAAAGTTACCATTCTATTTTAATAGCTAACGACCCCCTCGATTTTTATGTTTAACCGTTGTTTTGTGCACATGTCCGTTCGCTTTACAAATTTGCTTAAGAAGAGTATTATTCGCATGTAATTAACGTTACATCCCGACCTCACACTTTGCTAACAACATCGTGAGATACTTCCTTCTCCGATCGTCTTTTTTTCTCTTGTTTTTCCATGAATGCATTTGGTAAATTTGTTGTAACGGTCCATATATATATATATATATATATATATATATATATATATATATATATATATATATATATATATATATATATATATATAACATGCCGCCATCGTTTTATTGTCTGATGCTGGCCATTGTGTGAACTCTAAGGTCCACCAAAGTTCTTAGAGCTGTCTGATGCTGGCCATTGTGGGAACTCTAACGTCCACCAGAGTTCTTAGAGCTGTCGGCCTGAGACATTGTCATATTGCTTGTCTCAATACCTCTAAAAAAAATCTAGACGGTCTGGGGACCAAGACGACTGCTCAACATGTCAAGATGAAGTCCGATTTCAGATAGAAGAGTAACTGAATTCTTATCGAAACTACGATCTATTTCCTCTTTGTCCAAGGCAGTATTATCTTGTGTACGAGATTTGCAATACCCGATTTCCAACAAATTCTTATAGAAATACTAAGGTTATTACGTGCCAAAGATATCATGTCCATATCAGACTTGGAAATCCTATGGAAGTGGCTCGGTCAAGACGCCCAAGAACTTGTCCATGTACATATATACACACACACTGATATAAAGGAATTAGATTTTTAAACTTTAGTGTAATAATAGATAGGGCCTCATTTAAATAATTGCAATAAGGTTAAAAACTGAAAGTGGTAAAAAAAAACGCTTCTTCAGCCACGGACTAGCAGCTCTTGCTAGAACAGTACACTATTCTGATTAGTTATTGCAGCTTCGAATCAATTAAAACTAATCTGATTACTTATTGCAGCTTGGGATCAAATAAAAGACTTTCAGAAACCCATGATCATCAATCAGGCCTCATCCTTGAATTAGTTAAATGAGTAAACAAAGCCGATTGTTTAAAATTAGTGTATGATTTAATAAAATCGTGGAAGTTACCGTCTACATTCGAATATATGTTGAGTCTAGTAACTAACTTGACAGTCCTAGTCTTACCCTGGCAATAATCACATGGCTTATCTGTGTTTATACAATTTGTTGCAGACAAACCATTTTAGAAAAAGAAACAATAAAGACCCTGATCTACCGGCGCATCATTCGACAGTAGAGCGGAATTTATTTTGGCGTTTGACTAGACATTTAAGCGATTAGTGGTTTTGCTAATTTGACTGAATAATCACCAAATACAGCTGCTTACGAGAAGTATTGTCGTATGTAATATTAATATAAACCCAGTCTTCTATTTTAGTTGTAAAGTACATTCAGATGTCCGTAATGTTAAAACTTCGAGTTAATTAAGGATTCAAATGTACATACTGTAGAACTTCGAGTTAACTAAGGATGGCGCTACTTAGAAAACAAAAGCCGATATATATATATTCTGATTGACGAAACAAAACACAGTCAGTTAAGATATCTTTTAGACTGCAAAGGTCTTGAATCCAGTGCTATGTCGTCTACATAGTCCAGTTTGTTAAAATTGAGCATATACATTTATAAAATAATCCTAAATTTGCATACAAAAGCAAAAATGCTGACATTTTCAAATGAAAAAGGCAAATTACAGTTGCAGGACAGATCCCTCACAAAAAAAGCAAACGTTTCTCTACAGACAACTGATATTATGTCATTATTTAGATTACTTCTTTTGTGTGTGTCCTTCCTTGTTTGTCCTTAACAAACAAACAAAAAACACTGTTGCGTGTGGGCTTTTTTAATGACGTTTGTCTTCATCTTATAAATCACCAAAGTATATTTTAAAAAATCGCATTCCTTGCTCTCGGTCAGAAAATCTCACAAACTCTTTCGGGTCTCGGATTCACATCTGAACAGTATTTGAATGGAAAGGGAGATTTTGAATTTTAAAAATTACATACTAATCCTCAATCTTAGCGAAAGAATGTTGCGAGTTTGTTTCTTGTACGATATTTCGATGGCAATATTAAGGTATGACTGATACTAGGCTGCTTATTGTAAACAGCAAATACACTCGAGATGTTTTAGATATAATAATATTTGACAGAGAAAACATAATGAACTCACCAACAGATATACGCGTATAAGCTGAAGATAGATGTAAATTAAAAACTGAAGGAAGTTAAAGTTGTGCGTACGTCACTGCGGCACACAGTGTAAGACATTATGACTTCTTCATTAAGATGGCCAGGTATTTACAAGATACATATTGTCATAAAGTTTCATGATTTTATGGTCGACAGTGCAACTAAATAAAGTGACCTTGAATGATTATTTAATAAGCATCGAAGAAATTAACTTTAGGACGGATGGATAAGCGTTGATGACAATTAATGATCATACCACTTTGATCTTGATTCAGCATAAAATGGCAAATCCCATATTAGGAAAATATGATAATATAATAAGAGACCAGTAAAAAACGTTGTAAAGATAATTAATAGCATAAATCACATAATAAACCTTATGTAGTTTTGCAGGTATTAATCATTCGGTTAAAAAAAGAATTATTGCAAATAGTGCCTTGAAGTAGTTTCCTAATTGTCTGAACGTCATTACATTTAGCGCGGAACAAGCTACCTACCCAGTGCTTACCGCTTGAAGGGAAAACTGGTTTCGGTTGAAATGATCTTAAAATTCCTTGTAATCTATATTCTCTGTAACAGCCTCTCTGTATATCTAGATATGAAGGTTTAGCTTGTGTTGAGTAGTTCTACAGTACAATATCAGATTGGACGAGTGATTCAGTTAGACGTTTCCTGTGCTACTAGCTTATCGAATGAGATTTGCAGAAGTAAACGTTACGGTAAAATTGCAGAATCATCTTTTTAATTACAAAGGTGTCCTTTGTCAGAAATTTATAGAGGTTCGCTGAACGTATGTATTACTTACAATTTTTTTGTAGCAGATTAACAGTAGTAGGGCACTGATATGGCATATGGTACTAATACAACCCTGGTATGTATGGAACCTATATACAGAACAGAACAGAACCTTTATTCATTACTTTAGGCCTCCACCCAATTAAATATAATATGATAAACAAAGCAGAACACACAGAACGGCATAAACAGTCAAATAAATAGTATGCAATAAACAGTATAATACACAGTACGCCATAAATAGTATACATACAGTACGAAATAAACAGTATAATACACAGCGCGCCATAAACAGTATAATATACAGTACGCCATAAACAGTATAATTCAAAGTACAACATAAACAGTATAATAGACAGTACGCCATAAACAGTATAATACACAGTACGCCATATACAGTATAATTTACAGTACGCCATAAACTATATAATACACAGTACGCCATAAACAGTATAATGCACTGTACGCCATAAACAGTATAATACACATTACGGCATAAACAGTATAACACACAGTACGTAATAAACAGTATAATACACAGTACGCAATAAACAGTATAATACACAGTACGCCATATACATTATAATTTACAGTACGCCATAAACAGTATAATACACAGTATGCCATATATAGTATAATACACAGTACGCCATATACAGTATAATTTACAGTACGCCATAAACAGTATAATTTACAGTAAGCCATATACAGTATAATTTACAGTACGCCATAAACAGTATAATACACAGTACGCCATAAACAGTATAATGCACAGTACGCCATAAACAGTATAACACACAGTACGCAATAATATAATACACAGTACGCCATATACAGTATAAATTTACAGTACGCAATAAACAGTCTAACACACAGTACGCAATAAACAGTATGATACACAGTACGCCATAAACAGTATAATACTTTTGTTCAGGTGTTGATATTGATACTTTTTAACAGTTTATCTCTTAGTTTAAATGCAAAATGCAAAATCTGAAACATTTGAAATAAGACTTTTTTCTGAGTGGACATTAAACTTTGTACATTTATCTACTGAAGTGTTGATATTATACATCTCGTAGGGATATTTTCGTCTTAATTTGGAATGAGTATATAAACATAGAAAACGATACTCATCTTCTACACCCTTGATATTATCTTTAAGAATAGCTTGCAAACTATTAATGTCCTTGTATTTATTTCACTTATGTTGAACCATTTTCCTTCATTACTTTAGCCTTTCCATAATCTTTAATCTACTCCAGTGACATTGTGATAACCGTGAAATTTGTTCAGGAATACAACAGTCAAATTAATCACTGTCCTAACTGAATCAAAAGTAAGCATTTGCAGTCAAGGATCATAACTGTAATAATCCATCATTTTAAGCTCATATATCTAAAATGGGGTGAAAGAGTTCCAATATTTCTTTGACGAAACACAAATAGGACATACAAAGCAATTCCAGTTTGTTTCATCTACAAGTTGATGCTATATTGATGAAAGACAGAAAGACAAATTGTAACATATATTCCTTGGCAACATTTGCCTATATAAAAATAGAGCATGGTATATTCATTATTTTCAGACAGTTATCCATATACCCATCAATAATGAACTTTATGGCTATTATCTGCAACAACCTCCATTTTTATATGGTTACTCAGTTTGCTGCGTGCTGTAGCTCAAAGAATAGTTTATGCTAATTAAATAATTTGTGTACTATTGGAAATGTTACAGTATTTGTACTAAAGCGTAAAACGGGTTGTGTTTGTTCAAAAATGTCAAGGATAATGTGATAATACCCAAATGGAAAGTTTATTTTACTGCTCTTTGAATTTATGGGCATTCATGAAGCTTTTACACTTTCAAGTATACGTATTACTATCGACCATGGGATGAAAATTCGTTTTACTTTCTCATCAGCCGCCTGTACATGTGAATGCTATGTATAGAGAACGTAGTCTGAGAAATAAAGGAATTTCGTTGAGCTGGATAAAACCATGAGTTTCAAATCTGTGTACAGAGAGAGAGAGAGAGAGAGAGAGAGACGTTCCCTTTTACCTCATGAATCAGTTTTTCCATCAAAAAGCTTTTATTTGTCTTTGCCAACATATGTAGAAACATTGTTAAAAGTTTATATAGGTCATACAGTGTTATTCTTGTCCGTCCAAACCTTAGCCCTTAAGTCACACACTGGTTATGTTGTAAGTCAAGCTCATTTTCAAGTACTGTTATTAAACATCTCTCTATGAACACTTTTCTAGTTCACAAAGAATAGAAGGTTCAACATCTCTCTCTCTCTCTCTCTCTCTCTCACACACACACACACACACACACACACACACACACACACCATTATTATTAACAGTAAAGCCAACCTATATGTTTTGATGTTCACATAATATGGTAATGTGTTTCTTTAAAGAAATTTCTTCGGTCTAATGAAATATTTAGTGCTGTGTTGCTAAATTCGTGCTCCGTCATTCATAATTAGCGAAGTATTGCTAAAAACATACTCCATAAGTCATAATTTCAGTTTCAAGAGAAATGTTTCCAGGGTGCGTTTAGCCCTTCCCATCATCCACACAACCATCATGCTAGATTTTTCGTCTGGCATGCAGTTATTTACATTTCCCATTCTATCATCATTGGCTTCAGAATCAATTTCACCAACGCAGATTTAAAGCAGTCATATTGCCGTAGAGATCAAAAGTGATGTAGTGATCCAAACAAAACTTCATGGAATCGATAACAACAATTAACCAGAGTATATCCATATGGAATCGATAACAACAATTAACCAAAGTATATCCATATGGAATCGATAACAACAATTAACCAGAGTATATCCATATGGAATCGATAACAACAATTAACCAGAGTATATCCATATGGAATCGATAACAACAATTAACCAGAGTACATCCACATTCAGTCAAGATCTTTACAAGTTTCATTAATTCATGAATAAACATTATCAATCATTACTTATAATCAAATTTAATATATTAATACTGGTTTGATGGAGAAACATGTAGGGTAGCTAACTCTTGGATTTGTGTCACTATTGATTCAACAAGTATTTTTCAAGCTTTGATTCTTCCAGGGCTATAAAACTGCCACCATTTTGAGATAGTACATCACTTTTGACTAGGTCAAATAAAATGGTTAACACTAAGTGAAGTAACAAATAGGTGTGGCCAACGCAAAAAAATCATAAAATGCCTTTAACTCTTTTGTATTTGATATACCACTAACTCCTTAATACGAAGTACGGCATTTGCGTCTAATCCCCCTCTCAGCATAATTTCAACCAGTAATATCTTTCTATAAATGAAGGTTCTTAATATGAACAGTCTTGTATAAACGGAAAGGGCTTTTCGTCCCTTTTGTGAACCTGATAATTCAATCTCGAATGTCTTTACTGCGGTAACGTTTACATTATAACATGAAATTTCCATATATCTATAACAAAGCAGGATGAAATCATGACGGTCGCAAAAATATGAAAACTTATAATCACGGTAGGTATTTACCTCTTGTTGTGATGGAGTAAATAGAATATATGACACGAAATAATATGATATGACACGAAAATTATGATATGACACGAAATATACAATGCGTTTAATGAATGTGAACATGACTTTTTCAAGAACACGCGTTCACAGACAATCACGGAAAGAAACACGAATTATGTAAGGCATTTTGCAATCACAATACACAAGTAACAGGCAAGTATATTATTATATGCTCATTTTTGTCTCCATTAACTTTACATTGTCAGAATCGTACAGTATATTACGATACGGAACACCTTCATATTTCACGCACGTGCGCCTAAAGACAATATAGTGAATTAGGAACTACTTTGTAAACAAACCATGCACACTCGTATAATAGACGCTTTAGGTTTTGTCTGATTAAATTTGTTTGTGAATGAACTAAATAAACTGTTTCTCCCATTTGAAAGTATAGATGATAAAGTTAACGATGAAGAAGAGTTCACTGAGTCAGAAACGAAACTTTCAAAGAAGCAAACAAATGGACGTGATATTCGCAATGTCAGCAACAAACGTGAGAGACTCAGTAATTGAAAATACCGTTCTAATCATTGAAACAGTTATTTAGGAGAATATTCATATATTTTGGCAAATATAATGGTTAAAACTATGATGAGTGCTCCCTATGGTCTAAAAGAATATAGCATAGAAAAGCATATTGAGGCCAAGGGCTACCACATATCTATCAGAGACGTACCTTTTTATAAATCTGTAAAAATACTAGAGTCGAGTAAAAAATTGCAACTGAAGGTTTTGGTAGGAAACTAAGAGCATCAGAGAAAATAAGCCAATACGACGAAAAAGTTTTTTTTTTCTCTCCTGGCTAAATTGACTGTCACACTACAGCTGCTTTTCAATTTTCGCCGTGTAACTATTTTGATGCAATGATAGAAGACACAATGTACAATACAGGTCTTAGCTGTCGTTCGTCCAGCAGTGATATGCACTTGTCAAGGCATAAGCATGTTTTCTTTAGCTGGTAATAAGAATAGTAATAAAAAATACTTACATTTATGCATCTTGAAATTCCTAAAAATTGTACTTTCTTAGTTTTTCAAATCCGACCGACATGTCCTGCAAAACCTGAGTAGCCTACATTTCCAGCTGAAATCCATCCTTACTGCACTGAATTGAACCAATAATCCAGTCCTTCATAATCAGAAAAGCAGAACTGAGTTGGGTGAACATAGAAACAAAATCCATGAAAAATTCATTCACTTCATGACTCTAAATTTCAGTTTTAAGTAGACCAATACGACAGTTCTTTTTTAAACTGATGTAAAGTTAAAAGGTCGCTGGGTGGAACTATGTGCTCATGAATACTGTTATTGATGAACCTTCGTTTATGAAATTATTTTGGAATAAAGCATATATTCAATTACATTGTTTCTTATAATGTCTTTTATTTTTAAACCTTAGGTAGCTAAACACAATGAACATATAATAAAAAGGTTGCTGCATCTGTATGGGAAATTGTGAAATAGTTCATTTTCCGAAAAATAATGCACTCCGCAAAGTTGTGCAGTATTTTTCAGAAAAACTAGTTCCTATTTTTCCATACAAATGCAGTAACCTATAAATACTGCATATTTCTTATGTAATAATTCAGTATATTTTTGCATCTTTCTCAAATAACAATGAAGTAAATTACTGCATATTTTGCCTACAAAACATAATGCATTCTATTGCAAATTTCTCATGTAAGATTCAAGTAAATTACTGCTTATTTTTCATGTACCAGTGAGGTATATTACTACATATTTATGAAATTTGGCAGCATGTCTGAAGATTCCAAGTGATGATAGTTGCAAAGGCTACATTTAGGACAGAGATTTTATTAAGATATCCGCAGTGGCTTCATTTACTACAGCTATTGTATGCACACAGTCTTTATTAATCGTAAATATTCTTTACATCTTATGAATCTTACGTCTTCCTAAATAACTGGACTTTAAAAGAGATAATGGACCACGACCTAACATTTTTTATAAGCAATAGTTTAAAAAAGAAAAATAAAGAGTCGACTGCATTGGGGATACATTCGATGGGTATCTAAATCGTTCTGAGTATTAGTGCGCTATACAACAAACTTCTTTATTAGTTGTCTGTACGTCAGTGCACTGGCTCACCATACTCCCTATGTACTTCTCTACACATGTGTATACATCTCTTCTGATTCTGACAGTACAACTACGTCGAGCGACTTGTGGCGTCTGCTCGTTATCTCTGATTCAAACTTTACTATTTTCTCTTTAGTCGTGTTCTAAGAAGGAAATCAATGTTTCATATCTTTGTCAATCTCATTAAAATGAGTCTAGTTATTCTTTTCATATTTGGCATGGAGCTGTTTCTCGATCATTTTTATTTAACAAATTCGCGACCGATCTTACTCAAACCTTTCGGAGCCTTAACTGAATCTTCGGTATAATAAACTGCTGACTAATTAATGCCCGTGCTAATAGAAATATCTTCCAGCATGTTTATCAATTACCCCCTACTTGAGCGGCTCTTTCCTGTTCACCAATCGCTCATAACGGTTTTCCAGAAAGTGGATCACCCTCCATTGATTCACGACCATTTTTATAAATGATGAAACCACCTTTATATTGTCAGATATGACAGAGAACTACATTTGTAAACGATCCATGAGTACCATAGTACCATAAGAACGACCGGATCTGTCAGTATTCTCATTCTCATTTCTCAGTCATACATTTCTTTCTCTTTCTCCGAACAGTTTACGTCATTATAATCTACGTATGTTACGTCACACGCACATATCTGCAGCTGTCTGGCATGCTGTACGTAGAGCGACAGATCATTTTGTAGAACGTTATTTTCTCTGCTGATCAGCATTCAATATATTGACAGGTTCAAAGAAACCAAAAGCTTCTAAAAATATTCAAATCTGTTCTGATGTACCTCGTATGTTATTATAAGTTCAAAGAGTATTTTAAAGATGTGGTTCTTCCTGGACGAAGAAAGTACAACTTAAATCTTGTTTAGATTTTGATTGGGTCGTGTGAAATAATTTACCACGAAGTACAAAAGTCACGCAAAGCAACAACAAACATTAAAAACAATCGTCCACTGGATTAGAGGAGGAAGGACTTGTGCAAGAATAAATCACCACCCCCCACCTCCCGCACCCCGCCCCTTCTACCATCACAGTTGGTTAAATCCCTCACGCCATCTTGTGTCATCTTTCAATGAATTTCATTTCACTTAGTATGTTCATTATTTGGAAATAAATGTCTTATATGCAAAAGAGAAAGTATCCATTGCAGATTTGTAACTGCCTTTTTAACCGTTTAGTGAAACATGATATAATAATGCATGTATTACAAAGTTCAGCAAAGTAATACCTGTTGTTGTGTCTTGCTCCTTCGATTAATATACGATAATGGATACAGTGGGAGAAATCAAAGGACTTGGTTGAGCGAGATAATTTAATTTGATACAAAGTTATTCTGCACTTAATGCACGTCAACAACAATCTATTTTGCACATTATCAGAAAGTCATCTATCAGGCAAGAATTTCGATTACCTTCATAATGGTAACAAGTTAATAGCCAGGCACATCGCTGCATACTAGTGATAAATGCTTTTCAACAAGTAGGCATTCGTGATATATTATTACATACAAAAGATGTATATTTATGGACATCAGTATTTCATTGCCACTAAAGAACACAATGTCACTAATACTCTGCATAAGATGTTAAACTCTAACTATATTTTTGTGATTTATGGAGAATGATATTAGTAGACGACTTCATATTCTGATGGTCAGAAGTAGAAAAATTAAGGGTTTTGCTGGACTTCAAAACACATTGTTCATGAATTCCACATTTGCCTTTTAAATCATGTTTTGGGGATCGTCATGGAATACAACGTTTCTTTTTTATGCGTTCTTTTAATGACAGATATGATGTTAACCCACAGAACCGAATTCAATGATTGCGGCTTCCCACAAAATAAAAATCATTTGTATTTTTGTTTTCTCAGTTTTGGTAGAATAGACGTTGTAAACTAAATAATGCAGTTACATCATCACAATGAAGGAACGACTTTCAGAGACGAAGTGGAAACGTTTGGGAAAAAGTGTTACTCTATGTTCATTGATCAAAATGCTATGTGAGTTCATCAATATATTTTTCTTTAAGATTACTAATTAAAATTACGAAAACAACAGCAGTGTTTTCACAGTCTCTTTGACTGTTATGTTGCTATATAATAATAATAATAATAATAATAATAATAACAACAACAACAACAACAACAACAATAAAAATAATAATAATAATAATAATAATGCTTATGGATAAATCCAGCCAAAGTTTTATGTGACGATGTCCTCGAGTTTTATTTTTTTATTATTTAGATTCGAAATTTGTTGTTTGTTTTATATAGAAATGTCTAGCTCATTCTCCTTCTAATAAATGAGCAAACTGATTATTGATAAGAAACGATGGCCTTTTTTATATTGATATAGGCGTGTTTAACAGTAAGAAATATGTCATCTGATTCGCGTCACTGAATGAATACGATAGTGTTTATAATCGCGAAACAATACCTATTATTGGAAACACCTGAACAATGTTAGATTTGTGATATGCATGTCATTTTCATTTTAAAAATGGCTGTTATTGAGGAGGAACAAGGCGTGAATCTGAAATTAATATGGAAATCATCATGACACGTTTTTTTTTTCTGTTCCGAACAAGTTTTATGCATAGTCTCTGTGACATCTAAGATGAGTTTTAAAGGAAACAGTCGCGATGTTTACCAAAGCAACAAACATATGGTCTCTACGTTACTGGTATATCTGAATCTCTCGCACCTGTGAGTTAGTCACAGTATGATCCCCACAAGGCTGACATCGTTGAATCAATCGCTCCTGCACATTCGTCAAATTGTATCGATACTTTCAAAGTAGAAACATTTTACCTTTACTCTCTATAATTCTAAATGTTGACGATTCGCACTATGATTTCTCACTTTGAGAATAAAATGTTTTGTGCTTTAATGGAAGATTATCTCGTTAAGCTACAGACCGTTAATAAAATGCATACAATCATCATATTTTCAGAAAATGGTATTTGCGACCTAGGTCAAGAAGAAGGGTATATCATGTTGTTTATACTGGGATTATTCATTCTTGCCATAACACTTGAAGTAGAATCAGTCCAATTGTTATGCTCAGGTTTTAATTTTGATTGAATTTATATATTTAACTTATTTGCTGGAAATACAAAATGCTCCATACTATACTTGGTCTAAAGTATTAAGATTGGAATTGTAGTGAAAAACTGTTAGCACATCGTCATACTCCAGGCCATTGACATATTAGCATGTTCGAGACTACAGGCAAATCAGCACATTCAGTATCATAATTTACTTGGAATACTAATTGAATGCAATTGGAACTTCATATATTTGGACATGTTATAAAACCGTTTAGGACTATTTTGGATTTAAATCACAATATAGTAGACTCTTTTTAAGTTCTCACTCTGTATTATAGGGAATGAAATTGTTTGCTGAATTTTACAAAACTTGTTGGTTTTCGCTCTTTTCTGTTACCTATTTTAAGACCATAGAGTCGTAACAATATATATTGTAATTTCTACAGTTGACCCAGTGCTATTATTTGGCTGGAACAAGATACGTCCACATTGACTGTGACATTAGCTCAGCGGGTAATCGGTCCATTAAGCATTTATAATGTATAAAGTGGCGCAACGTGGTCTAAGGTTGACATTGCCCGGGGTGGGAGTGGGAGACAAGCGCACCAATCCTCCAAAAAATGCCCATACGGCTTGCGTCTCTGACTGCCTCTGTCAACTAAATTCCAGCTCCTGGCCTTCGCGAGTGGCTTAGATGTGAAGCCCGGCAGACCATGTTTTCTACTAACAGGAGAAGGGGTGAAGGCGGCCCACTGGCGCCTTAAAACCAGTTGCTTCGGGTAGACGGGACTCGTAAACCTTGGATGGTAGCTCATCTAGGAGAAGGAAAACTCCGATTCCAAACCTCTGCTGCCTTGTGGCTATACCCACTCATGGGAAAGGCTAAGGGAGTAAACCCCGACAGAAAATCCGGAGATGGAGTCCCTAAGGCGCTCTGACATTGACTTCAATGTCATTCCGGCAACTTCTGCGACGTCGTTGGTGCCAAGCTGTATCGGCATTCGTCGTTCCCTTGGGCACACCAGCTGCGTGGAGAGGGGGGGGATCTGTTGCATGGACAACAGCTGATTATCCATACCACCCTGCCCAGGCTTCATAGCTCCACTGGAGAGGACACTCCAGCGTCGTCGTACGGCGTCGGCACAAAACGAGAAGTAGCAGTTTACCGGTTCTAAGTCAAAGCTCGATTGGCGTAGAGCTTGGCGCCAGGGGTTACTTCTGACGGTGGGAGAGATCATCAGGTCTCACTGGACAGCTACCGCCCGCCTCAAGCTGGGCAGCCCCAGTCAGTAAGGTGCTGCCCGCCATGGCCTGCCTGCTTCACTGGGTGCGTGGAACTTAGAGAACCATCTCGACAAGTGGGCCACAAAACTCCGCACCAGGAAAGACTAAAAGAAGAAATAAGAAGACTCCAACTCTTCGTTTTGCAACCTGGAACATCAGGACCATGTGTCCTGGATTGACCGCTGACCTGCAGCAGATCGACGATGCACGGAAGACTGCCGTCATTGACAGAGAACTCTCCCGACTGAACATTGACATTGCCTGCCTGCAGGAGACCCGACTGGTTGACAGCGGCACAATCAGGGAAGCCAATTACACGTTCTTTTGGCAGGGGAAGCCCTTAGATGAACCTAGGCAGCATGGTGTAGGCTTTGCCGTAACGAACACGCTACTCGCCTTCATTGAACCTCCATCATCAGGTACTGAGAGAATCCTTGCCCTCCGGCTGTCAACATCCTTAGGCCCGGTCAACATCTTCAGCGTGTACGCCCCAACCTTCTGCTCCACCTACGAGGAGAAAGACAGGTTTTATGAGGCTCTGGATCAGGCAATATCTAGTATCCCCAACAATGAAAGCCTTTACTTACTAGGAGACTTCAATGCTAGAGTGGGAGCTGACCATGAGGCCTGGTCCACCTGTCTCGGCTTTTACGGAAGGGGCAAGATCAATGAGAATGGTCAGCGACTGCTGGATATGTGCTGCTCCCACAGCCTATGTTTGACCAACACTTTCTTCAAATGCAAGGAGATCCACCAGGTGTCGTGGAGACACCCACGTTCACGCCACTGGCACCAGCTAGACCTCGTCATCACCAGGCGTGCAGAACTGGCCAGTGTCCTCCTCACCCGCAGCTACCACAGTGCCGATTGTGACACGGACCATTCCCTCGTGGCCAGCAAGGTACGAATATTACCCAAGAAGCTGCACCACACCAAGAAGAAGGGTCACCCACGCATCAACGCCTGCTGTGCAAACAACCCAGAGAAAACACAGCAGTTCATCAGCAAACTGAAGGAAGCCCTCACCAAAGTGACACCTGATGACACCATTGACTCCAAGTGGTCCCATATCCGTGACTCTGTGTACAATTCAGCCATCACAGCTTACGGGAAGAGGGAGCGAAAGAATGTCGACTGGTATGAGGCAAACTGGGAGGAGATGGAGCCCGTGACTGAGGCAAAAAGGAAAGCCCTCCTGGTATACAAGGCTGCACCTAGCCCCAGAACACTACAAGCCCTCAGGATTGCAAGGAACAATGCCCAGAAGACTGCCCGCCGCTGTGCCAACACCTACTGGCTGAACCTTTGCAACAGTATACAGACAGCTGCTGACACCGGGGATACAAGAGGAATGTATGAGGGTATCAAAAAGGCGATAGGCCCCCCCAGCTACAAGACCGCCCCCTCAAGTCCAAGACGGGCGAAGTCATCACAGACCAGGGGAAACAACTACAGCGATGGGTTGAGCACTATCTCGAGCTATATGCAACCCAAAACAATGTCACTGGAACTGCCCTGGACGCCATTCCAGACCTGCCTGTCATGGAGGAGCTAGACACACAGCCCACCCTGGAAGAGCTCGGAAAAGCCATCGATTGCCTTGCCTGTGGGAAGGCTCCTGGAAGCGACGGCATCCCGCCTGAAGTCCTCAGGAGCGGAAAACCAGCACTGCTCCAGCCCCTACACACACTCCTCTGCCTTTCCTGTGAACAGGGATACATCCCACAAGACATGCGTGACGCCATCATCGTCACTTTGTACAAAAACAAAGGAGACCGTAGCGACTGCAACAATTATCGGGGCATCTCCCTCCTCAGCATCGTTGGAAAGGCTTTCGCCCGTGTTGCCTTGGCGCGCTTGCAGATCCTAGCCTCCCGCGTCTACCCAGAGTCCCAGTGTGGATTTCGAGCCGGCAGTCAACTGTAGACATGATCTTCTCACTACGTCAGGTGCAGAAGAAGTGTAGCAAGCAGCAGATGCCCCTCTACATTGCCTTCATAGACCTGACGAAGGCGTTTGACCTGGTTAGTCGGAGTGGACTCTTCAGACTCCTGCAGAAGATCGGCTGCCCCCCACGTCTGCTTGCTGTCATCATGTCGTTCCACGAGAACATGCACATCACAGTGTGCTTCAATGGCGCAACATCTGAAGCATTCCCAGTCATCAGCGGAGTCAAACAAGGCTGTGTCCTTGCGCCGACGATCTTTGCCATCTTCTTCTCCATGCTTCTCCAGTACGCATTCAGGGACTGCAGCGAGGGAGTGTACATCCATACCAGGGCTGACGGCAAGCTGTTCAACATCGCCCGTCTCCGTGCTAAGACTAAAGTCACAGAGGTACTCATCCGTGAATTGCTCTTCGCCGACGATGCAGCTTTGACATCACACACGGAAGATGGACTGCAGCAGCTAGTATGCCACCTCTCCCATGCTTGTAAGGAATTTGGACTGACCATCAGTTTGAAGAAAACGAACGTGATGGCGCAGAACGCAGACTCTCCTCCCTCTGTCACCATCGATGGGTACAACTTGGAAGTTGTCGAGAACTTCACATACCTCGGGTCCAACATCGCCAGCTCACTCTCCATTGATTCTGAGGTGAACGTCAGGATTGTCAAGGCAGCAGCAGTGATGGCCAGACTTAACCACAGGGTCTGGAACAACCCCAACCTCACCGAGAAGACCAAACTGCAATGAATATCTTTTGAATATCATGGCTAAATTCGGATGCCCAGAGAAATTCGGTAATTCCAAGACGGCATGCTGCTCGTGTCATTGTCTGAACCATTACTAGTCTCCAACAGAGTCGAGCAAATCTGTTTGTTGGCCCCAACCAATTTCAGTATGATATTTACTGCCATGCTTACAGATGTCTTATGTCTTCCATGACTATGATGCAAGGATTAACATCAGATACCAGAATGACGAGAAGCTCTTCAATCTGCGCAGACTTCAGGTGAAGATGACTGAAATGATCTCCCTTAATTTCTGATGACTGTTCCCTGAATATTATATCTGAGTCTAACATACATGTACCAGCTTGTGACAATGTAAGTCTCATAATCAGTATCAGGAATACAGAGGGGTACGCTCACTTGCACCAGGAAAACCTTACTAAGCGTTTACTGTCATAGTAAATGGCTAAAGTCTCCTGGCAGTGGACACGTCTCCTCAGCACGTCATTATGTGCAGTCCACGTCGATGATGAAGTTCACCTATCTCGTCAGCACATCATTATGTGCAGTCCACGTCGATGATGAAGTTCACCTATCTTGTCAGCACACCAGTATATGCAGTCCACGTCGATGATGAAGTTCACCTATCTCGTCAGTACGCCATTATATGCAGTTCACGTCGATGATGAAGTTCACCTATCTCGTCAGTACGCCATTATGTGCAGTCCAGGTCGATGATGAAGTTCACCTATCTAGTCAGCACACCATTATGTGCAGTCCACGTCAATGATGAAGTTCACCTATCTCGTCAGCACATCATTATATGCAGGCCACGTCGATGATGAAGTTCACCTATCTCGTCAGCACACCAGTATGTGCAGTCCACGTCGATGATGAAGTTAACCTATCTCGTCAGCACGTCATTATGTGCAATCCACGTCGATGATGAGGTTAACCTATCTCGTCAGCACGTCATTATGTGCAATCCACGTCGATGATGAAGTTAACCTATCTCGTCAGCACGCCATTATGTGCAGTCTACGTCGATGATGAAGTTCACCTATCTCGTCAGCACACCATTATGTGCAGTCCACGTCGATGATGAAGTTCACCTATCTCGTCAGCACGCCATTATGTGCAGTCCACGTCGATGATGAAGTTCTCCTATCTCGTCAGTACGCCATTATGTGCAGTACAGGTCAATGATGAAGTTCACCTATCTCGTCAGCAAACCAGTATGTGCAGTACAGGTCGATGATGAAGTTCACCTATCTCGTCAGCACACCATTATGTGCAGTCCACGTCGGTGATGAAATTCATCTATCTCGTTGGTACGCCATTATGTGCAGTCCACGTCGATGATGAAGTTCATCTATCTCGTCAGCACACCATTATGTGCAGTCCACGTCGATGATGATGTTCACCTATCTCGTCAGCACGCCATTATGTGCAGTCTACGTCGATGATGAAGTTAACCTATCTCGTCAGCACGCTATTATGTGCAGTCTACGTCGATGATGAAGTTCGCCTATCTCGTCAGCACACCAGTATGTGCAGTACAGGTCGATGATGAAGTTCACCTATCTCGTCAGCACACCATTATGTGCAGTCCACGTCGGTGATGAAGTTCACCTATCTCGTCAGCACACCATTATGTGCAGTCCACGTCGGTGATGAAGTTCACCTATCTCGTCAGCACACCATTATGTGCAGTCCACGTCGGTGATGAAGTTCACCTATCTCGTCAGCACACCATTATGTGCAGTCTACGTCGATGATGAAGTTCACCTATCTCGTCAGCACACCATTATGTGCAGTCCACGTCGATATGAAGTTCACCTATCTCGTCAGCACACCATTATGTGCAGTCCACGTACATGATGAAGTTCACCTATCTCATCAGTACGCCATTATGTGCAGTCCACGTTGATGATGAAGCTCACCTATCTCATCAGTACGCCATTATGTGCAGTACAGGTCGATGATGAAGTTCACCTATCTCGTCAGCACACCAGTATGTGCAGTACAGGTCGATGATGAAGTTCACCGATCTCGTCGGTACGCCATTATGTGCAGTCCACGTCGATGATGAAGTTCACCTATCTCGTCAGCACACCATTATGTACAGTCCACGTCGATGATGAAGCCAACGCCAAACAGCTAAAGCAAGTGTAGCATTTGTCAGGTTACGGAAACTGTGTGGGAGGGAAGAGGTATCAATCTACAAACAATACTTAAGGTCTACAAGTCCATATTTCTTAAATTAATTCGTGTGCACACGTTTTTCAGACCCAGAGAAATGGCGAAACGCAGTTTCATTCTTGGTACACACATTATTTCTTAATTGTGCCAATGTTAAGTTTTGACTTTTAAGCCATGGTTTTGTTGCATATTTCTAGGCTCGATTACTACTATTCGCGCTCGTGATGATTGGCTCTGGAACTGGAATGCTAAGAAAAACATCAACACAATCAGGCCACATTCTTTATTTTGTTGCTTGTAAGCCAAGCTCATCAGAAAATGTCAAATTTAAACGAGAAGATATTTTCTTAAATAAATATGAAGTAAGCAATGCTGGAGAAAAACATTCTTGTGGAGAGGCGGCAAATATTGATGTGTAACACAAGATTCAATTTAATGCATTACGTATTGGTTTGGTTTGGATTGATACTTTACGGTACAGCAAAACATGAAGGTTATTTAGTGCGGAGGCTAATGAAGTAAATTGCTTTACCATGCATAAGCAAACTCGGGTTGATGATGTCTCTAAACCGGCACGCTAACCACTGTGCCACTGTAGCTTCTCACTATGTGTCGGTACAAGGGATTTTGTTACAGTTCTGGTACTTTGCTTGAAATCCATTAAACATCATCCCATTATTGTTTTTATGATGGCAACAAGTATTTTACCTCAAACTGTCTGTAAACTAACTTTAGTAGACGGGTATGTGTCCGTCTGTTCATCCTTACGTTCTTAAACGCCTCCGATTATGGTCAATTTGAAAAGTTTATTACTTTCCTTTTATGTACGTCAAAGGAAGGCACGATCTGCAGACAATGACTAGGTTAATGTCTTTTAATCAGACGGACTTCATAAATATTTATTTATTTAATTTTATCATAGTCATAATCATCGATATTTCCTAATTTTATGATAAAAATTGTGTTAGAAAACTGTTTACAGACACACAAAAGAAATCACGTTCATCTGTTGATTTGCAAGATACTTTTTAGTACAGCAAGTCTAGGCCGTCTTTTCTTACATGTTTAGGGCATTCTGTACAAACTCACTTTACTTCGTCCTTGGTTCACTTTAAACTACATGCTAAGTAAGTTTGAAATAAGATACTCTTCAGATGGCTATTCGTTGATGCACATGCAAATGATATACAATTTTCACTTTTAAAGGACAAATATCAATAATATATCTGCTACGGAAAATTTCAGAATATTAGAGTATACACAGTATTTCAATTTTCATTTGATTGTCATATCCTTCACATACAGCTAAAGGACATTTAAATGGACAAAACGGGGCAGTTTTGGACCATGTTGTCTGCTTTATGGGATCCATATATTCAGTAACGGCGCTAGTAAACGCATGGGCCGATTTGAATCATTTTGGCAATTGTCCTCCTGTGAGCATGGCATATGTAAATACACTTTTAAACAATAAAAGAATATCATCATCATCATCATCATCATCATCTCTCTCTCTCTCTCTCTCTCTCATTACTTACGTGCGGTGCCCTTGTATGATTAATGCCCGATCGGACAACAACTAATCGGGTATACTGAATACAACTTTTCAATCAAATACAGTACGTTACTCTATGTTTAAATGAGTTAAAGTTCTAAGCGAGTTAGGCTTTGATAATGAAAGTAGTAAGCAATTTTTACCAACCAACCAAAACAGATGAAGCAGACCGTTGAAATGACAGCAATGATTCACCACATGTTTGTTTCCTTTTTCCTCATTTATTGATTGACATTAATGCTTTGTTGCTATTGAGTTCAGTGACGGTAATACAAATTCCATGACGTAGGCGACAACACCAACCAATCTGAAGGCACATCAGAAGTTACATTGTTAAGTAAGTACAAATCCTTTCGTAACAGCACATACATCATTAGCAGACAGCGATATTATGTACCACGTGGTTGTTTTTGTTGTCTGGATTAGAAATTGCAGTTGCTATGAGCTTTTGTGTGATCTGGATTGTGTGTGTGAGTGTGTGTGTGTGTGTGTGTGTGTGTGTGATTTGGATTTTTAACGTAACTTTAACAATTTTTCAGTCATATCGTTACGATGACTGCAGTGTGACAGTTTATAGTGACGTCTAGCACTGGGGCATCATGCCACAGACATGTAGCATGATGTCCCACCCATTCACATCATCCTGACACCAGGCCGACCAGTCCTAACACTAACCTCTTAATGCTGAGCGCCAAGCGAGGCAACTGTTAGTACCATTTTTATAAGTCTTTGGTATGACTCGACCAGGTATCGAACTCACGACCTCCCGCATCCGAGGCGGACGCTCTAACCACTAGGCCACCGGAGCGGTGATCTGGATTGTCATATCGCTATGATGTCTGCAGTGTGGCAGTTTCTAGTGATGTCTAGCAGTTTGACATCATGCCGCAGACATGTTGCATGATTGCATCGTGTCCCACCCAGTCACATTATCCTGACGACCAATCCTAATACAAAACTGTTAATGCCGAGCGCCAAGCTTGGCAGCTGTTAGTACCATTTTATAAGTCTTTGCTATGACTCGGCCCGGGTTCAAATCCACGACCTCTTGCATCCGATGCGGTCCTCTTGTTAGACCAAAATTACACATGTTGCTGATACACCCAAATCTTACAAGCTGAATATTAGCCTTCAAGACTGCGCATGCGAACACGTTGTTACTGACAACAGCACATATAAACCACGACAGCAGAATACACAACCATGTTGTACTCATTAAGGCGATAGTTTAGTGTGTATAATCGTTGGGTAAGAAAGAAAAACCCTACTCCTGAAAGTGGGGTATTCCATCGAAAAGTTAAGAGTTACGTTATGTGTGTCTGCATTTCTAGCACATCGGTTAGGATGTTTATCTATTGTTTACTGTTCGATAGTTTTCAGAAACTTTTGAGGATTTTGCATACCTGTTAATCTCAGGTTTTCCTACAAAATGAACTGGCTAGACTTCGGGTTCTGCTGACTTTGAATTAAAATTAAAATTCAGAAATCAACGGAACCCACAATTTAGTCGTTTCAGTTTGCAGGTAAAACAACAGATTAATAGACAGAAAAAAATTGCACTTGAATTCGTGTGCTTTGGTTTAAAGTTTAATATAACTTTGCTTTTGAAGAGTAGACATACAAATGTTGAAGTGAATATTACAGGTCGATACTGAAAGAGATAACACCTACGTAAATTTGGTTTTAGAATCTCGTCTGCGTGCCTGATGATCTTAATTTCACATGGTCAGAAAAGAAATTTAGAAAGTTTAAAAATGCACGTTTACCTAGCTGTGTCACAGTATCCGAAATCTAGAACTAATAGTGAACATGGCAAGACGTACTTTTTGATAACTCGGATTATGTTTGACGATTTTTCCTATTGTTGGGAGTTTGTTATCCATTACCTGATACCAATTGTAATTAGGATTTAACTTCCTTCAGCAAAGGAAATACTACAAACTTCCCGCTACTATTACTGATTAGCCGTGCAGCTTGGTTGTAATACGTCACTAATTTCTATTTATATTGTTCAGCTTCTTGTTATTTGTTGGATTAAAGAGTAAATTCATCACCTTGTTCTAACCAATAGAATGGGCGTCTCGCAATACAAAAGACCAATACAGTCGATTGATCAACTGAATGGGATATGCTTGACATGGTTTTATGATCGACCTAATTTTATATTTCTGTTTTGACAAAAATCAATCATGACAATTTCACGTGACAGCGCCGAGAACGTGCAGCTATGGGATGTTTACTTGGATGGATGCAAGATTAATTGATGAAGCTAACACAACTGACAGCTATGGCGCAATCCGACTGAACTCCTTGGTTACCAAAGTGTTCAACTAGAACTAGTTTCAAGTGTTATCCAGTGAAAATTGTCTTTTTCGAGCAATTTGCTATATGTAGCAAATACTTTTGCTATAGAGTGTAAGATAAGAGCGGTAAAGGTGGCAGAAATTGGTGAGGACTAATAGTTTTGAAGGTGATGCTTAGAGTCATCGAAAGTAAGGTATAATTTGGTGTTCAATCGGATTTAAATGACAACAAGACATTGAAAAGATCTGGATATTCAGTTGTTGTAAGGTAAGTTTTACCTTCATTTCTAAATATTCCACAATATGGCCTATTGGTTTTCTCACAAATCCCTATCTCCATTTCATCAGTTTTAGAGCAATATGTTGAAATCCAAAAAGCATTTTTGTGTAGGTTTATCAGCTGTCTGTATATAATTATAAATAGTAAGATACAATATATCTAAGTCTTGTTGACGATAGTGTTGGTAACATCATGAGTCGTTTGTGTTCTCCAGTTTGGCCACAGTAAAATTGAAGAAAATAGTAAAATGAAAGAACTGAAATTTGCTGTGGCACAAAACTATGTCAGAGTCAACTAATTTTGTAATGGAGTAATCAAGTCCGAAATTCAAGAAGAAAAAGAAGAAGAAAACAAAACCCACATTGAATAGCCTTTTTACTATTCACAACGTACCTGCTACGTATAGCATGAAACAGGGCATTTGACCATTTCCCTCTACGTTTTTTTATTTCGTCCTTGTACAACATGTACACGATTTCAGTGGACCCACATCTTAGTTGCTGTACAAATATTACAGTCTGAATAGACCCACATCTTAGTTGCTGTACAAATGTTACAGTCTGAATGGACCCACATCTTAGTTGTGTGTGTGTGTGTGTGTGTGTGTGTGTGTGTGTGTGTGATTTGGGTTTTTTAACGTAGCTTTAACAAGTTTTCAGTCATATTGCTACGATGTCTGCAGTGTGGCAGTTTATAGTGATGTCTAGCACTGGGGCATCATGCCTCAGACATGTAGCATGATGTCCCACCCAGTCACATTATCCTGACACCAGGCCGACCAGTCCAAACACTAACCTCTTAATGCTGAGCGCCAAGCGAGGCAACTGTTAGTACCATTTTGTAAGTCTTTGGTATGACTTGGCCGGGTATCGAACCCACGACCTCCCGCATCCGAGACGGACACTCTAACCACTAGGCCACCGGAACGGTCATCTTAGTTGCTGTACAAATTTTACACAGTCTGAATAGACGTATATCTTAGTTTCTGTGCAAATCTGCAAAGTATTGATGTCATCGACATCACTAATTCAACCGTTCAGTTTGTTATGATGAATAGTCAGTGTTGTTCTAGTTTATCTCCTCGCGATCGTAAAAATTAAAGCTAGTGTTGGGTAATATCAGTAAGTCTTCCCCATCTGCTTCCAAACGTATAGATAATATATAAAGTCAACCCTACACGTGCCATAAGAAATCATAAAGAACCCGTGCCTATGCACTTACAAGTGTACTCAACTTTCAGATACATACAGTTAAGACTCAAACAACTTTCATATACGGAGTTTTATTCATGGTGCAATCAATATTTCTTCCACTTCAATTTATGAACATCTGGCACTATCACTGACCTGTTTAGAAGAATTGCCAGTGCATTTGGGATACACCAACCAAATTGTCAATATTTAGCGAAATGTCAACTTTAAGTTCATCAGAAAAGAGGCAGCTTACAACATGCATGAATTTTCATTTGTCAAAGTTTAATTCAGAAGGTTTTTTCATTGATTGAAGAAGCAGTAATGCTGAGACAGTATTGATTATTTCTGAAACTTTTACTCAGTTCTACATTGCCCGTGAAGCGTGTATTTATTATCACAATGGTTTGGTATACTAAACTCACTGATTTAGTTTTTTATTAATGAAATCTTTTCAAATAGAAAAATCAGATAGACATTGCTTGAATAAAATGAACAAAATTAGAAATTATGTAGATAAAAAAAATCAAATAGACTAAATTAAATTTACTTACTGGTTACAATTTTATAAGTGTTATGTATATTTAATTTATATTGTGTGCTTCACTTTTGTCTTTGTTCTGGCCTACTTGACTTTTGTCGTATATTTAAAAGATCATTTCATCGATTATATTTCAAAGCCTAATCTTATTGTTATTTACAAACTTAGCATGTTCTACAAGGAAACTATTTTAAAATTTGATAGACTTTTCCATTTGAAATAACTCACATCCTGGGAATATTTATGTCTTAGGTCAAGTGAAAGTATTTTATATAGCATGAGGTAAACAATTATTCAATCCTGTTTCAAGTTCAGTCTGGTGAATTACTTACTGTTGTGTTCATATATAATTTGAGAGGAATCATTTATTTGACTTATGCATGGAAAGAGTGCTCATTGACATTTTGGACTAAAATTCTACTTTAGGATTATTGTGAATTCATTCAAAGACAACCTGGGTTATATAATTGCAAGTTGACAAACCTACTGATACATTAGTACATTCAAGACTATTGGCTGATCAGCACATTCAGTGGGAGAGAGGAATAACAGTTTTGTTACTGGGCAAAGAAATTAATGTAAAATCAGGATGTTCTTGGAGTACTCTCAGTCGGATGTTTTCTCCCAACGCATACTACAATACTGAGGTGGTTTCATCATTTTAATGTAATGAACATTACCTTCATTACGAATTTACAATGTAATTACTATGCATCATTTCCTAGATGAGATATATGTATGGTAATATGTATAACTTACTTATCTAGGACACGTCTTTCAGCGTTTAGCAAGTGAATTTTGTTACCTGCATTGTGTATTGGAACACGCTGATTCACAATGTTTTGACACGATGTGATAGACAGATAGACAGATTCGGTATGTATTGTAACCTTGTATAAATATTTGGTGCATATTTTACATGTTAGTCATAGCAGTATAAGGAAATTACCTTGCATCATGTATAATTCCACCATGACATGGTCAAATTATTCCATAATTCCAATGTTTGGCTGTGCACTCGCCGTCAAAATACGTACTAATCCGCCATTTGCACTCTTTGGTCAGTGAGCGCTATGGAATCTGATTGGTTATTGGTCACATGACCTTTTCCTATAAATAACACCACGTACATGTAACGGGGGCTTCACTGTTATCTTGTCCAGCGTTCGGAGCAGACGGAAGCAAAGCATCGGGTGACGTTGTACCCATTTCAACTATTTTTCAATAATGTCTCAAGCTATGTTGGATAAACATAGTCAGGTTGCAATGGTTAGTTCTAATGAAATTTGATATGCTTGCTTGACATTACGGGGAATTCCAGAAGTTATTTATTATTCATGAGGTGACGTCTGCTACCGTATTGGTTGATATGATTTCACCTTCGGTGAATTATCACCGCGATTAAGCTATGTAAGTGAAGGCGAGAGATCATTACGATAGTAGTGAATAGGGATAGTATAGGGTCTATGGGACTTATCATTAAAAACACCCCTGGGACAATATAGGGTCTATGTAAATTTAACATGGACAAAAATCGTGGGACAATATAGGGTCTATGGGAATTAACATGGCCAAAAACCCATGGGACTGTATAGGGTCTATGGAATTTAACATGGCCAAAAACCCTTGGGACTGTATAGGGTCTATGTAAAATTTAAACAGGGAGGGTCTCTATTTTTTAAAAAAAATAAAAAACAAAATAAAAAAGGGGTAGGCAATGGAAAGGCTATCTCTTTTCGAGAAATATGGGGGCCCTGAAAAGGGCCTTTGGGTTTTCTTCTTCTTCTTCTAATTTCTTCTTTTCTCCACCAAGTTCTTATTTTATCTCCTACACTCTTTTTCTTCTTTTTTTCTCCTCCTCTTCTTTCTTCTCTTCCTCATCTTTCTTCTCTTCCTCCTCCTCTTCTTTCTTCCTCTTCTCATTTTCTTCTTTTTCAATTTTTTCGTTCCATTTTGTGACGATCGTGGATAAATACCTATGTATCTATAATCAGCTGAAATTCCTATGAAATCCCACTATCTATTTATAGCTCCAACTTGTGGGTTTTTCCTTTGGAAAATCCCACTATCTTTTAATAGCCTCAGCTTGAGTGACGTTCCTATTTATGAATTCTAGTATATATGTATAGCTACAAAATGTGGAAATCCCCAAGTCGATATTTATAGTCTCGAAATTTCCAGCGTCAGTGACGTCACTGTACTGAACACTAGGGATAAAATATCAACAGTGTTGCAAGTGGCTGACCTGAATACGCGCCACTGTAGGTAGGTAGGTAGAGTGTATCTGATAGGGATAAAGTGAGTTTTATACGGACAAACAGAGACCAATAGACACACACAACGTACGCGCGCAGACACACACACACACACACACACACACAAACACACACACACACACACAACGTACGCGCGCCGACATACTCACACACACACACATACTCACACACACACACACAACGTACGCGCGCAGACATACTCACACACACACACATAAACACACACACTATATAATAGATAAAATTAGTAACTACTTACAATATCAACTTCTGTGACGATCGTGGATAAATACCTATGTATCTATAATCAGCTGAAATTCCTATGAAATCCCACTATCTATTTATAGCTCCAACTTGTGGGTTTTTCCTTTGGAAAATCCCACTATCTTTTTATAGCCTCAGCTTGAGTGACGTTCCTGTTTATGAATTCTAGTATATATGTATAGCTACAAAATGTGGAAATCCCCAAGTCGATATTTATAGTCTCGAAATTTCCAGCGTCAGTGACGTCACTGTACTGAACACTAGGGATAAATATCAACAGTGTTGCAAGTGGCTGACCTGAATGCACGCTACTGCAGGCAGGTAGGTAGAGTGTATCTGATAGGGATAAAGTGAGTTTTATACGGACAAACAGAGACCAATACACACACCCACACAACGTACGCGCGCAGACACACACACACACACATACACACATGCACACACACACACATACAGAGGGAAGAGGAAAAAACAAACCCCAAATATACTATCAACACAGAATGGAGATGATACAAACCCCAAATAAACTATCCACACAAACGTACGCGAACGCATACAAACCCCAAATATACTATCAACACAGAAGGGAGATGATACAAACCCCAAATAAACTATCCACACAAACGTACGCGAACGCATACAAACCCCAAATATACTATCAACACAGAAGGGAGATGATACAAACCCCAAATAAACTATCCACACAAACGTATGCGAACGCATACAAACCCCAAATATACTATCAACACAGAAGGGAGATGATACAAACCCCAAATAAACTATCCACACAAACGTACGCGAACGCATACAAACCCCAAATATACTATCAACACAGAGTGAAGAAGTAAAAGTTTTTTGAAAGCACCTAAGCCCTCACCTGCAATGACCAACTCTGTAAAACACCTACACCCCACCCCACCCCACCCCCCACTCCCAACACTACAAAACCCATTTAACCCGTTATTTTATGACATCAGTGTGTGATTTAGGAAACATCAAGACACAAAATAATGGAGGAATAGACTGACTATTGTTTACCGACTTGCATGCCTAAAGAGCGTGCGTGAAGGAAAACATCCTTCCATTTCAATTCTAACTAAAACATGATCCAGAGGGATAGAGATAGGTGAAAGGGCACAATTTCATAAAGTGTGAGTAGAAAACAAAACACGCCATCCTTATTATACAATGTCAAGACCAAGAGACACTTACGTGTTCTTTCTGGTCTATTCTCTTTTAGAAGGTAGTATGAAATTTCACATCAGGGCCAACGCATCGGCTCACATTGTCAATTTTTCCATTTCCATGTCTTTACTGGCACAAGTTCTTCATCATCTTCAATTTCTTCTTCTTCTGAATCCCTCTTCTCTGTTTCGTCTTGTTTTTGTTTATTCTCTTTTCTCGTAGGGCACTCTGAATTCCAGTGTCCTTTCTCCTGACAACGATATTAGGTATCTTGACTTTTGTCTCTCTTTCTTAGACGAAGCAGGTATTCTGGAGACAAATACCCATTTACCTTTGCAGATATAGCAAACTTCATTAGCACTTACACACTTTCGTATGACTCTCATCAAATCAACGACCAAAAGAGTAAGTTTTGTTGCCACTTTCGCATGTGAATTATGCTTTCGTATGACTTTTAGCAAATATTTGACCAGCAGGTCGATCTGTGCTGACTCTTCCATCTTTGATCGTTTGAGAGCGGAATGAATACTCTGACGCTAAGACACTCTCCTTATATACAGAGACCTGCTGCGTATGAAACCTAGTCAAATGTAATTTTGCAATAAGATGAAACGATTTCATTGAGGAAGTAAAAGGCAATGATGTACCGTATCGCCTCACACAAAACCTGAAGTGTTAGTTCAAATCCGTGTCAGCGATTTCGAAGACGACATAACTGGGCTTTAATCAATGCTCTCCATTTCTGCCACAAAACCACGAGTCCTGATTCACGCCAAAAGAAATTTCGTTCGGTCCATAAAAAATAGTATCACATCTGAGAAACGCAAAAACGAACTTCCAGAAAACTGAGAACGACGGCTTACACCTACAACGTAAATGTATGAGTTCAAGTAGTGCGTAAAACTTAGTCAAATTAAATTTTTATAGTCAAGACGAAACGATCTCTTTTCGAAGAAGAAAGCAGACACCAAACGACAATGGCGATCCGTGTCACATAACACTTTTCAAAATGTGTATAATCAGAGGTTTATTTAGCGATCTGCACGGTTAAATTAAATGTTGATGTATTTTGCAATAAGACGGACACAATTTCCATGGGATCGCCCATGGTACGATTGTTCGTGCATTAGTTTAATTTTTAAAAATATTTTTTTTATATAAATCGCCTATAGGATAGACCCAGTAAAGCATGGCTATTCTCGTCACTGTCTGAATAGCTACTCAAGTCAATTCGAAGCGAACGCGGTAAGAAAATAAGTATAGCCAATGAAATGGCTTACAACGGGTGATGCATTGTTTTGTTCTAGGACTGTGTGGCATAATAATCCCTATGTTCTTGCGTTGTTACCATTACAGTGCAGACACTGAAATGTGAACTTACAAGCCCTCTTTGTGTGTGTGTGTTGTACCATTTCCTCTTACCACATCAAAATACTGAGCGTCACAGTATTGGTTCGCGTTTTCAAGCTGACCATTTTTTTTATATCTCACTTAAACATTTCGACATAAACACTCACACTCACATCGGTAGAATCAGAACAGACGTGTTACAGTATTGAGGGGCATGTTATCTTTTTTTTTCAAACCAATAAATTTGGGGTTTGTATGAAGTAAAGAACCGAAAGTACAGTGAAATTCAAGGATGATGACCCAATCTGTCTGTCTATTGATGCATGTATTTACTTAAGAAGAAATATGACCTCTAAAACACAAAGAGATACGGCAAGCATGATTAGATTAAACACAACGATGTTTTTCCTTCACGCCTGTGTAATTTAGAGTTTCAATCGTCTTTGAACACAAACTTGGTCTCCTTTTGTAGGGCTTGAAATAATTAAAAAAAGCTGAAAAATCTTAAGCACTTTGCTATAGATAATTTCATCAACAGACTAAACAACATAAATACCGTTACAACAATAGAAAGCCTTAAATCTTCTATCAAAAAGAAATGCATGAAAAAAATTAAAGATTAACGATAACTAACCAATGAAACCGAATTTAACAAAGGCAATGACATGTGAAGAAATGCCTCTCACTTTGGAAAGGTAGGCGAATGTACTCTGTCATGCACCATCAACTTGAAAAAAATTATAAACAGAGAGAAACCTGAATTCAAAATTCAGTTGTTTTTTTTTTTTGTTTTCTTCAAAATTATTTCGTTTCTTTTTTCTTTTTTTTGGAACAAATCTAAGCACTAATATAGAGTGGAAAAGGGAAAATGCACATACAAGCTTTGATATTTCTGAAAAAATGAGGGGATATTCCTAACGTTCATAACCACCTATATATGCTTGGACTTGTCTGTGACTTATCCACAAAACAAGATGTACATATTTCTGGTCAAGCTGCAAGTGTGTGCGTGTTTTTGAAAATGGTAAAAACTTGGATATACAATTTTCTCGTGACACTTATAAAGTGAAGAGTCTGTGCAAGTGTCAAAAGCCAAAGTCATATAAGTTTTGTATTTTGTACGGTTTGTAAAGATTTCCACTTTAGGAAATGTGAAATATCACAAGTTATTATCACAAACAGAAGTGGAACATAGGGGCTTGCAAGAAAGAAAATAACCCAGACAGTTGGTGTCATCAAGAGTGCTAGAGACGGTACCCGAACTTGCTTGCTTGCTTACTTGAATTAAAGTGATTTTCGCTCTAATGGAGCATGTATCACTGGTTTAATAACGCACCGCGTGATTTTTAATTACTCCTGGGGAAGGAAAGAGAGCCTCATCCCCCAGGCTTTTATGTACTCACAGACTATTTTTAAATTTAGCCACTCAGGTGTAGGACTAACTAGTCCTTAACAACCTGACTGAAAGGCTTTACACATGAGTGGGAATTGTCTCACCACACACTCATTTTTCTGTCCGAGCGTGGTAAAGGAGGAAAAAGGTGCTCAGCAAGACAGCCATGGATGTTAAGTACTCACCAAAACGCCAGCCCGTACTTATTTCAAATCAAGTCCTGTTTTTTGCTAATCGACAATAATAAGTACCAATAATGTGTTAACCACCTGTGCAATTAGTTCAAATCTAACGAGTCTGTTAAATTTCCTAACATATCTGTCTAATATTAGTTCTTAGTGTACATAAAAATAGCCATACTGATCTTATTTAAATTATTATGTCTAAGCGACATATACCAGTTTGGTCACTGTTAGGTTTAAAAAGTTAAGTTTGTTGCAGTGTTCCAATGGGTCAAGTTTGTTTCGAGAATAGTTTAGTCAAGGAGGGATACCAAGCCAAATATGGTTCCCTATTTAATAAAAAGCAATCTTTTGGAGCCCTAAAAAAGTCTGTTTTTTCTGTTAGAAGGTAACACGTCTCTCTTTTGCTTTCACGTTCTTTCCCGCACTCCTAGTCACATGATTCTTGATATCAGGAAATGCGTAGCCATGATGGGCGGTAATGTAAGCAGCGGCTTCTACCAGTTGACTGAGGGGGTATCCAGTGTAGGTTTGTCTGTAGAATTGGGGAAGAACTCTGACCCCTAATCCCATTGAGAAGGTCTTGGTTTAAAGGTGTCTAGAGATCTGTAGGCAACGTATTGTATGGCTCTAATAAACTGCCCTGCTATGTTGACGTCATACAATGATTGATCTAGCCCCATTTCGGTGTACTTTTCAACGAGGGTCAGCGTCCCCCTCCTCCTCCTCAACCGCCTCAATTTCTTTTTCTGGTTCTGATACTAATTCTTCAGATAATTTCAAATCCGCCGCTATGGTGTCTGTCGCTGTTATTGTTGTTGTGGTTGTTATTTCAGCTGAGATTGCCTGTAGTATCGGAGTGAGAAAAGAACGTAGTGCCTCCGATAATTACATTTGAGTTTGCCATACCGTTTGTCTAAGATAATTGGACCTTTGTTTTGCCACCACTCTTTCCGGGACGGGTTGTTTGTTAGGTATAGTCGGCTGTTGACTAGATGTTATTTGTGTTCTCGAGGTGGGTGGAGTGCTAACTGGCAGAAACCGTAAAGTGGGCAAACGACGTCAAAGAAGTCAAAGTACGTTGGAAAGGATATCCGACCAGTTATCATTCTTGGATCGACGCTTCGCACGTCATCGACTATAAAAAGAAGTGACCATCATTCCCTTTCACACAGATTCAGCTACTGCGATCACTCCTTCACCCAATTCTTCTCTGCAAGATTTACAAAAACAACCCTTGTGGGTGTAGTGTGGAGAACGTGTGCCTAAAACGCAAATCGTCTTTTTCTGCCAAATCTTCGTGGTGTATTGTGTCATCGGGGCAGCCATCGCCAATTTGAGTTTGCAACATTGAGACAAACAATTGTGGACCATTGTATTGAGCAGTTACATCGATTACCTGCTTCCCAATCCCTCCCTGAAATTCTCCTCGAACGGGAACCACGGGAACCTTGTGTCCAGTGTCAGTGCCAGCCACCACTCCAACAACAACTCCATTTTGGTCGGAGACACTCCTCTGACTTCCAGTATCGCCTCGGAGAGCCACAAAACTCTGGAATTATGAGCAATAACAGCCAATTTTACTTAACCTTACCCAGTGACAGTTCCATGGAGGTGTTTCCCAACAACACGTTGTGCTGTTACACGGTCAAATTACCTCAGACCATCCAGTTAGATCACGAAGCCCATTGGGAAGTGGCTTTAGTGGAAATCATTCACCCAACACAAATCAAAAACATCACCGAAAAGCAAAACACTTTCGAGGTGGAAATCCTGAATGCTCAATTGGAGGAAGAAATCAACAAAATCGGGTTTTTAGGGGACACAAGAGCAGCCAGCAATCCAGCCTTCATTATCTACACCTTGAAAATTCCTTCAGGTTATTATTTTAGTGGTGAACATTTGGTGGAGACTATTGCGGACAGGTTCAACTTAGCCTTTGGCAAAGCACTGAACAGAGCTAAAAAAAGTGTGAAGATTGAGTACCATAAAGTGGCTCATCGTCTCGTGATCAAATTTCAAGATACGGACACATTGTCCCTCAGGTTCAATGGTAGTTTGTTTGAAATTTTGGGTGGACATGCAGAAATGGTCGCAAACAATATGAGCCCCAAGATCAAAAGTAATACGGATTTTTACAGAGCTTTTGGAAACCCGGTAGAACTGAACCAAGGACTTAATTTGATCTTTGTGTATTCCGATGTGGTGGAGTACAACGTGGTGGGACACACCTCTGTGCCGTTACTGCGTGTCATTCCTTTCAAAGTGGATAGTACCACAAACAATGACCAGGAAGGTGCAAACACCTATCACGTACACCGTGAATTTGTACATCCTCACTATTTACCCGTCAGTAAGTCGTATTTAGACACTGTCAACATTGCTATAAAAGGAGATCTGGGACAAAATATTCCCTTCTCCAAAGGGAAAGTTACAGTGAAACTCCATTTTCGAAAACGGTTCTCTAACGAATTGTAAGTCAAGACAGCGACGAGTGACATTTTCACCCTATAAAATCCGGCCAGATCCGTGTGGAATTTCAGTTTGCAAAAAATCTACGCGCAGATAATACGGTGAACGTCCTCCTGTATGCTGAATTGGACAATACGATATAAGCCAACAGTTTGATAGAAGTCATTCTACACTATTAGAAGTCATGGAAGACTTTTATCAATGTTTGTATAGTAGGGATTCTTTGGACATGGAATGTGAAGATCCTGAGGAAGGAGAACCCCAAGACAAAGACGAAGAAGTTATCATGATGAAGTCTAGATGGCCAGAACAAGAATCACATATAGTTTCCTGTTATGCTATAGTCTTGACAGAAAAAAAATTAAGGAATTGATCAAGAAAGATTGCTATGGATGTCATAACGATCATCCCAGTCAAATTCAACACGATAAATGCTAATGCTGAGTCAAGAAGAAAAATTGGACGAATATCTGGACGAAGCTTGGAGTCTCATCTCGGAAGAAGACGTGTTACAACAGTGGTATAAAGGCTTGCGTGAACATTATTGTCCTCCATTAACAACTCAAGAGATCCATCGCATCGAAGCTCTGTTGGATCAGAGTTGGGAGACAAGGCGAAGAAAACGATTACTTGTCAGACATTTTCAAGCAGAAAGTCAGGATCGAATTGATGACTTAAGAAAAAAAACAAAAAATGGATACCTGAGAACTTTATTACCTTTTGAACCACAGTTCGTATACGGCTTCTTGGAATCCTGTCGTCTGTGCTAAAGATGAACTCCCTCATCGCAAACCTAAAGACCATCAAGCTTACGTGATCAACACGGACGACAGTCATCTCCCAGGAACCCACTGGGTAGCTGTCTACTTTCCTCAAGAAGGATGTGTGGAATATTTCGATTCGTACGGATTGCCCCCTTTGGAAGACGATATCATCGACTTTATGAGAAGAAATGCTCAAACCACCCGATTCAATAATGTGAAATTACAAGGCACAGATTCCTTGGTGTGTGGACAGTACTGTGTGTATTTTCTGCATCATCGCAGCCTGGGCTATTCCTTAGAACATTTAGTGACTCATTTTGATCCTCGTTCTTCTGCTAGAAACGATGTGAAAGTAGATCGATGGTTTTGTGACCATTATGCTTATCTTTTGTCTCAAGCTAGGAAACGTAGTGTCCATCAATGGCCTAATGATTTCCAACAGTGGAAATCACAATTTCATTCACAACGTTGTCAGCCCTGTTTAAAGTAGAGTGTGAATTAAAAAAACGTTTGGTATTTGAAAAAAATGTTTGATGTTATAGTGTTAGATTATTGTTAAAAAAATGTTAGAGTTGTTTGTTAGTATGAATAAAAAAATGTTGTGTTTTGAAGAAAAAAATGCCTTTGTGGTTTGTTTGGCTATAGGAATGTTAAATTGATGCTCTTTGACTTCTTTCTATCCCTCCCATAACACTATTTGAACGTTCCGGCTCGAAAACCGTGTAGCAATGTTTTCCTTCACGTCCGCGCTTTGACAATACAAACGGGGAAGTCTCCAGTCTGCCCATCCATTGTTAACTTATCTTCCTACGAAGATGTGCTCAAGATTAGCCAAGTTGAACGAAGCCTATGTGAATTTGCATAGGGTCATGACAAGTCTGATACCGAGACCTGAAGAGATAGACAATATCATAATGTTGAAAGTCACTGAAGACCTGAAAGAAGAGCTCTTCAAGGAGGAATTCAAGAAGGAGAAAGAAGAATGGATGGAGAAGTACAGACTTCATAAACGGCAGAGAGAGAGCAGCAACAGCAGCAGCATGAACCTGACAGAGGCTTTGTCGATTGTCGTATCGACACCAAAGAGTTCTTCTTCTCTTTTCCGAAGAAGCAGACCTTATCCTGTGAGAAAGCCTGTCGTCAGAGGAGGCCGCCATCTTATAACCTAAGCGATCGCCATAGCTTCAAGTTCCCAAAAAATTTCAGGGCTACCCCATACTCTCGAAAAGAAATAACATTCCATTGCCTATGATATGTTAGTCAGTTAGAAGAAAAAATACAGAAGTGAGTCTATCAGCACATGATTTCTTTATCTTGGTTAGAAAGTGTGACTCTAAGTTGTTCGTTTCCGTAGATTATCAAAATTTAAAAAATAGTAATATTCTGTAAAAAAGTGAGTGAATGTTTCTTTTAGGTCTGTGCGGGTTTTTTTTTGCGTTTTTTTTTTTTTTGTTGGTGATAATATGGATAATGTAAGTTCGGGTACAACCAAATTAAAATAATTAGGCCCAGAACTCGGTGTGGAGGGAAGAAATATACGCAACAGCAGCGGGAGCAAGAAATGCAGACCTAGCCAGTTAGCATTGAGGCATTCTGCGTTTGACAATGCCTTTGATGTCGTACACGTCGTCTTTTTTGGTGACACGACTTGATTTGAAATAAGTACGGGCTAGCGTTTTGGTGAGTACTTAACATCCATGGCTGTCTTGCTGAGCACCTTTTTCCTCCTTTACCACGCTCGGACAGAAAAATGAGTGTGTGGTGAGACAATTCCCACTCATGTGTAAAGCCTTTCAGTCAGGTTGTTAAGGACTAGTTAGTCCTACACCTGAGTGGCTAAATTTAAAAATAGTCTGTGAGTACATAAAAGCCTGGGGGATGAGGCTCTCTTTCCTTCCCCAGGAGTAATTAAAAATCACGCGGTGCGTTATTAAACCAGTGATACATGCTCCATTAGAGCGAAAATCACTTTAATTCAAGTAAGCAAGCAAGCAAGTTCGGGTACCGTCTCTAGCACTCTTGATGACACCAACTGTCTGGGTTATTTTCTTTCTTGCAAGCCCCTATGTTCCACTTCTGTTTGTGATAATAACTTGTGATATTTCACATTTCCTAAAGTGGAAATCTTTACAAACCGTACAAAATACAAAACTTATATGACTTTGGCTTTTGACACTTGCACAGACTCTTCACTTTATAAGTGTCACGAGAAAATTGTATATCCAAGTTTTTACCATTTTCAAAAACACGCACACACTTGCAGCTTGACCAGAAATATGTACATCTTGTTTTGTGGATAAGTCACAGACAAGTCCAAGCATATATAGGTGGTTATGAACGTTAGGAATATCCCCTCATTTTTTCAGAAATATCAAAGCTTGTATGTGCATTTTCCCTTTTCCACTCTATATTAGTGCTTAGATTTGTTCCAAAAAAAAGAAAAAAGAAACGAAATAATTTTGAAGAAAACAAAAAAAAAAAACAACTGAATTTTGAATTCAGGTTTCTCTCTGTTTATAATTTTTTTCAAGTTGATGGTGCATGACAGAGTACATTCGCCTACCTTTCCAAAGTGAGAGGCATTTCTTCACATGTCATTGCCTTTGTTAAATTCGGTTTCATTGGTTAGTTATCGTTAATCTTTAATTTTTTTCATGCATTTCTTTTTGATAGAAGATTTAAGGCTTTCTATTGTTGTAACGGTATTTATGTTGTTTAGTCTGTTGATGAAATTATCTATAGCAAAGTGCTTAAGATTTTTCAGCTTTTTTTAATTATTTCAAGCCCTACAAAAGGAGACCAAGTTTGTGTTCAAAGACGATTGAAACTCTAAATTACACAGGCGTGAAGGAAAAACATCGTTGTGTTTAATCTAATCATGCTTGCCGTATCTCTTTGTGTTTTAGAGGTCATATTTCTTCTTAAGTAAATACATGCATCAATAGACAGACAGATTGGGTCATCATCCTTGAATTTCACTGTACTTTCGGTTCTTTACTTCATACAAACCCCAAATTTATTGGTTTGAAAAAAAAAGATAACATGCCCCTCAATACTGTAACACGTCTGTTCTGATTCTACCGATGTGAGTGTGAGTGTTTATGTCGAAATGTTTAAGTGAGATATAAAAAAAATGGTCAGCTTGAAAACGCGAACCAATACTGTGACGCTCAGTATTTTGATGTGGTAAGAGGAAATGGTACAACACACACACACAAAGAGGGCTTGTAAGTTCACATTTCAGTGTCTGCACTGTAATGGTAACAACGCAAGAACATAGGGATTATTATGCCACACAGTCCTAGAACAAAACAATGCATCACCCGTTGTAAGCCATTTCATTGGCTATACTTATTTTCTTACCGCGTTCGCTTCGAATTGACTTGAGTAGCTATTCAGACAGTGACGAGAATGGCCATGCTTTACTGGGTCTATCCTATAGGCGATTTATATAAAAAAAATATTTTTAAAAATTAAACTAATGCACGAACAATCGTACCATGGGCGATCCCATGGAAATTGTGTCCGTCTTATTGCAAAATACATCAACATTTAATTTAACCGTGCAGATCGCTAAATAAACCTCTGATTATACACATTTTGAAAAGTGTTATGTGACACGGATCGCCATTGTCGTTTGGTGTCTGCTTTCTTCTTCGAAAAGAGATCGTTTCGTCTTGACTATAAAAATTTAATTTGACTAAGTTTTACGCACTACTTGAACTCATACATTTACGTTGTAGGTGTAAGCCGTCGTTCTCAGTTTTCTGGAAGTTCGTTTTTGCGTTTCTCAGATGTGATACTATTTTTTATGGACCGAACGAAATTTCTTTTGGCGTGAATCAGGACTCGTGGTTTTGTGGCAGAAATGGAGAGCATTGATTAAAGCCCAGTTATGTCGTCTTCGAAATCGCTGACACGGATTTGAACTAACACTTCAGGTTTTGTGTGAGGCGATACGGTACATCATTGCCTTTTACTTCCTCAATGAAATCGTTTCATCTTATTGCAAAATTACATTTGACTAGGTTTCATACGCAGCAGGTCTCTGTATATAAGGAGAGTGTCTTAGCGTCAGAGTATTCATTCCGCTCTCAAACGATCAAAGATGGAAGAGTCAGCACAGATCGACCTGCTGGTCAAATATTTGCTAAAAGTCATACGAAAGCATAATTCACATGCGAAAGTGGCAACAAAACTTACTCTTTTGGTCGTTGATTTGATGAGAGTCATACGAAAGTGTGTAAGTGCTAATGAAGTTTGCTATATCTGCAAAGGTAAATGGGTATTTGTCTCCAGAATACCTGCTTCGTCTAAGAAAGAGAGACAAAAGTCAAGATACCTAATATCGTTGTCAGGAGAAAGGACACTGGAATTCAGAGTGCCCTACGAGAAAAGAGAATAAACAAAAACAAGACGAAACAGAGAAGAGGGATTCAGAAGAAGAAGAAATTGAAGATGATGAAGAACTTGTGCCAGTAAAGACATGGAAATGGAAAAATTGACAATGTGAGCCGATGCGTTGGCCCTGATGTGAAATTTCATGCTACCTTCTAAAAGAGAATAGACCAGAAAGAACACGTAAGTGTCTCTTGGTCTTGACATTGTATAATAAGGATGGCGTGTTTTGTTTTCTACTCACACTTTATGAAATTGTGCCCTTTCACCTATCTCTATCCCTCTGGATCATGTTTTAGTTAGAATTGAAATGGAAGGATGTTTTCCTTCACGCACGCTCTTTAGGCATGCAAGTCGGTAAACAATAGTCAGTCTATTCCTCCATTATTTTGTGTCTTGATGTTTCCTAAATCACACACTGATGCCATAAAATAACGGGTTAAATGGGTTTTGTAGTGTTGGGAGTGGGGGGTGGGGTGGGTGGGGTGTAGGTGTTTGGCAGAGTTGGTCATTGCAGGTGAGGGCTTAGGTGCTTTCAAAAAACTTTTACTTCTTCACTCTGTGTTGATAGTATATTTGGGGTTTGTATGCGTTCGCGTACGTTTGTGTGGATAGTTTATTTGGGGTTTGTATCATCTCCCTTCTGTGTTGATAGTATATTTGGGGTTTGTATGCGTTCGCATACGTTTGTGTGGATAGTTTATTTGGGGTTTGTATCATCTCCCTTCTGTGTTGATAGTATATTTGGGGTTTGTATGCGTTCGCGTACGTTTGTGTGGATAGTTTATTTGGGGTTTGTATCATCTCCCTTCTGTGTTGATAGTATATTTGGGGTTTGTTTTTTCCTCTTCCCTCTGTATGTGTGTGTGTGTGTGTGTATGTGTGTATGTGTGTGTGTGTGTGTGTGTGTCTGCGCGCGTACGTTGTGTGGGTGTGTGTATTGGTCTCTGTTTGTCCGTATAAAACTCACTTTATCCCTATCAGATACACTCTACCTACCTACCTGCAGTAGCGTGCATTCAGGTCAGCCACTTGCAACACTGTTGATATTTATCCCTAGTGTTCAGTACAGTGACGTCACTGACGCTGGAAATTTCGAGACTATAAATATCGACTTGGGGATTTCCACATTTTGTAGCTATACATATATACTAGAATTCATAAACAGGAACGTCACTCAAGCTGAGGCTATAAAAAGATAGTGGGATTTTCCAAAGGAAAAACCCACAAGTTGGAGCTATAAATAGATAGTGGGATTTCATAGGAATTTCAGCTGATTATAGATACATAGGTATTTATCCACGATCGTCACAAAATGGAACGAAAAAACTGAAAAAGAAGAAAATGAGAAGAGGAAGAAAGAAGAGGAGGAGGAAGAGAAGAAAGAAGAGGAAGAGAAGAAAGAAGAGGAGGAGAAAAAAAGAAGTAAAAGAGTGTAGGAGATAAAATAAGAACTTGGTGGAGAAAAAGAAGAAATTAGAAGAAGAAGAAGAAAACCCAAAGGCCCTTTTCAGGGCCCCCATATTTCTCGAAAAGAGATAGCCTTTCCATTGCCTACCCCTTTTTTATTTTGTTTTTTATTTTTTTTTAAAAAATAGAGACCCTCCCTGTTTAAATTTTACATAGACCCTATACAGTCCCAAGGGTTTTTGGCCATGTTAAATTCCATAGACCCTATACAGTCCCATGGGTTTTTGGCCATGTTAATTCCCATAGACCCTATATTGTCCCACGATTTTTGTCCATGTTAAATTTACATAGACCCTATATTGTCCCAGGGGTGTTTTTAATGATAAGTCCCATAGACCCTATACTATCCTTATTCACTACTTACGATATATATAATCCTGGGAAACATACAAATTGTTCCCTCAGAAACTGATATATAAGTATATTAACGCTACTAAACCGTCACTCTTCACCTTCATTTAAAGGCGAACTCACGTTGCACCTTCACCTTACAGTACTCATCACCTTCAACACCTGAAGGTTAATACTTCACCTTATTCACCTCCCCGACTTAGGCAACTCTTTCTTGTACGTCCATAACGAGAATTCTATGTGATATAAATCATTACAAATACATTCTTAAAGAGGTGGAGAAGGTGCAATTATATTTGAAGCTCCATTGCACCTTCCCCCACGGGAGTCGATCACCTTTGTCTCCCGTGATTCTCTGGTTTACATAAGTCTGGTATTAAATCTTAAATGTTTATGTATATGTAACTGTATTGACATTCGGTAATTGCATGTTCACCTGCTCTTGTACTTAAGGTAATTCACGAATAAATACTTTCGATGTTGATTCTATACGGTCTTGTATTATTCTTTCTAATCAAAAGCTAGACAGAAGAACCCAAACATATTGTAGCCGGACACGGCGTTACAATTGGTGGCAGCGAAGTGGGATTATAAATCCTGTATTCTAGTGATTAGAAAGAATTTTAATTTGATATTTGTATTAATTGCTATAAAGCAACCAGACAGTATTTTATCCCTATTTTAATGATAAATATTTCACCAAGATGGATGATTCAGGTGAAGTTGTAATTAACCCAAACTCGCTCCCATCTTCAGATGAGGTAGACGAAGGAAATAGCAATGATTACTCGTTTGTCGACGAAGAAAACGAAAGTTTGCCATTGGCCGTGACTGGTATCAGTGCAGAAGTACTCAATAATGAATTGATCTTGATGAAGGATGAAATATGTAACAGTGTTATGGAAATACAACAAAAAACTTCTGAAAATTTATGTGAAGTCAAAAATGAGTTAACTGAACAGATAAACCAGCTGAGACAAGATTTCGGTCTTCAAATTTCAAAATCGGAATCGAAGTTCAATGCACAGAGAACTCATTCTGCAACAAGTACACTAGGGATCTCTTCAGTACGATGTGAAAACATCAATATTCCAGTTGATCATGCGTCTGGTATAAATATGAATCAAAATCAAGATTTTCATTATTCACTGTCTGAAAGGCCAACCAGTGCTAATAAACAAAATTTACACATGAAACCTCAGCAGTACGATGGAAGCGAGGATTTGGATGAATACCTAGCACAATTTCAAATTTTGGCGGAGATAAATAAATGGGATTATACAGCCATGTCACTTTACCTGGCAAGTAGCCTCAAGGGCAGCGCAGGCGCATTGTTTAGTGAATTTAGCGAATTCATCCACGTGACTACGACACACTCGTACATGCGTTGAATACCCGATATGGATCGGTTAATAGGGCAGAAATGTAGCGAGCATAACAATTCAAACCCGAGTTCGGGGTAAAGACGAATCTTTGCCGGAATTAGCTCAGTCAATAAAAAAATTGACGCGACAGTCTTATCCAGGAGCTAGTTCAGCTATTACCGATATTCTGTCACTCGATCATTTTATCGATGCTATATCCGAGTCTGACACAAGACTGAGGTTGCGAGAAGCGCGACCGAAGGACATAAATGAAGCTGAAACATTAGCCGTTAGATTAGAGACTCATAGATTAGCGGACCGACAACGCGGACGCTCTGTCCGACTTGCGAATAAAAGTAATATCTCTGATGCAGAGAGCTTATCTGACACAAAAGGGGAAGGGGTGGATGATAGCATCTGCAGCATGTTTCATAAAGAATTTGACTGTTTCAAACAAGAAATGGAAATTTAGTCAAAGAAGTAAGAAATCTGTCAAATCCAGACAAACAGTACAAGCAGTTTAGCCACGATAAAAATAACTCGCAGCGTCCGAATCAAAACCGAGGCGATTATCGGGAAAACGGCAATTGGAAATGGCGAAATCAAAACGGCCCACAAAATTTACATAAAGAGAATAAGGTTCGCGAGGGGAATAACAGCACAAATTCTCAGGGAAACTTTTAAACGTCGAACTCGAGGGCTTGAGGTCGACGGATCCTAATGGGCGGCCCAATACTTTGACAATTGGTAATTCATTTGTAAATGAGGAAGGTCTATTTGTGAGCGCAAAAGTGCAAAACGCGCCAATAACTTTATTGGTGGATACCGGAGCGAATGTTACAATTTTGAGCAAAGACTTTGTTGACAAACTCGAAAAAACATCGCGCCCTGATATCTCACCTGTAAATATAAGTCTAGTAACAGCCACTGGTGAAACCTCTCCCTTCTTTGGTGCTGCTACCGTATATATCCATATGGGGGAACATACATTTAAGCAAAAGACACTGATAGCTGATATTAAATCAGAAGGAATTTTAGGAATTGACTTCTTAACATCCAGTCGATGTGATGTTTTACTGAGTAAACAAATTGTCCTAGTAAAGGGTAACAAAATTCCATGCTTTAGATACAGCAAGGATGCTCAGTACACTAGCTGCAGGATAGCGGTCACCGAGAAGGTCATCGTCCCGCCAGACAGAGAGATATTGGTACCTGGGAAACCGATAGGAACCATATCTAATAAAAATGTGGGTCTCAGTGTTGAATGTGATGAGTACTGTAAGGTGAAGGTGCAACGTGAGTTCGCCTTTAAATGAAGGTGAAGAGTGACGGTTTAGTAGCGTTAATATACTTATATATCAGTTTCTGAGGGAACAATTTGTATGTTTCCCAGGATTATATATATCGTAATGATCTCTCGCCTTCACTTGCATAGCTTAATAGCGGTGATAATTCACCGAAGTTGAAATCATATCAACCAATACGGTAGCAGACGTCACCTCATGAATAATAAATAACTTCTGGAATTCCCCGTAATGTCAAGCAAGCATATCAAATTTCATTAGAACTAACCATTGCAACCTGACTATGTTTATCCAACATAGCTTGAGACATTATTGAAAAATAGTTGAAATGGGTACAACGTCACCCGATGCTTTGCTTCCGTCTGCTCCGAACGCTGGACAAGATAACAGTGAAGCCCCCGTTACATGTACGTGGTGTTATTTATAGGAAAAGGTCATGTGACCAATAACCAATCAGATTCCATAGTGCTCACTGACCAAAGAGTGCAAATGGCGGATTAGTACGTATTTTGACGGCGAGTGCACAGCCAAACATTGGAATTATGGAATAATTTGACCATGTCATGGTGGAATTATACATGATGCAAGGTAATTTCCTTATACTGCTATGACTAACATGTAAAATATGCACCAAATATTTATACAAGGTTACAATACATACCGAATCTGTCTATCTGTCTATCACATCGTGTCAAAACATTGTGAATCAGCGTGTTCCAATACACAATGCAGGTAACAAAATTCACTTGCTAAACGCTGAAAGACGTGTCCTAGATAAGTAAGTTATACATATTACCATACATAAAGGGTGTATCTCATCTAGGAAATGATGCACAGTAATTACATTGTAAATTCGTAATGAAGGTAATGTTCATTACATTGAAGATGGCTGCGAATCCATGAAGATAACCACCGTTGTCTGCGATTGTTGAGTGGCAAGTGGCTGCTGTGAAGGGAGAAACTGATGAAGAAGCTCGATTACACATTGGTAGATATTTCTAATATCACGGGTGTTAATTCGTCAGCTAATTTTAATATACGGAAGAATCATGAGAATGAAATTGTTCAAGGTCATGAAACTTGTATTTCCTTTATCGAACCGTCTCGAGAGAAAATAATGTTCTGGGGGTATTTTTTATTGGAGATCAAGACTAGAGACTTACTAATCATGCATTGTAATAGGACTCAAACAGTTTTATACGGTTACGTAAATCTGATTTAATTTATATCTATTTTAATATTATTGTTTGTTTGTCAGCTTTAATATTTTTTTAAAAATTCTATTACATGTTATTATAATATACTTTTGTTTACGTGATTTGGAAATTTCTTCCAGAAAATAGTTTGACCTTGACTGTTCATTTGTAAACACTTAAAGCTGACCTAGTTCCCGACCTTAATTCAAAGTCTGAAACACCCACTTGAACAAGTTCTTGTTTTTAATATATTTTTATTGCAGGAATAATAAGGGTGAGATCGAGGCTGTGTGGGATACGTGACCCTGGACTTGTAAATAGTTTTTGTAAAGTAAACAATTTTTTATCTTATTCTTTGAGTAAAATGATTGGTTTTCCTCAGGGCCATGTTGAGAGTATGTGATGTAAAAATGATCACGTGACTCATACGGGTACCTATTCTGCGTCTCAAAATTACTGTATAACCATTGTTTTAGAGAAAAAAATCTCAGTTTGGGCTTAAAGCACTTGATATCAATGTGATCTTTTGTTGTGTCAGTTTGGAGTTATTTTAATGTTTATTAGAATTATTTGGATTCAAAAGGATTAATTCTTTATCCTAAAAATATTTATATGCTCATAAAGAACTCTTGAACAAAGACATATCTTAAAAATTTTATTCGGATTTCCAACACCGGAGTGTTATTTCTTGTATTTCTACAAGGAACTGTAGACAACAACACTGTACAGGATACAGCATATGTCATCGCCTTCCGTTTTGGATTTGTAATTTCCTTATACTGCTATGACTAACATGTAAAATATGCACCAAATATTTATACAAGGTTACAATACATACCGAATCTGTCTATCTGTCTATCACATCGTGTCAAAACATTGTGAATCAGCGTGTTCCAATACACAATGCAGGTAACAAAATTCACTTGCTAAACGCTGAAAGACGTGTCCTAGATAAGTAAGTTATACATATTACCATACATAAAGGGTGTATCTCATCTAGGAAATGATGCACAGTAATTACATTGTAAATTCGTAATGAAGGTAATGTTCATTACATTGAAGATGGCTGCGAATCCATGAAGATAACCACCGTTGTCTGCGATTGTTGAGTGGCAAGTGGCTGCTGTGAAGGGAGAAACTGATGAAGAAGCTCGATTACACATTGGTAGATATTTCTAATATCACGGGTGTTAATTCGTCAGCTAATTTTAATATACGGAAGAATCATGAGAATGAAATTGTTCAAGGTCATGAAACTTGTATTTCCTTTATCGAACCGTCTCGAGAGAAAATAATGTTCTGGGGGTATTTTTTATTGGAGATCAAGACTAGAGACTTACTAATCATGCATTGTAATAGGACTCAAACAGTTTTATACGGTTACGTAAATCTGATTTAATTTATATCTATTTTAATATTATTGTTTGTTTGTCAGCTTTAATATTTTTTTAAAAATTCTATTACATGTTATTATAATATACTTTTGTTTACGTGATTTGGAAATTTCTTCCAGAAAATAGTTTGACCTTGACTGTTCATTTGTAAACACTTAAAGCTGACCTAGTTCCCGACCTTAATTCAAAGTCTGAAACACCCACTTGAACAAGTTCTTGTTTTTAATATATTTTTATTGCAGGAATAATAAGGGTGAGATCGAGGCTGTGTGGGATACGTGACCCTGGACTTGTAAATAGTTTTTGTAAAGTAAACAATTTTTTATCTTATTCTTTGAGTAAAATGATTGGTTTTCCTCAGGGCCATGTTGAGAGTATGTGATGTAAAAATGATCACGTGACTCATACGGGTACCTATTCTGCGTCTCAAAATTACTGTATAACCATTGTTTTAGAGAAAAAAATCTCAGTTTGGGCTTAAAGCACTTGATATCAATGTGATCTTTTGTTGTGTCAGTTTGGAGTTATTTTAATGTTTATTAGAATTATTTGGATTCAAAAGGATTAATTCTTTATCCTAAAAATATTTATATGCTCATAAAGAACTCTTGAACAAAGACATATCTTAAAAATTTTATTCGGATTTCCAACACCGGAGTGTTATTTCTTGTATTTCTACAAGGAACTGTAGACAACAACACTGTACAGGATACAGCATATGTCATCGCCTTCCGTTTTGGATTCTTCGTCGGGACTCGAACTTTAATTCATTAGAACATTTCATTAATAGGACTTCTAAAATTAAATTCGTGGATTATTCTTGGATTATTTTTGGATTTAATTCTTAAAACCGTAAGTTCTTATTTTTTTCTCACTTTTACAGTATTTTTCCAGGATAAATTCATTTTTTGTTAAATGTTTCAAAGCTTATTGTTTTCAGTCTTTCTTTTGTTACTGTTTATTCGAGCTCTTTTGTCACTTGCTTAGGGTCGAATAAACAGTAACACAAGAAAGAGTGAAAACGACAAGCTTTTAAAAAATACAATAATTTATTTCCCTGGAAAAATTCTGTAAAATTGAAACAGATATAAACTTACGGTTTCATAAAATCAAATCCAAAAATAATCCAAAAATAATCCGAGAATAAAATTTTAGTAGTCCTAATAACAAAATGTTCTACTGATTTCACGTTCGAATCCTGACGAAGAATCCAAGATGGAAGACGATGACGTATGTTGCAATCCGCAGTGTTGAAGTCTACAGTTCCTTGTAAAAATAAAAATTATCACTCCGGTTTCTGATAGCTGAATAAATTTTTATAAAAGAAACTGTCATTGTTCCACAAAATTACATGAGCACACGTATTTTCAAGAAAAATAATGGAATTAACCCTTTTGAATCCAAGTAGTTTGAAATAACTCTAAATCAAGTAATTTGAAAGAACTCCAAACAGCACAACATACAACGAACAGTTTCACAGACCAACTGCTACTGAGATTAATTCTCCAAAACATGGGTTAATGGGCTTTCTAAAACGTAAACAAGGGTCACGTGACCATCTTCTAGAAGTTTATAGAGCAAGTACTTGTTACAGCTCACGTTTACCCAACGTGACCCTGACGAAAACCAATCATGTTTACTCTAAGAAATAAAAAATAAAAAAAAATTCTTTATATCTTAAAGACAAGGTCTCATCATGACTTTGGAAACAACCAATCATTTTAAAATAAAATAGAACTTGATTACGAAGCTTGCGTCAGGATTTAGATCAACACCTGTGTTTATAAACTAACAGTCAAGGTCAAACTATTTTCTAAAAAAAAAAGTATCATCTCTAGTGAATAAATTTTCATTACAATATCATGTAATGAAAAATTAAAAATTAAAATACTGACAAACAAATATATTGAAATAAATATATATTAAATCAGATATAATTAAATCAAATATACATAACAGAGCCTAAACACGTAACATAAGAATACACATTATTTTCGATGCAAAATGCTACATGCTTTAGTCATCTGTGAATGACGCAGGTGTCATTGGAAATTTGTATGCCTCCAAAGTATTGATAATATGTTGTTGAATACTACCCATCTGCGTACCAGTATCGAAGGTACCATATATATCAAGACAATGCACCGGAGCATAAAGTAGCCGGAGCAATCCATCCAAACGTTTCCACATCCTCCAGATAGTCCTGGTTTCATTCCAAGTGATTTTTGGTTCAGTCTCGTTATCAATGATTTGATGAGAAGGATATGATTTGGAAGCGACCTTACGGTATGAAATTGTATGAACAACATACCAAAAGTGAATACTGAGAAAATATGTAACGGTTTCATGGAAATACTGGGGGTGGGGGATGCACCAATGTTCTTTTCATTAATAAAGAACTTTTTTCTACAGGGAGCTAATATTCAGAACTTTTTAAATACCCATAGTATTTTAGTCATATTTGACCGCTTCGGTGGATTAAGTGGTTAGAGCGTCCGCCTCAAAAGCGGGAGGTCGTGGGTTCGAACCGCGGCCATGTCATATGAAATACATCAAAATAGTTCTGGCAGCTACCTCGCTTGGCGCTCAGCATTAATAGGTTAGTGTTAGGACTGGTCTGCCTAGTGTCATGATAATGTGACTGGGTGGGGCATGATGCTACATGTAGGACATGATGCTACATGTGCCCCAGTGTTAGATATAAACTGTTACACAGGAGACATCGTAGCGATATAACTGAAAAATAATTAAAAATCCAAAATCACACACACACTGCCCTTTTGTGGTTAAAACTACTCTCTGTTAGTCGACTAAGCAATATTTAAGACAGACATATCAAAGACAATAATGTGGTGCAATGAGAATATCTTGCCTTCATCTTTTTGAAGTTAAAACGCCATTTTAAATGCTCACTTAAAATTCGCGATGGAAGATCATTCCCATTTATGGATAAAAGATAACAAAGAAAACATTTTCTTGCAAATGACAATGATTTTTTTAATATCAACATATTATAGTGTAGATAGAATGAAGGAAAAATTTCTCTTTGATGTGTAAAGAAACTCCACCACTCAATTGCTAAAATAAATAATTAAATTTCACAAAAGCCGCTTCACTTTTTTTTGCTATAAATTGGGTAGTAAACGGAAAGAAAACCAATAAAAATATTTGATTTTTGTGCAAGCACCGGAAATAACAAACTCAAATATCTGTCTTACTGAGAAGGTAATACTTGAATGAAATCTTCAAATAAAGAAGCCACATGCCACACAAAAAAGTATTACTTGTTTGTTAAAGAACCTCAACTCACGGTGTTACAACTCAAGCGTTACCTTGTATTTGAAAAAAGCAAAAAGTGAAAAACAGCTAAATAATTTAAGAATCTTCAGCATATCACTTGTTATCAATATGGCAAACTGTCTTCATTATCTCCACCACCGCCATCTTCCTATTTCTCTAATAAATTATTATCATAAGATCTAGTGTCAGGTGCAAGAAGGGGAATATAATAAAGTCTCTTGCATTCTCCTGACTAAAATAAATCCAGTCATCGTCATTTTCATCTTCTTGTTCTTCTTGTTCTTGATCTTTGTATTATTATTATTATTATTATTACTTAATTTTTAATATCATGCTATCTTTAATATCTACTGATTCAATCGAGAACCCCAAGAAACCCAACATCCCTTACTCCGCCCCATCCTATAGAAATTAGATGGTCCCTTATGTGTAGCAAAGATTTGTGGGGTAACCTAATTCGGAAATTCCAATATTATTTTGTATTAAAATAGTGTAATATTCTGTTTCAATCGATCTAGAACTTTTTTTGTGAATTTGATCTGGTTTTAGATTCCGATCAACAGCTGCAGTAGACGAGATAATGTTTACAGTCGGGAAACTCTGACGTTAAAGCTTAAATCATACTTTAAGAAAAAGAAACCAAAGATGAATACATGCTTAGCCAACGAAACGAAATCACGGTTCTGCGACTCTGATCCGCACCAATAAGTACATATTTCAGAATGCTGGTAATCATGTTGATAAAGTACATTGATATGTAGTTTCAAGATTTGGAAGTGTAAAATTTGCTTCTAATGTTAAGAACATAGAAAGAAAGTGATTACCAGTTATCAAAGTAATGCAGGTTAATAATAATCATGCGCTAAAGTACTGGAACAGTCATGAAAAGCAACTTGAAAAATTACAAGATATGTATTTATACCACTTATCGTCGGTTCCGAAAACGTTCCAGTAACCTCTGAAAGGTTTCAAGAACTGGATTATAAATGAAGTTGTCTTCAGGCAAGAGAGTTAAATATATTCCGTAGTTTTCTTTTGTCGATTCTCGGTATAACCACAAAGTTTTAGATATGGCTGCCATGAACCTATTGAACCAACTGAAGTAGATAATGTTGTTTTTCTTGTTATAATTAACTAAGAAAGCTAATCATATCTGTGGTCAGTTTTTAATTCTCTTATGTGGTAAATATGTTTTATACCCTCTGTTTTTTAGTTCCTTTTCATTGATGGCGATAGATTTAGAAGATGTTTAAGTCGGTTATAAGTAGAAGTGATTGGAATTGTATGTGGTGACTCAATAACAGCTCTTATTTATGCAATTTTGCATCCTATTCTACGTGTTCTTGCGTATGAATGTAGTGATCGATCGCGAATTTTGCATTGTATTCTGCGTTTTCTTGCGTATGAAAGTGTAATGGCCGTCGATCTCATATGTTCTCAATGAAATAATTCTTATTAATGGAATATTTGCATTTTTTTATCGATCAAACGAACATAACAGTGCCACTGATTGAGTTTGGCAAGGAAAAAAGCATTTATTTTGGCAGATTAGTCAGAAAAAAGGCAGGATTTAAAATCAGGGGATAAGCCATGAAATAAGGCAGGATTTAAATTTCAATATAAGATATTTGTCGCAATTGAATACTGAAACGGACATGATTTAAAATCTGTGTTTAAGCCATTTGTCATTAAAAAAAATTTATGAAGGATAAGAATTTTACAAAACCAAACAACAACAAAAAAAACATTTTGTGTAAATTCGAGCTACAATTGTTCACAAATCATTCCATTTGAACCCTTGTGTTTTTTCTTTTCTTTTGTTTGATTTGTTTGATTACTGTTGAACATGTATTTCCTAGTGCCTCAGTGATTTTTGCATTTTGTTTAATGTTACATACCGTCATACATTCAGGTCTAGAGCTATAAAATCAATGTAAATAAAAGTCATGTCATGTGATCTGCATATTGCAAAGGTCTTTTTAATTTGTATGTTCATTTACCTTAAGCAGGAGACTTATCACAGAAAATGTCAGACATAACATAGGTTGATAGATGAAAACTCTGCAATCTTTAAACGAAATATGATTCACATCATGCATGCTGAATTTACAAATCTGAATAATTATTGAAAAATTATTATTGAACCCTGAATAATTATTGCAATAAAATTCGATTGTAATTTAGGCCGTCTTTATGCCTGGATTACTATTTAGCTTTTCCCAACAGGTTCCGTTTGATATTCTTTTGGTACTAATCAAATTAACAGCAACAACAACAATAATAAGAATCATAATCATAGTAATAAAATAATAATGATATTTTGTTAACATTGGTTTATCAAATTAATAATAATAATAATAATAATAATAATAATAATACAGTGGATTTATATTGACTTGTTGTATATTAAAATTATAAAAGTTTGGTATGTTTTAAATTCATCTTGTTGTCATTATTCTTATGCATCCATAATAACACAGGAGAACTTGCTAAAGACAGGTATGGATTTATTTTCATTCAATAGAACAAGATTTTGAGAAAATCTGGAAGCCAATTAAATTACTTTGTTTTTAAACTGAATTCTTATTATTGTAATGGTAGGCATAAAAACAGCATCTAAGATTGCACACTACTTGTACTGATATATTTGAACTCAATGCAAAACCTTTTTTGACTATTTAGAATTTCTCCACCAACATAGTTGCCTTGACAAACATTATTTATACAAGCTATTCTTATACGTATCGTAATAAGAAATCGCTCAGAGCGGTTGCCACAAAGTAGTCAAGAAATTGTACAGGCAAGATCCTCTTTTTGCGTCAATATTTTGGAAGCTGGCTTTTAAATAGCGGAAACAGCTGAAACAGAATTCACTGCCGTAAATTCTGATTGATAAATGTATGTTGGACATTGAACCATTTGGGAAATTACTTTGAAATAAAGTTCTGGTTTACATTACTGTTTGCTGCGTAACAAATTGTGGATTGCACAAATTCATACACATCTAGTACCTTTAAAGTTGCCTTTCAGAAGTATTTATTGATTTTGCCTATTCATGTTAGACTTAAATATTCTATATTAGTCGTAGTCTGGATTGACAGCCCACGTCTACTTTCCTCTATCAAGCATCAGAAGACTCCAAATATTTAAGTCTGCTTTACTCTTTCGTGCTTCAGGAGACTTCATATATCTTCAGGCCTCAGAAGACTTCATATATCTTCAGGCCTCAGAACACTTCACATATCTAACAAGTTGGCTTTCCTCTATTAAGTCCCAGAAGACCTAATTTATCTAACAAGCCTCCTCTATCCGTTCTCTGAAGATTATTTTATTTAATACGTCAGCTTTGTTACACCAGGCCGCAAAAGACGTTTATATCTAACACGTCTCCATCAGGCCTCAGAAGAATCCTTATAACCAATATTCTGAAAAGTGTCACCAATTTTCTTATTGGGACATTCGTTTCTTTGCACCTACTATCATACAGATTTCACGTGCACGTTTTCGGGTGATTCTGCACCCAATATTATGATAAGAAACGCTACGTATTTTTAAATATTTTTACGCGGAATTAATCAAGCTATATGATTTATAAAGTTTTCTTTTGTACTAATTAAACAAAACTTAACAAGTAATGTAAAGTCACCAGCATATATCGATTTACAGCAAATAGTATAATTAGTTTTTACTTCATTTGGAAAGTTGAGATAGAGAGAGGACGCGAAAACGAGATAGTCGGGTCAGAAGTAGCACTTACATGAGCTAATTACCTTGTAATTTCAACATTATTCTTTTGACTAATTTCACTTAAATTGACCAAAAATTACCAAAATGATAGTTTATTGCAAGACAGATTAAAGTTACATTGCAGTCAAGAGTGACCAAAGCTGAGCTGAAAAAATGGTTACCAAAAAGATATGACAGGCAATCCGACATTGTATTCCATTACCTCGAGTGAACCTTGGCCAAGTACGCCTTTAATTTATTGAAATTCAGTGTCTTTACTATCTTGCACGCTAGCATGTTCATATAAAATATCCCATTTTTAGTTCGGTGAGATGAGCATGCATAAGGAGGTAGTGTACGTTGCCTGTAATTTGGGATCTATAGAAACAATCGAGTTTCCAATACTTAATAATTAAAATAATAATAATTCAATTGAAATTGATATCCTCTTGTCTTTTTAACCTCAAGACATTATTGTCTTTTACATGTGTAGTGTACTCAGTTTACCAAACCTGGTTAACACGATTACATCAACTTCTACAGGAATAAGATAAAAATGACGAGTCAGTGAAATGATGGATTATAGAGATCCCAATCCAGTCATTGCATGTGAATAATTCAATTATTAAAATTAATGTGTTCTTTACCATCGTTCTAAGAAGAAGAATAAAACAAGAAAAGAATTTTTTTAACTGAACATTAATGGTTGTCATTCTCAGCGGACAAAATTTGTACATATTTTTAAGTTAATTACTATTACAATCGCTACATGTTTCTTTTGGGGTTGCTTTTCTTTCTTTTTTTGAAGTTTGCTACTTGGCTAGGTAGAGTCGGAAGCTTGTATAGCAGACTCAGAAAAGTATTTTATATGTGTTGCCTGCTTCCAAGTTTCCTAATTAATCAATAGTTTACTGCATCCTATTGTATTCCATCGGAGAATAACAGAATCATTCGTTTATTTCTTCCTCTCTCTCATTTTTTCCGTGAGATTTTGCTGATCAGTGTAGTGGGAATAAAATGGATCTGTCGAGTAATAAAAGATGAAACATCTTGTTGAGTTATATCTTGCAATCAGGTCCGTCTATGTTTTTCTATTAAAAAATTCTCGATTGTTAACTGTTCCGTTTTGCTTTCTGTGTCGGCAATAAGACTTGCTTTTATTACTTGTAAGATACTCAAATGTCCGCGGAAAAGTTTATGACTCATATTTTCATGGTCCACGTACTGATACATTGTCCAGAAAGAATAACTTATATTTTTTATGTAATAACAATTTCCACTTAGATCATACAGAGGTTTTTTATTTATTTAATGCGTGCAGTCTAATTCCACACAAATAGTGCAGGTATCATTTTTGTCAATGTAAATCTTTTGATACTGATCAAAATCAAAACGAAATGAGCGAACTGGTTGGATCATAAGATGAATTGGATAATGAATATAACATTTCAACTGATTAAATATAATCTTCATTCATTGACAAACTGTGCTATAGACTGTTAGCACAGCAAAATCACATGATCAGGATATTCTCAGGTAAAATGAGTGACTTGAGGACTTTGACAAAAGACGATACTATCAACCACTGTAGTTGAAATCGAGTAATACGAGTTTTGACATATTGAATGTATTGCAAAGCAAACTGTAGTCAAGGTCATTACTTACTACTCTTCATCAGTAGAGGAAGTGTTAATTGTTTAAAAAACGAATATTTTTGGAAGAAATTATAGTCTTTATTGTCGTATGTTCATCAGATTCCACGATGCTGACACGACACAGAAGGCCGTGATCCATATAACAGTCCTCCTGATTAGAATATGCAATATATATTGGTCACTATTCTAATCAGATATCACGACGCCCTCTGCCGTCAAAACGCGACTATTTTTTATTTTTATTACAGCTTGCGTCATACTAATAGCTTACTTACAACTTTCGTTCTAGTATACTTTTACTTCCGAGATTTTATATTTTACCAGTGTCATATTTAACAATGTGTTATCAAATTAAAATAAATTTAGACTTGGAAATGCTCAATTAAGACTGTTACTCTGTGTTATATGTAAATATAAGTAAACATAACATTTTTATCTAAATACACGAAATTTCAGTATTATAGAAACATACTTAACATATTCAGTAAGAAGTACTGACAGTGTTCAAAATATGCTCCAGTATGTACACTAAACATACATAGAAAAAGCCAAGTATACAATAATGCAACATTAGAATATACATATTGATTATGGCAGTGATTCTCCTTCACATAATTGGGTCAGTAACAATGTGGTGCCCACTTTTGACAAAAAAGTTAATTCTGGGTGCTAATCTAACTTCCATACATTAAGAAAAAATTCAGATCTACTTGTCCCTCGCAGTATGTTACTCTTTGATAGTCGATTTATTTTAAGATTATGTAATGTTTACAGCAAATATATATCATTTCGTTTCACTATCCACTGAAATCATATAGCGTGCAAATCAATGTTATATCTCTCAAATTTCTGAGCCAGTTGGTCGTTGATCATGAAATAAGTGACTCCCTTCTACAGATCAAAATATAGAAAATTCCTTTAAATATAATGGACGAGGCAAATGGCTTCCTTAAAAAGATGAGTAAGTTCTCTGCTTCCAAAAGGTAGTCTACTCTGAAGATTTCCATTTTTGTGTGACGTGGCTGACTAGTGCCGATGAATCAAGTCGCCAGCACCAACCAATCCGGGTTTTTAACTTGATGATGTGTATGATTTTTGATAATAATACTAAATACAGACATGTTTAATGTTTGATTGACGTCAGTTTTGTATATACCATAGTTAAATATATTATGAGGATTTCAGGAGGTTATTTGCGAGGTCGGCCAGGCTAGAACGTTGTCGATATTGATCAGACTAAAACGTTGTCGATATTGATCAGGCTAGAACGTTGTCGATATTGATCATACTAGAACGTTGTCGATATTGATCAGACTAGAACGTTGTCGATATTGATCAGACTAGAACGTTGTCAAAAACGAAAAAAAAACTAGAACATTGTCGTTTTTTATTCAGCGTACCATATCATCATAAAGTACAATATGTTCTTGCAGAATTGGGCGTTAAATTCACTTACATGCCGAATTAGTTGTTTAGTGTGATGGTGGAATATCTTTACTAGCATGTTTTATGATTAGTTTGAACTAAAGCTACAATGCAATCGATTCAGTTATGTGTGAGCACAATGAACTATATTTATCAAATGATTACTTCTTCTCATATAAACCAAAGCGATGATAGAATTCGTCATTACGCTAGTCAGTTTTTTGCGTTTGACGAAGCTGATAACGTTAAGATTGCATACCAAACTCGACGACCAGGTCAGTTAGAAAAAACAACAACATGAGATTTCAAAGTTATTAGGTATTAAGGAAAATACAAGCAATCTTGCATCATGGTTTTTCTACAAAAACAAAAATCTTTTAACTTTTTTTCTGTACAGGACACATGATCACTTACTCCTTTAAAGTAAATATATATTACACTGAAAGCATTTGATGGTTACGATGCCGGTGACATGACTTGATCTCTTTATCACTGAATCCATCGTTGTGAACAAACATAGCGTTGAATTAAACTTGATTGTGTAAATAAGATGTTGCTTTCCTTTGAATCAGATGACAGGTTTTACCCTGATATGCAGTACAACATGATGTTTTGGTGTGTATTTTATCCCTCTAGATATCTCCAAAGAACTTTCCCGTTGCAGAGATTCATATTCTATGCGACAAATTTGTCGGTGCTTGCTGCTGAATGTTTTCATAACTTTTCATCGTCTGCTTGTTTGTAATGACATCAGTTTATACTTAATCTGTAATCCATTTTTTTGTTTTGTTTATTCAGATGACAAGATATAATATTTGCTTTGGTATTTGTTATTTGATATTGCTCACAGAAGATTATGTCCTTAATTGTATACCGATGTAGAATATCATATGTCTCTTGCTAACGTAGAAACACTTAAAAAAGTGAAACATTACACGTGTATTTTCATTAACAGTTAGATAAGATGCAAGCAAGAGATCTTATGCAGTTCCAATTTTTCCGAATGTCTCAGATTCGACAGTTTGGGCCAGGCTACTTGTGCACCAGAAAACTGTATGTGCATCAAAAGTTAAATTGCCACAGCTATAAATAGCATTACTATATTTTCTTGAATTTGTTAGTTGTATAAGTGATGCCATTGAGAAGCCTATGAAAACGTTTGATTCAAGACATATCAATTTGAAATGTACAAATAAAACTATTATTCCTTAAGATAATCAAATGTGAAGTTTATGAACAGTCATCTTTGTTACATTTGCTTGATCTGCAAAAATTAATCTAATGTATTTGTTTGATAAAAATAGACGATTAAATTTAATGTCACGTATGATCAAAATAGACCCTTCACGTGATTATTTTTATAATGAAAATAGACGAAAGTGAATGATCCAGGTTTTAGTCTCCTTAATATTGTCTGGTTAGTCTCCTTAATATTGTCTGGTTAGTCTCCTTAATATTGTCTGGTTTCATATCTTGACTAACTCCTCTTTTTTAACACCCAAGTGTGAATAAGGCAATCTAATTAGCAACCATGACAATGCTATGTAATGTATCTTTCCGGTATTGTCATCCATACAACATGTGTAATTTTTAGAAAACTCTTTCTGAATCCCACTAGTTTTGTTCATGTTCATTCTGCAGTATGTACTGTCACTTAATTATGCGTGCTTTTTAACTTAGAAATCTATACGGAAGCTTATATCTTGGAATTTATGTCTTTTTAGGGCTTCTGTAATGTAATATGTTGTTTTCTACCGGCATGACTTTCGACAGGTTCAGACACTTTTCTTTCTTCAATGAATTAAAATTCGACCAAGTTAGATCCGATGTGTGTGTGTGTGTGTGTGTGTGTGTGTGAAGAAGTATATCCGCTCCATAAGGAACATATACAGGTGGAGGAAATTACGTAAACTGGGGTTAACAAATTGGCTGATTGAGACAAATTGGTAAATGCATACAAATAGGATCTGGATGTTGCGTTAAGCTAATTTCAATTGTAGACTAGTAGTTTTCACTAATATATTCTTTTCGGTGTATGATTCAGTACAAAAATGCTGTTAATAATGGAGTGGCTAGATTGAAAAATACTGTCATCAAACGATTTTAGTGCTAACATTTTAGTGGCCCAGTGCCTATGTTCACATGCGGAAGGAAATAATCCATGTAAGGACCTAAGACCGGTTTAAATTGCAATAATTAAGGGGCTTTCTATAATGTTGTCTTTTCTAAAATGTGAACTGTGCATTTTTGCACGAATAATAAATCGATAATGGAAATAAATGCCAGAGTTTTCTATTGATGAAAATTAGACTGAAAGGGGAGAATTTCGTTAGATCAATAATTAAATGGGAGTTGGAGGAAACTGTTATGATCGACTAGATATTATCTCAGATTTCTAGGATCGAAATTTTACCCGCCGTGATGGTTTAGATGTCATGAGGCCATAATAAGATTACTGCTTGTCTAATAATAATAATAATAATAATAATAATAATGTATGAATGTAATTGTTAAGAAAACGAAAAAGCTCAACGACGCTGACATTTTTTAACTTTATGCTAGTAGATATAAAATAATATACATATTCATTACATATCTTCTTTTGCAACGAGTGCTTTTATTATACTATTTTAGGAAGGGATCAACATATTTCCTTGCAAAACTGCAAAACTGAAGTTTCGTCTATAACGTTTTGAAAACGCGTGTTTTCAACAACGTAAGTCAAGAATCAGACACTATTTTCATTAACAAGTGGTCCTAAGTCAATTATGTAAAACGAACGAAATTTCATTATTAAAACATTCTCTTTTTTTTTCAAATAGGATAAATTGTCAAAAAATTCTTCTATATACATTCCCGTATGGTATTTGTCCTGCTATATCGAAGTTTCCGTTAAGTCCATCCTACGATATAGTTCTTTTATTTATCAGCGAAAAAAACAGACTGGTAGTATGACTTGCGTGCGTTTAGCACCTCAAAGTCGAGCGTACAAGCGGTTCCCCAGTACAGCTGCGACAGAGTAACCAGGATGGGTGGCCGCCACGGCATTGCCATCCCCTACACGCATGGCAACAGTGTATGTGTTTTGAATACCTTGATAGGCTGCATTGGTCTGCTCTTTGTCTGTCAGCCAGATATCCTTAAAGAAGATCCAAACATCGACAATGTCAATGCAAACCGCCTTGTTTCCCTCAAGCTCTACGTTGTTCTCTCTGACGATGGCATGGTCAATGTTTTTTATGGTCGGCTTCAATCAGCTGCTCAGAGTATTTGTAAATGCCATCCTGGATATGCCGAGAACAATAACATCGTTGTTGCCTAGAAATCTGACAACAAGCAGCTAGTTTTAGTCCACGGTGCTTGTTTTGTTAGCTAAAACGATGTTGCATTGAATTCCCTTTGTCCTAAATGCTTGAGGGAGGGTGCAGTGGGTCAAGTTTGTTTTCCATATTTAGATATGTTATGCTTACGCAAATTTTAACGAGTATGACCATGTTTTGTATTATTTGGAGTTTGCATCTCTTTCCCTTACTATATTAACTTGCTATTATTGTGACCAGATACATGGAATTAAAAGACTTTTAGAGGAGAAACTAATCTACCAGACGAAACAGTAGAAACTAAATGCATTGATTTTTCAAACAAGTATTATCAAGATACACATGAATTGGAAAAGTCGGTTAAAATATTTTTATGGTAAGACCCTAGAACAGCTAAAAATGAAATTAGTAACAGGAGTGTTGATACAGTTTTCAAAGCAAATGGTAAAGAAAATTATGTCTATGCTGACTTTACTGTAGAAAATGTTTGGAGGTATAATATAGATCATGAATGCATAACAGGGATGTCTATCTATCAGAACAGACTTTTCACACTAGAAACTAGGCATAGTGGAAGCATCCATGCAACACTAGGTATAGACAGGCAGCAAGAGAGTGTTGTCCACACTATATGAGACTTAAGTAAAGCGACAGATAACGAGCTATTTACAATATCGGCATCCGACGACACAGAGACACTGGAATTCAATTCATACTTCATACATTTGGACTTGTGACAGAACTTTTATGACTATTTGGGATTTAATTCACAATACTGTAGGTTCTTTATAAAGTTTCACTTTGTATTCCAGGGAAATAAATTATTGGTGTATTTTACAAAACGTTTTCGTTTTCGCTCATTTTTGTACTTAGTTAACTGTTATTGACCGTAGATTCGTAACAACTCTGTACTACTACTGTATATATCTGATTGTTATTGTCACCTTAAGAATATTTTTGACCTACACAAGACAAGACAAGATCAATGTCTTTGGAGATTCTATGAGTACAATCTGTTTCTCTTTCTTCATATTGATATTAAAGTTCATTAATCCATGCATTCATACATAACTACATACATACATCCATACGCACATACACACACAGACGTACATGCGTACGTGCGTGTGTACATACATACATGCATACATACATTAATGGATTACAGTTCAAATTTCTTTTTATCATTTGTATTTTATCCTTAAAGTCAATGATCTGTTCACAATTGTACTAACTGTTATTGAGTGCTTAAATTAAGTAATTTAACCTTGTATTTAAAATTACTTCAGAGAAGCATATTGAAAGTATATTATCCGAAAAGTTAGATTTTAAGGTTGACTATTTCAAGCGAATATCTTATATAAACGTAACTTTTTCCGTATGACACACCTTCAAATAATGAAAACTTCTCATCACTATTTTAATATCATTATAAACAAAAGAAATACATATTGCGTTTTTTGGCAAGCATTTACTATAAATAAACGCACACATCTGTTTCAGAACACAGAAACAACGCTTGATTCGAATCATCAAAGTAAACGCTTACCAGGCCCAATTCAATGCACGTTTTGTTTTGCATAAAGTCAGCAGGGATACCACTCGAAGGCATGCAGTGATTTTTGCATTTATGAGAGTTATAAGGAAGTAGATAATAAAATACAACAACTTGAAACATCTCTCAGCTTACTAAGCAACTGTGTTCATCTTCGCAAAGGAAACAAATTTGTTTAAACGTTGTTTTATTGCAAGAACCGTTGTATGAAGTTACCATGAATAATTCATAAAATACAGAGTATATGCATAAGGTAAGACGAGAATTTAGATAGATAATGATTTAGAATAAGTAAATATAACCAACGTTTATTGACAGGTGACACATTTTAAGACAAGCAAGTCACTAATATAGAAGAGATCGAATCACTCAAAAGTTTCCGATACATATGTACGTGTATGTACGTGTGCGCATATATTGTAAAATATTAGCATATAATTTTCTGCCAGCCTGACAGTTACCAGTTCCTAGAAGAGTTTTTTGGTGTCATTGCAAATTCATTCAAACATATGACATTTCAATTTATGATTTTATTACAAAACTGTTTCTACTACCGTCATATGTCTAATACGTTGAATATCTCGGGGTCTAAGAGCATACTCGTTAGATAATATTATTCGTTTATAAATATTTATAACTAATCTCGTTATTGCAAAACATGATTTATAATTTGAAAACATAAAATTAATCTCGTTATTAAAAAGACGTGGCTTATGATTTGGAACTATAGAGAAATTATCTCGTGATCAGAAGACATAATCTATAATTTGGAAACATAAAATTAATCTTATATATATATATATATATATATATATATATATATATATATATATATATATATATATATATATATATATATATAGAGAGAGAGAGAGAGAGAGAGAGAGAGAGAGAGAGAGAGAGAGAGCCGTAGACGAAAACACTTAAAACCTCAAAACCAAAAATTAACACAAAAAACCTAAACGGACAATTTCATATAAGTATGTATGATTTCGAAATATTATGTCTTGAAACTATCTTTTTTGCATATACTTAAATGCACGTATGTTCAACCATATTTCGAGGTCAAATGTTATGCGGAAGAATCTACCGCGTGCATTCATGAGTATATGGTATTTCGTGCTAGTATTGATCCCCGAAACATGATAAAAGACGACACCAGTTGGCATAGTTAGCTCGTTGGTTTCTATGTAGCTGTAACGTGGACATTAAAACAGAATAGCAAAATATGACTGATTACGAAAGCCCTGCAAAATATACATATACCTCGCCATCATTTTGTAGTTGAATAGTATTTAACAATGTGTTGTACCCGAGTAAATTAGAGTGTGTTGTACCCTTGTATATTACACCGTGTTATACCCTACTATATTACAATGGGTTATACCCATGTATATTGCAATGTCTTTTACCCTAGTTTATTGCATTGTATTATAACCTAGTAAATTAAAATGTGTTATATCCTAATATATTCAACACTGGTATACCCAAGTATATTACAATATGTGATTCCCAGTATCGTCAGAATAGTCTAATAATTATATTGCTGGACTTGAATTCATAAATCTGACATTGCAGAACACAACTGACCATTAAATGGACTTCAATTGCCTTTTGTGAATTAAATGACACAGAGATAAAATTTGAATACGATCCAGTCAAGAAACTATTATCTTGTAGTAGGATCCAGATTTACGAAATAGCACTAAAATAAAGTTTTTTTCATCATTTAGAACGGAATAATGAGTTTCATCTTGTAGTCACTCTCTGGCTTAATACGCGTACTATCAAATTGAAAGAAACCACTCTGCACTTATTTAATATTTATTGATTTTGTAAAGTATGCTTTTAAATCTACAAAAACTACATTCATTTCATCACGTTATTGACCATATGCTATGAAATATTTTAGTGTCACGTCACCTTCAGTTTTAGTTAATTCCTTTGTGTTATGTTGATCGTAATAAAAACGAATTCTGAGAAATCTTAACGAAATTGATATGACTAAAAATACTTTGCAGCTTGATGGAATGTAATGTATTTGCCAAAGAAATTTATTGACACTGTTCAAATTTACTTTGGCGAATTCTTTGACGTTATTCTTTTGTCACAATTTATATATTAAAATCTGTAAAATTGAGTAACATTCTCAAAACACGGGCTTCATACACAATGAAGTCCGTCTCTTGAGAATATTACAAAATTTTACACATTTTAAGACATAAAATGCGACCAAAAATGAAAAAAGAGGGTAATATAGCACCAATGTCTGCTATCAAACTACGTGGATTTAAAAATACTTCAACGAAGATATAGAGCTGTAATTTTCGATGCAGATTTGTGAAGGCTACGCTCTCTTAACTGAAAAATATTTGCTAAATAAAAACATTCCTTTTTATATTTTTCAATTACAAGCGGTCTAAATACAGCGTGGTTTAAAAAATACCGTTGTGGGGACGCACATTATAACCTCGGAGAGAAGATAATGCTAAAAGAAAGCGAACTTTTTCCTTTTTTCTTCAAATTTAGTTCATTTATTTTCCTCTTTATTTGGTCAGAACCATAAATGTTTCGGATTTCATATGCTTGTCTATACTGAACAGAACTCAGAAGAGGTGCACGCTATTACCTGTAAACCAGTTTACCGAAGTATTTTCTCGGTAATATGTAGTACACTATTTTTCTTATACTGTTCCGATTCTTCGTACTTTGCGTCAGTAAGGAATGTACGGAAATTCCCGATTAAGCTTATTACGAATTTATCGATATCACACCATTTTTTATTTTTTCATGACAAAATAATTTTTTTTAAATAGTTATATTTGTCAACAACAAAAAATTGATCGTTTACAAAACAATTTTACTTGTCACAATTAATTTTTAATATTACAAATATAATTATACTTTAGAACATTTTAATCACGTGTTTGACACGTGTAAAAAAATATGCCAACCTGGTGGACAAATTGGACGTTGTTAAAGTTATTCGGGCCAAATCTACCCTAGTGAAAACTTTTAGATTAATACAAAATTATACAAACGTCACAGTTTAGTTATTAATCAGCGTATATTAATGCTGTTAATGTGCTTAGAATATGTATTCCTTCATAAGACTGCGAATCATCCCAAGAGTTTAGGACAGCTGTTATTTTCTGTTGGAATTTGGCGCCCCGAGTGGCCGAGTGGTCTAAAGCGCTCACCATTACGGATCACTGCCATCTCATCTCTGTCTGCATGAGTTCGAGTCTCAGCTGGGCTAACGTTGGTACGTGAGAAAGCATGCCAGTAGCTCCTGGTGGGTCGGTGGTTCTTCCCGGGGTTTTCCAGGGTTCTTCTTCCACCAATTATACTGGTCGCCATGTATAGCCTAGCTTGTGCTGAAAAATGTCGTTAAACCCTACAACAACAACTGTTTGAATTTTACGCAGTTTTTCAAGGCACAAAATATATTATTGTTTGTTGGGTATGTGTGTTTTATGTTTACTGACCCTCTCTGATAAATGTCTCAATCGGCATGTTGGCGTCCCAATGAAAGGCTCCCTGCCTATCATATCGATAGTGTAGCTAGTAAATTGTAGGCTTTAGTGTAAATTGTAGGCTTTTAGATGGTGTCTGCTATACTGTCAGCTTAATCATCTCACTTAAACTTTTAGATTACAACTTGTACAACAGTTAACAAATGCATAGCAAATTCATGTAATATAAGGTAATGACCTCTTAATTTTTGGGGTGGGGTACTACGATTCTTTTGGCTGAAATATTTTATCATCTTTTATCTCAAGATAATATTTTTTCTTCAAATAATAAAATGGATATAATATGTTGTTATTTTGCAATAAATCAGCAAGATATTTTCCAGCTAGTGACAATCGGGTTTATTTCTAACAACAATTGTCAGGCCCCTGCCCCAGAACATCTAATTGTTGGTCATTACGAGAAAATACTACACATGAAACAATAGGGCAATTAATATTTTTAAGTTTCTTGGATCCGCACCTTAATCGTTTGAGTATCCGGTAGAGTTTACCACCTTGTTAGGTAGGTATTTTAGCACGTTGCAGCCATGTTGATTATCGTATAAAGCATGCTGCATATGTTGAACACATGATAAATTTAATATAACGTGCCACACACATTGCAGAATATTAATGACAACGTAACATGCTGCAATACGAAATAAACACAATACAATTTGCTGTGCACAAAAGTCCAAAATCTTAGCCAAATCCGATCCTTTTGGCCATGCACAAAATTAAATTTGCTGTGAGAGTGCTTAATTTGGCGTTACTCGACTGCGTGAGGTGGAAACTAGACAGGTGTGAACAACTTTATCAATAGAAATACGGCTTTTCTGTTCACGTATTCCTGATTACACCCAAAATAGAAGATATTGGCAAGAGGTAAACGAGGCTAATTGCAATGGCTACACATAATTATTCATATATTTTTAAACAATATGTTAATTAATGCGTTGAGATATTAATTAGAATACTTCTGTCTAGCTGATGCTATATTGTGACTTTATTTTATAATGCAATTTAGGTCTTAGCTACTAAGAGAGCTTTGTTTCACCCTCATTACAATGAATGAGACAACAAATCAATGTCGACCGAGGTTTGTGGGCGGATGGAACAAAAATAGTGTAGCGTTTAGAACTTAGTCGGTCTTGTGAGAATGGTCCTGTCACATTGAATAATAATCTTCTCAAACTCCAAAAAAGAAATAATTTCTTATATGGGCACAAAACATCTGCCTTCAGCAATCAGAATTTCCTATTAGACGCATTTCAGGGAATGATATTATTTTGTAGGGATGGGAGAGAAAGATTATTAGTATCAATTTCGATGAATAGGCTTAATTCGATGAACTTTGACCTTTTGTTGTCAAATTCTGTTGATTGTTTCTTTGTTTATTCTTTATGGTGATCTCATAACACCAAATACTCATTAGATAAGATGAACTATTCTATCTTCGGAAACTTTTTGGTTTTCCTGAAATAAACGTTCTCTTGGGGACATTATGCATGGCTAGGACGATACTATAACATTCATCCGAAACGGAAAAGATCTCAAAATTATTTTAAATGTTTTAATACCGTTTAGATTTCAGCTTAGCTGAAATGTTAACGCAACAGGACAAAATGTGTTTATGCTTTCTTGCAAACAAGGGGTCTTTTAAAACTCTGAAATGGAAAAGTAAAAACGGGATACTTTCACTTTATCAACAAGCAAACATGTATAGACATTGTAATGTAGCTCGAGAAAAGTGTTTGTGTACATTCTCTTTTCATATACATGTACTTATCCTTGTCTGCGAAGATATAATTAATAAGGTCTCGATATAAGCCTTTTGAAGTGTGTGTGTGTGTGTGTGTGTGTGATTTGGTTTTTTTAACGTAGCTTTAACAAGTTTTCAGTCATATTGCTACGATGTCTGCAGTGTGGCAGTTTATAGTGATGTCTAGCACTGGGGCATCATGTCGCAGACATGTAGCATGATGTCCCACCCAGTCACATTATCCTGACACCAGGCCGACCAGTCCTAACACTAACCTCTTAATGCTGAGCGCCAAGCGACAAGTACCATTCTTATAAGTCTTTGGTATAACTCGGCCGGGGATCGAGCCCACGACATTCTAACCAAAAGGCCAGCGGAGCGGTAGCCTTTTGACGAGTTTCTATTATTCTCAGATATCATGTTCTCTTTAAGTATTCTGTTTAGGGGATGAAAGCAGGCGGACTACCAGTAATTAATGAATAAAATATTAGTTTTGACACATTATCCTTAGGCTTTTTCATTTACTAAATATCCGTTTCCCAGATCCGTTTTATAAACGCTAGAATGTTTTGACATTTTTATGCAAATTGACCAATCCTGTACATATATCTCTTGAGGTTTCGAGTGTTTATCTCATTGCATGTAAGTGACTTTGTTATGACATCAGGCATACACGTATGCGCTGCTCTTTTTAATCATTATTCATGCATAAATCGCATATTCATTGTTTTCTTGGAAATAATGTCGTTTTTCAGCTCATGAAAAGATATATACGGTGGCCAGTATACATCGTAGAGGAAGAACCCTGTAAAGTTCCGATAAGAACCACAGGCCCACAGGAAGCTACTGTCAAGCTTTCTCATATATCCACCCCGATAAGCGAACCTACGCGGACAGAGGAGAGATGGCAGTGATCGGTGAGCGATTTAGACCACTCCTCCTTGGATTATATGAAAAAATCCCACAAATCTTGTAGGAAGCAAATATTTGAAATCAAACAACAAAAACATCGTAAAAAGTAATTATTTAATATCCCTGTTACTGTAGTTTTAAATATGTAACAAAATTTCCACTTTGAAGTAGAGCATTTACGATAAAGGTAAATAATATCGTGTATCATCGTACCCAATGATTCATACTGCTTGAAGTATACCACCAATTTATTTTCACGTGAATAATAAAATTTGAGTAATTAGGAAATGCTTCGTTAATTTTCCTTTTCCAAAAAGTAAAACACAACCAGCTGTATAACACACATACTAACCCTCAATGCTAAGCAACAAATAAAGTACGCATGTTTACGTCTGGTTTACATGAATACTTTGCTTTAATTGCATTCATAACGACGGTACAGCACGCACAAAAGCTAGACTGGGTTGAACCATTTCAAGATGTGAAAAAGCAGATTACAAAACAACAACTTAAACTTTACCAATTTAAAATAATCTCTTTATTAGTTTTTTCCCCACGAGAAATGAGAGTGATACACATTTCTTGGTTATTTTCAGAACATATGTGATCAGTTATTATAAATTGAGAGAAGGAATAAGACGCAGTATGAATTAAATACGATGCTCTTGTTTTAAGAAGTAATGGACCTAATTTATATTGATACAAGACACGTTCCCCCCCCCCCCCCAATGGAATACTTGTACGAAGTCCACTGCCACTCATCGCTTTCATTCTAGGTAAACTATATATTACCCTAAATTATAATTCATTATATTGGATGATTGCATCTTTTGTATTTTCATTACTTATTTTAAAAAGTTAGCAATCGTCTGTAGATGATTTTAAAAAAAGTACTTTCTTGATATAAACGTAGATGAATGCATTTAAGCACGGATATGATATGATGCCGAGTTCCATCTAAATCGGGCAATGTCCCATTCTACTTTTATTTAATATGTCTGTTTCCCCCCATCAATCAATTGTGTAAGCATATTTAATAATGATCGGGAAACTAACCACATCATTTCTATAAATCGAAATGAACATGAAATTAATAATCTTTAGAAAGTGAGCAAGAGATTTATTATAGACTGAATTTTACCCTTTCAGCTTGCAACAAAATATACCGCCAGGCTCGAAATAGTGAACCTTTTTGTATTTCAGAGGCAATGAGGTAAAGCTGGTTTTCGAGCCACACTAGCTGAATGTGGGAGTCAATAAAACTAGTTAACTAGGAGTAAGTGTGATTCGTCCAGGTTACGTTGTATGTGTTACCAGCTTACTTAAAAGCTCTGTAGAAAAGCAGAATTACTCATTCTTTTTATGTCCAGCAGCGATACAAACTCACGTTCTCAATCCTGTATATTGTAAAATTTACTGGAAAATATCACATTTCTTTGAACATTTTACACGTGGTCAGTTTTGACTTTGAACTTAATTCTCTCAACCGCTGAATCTGCCTTGTTCCATTTATTTCTTTACAAAAGCATTTTTGTAAACCACTAGAGTGGTTTCGTTGGTGTAACTCGTTGACAAAGCTAGCTTCATTTCCTTAATTGGTGCGACTGTTTATTCCGGTTGCAGAAGTGTTTTTCATGCTTACAAATCCTTCCGACAGTTTCCTATTGACAAGCATGTTAATGGTGGTAAGTAATGTTGATAATTTAAAAGATGATTACCGTTTATTGCATACTAAAATTGCTGGAAATGAACAAACTGGCTTACGTAAACAATGTATTTTCTTTTAAATGTGACGTACACATTTCTTCAGAAACTGTACCATAATTATGAAGGTACAAAAATTATGATATTTTCATGTAAATTTGATTTGTTTAGGGTGAAATAAGGCCACATATCAATATCAAAAGAAATTACATGAGCCCTAAAGTTGCGTTCAGTGTAATAAGAATAATTTTACTGCGGCAATCCTGAGCGATATATTACTTAGCACGTGACGCAGTGCGATCTAATACTTAGCACGTGACGTAGTGATTTCAGTTTAACAATTCTCACCTCTATTTCTTTCTTGAGAGAAACGCCTGTGACTATTTGCATGTGATCGAAACTTGTCGTGTTTTCTTTTATATTGTTGTTGTTGTGGAGTTTAACGCCATATTTCAGCACACGATAGGCTATGCATGGCGGCCAGTATTAAATGTGGAGGAAGAACCCGGGAAAACCCCGGGAAGAACCACCGACCCACGAGAAGCTACTGGCGAGCTTTCTCACATATCCACATTAGCCGAATCCTAGACTCGAACCCACGCAGACAGAGGTGAGATGGCAGTGATCCGTAACGGAGAGCGCTTTAGACCACTCGGCCACTCGGGGCCCTGTTTTCTTTTATAATAGACGCAAGTCTTGACAGAAATAAATGAGGGTACGAGGATGTGCAATTTGCATTCAAATGAAAATTGTTTTGATCAGTACGAACGTTTGTCATGCACTGCAAATATTTTGTCTCTTACAAAGAAAAGAACCATTGACATACACAAATCGTGGACGGGATATGTTCTTTTTTCATCCTTAGTGTAACTGAGTCCACTCTAAGGACAGAATTAAACAGTGGAGCCATCCAGTGCCGTCTTAAGGCATGGGCACACTGGGGAGTTGCCCAGGGCCTCACGCTTCTAGGGGCATCATGCTGCCCATATTGTTAATGAATATTGAAAGATCTTTTGGCAATTTAATTTGCTTTAAAAGTGCAGTGGGAAACACGTTTCCCAATTTTAAAAAATAGTGACATCTAGCGGAATTCCTGCGGGTGGGTAGGGCCGGTAGGGGGCCCCAGTGCATTGCTTTGCCCAGAGCCTACAATGTTGTTAAGACGGCCCTGGAGCCATCTATATACCCATCGTCGCTAGCCAGGATTCCGATATGCTAACCCTTGGCCTATCTGCACCTTGGTTCATTCACCAGATAGTTCAGTGCTTTGTCTTAGCGATATCTATTGGATGACATGAATTGTCTCCCTTAGTAATGCCAACTAACCAACAGCGTACAAACAACTTTGCATTTTACACGGGTTTAAAATGGTGGAGGCAATTAAGTTAAAAAGGATACTTTGTAAGTTTAAAATCGAAGTATAGCAATGTACAAGAAAGAGATGTATTTGTAGAAACACGGACCAGTAGTAGAAAATTGAATATTTGCGAGTCCATTCCAGTTAAGTACTCCCCCCCCACACACACACACACACACTATCATGTAGGAACAGTGTTAAAATTTGAAGAACTTGATTTTATTGGATGCGGTGGCCTGCCGCCGTATACAATGAATTTCACAGACCTGAAGCACTGCAATATCTGATCGATCCGTCAAAGCGTAGATCTGGTGCATCCAACATTAACATATTGGAACCTTGGCTAGCGAAGATTTTATATCCCAAGCCACACCAAACCTGTCCATTAAAAAGGCAGAAGGATTTGTCGAAGATTTCTTCTGTAGAAAATTAGAATGTACAAATTACACAGAAAAGTGATGGGCGTCCTGAAGTTTGAATAGTGGATTAATGGTTTTTATCAACTGAAGAATTGTGAACTGCAAAAGGCACATCTGCATCAACAGTCCAATACATGTTTAACATGTTATACCTTACATTGTTTCGGAGTTTTTCCACGTTAAACGAATGGAGAAAATGTTGATCATATTAAAAGAGAAAAATGTATGAATAACTACATCTCCAGTTACATATGCTTATCAAATTTCATAGAGATAACATTAATCATTTTTTGGAGTTTTGGAGTTTTGCCATGGTATTAATGGACGACAGACGAAAGGACAAATGCATAAAAACACACACACACACACACACACACACACATACATACATACATACATACATACATACATACATACGCATGTTCCGAAATACCTAAGTATCAAAAAGGAAAAAGCTGTAAATACAAAAAGATGTTCGAGTTATGCACCGGAAACGAAAGTTAACAGACGGACAGACTGAGCCGGTTGCTGTATTCATCGCCAGCTTATCCGTCGGGGGATAATTAGACTGGCATTCAAACTTGACTTTATTGTCTGCTTCGAAATTAGGCTGCATAAGCAAAGAGAACTTTTTTGTGTGCATGAGAATCATCCATTGATTTGCATCCACGTTGAACTGGATCTATCAACTATGCAATTTATATACATATTTTCAATTGTCAATGCTTAATCGGATGAGATGTCTGGAATCATGCAAAACTAAACGCACACCAGTATTATGGATACTTCATATATCATGGTCATATTTATTGATTTGTTAATCTTTTTGTTGAGGATGCCGTGAGCATTGATTTACAGTAAATATAACGTTTTGTTCCTTAGTACATATGATGCGTTAATTCATTTCTATTTCTTCTTAGTACTTAGGGTTCGTACCTTGGTGTGGTTTTTAATTTATAAGAGGAAATGGTATTTTCTGAAACATTACAAATTGTCCTTGGAATATTATCGACTCCATAATGCCCTTTAAATTGAATCTCTCTTGATGTAATGGATTCGTGGGGTAAAGGGGAAAAGATAATAAGACATTATATATTTATATATTCTTAGATTATTGCCTTCTTTTTAGGATACTGTTCTCCTGTTCCCTATCGGACAACACTGTAGGAGACCAGTTCCTAATGGAGAAGACACTAATAGAGAATCTCAGATTTGTAATGATTTAATATTTAATTCATGACACGAGTTTAATAATATATATCTGTACGTGCCATTGGCGAGCAAAAGCTGGATATTATTCGATGAGTTTCATAAATTAAATATTAAATCGATATTCATTTGAGATTATGTTTATCACGTAGTTTTTATTTTAATGGGAACAGAGTGAAAGAAGAAAAAATAATTTTGCTTATTCCGACTCAAATGCTGCACCTTTCATTTGTTGCGCGTAAGCAAAAAGCCCCAAACACTTGTCGATTATTTTGTGCAGTGTTATAACAAATTATAAAAAACATGTTTTCTTTTACAAATTATAACTCAAAAAGCAACTATGTCATTAATAACTGGCAGACAATATCATTTTTCAACAAAGAATGTATTAAGAGGTTATGTGTGATGTCACGTAGTTTGATTATTTTAGGTTAGAAGATCAATGTAACAATGTTTACACCTAAGGCATGTTATTTGAATATTGATTTGAAAAGATGATTACTGGATGAAGAAATTCCATATCTATTGTATTTGTTTTGTGATAGGATATTTGTATTAGTTGATTTGGAGCTATATGACTTTAAAATTATTAAAGCTACGTTAAAAATCCATATCACACACACACACACACACTTAAAATACACACACAGAGTAAAAGTGTATAGCTGCACTTTCAGAAAATAGTACTTCCTATACTGTAAAATTTCGTTTCTTTATTTTAAGGATGGGTTTATTTGGTATACTTTGTGCAGGATGCTGTTTAAGTATATTTCCCCAGCATGCAAATGTTATTTTCATCAGCTGCATGTTTTAGGGCACATGGTTTTCCTAATAGTATCAAAAAACTTTTTCCAAATTCCTGAGCCGACCATTATGTTTTGGATTGCGATGAGTGAATTATATAAGCTTCAAAACTGACTCCTTGTTTTGTTTTGGATATATTTTATTTTCAGTTCAAGTGATTGGAAACACGTTGTCAACTCATCTAGGTCGTATCCGAAAATATAAACAAACTGATTAAAAGATGACATTCGTTTAAAAAAAGTAGAGTTCATCCGATAAACAAAATAAGCATTTTGCATATTAAAAGACATGAACCATTTAAAAAGAGAAAGGACTTTAAACATGTAAGTATGTAGTTAAGTAAAAAGTAAGTAATGAGTGATAAAGATAGGGGGATTGCATTGGTCACAGTCACTTTTGTCTGTTTTGTTTATTTACAAATTGATTACTTAAAATATAATTGTAAGTATTAAAAAAGTCAAATTGATTACTTAAAATATAATTGTAAGTATTAAAAACGTCAATTATGGTGGATAGAAATTGAAAATATGAGAGAACTTATTTCTTTACTGACACAATCAGTGTGTTGATTGATAGAGCGAAAGAGCTGAGACCTACAGGTATTAAAAAAGGGGAAATGGAGAAAATAGTGTTCAACATTTTCATTATTATAATAACACGCACACATAGTAGAGTTGACTAACTTCACTCTGTAAAGAACGAATTTGAGTGGACTACATGCATGTCAGAGTTTGAAAGTAGGATACTGAAGTGATAATACGGTGGAGGCTTGTTAGCTGAATTAGATAAAGGCTTTCTAAAGCTATAACGGTTAGATTTTCGGATATCTTCAAGGTTTGAGCTCTAAAGACCAAACGCACATGGGAGAAAGGACCTTTAAAATATATGTTGCCAGGTAGGGGTTGATATGATGCTTTGAGAGTTATGTAGACGATAAAAGGATACCTAATGTCTCCCTGGTGGAAGAAGGGGGTTGTTTAAACAGTTAGGTACTTTAGTATTTATAATCAAATACATTATCACTTTGTTTTCCTTTCTTGTGTGAGAAATCCCCAACCAGTCTCAACACTCTATGGCAATAAATTTTTGGACACTGTAATGATGCGAGCAGCCTCCATTTGAATCTTTTTCTAATCTGTCCAAATCTTACAATAGATGAATTATCTAAGACTTCTGAAGTATATTATAAAATTGGACGTATGAATTATATATATATATATATATATATATATATATATATATATATATATATATATATATATATATATATATATATTCCAAGTTGTTCTGCGTTCTGAATAATCAATCCAATATGATCAGCCCATTTAGCATCAGAGGACAATGTTAGTCTTCATTGTCTATGACGTTTAGGGGGCTCACCAGTTATTATGTACTTTTGAGAGAGTGACGTATGTAAGGTGAAGTTGTTTGCAATTAAAACATTCACAGTGAAGAGAATGTTGGCATACCACTATGCTACTTTGATGTAATGTGGCTGACATTTCTTTGGATATTGTACTTTTGGAAATTGTACATGATGTAGGCACAATGCTAACTAAAATGTCTGCTCCCTTGTGCTCAAAAAATCAGCCTGAATTAGTTTAAAAGTACACTATCCGTTGCAGCTATTAAAATAGGGAATATGAATTTTGCCAGTCTAGACAATGCCAGCTTCTGAAAGTGCAATTAATGAATTAATAAATATATATATTGTAAAAAAAAGAATTGTCGGCTTATTTTTATCCAATTTACCTCTCAAGTTCAGGAAGTGAAAATAACCACGTGGAGCTAGCACGTTTTTGAAAGGTGCACATCTGGAGTAAGGCCAAGTTGTATACTCTATAACCCATATTACACCCATCAATCATACACCAACATAAAGAGAATTAAAGGTTATTTGAACTTTACCTAAGACAAACAAGTTCTTTTTTAAATAGCCAGTATAACCAGTGAGGAAAGCCGGGGAAATTCTTTTCCTTTCAAATTCTAACCCTATGCAAAATACGAAGCTGTAGAGTACCACCTTAACAACAATCAAATTTAAGTATCAAAATATAATATCAGAAAGAAACAGTCATTTTGCTAAAATTATTATTTTCAAAGTGTTCAAAATAACAAGCAAATGATTTGCCCATGCATTACGTTTTTCAAACATCATTGCCTATAATGTTTTGCACTTGGAAAGATCATATGAGAAGCTGCAAGAGAAGAATCGCCAGCAAACAGCCTTGCAATCCAGTTCAGACTGTATGCTATAGAATTGATATAAATAGGAAATAGTAAAAGCCCTTTCACTGGATCAGTTTTATAACCCAGCAGTTACTAGACATTGTGTTGATACTGAATTTCGATAGAAACCTCTCAGGAAACGAGCAATTTGCTGAGTAATTTACAAACCATCTTCTAAGATTACTCTCAATACCATATTTTTTAAACTTATAAACTAGCCAGTTAATTCAAATGCTCTATCAAAAGCTTTACTGACATCGAAGATCATTAAACATGCAATTTCATTCGAATAAAGAGAAGAACATATTTTGTGATAAAGTTCAGTTAGTCCATTCGTTGTTTAATAGCCTGGAAATCTAGATTGATATCTATACATCAACTCCTTTACAGTTTATGGCTAATTTGATCTGATTCAGCTGATTTGTTTCGTTCAAGACTAGTTAATGTCAGAAATAATAGCTTCGTGCCTAAATTGAAAATGCGGCAATGTTTATCACTATTTTGAAATATATAATGGAACAAAAGTAAGAGTTCAGCAATTCAGACTGTTCCTGATTAGTTGCTGCTAAGTTACAAGATAAGTCAGACTTGAAAGTACTAGGTATAACAGTTCTGCAGAATTAACATTACCTAATAGTTTTCTAATGAAGCTGAGGATTTAAAGATTTTATGGGAGACAAATTTTCACACGTTTTAAACGAAATATAAGAGTTGTAACTAAATTTCTCTGGTTCTTATGTTTTTTAATATATATATAATAGTTTGTACTTTTTCTAAGAGCATTAATTTCCAACCTGTCTCTTTCTGTTATCAAATACATTATGCATGATCACTCTGATGTAACCCATGGTTAATCATAGGGCCTAGTCGTGTCCTTTTTATTTGAATATATCTGTAATCAAGATTTAGAAGTGTAGTTGTTAAACGTTTGCATTGCCAGATCTAAAGTAGTACAGTTGAGCCGAATTTGTTATTTTGAGGAGACCAAGTAATTTCTAAAACATTTTCTACTTTGTAAATTGTAAATCCAAACATCTTTCTCAAAAGTACAATAGGTATTGGTTTCATGATCACTGATAGGGACCAAAGCCAAGTCAATCACAATCGCTCGGTCCCTTCGAAACACAGGATCCAGGAGCGAACTTCTTGTCTGATACTCGAATTGCTTAAGTAATTGTGATATGTGGGTTTTATGATGGAAACATGTTAAGGAAATTTACATTTCAATCACCAAGAAATTTAAACTGTTATATTTCATCTACACACATAGGACCTCTGTTCAGGCCTGGAACAACATCGCATATTTTCAATGTTTGAAATCGAATTCAGGAATCTGACACTCAGGATGAAAGAGGAAACAGTTTTGTTTTCGTACAGTGATTTGTAGATTGATCAATCCCTTTTACATGTACAGTTTTTTAACCTTTAAGTTGTTTTACATGTATCAATGTGGATGATCTCTGACATTCTGCATGAGTAAAGGCTAGTCAGTGGAGGCTTACAAAATGCTATTTTAGCCAAGTAGTGTTGACTCATTAACTATCCAATGGTCAATCCGAAGCTTGTAGGTAAGCATGGGTTGCTATCAAGGCTGACCTCAATGAAGGGGGGGGGGGGGGGAGAACCGAACTACAATAGTGGTGACCGAATTTTTTTTGGTCGGGGAAAACAAGCAATCGTTTCACAATCCGGGACCAGTAGGAGTGCTGATTTTACCGACAGCAATGCTGATTTACGAATGTGACTGAGGATTGGGGGCAACACAAAAATGTGGTCTACGCTGACCTTAACGAAAAATTACTGTCGCCTCTATACAACTTTGATTTTCTCCCACTCTGTTCAATTATGCGCTCAATGGAAAATTACTGGCACCGGTTAATCTCCATGCTAACCTCAATGGAAAATTACTGGGACCAGTTACTCTCCATGCTAACCTCAATGGAACATTACTGGCGCTGGTTACTGTCCATGTTGACCTCGTGGGAAAACTACTATCGCGTGTATATTTCGTGATGTTCTACCACTCTGGTCCATTCTGAGCTAAATGGAAAATTACAGCGCAGTATATTGATTACACTGGTCAACAGTGAAATCATTACTGACTTGAAAAGGCCCTAATCTGTAGTATTTTGGTGTGCCGAACACGAATATAACCGTGAAAAATTTGTATTGGCTCTCGTTTTGAAGATATTCATATACCTCATTTTCTATGTTTCACTGTGTAAATTTCTCCAGTAGGACTGCAGCAACATCCGGAATAATGATGTAACATTGCATAATACCATCATGCTCACATCATCCACAGTTGATTGCATCATTTTCTGATGCAATGCAATACTAATGCCATGCGGCTGCTGAAGTAAGTTGACGTCAGCAGTGTACTATACATGTGTAGGCCTATTATACTAATGCCAGGCGGCTGCTGAAGCTGACGTAAGCAGTGTACTATATAAAGCCCAATCAGATAGGTTCAGCATTTAAAATATTTTAGACGTTGTGCGAGACAGTTCAAGCTACTGTTACATAAAACTTATTATTTTATCCATTTACATACAATAAAGAACAGTAATGCCTCGAAAGTGTGTTAATACCGCGGACAATTTTTGCTATATTTGTGGGGAAGTGACATTTGCCAACCAGAAGGAAAATATCAATTCTCAAGTGAAGAAGGCATATCATCTTTACTTCGGATGCAAGGTTGGTGACCAAGACAAGCCTTGGGCTCCGCATATATGCTGTGCTACATGTACAACACAGCTTTCACAGTGGTTGAATTGCAAAAGGTCATCAATGCCGTTTGCAGTCCCAATGGTGTGGAGAGAGCCAAGCAACCACCTAAATGACTGTTACTTCTGCTTGGTTCCTCCTCTTTCCGGCGGAATAACGAAGCGAAAGAAGTCGAGAATAGTCTACCCAAACATTCCGTCTGCATTGAGACCAGTTCCACATGGTGAGGGACTTCCTATTCCAGAACCTCCAGCAGAATATTCTCTTGATTCATCTGACGAAGACAAAGGTGAGTCGACCTGTTCTTCTCCTGGTCCATCAGCATGCAGTGATCCAGATTTTCACTGTGATGCATCATCAACCCCACACAGAATAACACAGGAAGAACTAAATGACCTGATTCGTGATTTGGACTTATCAAAGAACAAGGCAGAATTGCTAGGATCAAGACTCCAACAATGGAATCTTCTAGAAGAAGATGTCACAATTACTGCATATCGAAAGCGCCACCAGCAATTGGAGCCTTTCTTCAGAAAGGAAAGTAATCTGATATTCTGTTCCGATATTGAGGGCCTCATGAATGCTTTAAAAATCACTCATGACCCACAAGAATGGAGACTATTTGTGGACTCTTCGAAACTGAGTCTCAAGGCTGTGCTTTTGCACAATGGAAACATTCTTCCATCTATTCCAGTAGCGTATGCTGTCCACATGAAAGAGACATACGATAACTTAAGGCAGCTACTGAATTCCATTGAGTATAACAAGTACAGCTGGCACCTCTGTGGTGATTTGAAGGTAGTTGCCCTTTTAATGGGACTGCAGCAAGGATATACAAAATACATGTGTTTCTTATGCGAGTGGGATAGCCGAGCAAGGGAAATGCACTACATGAGGAAGGAATGGACTCACAGGCAGAATGTAGCCATTGGAGAGAAGAATATCCAACACCCAGCTCTGGTTGAGGCTCAGAAAATCTTGCTACCACCCCTTCACATCAAACTAGGTTTGATGAAGAACTTCGTGAAAGCCATTGACCGGACTTTGCCAGCATTCCGATACCTGCATGAAAAATTCCCTCGACTCAGCGAAGCAAAGATTAAAGAGGGAGTTTTTGTGGGTCCTCAGATTCGAGAGCTTTTCAAAGATGACCGGTTCAACAACTTGCTGGAAGGTGACGCGAAACAAGCATGGAATGCTTTTCGCCTAGTTTCTACAAACTTCCTCGGAAATGTTAGGGCAGAAAACTATAAGGAACTAGTAGAAGACATGTTGATGAAGTATAAGAAACTTGGCTGCAATATGTCTCTAAAGATTCACTTCCTTCATTCCCATTTGGATTTCTTTCCTAGCAACTGTGGTATTGTTAGTGATGAACACGGCGAACGTTTTCATCAAGATATCGCAACAATGGAACAAAGATACCAGGGAAAATGGTCCACTACAATGTTGGCTGACTACTGCTGGACACTCCTCAGAGATGCTCCCGAACAGCTGTACAAGAGACAGGCGAAGAAATCTAAGATGTAGTCAATGACTTGATTTTTTATAGGCAGGCTATTACAGTTGACCTTTTACTATTGGAATGCATTTCGTTATGTAAACATTAATTTCTTGCAGATTACAAAAAAACTAGAGCCAATTTTGCAATTTGACTGTCATATTCGTGTTCAGCACATAAAAATTGATAAGAATTGACTAATTTTATTTCAGTAACATGACTTTTGTAAAAATTTGTTGTCCAGTGTTATCAGTATACGCGCACTTGAAATTTTGTCCGTGTCATTTGCTTAATAGGCAGCCTGTATTGTTCATGTCGTCTGTTAAACATGTTACGGTGGCAATTGGCTTGTCCAGCTGATAAGACCTCAAATCTGTGCTGGGATTTAAAACAAACTGCAAGTGGACGGGTATCAAAGAGAGTTTTACAGGTACAGGCAACAGAGCAGAACTAAACGCGTATTTGTTAAACAAAGAATTTTAAATCACGTCTGCTGTATAATCGTAACAGGTTTGCCTGAGCCAGGGAAAACAACGTGTTAGCGGGTCATATTTGACACGTTATGTAATGGTCGAATTGTGAGTCGAATTGGAATTGCGGCATTTCGCTGTGGTAAAAAAAAAAAAGTTACTGATATGCTGAAATCTTTTGTCAACTGACTTCTATGAGGGTCCGGTAGGAAATATATTTAGTGTGAGATATACGTGAATTCTATTTTCTGGTCAAGTCGCTTCGATATATCTGAATTAGTTACACCATCTGCGACCAGCTGTACCAAATTTGGGCAAATATAAAATATTTTCTAGCAGCTGAGACTTAAATTCTTTTGGTTTTCCAGTTTCAAGATTAGTTGATCCAAATAGTCGTGGCGTGGTTTTTTTGTGTTTTCCTGTTTTTCCACGTATTGTGTTTTCTGTCTGTGTGATGACACGTAAAATATTCCAAATCATTGTCTTTTCTGAGTTAAAGTGATAAAAATAACTAGCCCATTATTGATAACGGTGTTAAAGCACTCATTCACAAATACGTGCTCAATATATGTTTTTAGTTTTTTATTCTATGGAATTCCAATAGTGAGGTACGCTTTGTTGCTGACATTTCCAAGAGGTTTTTAGCGACGACTCTCTGTAATGACACCGGCCCGATATGCTTCGAAATTAACGAATACTGGTTGCCTCACAAATTCACCAAGATCAATATTTTTTCAGCTTGCTCCGTTTATATAAATTTCTCCATCTCTAATTTATCATTAGTTTTCAGCAGAGGAATATATTCCGAGATAATCGTTTTCGGCTTTTATTCTGATGTCATCAGGAGCGTTCATTAATTAGTAATAACTTTTAATCGCTCGATATATTTATCCGCCACAAGATACACATAATTGTGTTCTTTCATTGACTCAAATTCCACATTTCAAACATGGTTTTTTCCAGTACTGCCAAGGCGAACAGTGACCACGTGATAGACGCAGTACTCGACACGACAGTTGTTTCCAAAAAGTCGGAAAGATCCAAATCTATTTTTTTTCTCCTGCCAATTAAAGATTACTTTCCTTAATTATATAGTGATGAATAATGATACTGTTGCAAAGCAGCTGATGAAACCATATTTTAGTCTAACAGGGATAAAACCAGCTTTTTCAAGGTCAAAAACTGCAGCAAAAAATTTACGAAATGAGATAAACGAATTATTAACCTCGACGAAATTAAGAAATTATCGGCTAATGAACCAGAGAAAGGCAAAGACAAGTTTTTTGAAAAAGAACGAAAAAGATTAGCGATTATCGGACCACAAGACACTACTAGATTTGACTTCGACAGATTACCGGGTAACCAAATACGTTCCCCATTTGAGCTGCAATTATACATATTTATCAATATGGCCAATAATGAGTTGACCGAAAGATGGTGCGTCTGATGTTTTTTTCAACATTCCGGATAGATTGCGACGGTATTTTTTTTCGACTCTACAATGAACGACAAAACTAGCAGCAACGAGTATTAATAATCTTGCAGACGACAAACGATAACTCTTCAGAATATAATTTATTGTCGAACATGTCAGTGAAGAGGGCCCAACTTGGATTATTCGTGATAAACTTGACCCTGTTAAGAAATATTGGCGACTAAACAGCATTACAAGCGTGGACAAAAACTCCCAGCCATACTACAATAACGCGTATGCAGTGTCCACGGTGGTTTATGCACTACAACGTTTAAATGATCCTGATATGAACTCACTCCTTCCTATGCGTGGTTCAAGCACCAACACCGCTGACGTTAAATTGAGTGGTTCAGCGTGATAGAGAACATTTTATTAACTCGAGACGTGGAAACGGACTTACAGAATCACGGATAAAAAATAGCACAATCGGAAGAGTTTCTTATCAACGGAACTAAAATAAATGACGTAGTAGTGTTGGAAAAACAATGAAGTTTCCGATCGCAGTAAAAATAATTATAAATGAGATGTTGCATGATTCCGGCAAATGCCGTAGTAAAGGAACCCCAAAAGTTGATCATAACAGTTACGTCTTGACTCACTCAAGAATAATACGATTTTATGATGGTGATATTTTTGAGGAGATTTATAATATTAGTGCGCGTGACCCTATATCGGTCTAGCTATTTTAAGGTGACGACGCAGATTTATCTTTCGCGGATTTATCTGTGGCAGATATATCTGCTACAGATGAATCAACACTGAATCAATTTGTGCTACTCTTTGGTATACTTTTTCGGAAGGAATCTCTCCGACGTGCTGCGATGAAACATATTGCGGTAAAATATGAAGGTGATAGTGATCAATTACTCAACGACTGTTTTACCATGTCGTCTGTTGTGGCTCATATAACGCAACAAAACAATTCATGACGTCCAACTCCAAAAGAATTTCTAGACGATATCTCACGATCTTGTGTTGATTTTTGACATGGTGGTCTCTGGCACACAAATAAAATTCCGCCAATATGATCTCGGTTGACAGTGTGGCTTTTTACCTGGCTAGTATTTTGAATGATTTGGTTATCCAATACACAAAATGACCAGAGTAGCGATAAACGGCCCACTACCTCTTGACTACGATCTGACTGGATTTGCCGAGATTGAATCATTCGAGTCCTCAGCGAGTATGAATCTGGTTGTACCAGTCTGGTTTGGTCGTCATTATTTTAATAAATTGGGAACCAAAAAATAGTATTAACGACTGTTGTGTAAAAAATCACGTAGCTGGGCTCCAATCGTGATATTACGATATATTTTGGACGCCAAAATCCTTACATCGCTGACTGTAACTTCTGAGATAATTTTGTATCGGCTGGCGAAGACAGTTTCGCAAACACACGATGATAAAGATATGTGCAGAAAAATTATCGGTAAATATTGTGCATAGGGTTAGAATTTTAAAAGAGAAAGAATGTCACCGGCTTTCCTCACAGGTCATACTGGCTATTTAAAAAAGACCTTGTATATGTTGGTATATTCCAAAGAACGTTTAATTCACTTTATTTTGGTCTTTGATGTGTGTAATATGGGTTATAGAGTATACAGCTTAGCCTTACTCCAAATGTGCACCTTTCAAAAAAGTGCTAGCTTCACTTGGTCATTTTCACGTCCTGAACTTCAGAGGTAAATTGGACGAAAAGAGCAGATAACTTTGTTTAAATGTTATACAGTTGGATATTCATTCTTTGCACTTTCAGAAGCTGATATTGTCTAATCTGGCAAAATTCATTTCCCTATTTTAATAGCTGAAACGGATAGTGTACTTTAGACTAATTCAGGCTGATTTTGTTAGCACAAGGAAGCAGACATTTTAGTAAAATATCCAAAAAAATATAAATCGACTCCTTTATGTAATTGTCGGCATTTAGTTAACAGCTCCCACCTCTAGTTTATCACTTATCGATGATCTTATCAAACAGTTTGCGAGTGATTTTCGCATGCTTTTATTTTTTGCAGACTTTAGCATGTAAATCAACTTGATGTCCGCGATATCACGTTTTTCGCAGATCTTTTTTTTTTTACGCGACATCATGAGTATGGCACTCTCTGATTGGTCGCTTTTACCGGAAATTTGCCTGGATTTGGTTGATTTTTTCATTGAGTCTGATGTCAAGTTGGATTCCTGGACAATACTAATTATATCCTGGAAGATTCCCCCTCCCCCACGGAACTTCACCCATGGCGTTTTTGGTGATTTTCCGAGTGTCGCAACATTATGACGACCAGCTAACGTGTTGCCAACAAACTAACATTTTTTTATGCCGCATTTTACACACTTGCCTGTGAGCGCCTGCGCATTACTTTCCAACGTGGTTGTGCTCATTCCATTAGTATCCGTGACTATCTTGCATCGAACACAATATCAACTCATGGCTATAAATAGTACTATATATTGTACAATATGAACGTGATTGACTTTTCAGTGACACAAGAGCAAGCGCCGGCCATGCATCATCCATTGTTGCGAAATTCCATTGGACCTATTATAACTGGTCCGTCGGCTTCTGATTAAAGCCAATTGTTGATCAACCTGATAACAAGGGAGTTCAAATTGGATAAACTTTATTTAGTGGCACTATCCGCAGATGACCAACGATGCTACGATGTTTTTTTATGAACTTCACTGAATTGGCGGCGAGTCTGAATAACAACGACGTTATTGAGTTTATTGCTAACATCAATGATGCACCGTGCGTCGAGGATCTTGACGGGGATATCAACAATCTGATGGTTTACGAAAATGTTATGCTTGACAAGAAAACAAATCCAGCCAGAATGTTATCAGGAGGAAGTCATAAAAATACAGATATCATTTACGGACACGAGATTATGTCTGAAATCAAACAGTTACATTAAGACGGTCTCGCTGCTCATATCGATGTTGAAAAAAATCAATGATGATTTTGAGATGATACAGCAGTGACTGGAAGAGGGTAGATATACACTAGCGGCAGATGATAGACTTATCAATGTTACTACAACAAGAAATGGAATCGTCATTAGTGGATTTGCACGAACAACATGAGATAGCTAAATTTGTTCCAATGGCAAGTTCCATTGAGAAAATACGATCAGAGCAATATGAAACTCACGCGGCTGTGTGTGCGCTTGCGAGACAACTAAAGAAAATTGTGTTGGAATCCGTTACTATTTCTAAATCCACCAATGTGGAATAGCAACGTAACCAGCACCAAGAAAAAAATTAAGGTAATAAAAAATTAAGTGAAATTGTTTTTGTTTTGTTTTATTTTGGCCGAGTGAACCTTTGCTCGTGGGCCGTTCATGGTCTGTAACTTGCTTACAAATTAAAAATTAATTCTTCCTCACGTGTCTCCAATAAATTATCGTCTTGGTCGTTTAGACGAAAATGTATTCGTGACAACGAGGGATGATGACATCGTAAACAAACATAATTAACAGGCATTCTCACAATGAAATGACCTGGCGATTACATCTGTAGAAAAGTTGTAAAGAACACATTCCTGCTGGGTCTGCCTGTGGGATGCTGGCCCAGACGGAATATAACTTCCGTCGACTGCGGCTCAGACTAGATTTACAGAAATAGTCGAAGTGATATTGTCAGTGCCTGGCGACCACCACCCGATGGAACGTTGTTCTGTCGGAGTGGTCTACCATCAAATGATGATGGTGGTACCATCGGCCATCTCAGCACAGTTCTGACTGAGGACCCATAAATGTCATAATGTCGGCACTCATCGTTTGTTTGTGTACTTTGATAGCAATCATCGATTCTTTTCAGTGGGTTTGCTGTCTTATCGTTAATCCTGGTGGCACGTGGAAATATTCCAATGAAATGTACCTGTTGTACCTGGAACTGTGTATGCGGTTATTGTCAGCCACGAGAGCGTTGATTTACCACCACTATCTCTGAACGATGGTGCCTTCAAGTCGATCAACATCAGCGATGATGTTTTGTGGACAAAGCTCATCTTGAATCACCGGCTAGGTCTGTTTTTTGCTACGTCGATCACGAGTGACGATGCCACTTCCAGTTGCTCATTCTTCCTCAGTATGAGGTGGCCTGAACGTTAATTTTTCTGCCGATAATATATCTCCAGGTAATGATGCTTTCTTTAGCTTCTTTGACTTGTTTCTCAAATTCTTAAAATTCATCCTTATATTCACGGCTGATTTTATTTATAACATGGTACTTTCGAAACACAAAACGAATCCAATTTTTTTTATAAATATTGGCAGCCTCTGGATCTAATAGGTCATTACGAGCTAAATATCCTGTTGTAGGTTTTTCTCGAAGTATTTTAAGACCTTCTTTGATAAATTTTCGTAATTATTTTAATAATAGTTTTCGGTTCTGGTGCAAAAAGATCCCTTACATTACCGATCTCAGCACGGGCTTAATCTATACCCTCTATTGCTTGCTGTATTTGTTGCTGTAATTGTGGTTCGACAGCAACTATTTCAGCTGGAAGCTCTCGTAGTATCTTTTTGGTTTGTTTGGTTCTGTCCGCTATTTTCCCAGTTGAGTTCGCGGTTGATTACAACGACGGAAGATCTTTAGTAGCTTATGTGACTAGTTTAAATAATAGCTATGTACAGTCTGTAAGTTGCACATGAGCTTACTGGCGTTGTAGTATAGCTAATTTAGCTGTATGAGATTCCAAAATAAGTCCGAATCCCTCATTATTATTATTATTATTATTATAAGAACCCTTTAATTACAGATCATTAAGTCAGCTAACATGAAAGATTTCGGCATGCACGCTAACGTATTTTCTCAGCTACAGGAAATTGCAGGAATTTCAATTCGACTCACAATTGAGACATTGTCATGGCGAAGTGTCAAGCCCTGACATGTTCACAATTTCAAGTGTGCGTATACTGATAGGCGGCTTGTTTAAAGCACAGTAATTTTCCAATGAGGTCAGCATAGACCAGAATTTGAGAAAATCTCGCAGTGTACAGTTGATAGTAATTTTCCGTGGACAGTAACCAGTGCCATTAATTTTCCATTGAGCTCAGAATGGACCCGAGTGGTTGATAATCACGCAATGTACGCGTGATAGTAATTTCCCATGGGTTCATCATGGACAGTAACCAGCGTAATTTTCCATTGAGGTTAGCATGGAGATTAAACGGTCCTAGTAATTTTCCATTGAGCTCAGAATTGAACAGAGTGGGACAAAATCATGCTGTATACAGTCGATATTACGTTTCCGTTAAGGTTAGCATAGACAACATTTTTGTTGTTGCCCCTCCCCTCGTCACACACGGTAACTAATAAATCAGCATTGCTGTGGGTAAAATCAGTACTCGTACAGGTCCGGATTGTGAAATTTTTGCTTGTTTTGCCCGACCAAAAAGGTCTGTCGCCACTTTTTGAGGTCGTCACCCACGCCCCCGGCTTCATTGAGATAAGCCTGGATAGTAATCAATGCTTACATACAAGCCTAGGATTGGCCTTAAAATAATTAATGAGTAAACACTACTTGGCTAAAATAGCATTTTTAGCCCCCGTTGTTTTTAATGGGACCTTGATGGGGGGGGGTCCCCCAAAGGTTGTCACCATTGGGGGGGGGGCGACTGACCCCCCCCCCCCCCCATGTTTCTCACAGCGTAATGCGTTAGTTTTATGAAAGAAAATTAGACATATTCATTATGTGCATTGGTTCTTTGGTCAAATGATTGATGAAGAGAAAAAATGATATTATCTGGTCACGAAACTGTCTGCTTGGATAATTATCTCGACGGAATAGTAACTATCATACAAGCTGGACTTTCTTTAGGAACTTTGTCAAGAGCTGTTTTTTATACATAGTTCTAGTACAATATGTCATACCTTCAATTTCTGGATGTGGTCACGAAACATACATCATTTTCTTGCTAATGTAATATAAAAAGTATTTAATGTTGAACTCAGGTCACGAAACTATCTACTTGATTACATATACAGACAAATGCTATCTCAAAACCTTGGTTTTCATTACAATTCGATTTTAGAGCTGTGCGTTTGGCCATACTTCTCGTGCGATAATTAACTATTGACCCTGTGCTTTAAGACTTATTGTATTTTAGATATTTTATTTGCATATATATAGTTCTATTAATATTTCACTTTTTCATCCCGTTATTCGTTTATAGTTTAAATAATTCTTTGATTGTATTACCAAATTAAACTTCGACTACGATTGTTTACACTGTGGCTAAAATGCCTTATTATAATCACTAACAGAGATACATCGATTAAATTATGAGAATGGCATGAATCCAAGAAAACTGTAAGACTCAAACGAAAAGAGACAATTATTATGGACAATCAATGAAACAAATGTCACGAATCCATCAGTCAACGCGATAATCCAGAAGAATTTTAACTGTACCTAAAGGGATGACCGAAAGAGACTTTATACAAAGCAATGTTCTGCTGTAAACAATAAGATGATGCACTGTAATCTCTATCTCTCATCTCCATATAAATAAAGAGGGATGTGAAATTAAATTTTGCTTATCATGCCACCCAAACTACTTACCACTGATATTAGATGTACATCAGGGCGAGTCCACCTTTGTGTATACTATAGTATCAACACACCCTTCCGTTTGTTGGTACAGACCTACCGATTTTAATAACGAAAAGCATCAAGCATAAAAACAAAAGTGGTTATATCCTTTACTGATTTATAATTTGTAACCTGCTTGTTAGTTGTTGTTGTTGTTGTTGTTGTGGGGTTTAACGCCATTTTTCAGCACACGATAGGCTATACATGGCGGCCAGTATTAATGGTGGAGGAAGAACCCGGGAAAACCCCGGAAAGAACCACCGACCCTCGAGAAGCTACTGGCAAGCTTTCTCATATACCCACATTGGCTGAATGCTTGTTAGTGATTGGACCAATAATATGATATTGTTGTTTGAACGCAAACGGAAGGTTCCGATGAAAACAAGTAAACAGACTGTTTGATGTTATTTTCTGTTTTCTAGAATAGCCTATTTCAGTAAAAACTGTGTCGTCTGCATCCAATATTTGCTAATGTCTAGTTTTAATATTCTGAAAGAAATTCAACAAAGAAATAGAAGGAACGAATGTGTACATGTGTTCAAATATATGTAAATCCAAAACGTATGGAATTATTGAGATTTTCAGAGACAGTGAACTACATTAAATCTGTTGCTTGAAAACATAGACTGGTCCAGGCTAATATGGTGTCCCTGTTGCTAAAGGAATTCCCGCTGGATTCGAAACAGCAACAAGTTGAAAGTGTTTGAATCCTCCTGGCGACAGTCATGTTAGAACTTATAAATCAATGAAAGAGGCTACTTAGTTCTGTGTATTTGTTATATCCTTGATACCTTCTGTTTTTAAATCGGATAGGGGTACAAAATAAAACGGGATTGTATGCGAATACTATACTCAGAATGAAGACATGTGATCGAACCAAGTAATAATTATATATATATATATATATATATATATATATATATATATATATATATATATATATATATATATATATATATATAATCAGACGGGAATTACAAAATGACTCAGTAACAAAGCAGTATTGTAGTCTTTAGTCTTTCACTTTATGAATGTGTTTTTGTGCCTGTATGATCAATGGTCTTTTAGAACCTTTAGATCTACCTCGTACTCGACCAGTAATAACATGTTCTCTGTTGTTCTGGATCAGATAAGTTAGTAATAAAGTAGTCATGTAAACAGTGTTATTCATTACTATTTACCATGCGTCAGTCATATCTGCTTCTATAATATTATGTAACCTGCGCTAAAAGAGAAAACAGATAAGTATTGACAACAAATGGATACTAGAAATAAAATCTATATTAGATGATGAGTTTAGCTATGCGTGGAAAAATCCAAGTCTTGTGTCAGCTAAATGGAGCCAAAATCTGTAGAACTACGACAAAAAGATCAATCAATACAGGCAAAGTTATGGAGCTAACATTAATATGCTATCTAAAGGTCTCAATTAAAAGTTAGCGAAAACTAGTTTGGATCTTGAAAAGATAAATCTTAGCTTAGTTGTGTTTAGAACTGCAAATCATAGGTTTCCTTTTGAAACTGTTAGATGGGACAGTGTTTCCTATAACAAAAGGTGTTGCGTACTCTGTCAGTCGCATGAAATAGGTGGTGAATATTATGAAAGACAAACGTTTATAAATAAAATCAATTAATAAATATAGGTAAGATCCGAATCTGATAAAATGTTTGCAGGTTCTTAGTTTGTTTATTCCGAGTTTTGAAATCCTTGTTGTGCATCATGTAATGATATCACACGCTATGTTCATGTAATGATATCACACGCTATGTTCATGTAATGATACCACACGCTATGTTCATGTAATGATATCAAACGCTATGTTCATGTTCTGTTTCTGATACACCTCAGATCTTGTAAAATTTACAACCTGAGTGTAAACGTCTTGACTTCTCATGCCTTGTCTGCTTTTTAAAAAAAGCTGGTTCGTATGTCAACAAATTCACCTAGTACATTTGCAGTTGATGAAGCGTTTAAAACTGGTTTGTTCAATTTCGATATCATTTGCAGATCTTACAATTCCTTCTTGGAAGTAGATTGAATCGTACTAGACAAACTAATTAAGTAATTAAGCAGGATTATTTCAAGTTTATTGCATACATGCTGTGTAAGTCAGGTTATAATGGTTGCCGTTTCATGTGGTATACGTGTAGCATCTCCTTGTGTATGATGTGGTATACGTGTAGCATCTCCTTGTGTATGATGTGGTGGTACACGTGTAGCATCTCCTTGTGTATGATGTGGTATACGTTTAGCATCTCATTGTGTATGATGTGGTATACGTGTAGCATCTCCTTGTGTATGATGTGGTATACGTGTAGCATCTCCTTGTGTATGATACGTATAACATCTCCTTGTGTATACGTGTAGCATCTCCTTGTGTATGATGTGTGGTATACGTGTAGCATCTCCTTGTGTATGATGTGGTATACGTGTAGCATCTCCTTGTGTATGATGTGGTATACGTGTAGCATCTCCTTGTGAATGATGTGTGGTATACGTGTAGCATCTCCTTGTGTATGATGTGTGGTATACGTGTAGCATCTCCTTGTGTATGATGTGGTATACGTGTAACATCTCCTTGTGTATACGTGTAGCATCTCCTTGTGTATGATGTGGTATACGTGTAGCATCTCCTTGTGTATGATGTGTGGTATACGTGTAGCATCTCCTTGTGTATGATCTGTAGGGATAACGACATACTGATTATACCTCTAGCATTTACTTGATTGGTGCGACTTTACCTGGGTTTGTTGCGAAAGCGTTTAAGTGAAGGTTGATTTACAACTAAGTTATTAAACATGCTAATATAGTGGCTTTTGCAATTAGTATGCTAAACAGTATCAAAAGTATTGTAAGGCAATAAGAAACAACAATGTTGGTCATGAGGAGTATAATCTCGTGTAAAAATTAAACTGATGCCTGGGTGTATATTGCTTTACGAGTTTTGTATCGTAGAATATAAAATCGAACAAAGAATGAAGGTGAAATTTCAATTGTAGGAAAATATAAGAACTTCATATATAAAATAGGATTAATAGACGTTTTATGTGTTTAGCTGTCCTCGAATGAAGGTGAAATTTCAATTGTAGGAAGATATAAGAACTTCATATATAAAATAGGATTAATAGACGTTTTATGTGTTTAGCTGTCCTCGAAAATTGGTCAAAATGATTGATTTCAAGTAATGGGCTAAAATATGTTTTAACTATTTTCCTTCCTTTTTTTGTTAAATGCAAGTTAAATAGTACGCTAATACAATATGTAGTTAAAATCAACAAGTTTTGTTTATACTCTTTTATTACCGACTTACGTATTGAAAATGTATTGTTCATCTTGGATTTTAGATTGTGCAGTGCAAAATAGAAGCATATTAAAAAAACCGTTTCGCGGTTCATTAGATCAAGTCCCTTAACTTTAAAGTGTCTTAGAAACAAGTACATACTATAATACTGTTTAAATGATTGGATTAAGACACATATCATGCTCTACCGGCATGTAAAATGAAAACTAGCAGCACTGTCAATAATGTTCCGCCATTTTGAGAAGATAGCAGCAATAACATTAGTTGTTGGATTAGACGTATTGAAAGATCAAGCACTTGCAAGACTTAGCTGATTGCTCTGATTAACTGATGTTGCTGGTGCCTATGTGATACTATTCAAAGACGATCAACAATCGGCTCTGCAACTCAGAGGTTGTGAGAACAATTTTTCTTACTGACTACTTGAATAAAGAACATGACGTTTTCTCCTTACTATCTTCCACTCATCCAAGTTATATTATAGCAAAGCCTAGCAAACTAAAATTTGATGAGTTTTAACAACCTTCTGAAAAGCAGACAAATTTTAATTGTAGAATCGTTTTGGCTGTAAAATGTATTAGTTTTCAGTTTTTATAGTCATCAAGTATCGTTAGCATAAAAATGGCAACGCAATGAATATCCAAATGTTTAAAGATACAATACCAGTTTTAAACATCTTAAGCCAACATATTGTTCTATTATATACAACCAGGATTATTAAACCTGAACAAAACCGCACGTGGTAATACCTTTGTTGGTACCTTATATCATGATAATATTATTTATTTGGTGTTTTGTTTTCGTATTTTAGTTTTGCTTGTTTCTTTATTTCGTTTGAAAGGAATGTTAAGAATTCAATGGTTATTAATTAACGGCAGCATTTTGGCTCAAGATACAGTCATTTTTATGGTAGTGACGTTATTTAAAAATTAAGCGACTACAATATTAGGATAGCATACAGAAATATGTGGTTAACAACGTCTGCTAGTACAAACAGGACTGAAATTAGATGCCATTAGAGAAACATTTAGAAAGGCTTGGTCATGAACAACATAAAATACTCCTTTTTGAGGTTATACCGTTTGCAGTGTACGAACATATATTCAGAATATCACATGACCTTGAGATAATGTCAGATAATTGTCCACTAAAAACTTTTGTCTTCCCTAAGATTTGAAATGTACAGCTTAAAAAGCCTCTCCAGTGATAAAAGGTGGTAACCCTGATTACGAATTGGAAGCATTTTTTATATAGTATGATATAATTACAACATTTCCATGATTTACCAAGAAATTAAAGATACAGCTTTAAATTTTCATCATGGATTCCATATTTATTTGTTCATTTTTTTTTCTTCAGTGTACATAATAACTTAGTTACTGTTGTTTTTTTTTAAAATTCTATCTAGCTCATTTATCGTATGTTTTTGTAGTCTGTGAAACTTTGGATGGGCAACCAAGACAGAAATCAAGGATATGAATATTAATAAATGAAGACAAAATATGACGATCATCAGGTGCTATTTTGGAGCGTCAACGAATCTACACGATTATATTTCTGACTGTCAATTAGTACCGGAAATAAAACGATACAAATTAAAAATGCTTTATCTCAACTATCTGAAGACAAACTGACACATTTGACATTCATATGATTATTAGGATGAAGGTAAATTACGAATGACTTTGACCATCTTCTATCACATTTACCATTTACAACTATTCCACTATTTATTTAATAAAAACGACTAAAACCAGCGTATTATTTATATATCATAAAAATTACTCTTCTTATGCCAGATTCAATCGTTTAAATCATATTTCATTGAAAACTTGTGAACTGTCTTCTAAATATAAGACAATATTAAAGTACCATAGCCTTGAAGATCACTGATGGATTTAAGATTACAATGATCCATAAACTCCTTGACTGACATTCATCATCGTTTATTCCTTCTCTTCTAAGCTTTTAAATAATTCTTTCCCTTTTGGTAGTAATTTGATTTCATTGAACCTAAACAATTCATCAACTTATTCAAATGGATATACCCTTCTTTATGAAATTTATTTTCGTTTGGTTAAAATATTTGATTGCCTCCATAAACATATTGGTTCTTTGCATTTTGCAGGTTTGCCTAAAGTATTATCCAAAGTTTATAAATATATACAAACCTAATTCCCCTTCCGACAACAATATATTTTTTAGTATTTTTGGAAAACTATGAGCAACGAAATAACTTATAATGCAAGTATTTTAGTTGTTTTCATAATATTGGTAATTTTAACAGGATTCAGTGCTATAATAAAAAGATTTTAACCATAATCTGATAATTTTATGAATAAAACGATGTTGGAATTTAGGATCTTTATAACTTAAATTGCATGCAGAACCTTGTTAATTACCAGTTAAATTATCATGATCACTTGCATTGCCTTCTTATCCTCAATTCTCTTTTCCATACATAACACAGTTTAAGAATTTAAAAATTATTATTTTTATTCCTTGTAAATACACATACAACTTTTTCATTCCTATGTAGTCTTGTGCATTTGGCCTTATTACTGATCCTGATTGAATGAAATCTATAGTTCTACAACCTTTTAATTGGGTTAATAATACAAAAAGTTACGTAACAAATTTTTTAACTTTCTACATTTTTTGCGACAAATTTGTTCAGTCAATGTGTGAATTGAATAAGTTACCTCTTTAATAATCACTTTGATGTTCACTCGTCATTGTTTGATCCTAATGATGATCTAAACACTTAAAAAAATTATTTTTACTTTTGGTTTTGCTCATTTGAGATAATATAAATCGTAACAACGTCATTAATCCAAGAACAGCAAAACTCATTTCCATAATTAAATAATCAATATTCTAACATTGGTTTCTCTTTCTTTTCTGCAATTTTAATATGTTGCATATAGTTTCTGTTATTAATGACACACTGGTGTTGATCACCTGACTTTGCATTAAATTCAGTTCAAAGTTATCAAATATTTTATTTTAACTGGATAATTATGAAACCAAAGTTTATCCCTGTAAAGGTTTTATTTTGATTGTCTTTATTTGTGATCTGCAGGAGGGAATAAAGGTGAGGTTGTGCAATGAAAGAATTAATATTTCAAAAACAAATAATGTGTCACTTTTTTAACCTTAATAAAAGCGTGAAGTTTCTTTACCCATCCTGGTAATCGATATGCAATCTTGTTCTAATACGTCTATATACAAGCAATGTTATATAATTTGTTACTAAACAGGTAACTTGCATTTTCACTAGTGACCTGTCCAAATTTTTAAGTAGTATTTCAAATAGTTCATCAATTGTGTTTTGCGTCCAATAACTATTCACGGAGTTTAAAAATTGTTTTCTGTCACATTGGTTTCTAAAGAATGAAAGTTGTACGTCTGTTTCTGATGGTTATAATAGTTGAATTGTTAAAAGACAAATCTAACTGAAGTTCGACTAAAATATATTTTCTCTCAGCCTTCTATGTATTATCTTAATTGAAATGGTTCCACTATATTAAGAACTACATACAAATCTTGATAAATTCCCCGTTACAATCTAGAGTTATGTAAGTTCTTATTAAACAAATCATGAAGCATTTTTGTAATTTTTTTTCTTTTGTATTTTTTTTTTTTCTTGCCATGTAAGAGAACGTATTAAAGGTCCTGCTAATTGTCTTTTCGCATATTTTTTACATCATTAAATCAATTAGCATAGTAATATATTACGTTACTACGTAGAACTGAATTGTTATTATCAAACATCGAATTTTGTCAGTATGCAAGGACCCTTTAGTTATGGTATTGCCACTTTCACATGCAATTTTCTATTCGTTGTTTTTCTTGGGATCTTTTCTCTTATGTTCCCTCCAGTATAGTTCCAGTCTGATTTCACCTTACTTATACACCTTGAACACTGATGGTATGTTGCGTTTATTTTTCATTTGAGTAATCGGTTTTCAATCCCTACTTTTAACATCTGATAACACTCATTTATGCAACTTTTTTTACAGATGCAATAAACATTGTAACTGACTTCTAAAATCTATGCACCATGACATCACTTAATTTTTACTTTTTGAGCTGGTACGATTTTTAAACAAATGACAGATGAAATGTATGTTCAGTGTTTGTATTAGTATAAAAAAGTGCAGTTGCTTATGCAAATGATAGAAAATATATTATTTCAAAGGATACCTATAACAATTTACAGAATATATTTTAAAATTAGAAATCTTATATTAGAAACTCATATTGTACACAAACTGGAAAAAAATTTAAAGAACAAAATGTCAGTGGAATAAATAACGAGGAAGAATTGACATTTTGGGACAAACAGGACGATTTATATATCATTGAACATATCTAAACAGACACAGGTAAATGCTAATGATAAATAATTGTCAGTTGGAAATGATATGAATATCATTAGTATCTAGAAATAGGGGTTCTGGACCATATTTTAGGTCATGGAGGTGGCTCACGAACAAAATATTTGGGCGTTCTGAATCAAGAGTGTCACTCCAACGTACAAAACTGGGTGTTTTTGGACCACTCAAGGGTACAAAATGGAGTTCTGGGCCAGTAGCTAGTCACTTCAGCGCCGGTTTTGGACGACTATTGGTATTATTAGAGATGTGATTGTAGTATAGCGAAGATGTCTCTTCCATGTTTAGCCTTGGAGAGTCGATTGATTGGGATCTAGTGATGAGGTTCGCAGTAGTATTCCTATAGTGAAACTAACTGAAGAGGAATCGAGGGAGTGGATGAAGCGTGCAAAGGAGCTTATAGCGTATGTAAATAAGGATTTGAGTTATATTCATGAGATGATATATTGTGAGGAGAGTGAAAATAAATACGAGGAGTGTGTGAGATGCAGTCATATTCATCAGCAGTATAATCATCAATACTAAATAAAATATAAGCTGAAGCGTTTTATTTTGACAGCACTTCCGCGAGAACATATTTATCAGTTGCTGAATAGACTGACTCGAATTCAGTTGGAGAGCCGTGAGAAATTTATAAAATCTGAGTACGAGTTAAAGTGTATAGTTGAGATGATGGGTCTTTACGAGCATGCGGAGAAATGTAAAACAGTATCTAGGAAGAGAATAGGCGAGGAGGCGTGTGATAAGATTATTTCGGAGGTGTTTGGCGTCTGATGAAACAATGACGTCAGCTATGTCGTTGGAATCCACGAGTTGAATTGTTGAGGATACCCAAACCATTTGAATTTGCGATTTTTTTCCTTTAGTGGAAATTACTATGACGAGGTTTTGTTTTGTTTTCTGTAATTCCTGCTCGTAAAAAGAACCTTGTATGGGCTCTCCCAAGGAATCTTTGAGCGTGTACGTGACCTGAATGATATTTTGAACGCTATCGACGACGAAGACGTCTTCGGTCCAGTTAGGAGTATATCCCTTTTCATATATAGTTTTTTTTCCTGCTAATTCTGACGTGGTCAACTACTTTGATCTAAAAATAAAGCGTCTCTGACCTGTTGTTTTTTTGTCAGCCGAAGATGCTCCCATGGGAGTCATTTTAATGCCGCGGTGCCATGTGTGAGTAACAATTTCTGGCAAATATCTAAGCACCGGTTGGTGACATCGCTGGTAAATCTCTTAGAAAAGCGATTTTTGAGAGTTCTGTTAAACCGCTCTACGACGGTCACTCTGATTTGATAGTGTCTGCTGTACAAGATAATATCTTTTAAATCCAATACGAGACGGTTTTGTTATAAAATTCACATTTGTGGTCTGCCCATAATTTATTGGGCTTTCTTGCACCTACAATGCTATGAAACGCTCCAACGATAGAATTTTTTTCTGAGGAAATACTCATTCCTATTTTGATGAACACATCGATGACCGTCATGAGATATTTGAAATCATAGTTGTATGCGCTGTAATCTCTCATTTCGACGAGATCTGCGGATCATAGATTGTCTGTCGCTACCGCAATGACTCGTTGTGTAAATTGCTTGTGTACTGGTTTCTGCAGTTCTCCTGCGAGAACGTTTAGTTCCGAAAATCTTCTGCTGACTTTTTACCTGGCACGCAATTGCCTAACGTATGTTTGGCCCCTATGATGCCCCTACAAGAGCTCGGTCAACACGCTCTCTGAAATTTTTTATCTTGAGTTCTCTAAAGCACCTCAGCATTACTCGATTGCATCAAGCTTTGTTGTCTTGATCTCATTAACGGATGTCGTGTTGCATCAATGTCACAATTATCCAGACCGGAAAACAGTACCAAGCATCCCGTGTTATGTCAGATGTATTTAGGCAGCCGCAGTACGACTAAGATAAATGCTGTTTAAGCGCTTGCTTCTCGACAACGAAAAATACTCGTAGATACGGTTTATGTTCTCGCGGTCGATCCTAATATCATCGAACACGATGATCTTATGCGTCTCAGTATACAGTTCTTTTACGGGTTGTATCTGATATCCGGATCCACGAGCGTAAAGACATCATCGCGGTCAGAATCTCTGAAAACAGAGTCTTCTGCAAGCGAATCGCGAGAGACAATGTCTCTAAACTCAATTAGTGCCCTGTATTTGTTCTGGTGAGGATTAACGTGTAAATAATCACTCGGTTGTACATCAACATGTTGTTCATGAGCATGTTCATGAGAAGATTTGTTTTCCCACGATATGTAATGGCAATCCGGCAAAAACAAATGATCCTGGTGTCAAAATTAATGATGTTCATGTTCTATATAATTCACCACGTCATGTCCTACGCTTCATTTGGAACGTTTATAGGAACAGGATTCTGCCAGCAATGATGAGTTGGATGAAAAGGTAAACCACTCCGGGAGTATCAGGGCAATCTCAACATGAACGGTCACAACATCATCTCGACTATCTAAGGTACCCTCCGCCTGACACCAAGGCCGCACAATGGTCACACGTCAATAGACTGTAAAAGACTAAATTCTCGTTGACGGGAGGAAAAATTACGCATGGCTTACCAGCTGCAACAGGACAGGCTCTTGTATCTTCTCAGGCCGTCTCGTCAGCAGATCTTGATGTGGCACTGGCTAACAAATTTGATAAAACTGATGGCTGTGATGTCTGGAAATGTATCCTTGACTGGCCAAGTGACTAGCGATATTTCCTTGTTATCACCTCCATCTGGAATAACATCACATAATCCTAGACGAGTTGGAGTTTATACAAGGCTGAACACGAAAACGACTATAATCTATCACTTTGGTACCATGAATCTTTCTATCTGGATCGACAAAGATTGTATAGAAAATTATACACCAATCGTAGTCCAGACCATTGAAGTTTCAGAGTTAACAATGATGGTTATGAGCAACTTTTGATCATCAATTAAGGTGGCGCTCTACAGTTTCATATTTTGCATAGGGTTATAATTTTTTTACAAAAAAAAAAAAGAATTTCCCCGGGTTTCTTCTCTGGTTATACTGGCTATTTAAAAAAAGACCTTATATATCTTAGGTATTGTTAAAAAATACGTTGATTCCCTTTATTTTTGTGTATGATTGATGGATATAATGTGAGTTATAGAGTATACAGCATGGCCTTACTCCAGATGTGCAGCTTTCAAAAATTGCTTGCTCCGCTTGTTCATTTTCATTTGTTGGACTTCAGAGGTAAATTTTAAAAAAAGAGCCGATAACTTTGTTTACATTTTATATATGTAGTAATTCATCCATTACACTTTCAGAATGTGGTATTGTTTAGTTGGGCAATAATCATTTTCCCTATTTTAATAAGTGCTAAAGATAGTATACTTCAGATTAATTCAAGCTGACTTTTTTAGATGCTAAAGAGCAGTCATTTTTGTTAGAAGTGTGCTTAAATCATGTACAATTTCCATAAGTACAACATCCAAATAAATGTCAGCCACATTATATCAAAGTAGCAAAGAGATGTCAACATTCTCTCCACTGTGACTGTGTATGTTTCAAATGCAAACAACTTCACCTTACATACGCCCCTCTCTCAAAAGTAGATGATAACTGTGACTGCCCCCGAATACAAAAATTAGCTTGTTCAGAACAACATGGAAAACCAAAACTTATTCGGGCTACCCACCACATGGCTGATCACGGATAACACCACTCATGGTTGAATTCGTTTGGTGGCACAAAGTTATCTACCATTAGAGGAACACTCACAGAAAATCTCACCGTGCCCACTGGAGCTAAATTTGCAGTGACGAATTATCCACCAATGGCAAACAACGAGATAGCCAAGAAAATGTAGGTGGATACATGCCACGTCAGAAACAGCTCTGTGCACATTCCAAAACTCCCAGTAATAAAAGAAACCGGTGTGGACTTCCTGTATCAGCATCATCAGAATTATCAAGCTCTTACCAGACTTTTTATATTTGTGCAAATCACCTGATGGTGTCCAGTGCTATAAACAAGTGGGCCACGGCCGGAATTACATCAAATGTCTGACTTCAGTTGCCGTTGCTATCTGGAAATTTCAAGTACGTGGGCACAGATCTGGAACACAGTGCATTCTCACGTGGAGGTTAGATGGAATAAAACCATATAGCACTGCTCTTTGTGACGGTACTTCTCCGATTGGTTCCACAATGCTTGATCTGCACCTAACTTCATGAGATTCAAGTTTACTGCTCTCACGGCAGAACCTTCTAATCCTAGTTAAGTTATTTCCAGATTTTTACATTGTATAATCTGATATAGATTATTGTGACCTGATATAAGCCGATTATTTTACCATTATCAAATTAATATATACGAAACGCATCATGCCACGACTGCACGAAACAACAACAAAAAAAATCCCACCAAGCAGACTATGATGTCGTTTCAGAACATGCTCAAATAAAATACACTCGTATCTTCGTGGGGTTACATTTGACATGCAATTGCTCATCGACGAAATGAGAACCGTCGACGATCTCATCGTTGACATGGTTGGCAACCAGTGCGGGTTGTCATTGCTGAGGCGATTCGAGAAATATTACGATAAAAAGTACGTCATGGATTATACATAGAAAGTGTTTGGCTACAGCAGCTATACTGCCAGTGTTGATGATGACGAGGTCTTCGTCACCAACGTGATCTTACACAATCCAGAAGCGCTCCATGAATCCATCGCGACGTGATTCGATATAACGTTCCTATGACGCTCGAACTGACTCTGACGAAAACACAAGGATCAGCAAGCAACCATGTATTACGCAAGAACAGTGTTCGGATTTGTCCAGAAATAACATCGTGAGGATCTTTTACGATGAGGATCTCTGATCAGGCAGCATTGCATGCGATGTATTAGTGAAAAAAACACATTAAGAAGCCCTTACAATTATCTTAGTCATAAACATAGAAAAATTTCTGAAGGATTTAAACCCACTTGCCAATCACACCCGATATCTCACTTATGCCATCGTGGGAAAACGAAAAGATCTCGAGGATGATATCGTGAACGCATTCCATCTCAGCATAGACATCAGCGTGGACTCGGACTCACTATGGTGGTCGGGATAGGAAACGATCTCGTACTGCTTACGGTGGCACAGCAGAAAGAGCTCTACGACAATGGCACGCTCAGCATCATCTAGGATACAAATCTCATTTTCAAACACTGCATCTCTTGCACGCTTCGGAAAAGAACTAATTAAACTAATGCATAGACAATAAAGCATCATTTTTGTACAAAAAAAAGAAAACAACAACGACGATTCCACTCACGCCACAACAACTGAAACAACATACAGCAGACCGGAGATGCCACATCTGCGAAGAGTATTTTAAGCGAAATGGTAAATAAAAGTCAGACATCATTGCAATATCACCGGTCAATATTGAGGAGCTGCTCGTGCAGATTGCAATATACGCTTACTACCGGTGATTCTGCATAATCTACAAAGGGTATGATGGACATTTTAGCGTTACAGCACTCAGTCATCCTCACTTCAAACATTTTGTCGCCGAGGTTGGAACCCAAATCAAATGCATCCCCAACAGTTTTGAAAAGTACATGTCGTTCTTGATTGGTCCTTTCCGTTTCATATATAGCGCTCAGTTAACGTCGGCGTCACTGGAAAACTCGTTGGAAACTGTCCTAAATTTACATACCTCGAAAAGAGATTTGGCATCAAAGCGGATTTACTCAAACAAAAATGATTTTAACCTTGCTAATACATCGATGTGTGGTTGAGAATCGATTAAACCTCGCTGTCATCCCAAGATGCCTTTAATTCCCATCTTCACCTGTCTGGGAAACACCCACGCTGAATACCAATACGCGAGCAAGAACAAATTCGACTGCAAAATGCTCGGCGATTATCACGACATCTACATTAAAACGGATGTTCTTCTGCTGATGGACGTATCTGACAATTTCAGACACACGTGCATAGACCGTTACCAACTCAATCCACTCTGATATTTCTCCTTGCCAAGACTCTCATGCGATACTCTCCTCAAACAATCTTGAGTGTCCTTAGAACACTTTGCCGATGAAACATGTTCATGTTCACTGAATAGATTCTAAGCACGTAAATATTCAATGAAGATCTACTTATAACCACAATCCAGAATAAACAATCTCCAGTTGCACAAACCCATCTATATTTTTTCAAAATGCTCATGCTCGAGTTTCATTACGACTTCATCAAACACAAAGACGGAGACAAGGCAACGTTGCTCATGACCGATATAGACTAGCTCGTGTTCAAAATTCACACCGACGACACCTACGCAGACCTATATCAACACGGACAACTGTTTGATCTCAGCGATTATCTACAAGACCATACCATCCAGTGCGACGATAATAAAAAGTGCTAGGAAAGTTTAAAGATGAAATTCACGGCATACACATCACTGAATTGATCGGACTTCGATCCAAAATGTACTGCATCACACTCGACGATGGACCATCATGAAAAAAACTAAAGGTGTAAAAAAATAACGTCGTCGCCCACATCGATACCAACCATCGTTACACTCAAGCACTACACGGACATCTCCAATACCACTCCATAAGAACTTTCGATCAGAGCAGCACAAAATATCTACAACGTTCATTAACAAAAATGACTATGTCCATTCGATGATAAACGATACTCCACCGATTGCATTCACACCCTCGCACACGGACACTACCGAACCACTAATTAATGTGTAAACACTGATACAACCAAATCGTCCAAAACCAGCGCTGAAGTGACTACCCACTGGCCCAGAACTCCCATTTGTACCCTTGAGTGGTCCAAAACACCCATTCTTCTACGTTGAAGTGACTACCCCTGGTCCAGAACCCTCCATTTCTGTATCCAAAACCCATATTTCTTCCTGCGTGAACCATCTCCATGAACTTGAAAAAAGTGGTCCAGAACCCCCATTTTCAAATACTACTAATATCATTTATTAGTTGGTATTAAGGGAAAATGTCAAATGAAAACTTAATTCATTTTTTTAACAATATCCAATCTGTACATTGTTGATCAGCTAGTAAATTCGCCTCTTGCAATACAGCATTAAGTTTGTTGTTATAATAATTAATTTTTATATTACGATGTTCAATTTCTGAAATATTAATGAAAACAAAACTTTTGAAAATCATGGTAACATTCACAGCATTCATGAAACTGTGCAATCTGCAGGCAGCAAATTTACATCAAGGAACATTCCAAAATATGACATTACCGTGAATACGTCTCTTCGCATTTATATACCATCTGAAGTCCTTTGTTTCTTACACATTAACCCTTTACAAATAATTTTAGTCGCTTTATTGATCTCGAACATCGGGCTTAGATACACTGTTATTTACTTATGACTGTGTGGGATATTATGGTGAAAAATGCGATGATGATGATCAAAAAGATGCTATTGTGTCTTGCTTTTTGCTTTAAATTTTTTTTGTTGGTAAGGAGTAGTGGATCTTTTTTCGATAAATATAGACATAGGTCATGGTGTCTCAGAAAATTATAAATACTCTTATGGTGCTAGAAGACAACATAATTTCAGAACACTTCGGAGCGCAAGAATACGGAGATGCTAAGAGGTACGTAAAAATAAAGATTGTGTAAATACTAAAAATTATGATATTTGGACCTTAAAAAATACCACAACTACCGCTCCTCATTTACTCCTTCGTACTGAGGTTCAAAGGGTGTATTCCACTAGCACAGACAGTGTATCCATATAGCATCGTCTATTTACAAAACTATCTACAATTAATATGCTGCAGCGCGGGACTTTTTCAATAGCAAGAATTGATTGATGCTAGTTTTAGTAAAAGTTGTATTAAAAATAGTATCATCTCACGCAGGCTAATAAATAAATAACAATCAGCCATGTTGTATTACTTTGAGATGACATCAGGTTATGGTACTCCTAGAGCTTTGTTTCTCTTACAATATTTGGTACTAGTCTTAAATCCTCTAGAAAACAGGATGTTGTCGACGGATTGAATTTTAAAAAAGAAGTGTGTGACAAATTACTGCATATTTACTGAGATTTAGATAATTTATTATGTCTTTTTCCCAATTTACTCTTGAATGCATTCCGACATGGGCACTATTTTTTTGCTAATTTTCCCGCCATCTGTGTTTAGAGAAAATCAAACCTTTAATTGAGACTTAGATTGGAGTATTAAATGAGCAGTGTACCCAAGCAGTTTCACGGGATTTGAGGCAATGTTGAAAAAAGGTGGGGGCGCAAATAGGAGGAGAACGCTTGGAAAGTGCTTGAAAAATGAAACAAATTGTGATTATTCCTTTAAATCAATGGTAAATCAAATACACCGGGCATCACCATCCCTTGAGCAAGGATTTTCTTTATATATACTGCATACCTTATTTACTGTGTAGCATGTTTCGTTAACAAAATAGCACGCAAGGAAATTGGAGGCTACATTTTGAGGAAACAAATGATCGAAACAACTCAATCCCCTTCTTGATCCTATTCGCTTTGGTTGTACAATGTATTAAATACACACACTTTTACTTAATCAGGCGGCTTCCGTCATTGTGAGGTAAATTCTTTGTCTGGATGAACAGATGCAAGAGCCTACAGTGTCAAATCAAAATAAATTAAAAAATTTCATCATAAAATGCTTGATGATTCCTCATTAATCACAATGGAAATTGCACCGATATGAACTGGATGAAAATATGGTCCCTCGAAAGAATTACATAACATTAAAATTCGTTAAATTAAATTCTGCGGAAAGAATATTATTATATCATTTTTAGCATTTCTATATGACTTTACAAGATGATATGTTGTCACAGTGAACCACCTTATTTAAGACATTGATGGAAGACTTTACAGCTTACTTTTGATGACGAATTTTGTGTTCACGAGAAGACAAATGTGAGAGAAAAGAACAGGAAAACTTGATATTAAGTGGCAAGTAAATAAATATTTGTTATTAATGCAGCATCCTCGATCACTACATGAGAAATTAATATTTATTTTGTTGATGGCATCTTCTTCCTATTTTATTTATGACTTTCTGTTCAATTGAAATTATAATTATCGCCAAAATATACATGCACTGTCCTGCCTTCTGGTTGATATTTAAAGCATGATTCTGTTGCCAAAGTTTGGAATGATTTGATCTCGGGATATACATACAGATTAGGCTGCACTTGTTTTTGCAGTTATATGTGCCTACATATCCTGTCCTAAATTACCTTGCCAGACGGTCCTTGAGATTTTTTGGGGAAATATGTTGTTCATATGTCCGAAAGACTGCATCTCGTACGAATACTTCCGAAAAATCTTTTGTAAGGTTGAGTTATCACGGTGGCAAGTAACCACGGAGATGCGTCTGTTAGCTATCATATTATATTTAATAGGGTATTTCTACTGACGATCATAGTTCTTATTAGTAGAGAAAACCGAAGTTCTGGGCAACTGGACCTTTGACCTTAACCTCTCACATTCACCCTAGGCCACTGACCTTCAGTACCACTGATCTTCAAAAACTGTACGAATCCTGAGCTACGTAACCTCTGGGCTAGATTATGGACAAACCATCACCTGATTTTCATGTAAAAAGGTTAACCCTCACCTACTGCCTCGGTCAAAACCCTATATTTATTACCTTCATTCAGTTTCTTACCTACATGCAACATTAGCTAATGCACAGCGTTATGATTGAATAAACGAATTCAAAATTAGTTAATGGACCGCATTGTGGTGAATATACTAATTCAGAATTAGTTAATGCATATCATTATAGTGGAATATAATAATACACTAGTTAATGCATATCATTATAGTTGAATACAACGATATTTTCTATGTTTAGACTACAGAGCCATTATGTTAAAATAAAACTTAAAAAGTAAGCCTAACGTAGGAAAATGCAAGGAAGGTTATTAAGAAAATGTTAGGCAAAACCTTTCCTTGTAAATCCAGAAGATATTGATAGCAGCATATAAGTTAGAATTAGTACACATAAAACTTTCTAAATTAATGGATATACTAGCAAGCATTTCAGTTTGGACAAAACGTAAAATCTAATTTTTAGTCTTCGATATTAACACTTCCTATCGTTTCAATATATTTTAGCTCTGGATTGTTTGCAACGTTTAACAGAGAAATGTTTATTTCACCAAGTGCATAGTAAACATTATGATCCAGTGTTAAGATCGGGATAAAATAATCTCTAGTTCTTCTTTAAATAATGAAGAAATAAAATGAAGAAATAAATTAGACTTAATTCTATGTTCTTTGCTATTTTACATGTTCTGTCTTTTAAGATTATTTTCTACAGTAGATATCAGCTCCACTAATAATGTATTACCGTTATATTCTCTACAGCCGTTATCAACTCCACTTATTTAATAATGTACTACCTTTATATTCTCTACAACCGTTATCAACTCCACTAATAATGTATTACCGCTATATTCTCTACAGCCGTTATCAACTCCACTAATAATGTATTACCGTTATATTCTCTACAGCCGTTAGCAGTTCCACTAATAATATATTACCGTTATGTTCTCTACAGCCGTTATCAACTCCACTAATAACTTATTACCGTTATGTTCTCTACAGCCGTTATCAACTCCACTAATAACTTATTACCGTTTTATTCTCGATCTAAACTCTAATTAGTTTCCAAACTCTCTCTTCATTCCTCTTTTAAAATCCTTACTCGTGTTCTCTTCCTGTGTTTGTTTTAATTCCTTTTGCCTTTTAGTTACATGATTTGCTGAAACTTTATTCAATGGTTCTTTCTGCCTTAAGGTATAGATTTCTTAATTATTGTCTTTTGAAATGTTAATGTTTCTAGGTTACTAAAACTGTATCTACAAAATCATATTCTTACTTTCAGCTCCATTTCCAATCTTTATCATTTTCTATAAATTCTACATTGTTTGTTGGTAAGACATTAAAATCCAATGCAGAGAGACATAAATTGTGTTCTTTCCGTCATAAACCTCTTCGCATATACAAATATTGTATATCTTTAATCTGTAATGTCTTTTAATCAGGTTAGACAGATTATTCCAACACTGTTATCGATAGTTATTATATAGCCAACAGACCCTTTAATCTCGTTTTCCCAAAGTAAATTATCCTTTAATAAATACATATCCCTTCCGTTCTCGTTATATCAGAGTCCTTTGTCATCTCTCTTAAACTGCTTGGTAGACTCTCCATTAATCTAGAGTTTCTGTATCTGCGAATTCTACCTTAGAACAGAACAGACAAAGCGCTGTCAACAATTTTAAACAACAGTCTGTAAGACTGATATGTAGTGTGTCTTGTTTACACATCATTCGAGTGAAGCATGTGGAGTTTAATCTTTCAGTAGATCCTCACAAGAAGATACTGCTCAGCTTAGACTCACGGCCTATCAATCCGAACGGATGAAACAGCAGAAGTCCAGATTTGTCAATGATCGCATTTTCATACTGTACCTAATATATGTGTAATTTCAATGTTCAAACGCAAATTGTCTTTAATTCATATGCATCTGAGAAATGTCATTAAACTGTCTTATTTCAAACTTACACTTATAAGAAACACCTATATTGGTTCTTTCTTTTATGAAAAGTCTCGACCAAATTTGATAATACTTTTAAATAAAGGTCGAGGAAAATGGACCGTGTACTTGTTAAGATTGAAAAGTTACTTTTTTATACTGATAATCTAAAGCATACATATCATATCATAAAGAAATTTTTAAGAAACACAAAACATTAGTTAACCCTTCTTTGCTACATAAATTCATAATCAGTATTCCAAATAGCATCCTGGCGTATGGGTTTGACCTAACAGTGTATTAGATATGACTCGTTCCTGACGTATGGGTTTGACCTAACAGTGTATTAGATATGACTCGTTCCTGACGTATGGGTTTGACCTAACAGTGTAATATATATGACTTGTTCCTAACGCGTCGCTGGATAAAACTGAAGAAGAAATAAATAAAAAATTTGATACTAAACCAAAATATGTGTCCTCAAATGATCAAGTACAAAAAAAATTTAAAAATATCCTTTAGAATTTTCCGTTGACAAAAAGTATTATTGCTAATGCATAATCAGGACGACTAAAGCTTTTGGTGGTCACATTCCAATGTCTATGCTTCTTTCTTCCTGTAAACTTCTGAAGTAATAATAATAATAATAATAATAATAATAATAATAATAATAACAATGAGGATTTTGTATAGCGTCTAATCTTTAGACAATATAGGCGCTTTACAACATTAGACAACACATATAATATTAAAACCATATATAATAGTCGTACAAAAAACAAACACCATGAAATTAGAAAACATAAAAAGAAGCTGAAAATATTTAAGGTAGGAAATAGTATTAGGTCTTTAAGTTTGTTCTTGCAGTCCAAATAGGCGAGTTTTAAGAGCGCTCTTGAATGTGATCACTGTGTATTTATGTATAAGTTCCGTGGGCAATTCGTTCCACGTATCTGGGCCCTAGTATGCAAAAGAACGTTTCCATATGACTTTGTTTTCATAGTGGGTATAATGAGTATACGATTGTCAAAAGAGGAGCGTAAGTATCTTGCTGGTGTGTACACATGGGTGAGGTCGGTTAGGTATGTTGGACTGGAATCCGTCAGTGAATTGTAGCACAGAGAAGAAATTTTGTGTTTGATTCTGGATCGAATGGATAGCCAGTGTAGGGTACAGAGCAGAGGGGAGGTGTGCTCTGATCGTGGTACTCTAAGGATGATCCGAGCAGCTGTGTTTTGAACTTTTTGAAGTTTCTGGAGTAGATATTGAGATGAAGCAGAGACAGAGTTGACTTACAATAGTCCAGTCTGATGAACACACAAGTGGTTTAGTGGCTTCAACAGACAGATATTTGCGAATGGATTTGATGCGTCTCAGCTCAAGATATACAATATTGCATATGTTCATGACATGTTGGTGCAATGTAAGATTACTGTTTAGAGTAACACCTAGGTCTCGTACTGACTGTGTGAATTTAATTTTGGTATTGCTAATAAGGGATGTGAATGAGAAAGTCTTTGTGTTGTGATCAGAATGGCCTCAGTTTTGTCATCATTCATCTGCAGCTTGTTACATGTCATCCATGATTTCACAACAGAAATGCACCTCTCTACACCTTGGATGGTAACAGCAACTTCAGTTGGGTGGCTAGATTTGTATATTTGGGTGTCGTCAGCATACAATTGGTGAGACAATGGATGATGATCTATGACACTTGAGAGCGGCTGAGTGTATAGAGTGAAGAGAACAGGTCCAAGAACAGATCCCTGTGGAACACCACAACATAAATCAACTGGGCTGGGGTGTATTCCATTTGCGGACACAATTTGTGTCCTGTTGACCAAGTAGGAATTGAACCACAATAAGGCTGTATCATGAATGCTGGAGACGGTCAAGTAATATATCATGGTCTATTGTGTTAAATGCTGCAGACAAATCAAGGAGGGTGAGAACATCATTTTTTTATTGAATTGTAATGACTGCACTTATGAGACAAGACACTTAAAACTCGGATCAAAGAACAAGATTAACGGAGTAAACGAGTGACAATTTTATTCAAAATGGACTGGTATGGAAATCTGTCATATAACAGATTCCTCTGAACGCGTGATATTTCAGATTTGTCCATTGCAAACATACTCATCATGAAAAAAATGTATGAATAAAATATTTTTGGATCATCAACATTATTATTTTGATTTCATTATAACAAACTAGGTATATTCGATTCTAGAACAGAATGGCGACATTTTATTTGTTAGCATTTAATGCATAATAAACAGGGCTATAGCGTCGAGTCGAAACGTTGTCTGCATGGTTAAATATCAATTCGTAGAACAACATTTTGATCCAGGCCCACTTTTTGTAGTTTATGCAAATGTTTCTCTTGTTTTGGAACTGTTTCATCTTTTGCATTTATTATTTTTCTTTTCTTCTCTTCCATAAAGTCTAATTACTCCATCGCATCTTCTACCTGTTTTGCAACTGCAAATTCCAATGGTAGAATTGTGTTACGTATATTTGATTCAATTCATATTTGATTTAATTTAATTGTCTGTTTGTAAGTTTTATTTTTTTATTTTTAAATTCATCACATATCAATGTAATGTAAATTTTTTGGCTAGGAATTTGATATTTTCCAGAAAATTCAGTTTGACCTGAATCTTTTCATAAATACCTGATAATAGAAACACTGTTTCTATTTCTGACATAGTTCCTGGTCTTGATTGAGGGACAAGTAAACACCTTTTTATTTTTATTTTATTCTCGAGTAAAATGACGGGTTTTTATCAAGGTTATACTAGGAGTACATGATTTTTTTAATATGTAAACAGCCTCTATTTCGCAATTCTGAGTTTTCCGAAATTGCGCAGTAGTCAGGATTTATCTCGACGTCTATAGAGATATTTCTCAGATGGGCTTCTAAACACTTGGACGTAAAGGTGTTCATTTTATTCTGATGAGTTTGGAGTTATATTTAATTTTTATTGGAATTATCTGGATTATAAAAGATTAATTCTTTTTCCTGGAAATAGCTGAGTGCTCATACAAAGTTCTTGGACAAAGACATTTATTTAAATTTTATTCGGAATTCAAACACCGGAGTATTGTTTTCTGTAGGTCACAAAGGACTGTACACATCAGCTCTATACTCGCTACAGTATACGTCATCACCTTCCATTTTGGATTTTTCGTCCGGACTTGAACTTGAATCTATTAGAACATTTCATTACTATGACTTCTAAATTTAATTTGTCGATTATTCTTTGATTACTTTTGGTTTTGATTCTTACACCGTAAGTTCTTATTTTTTAATTGTTCCATATGAACAGTTGAGATTTCTCATCTACATACTTACTCAAATATCTTAGATTAGGAAAATCCTGTATGAATAATCTTGGAAGGTCAAGAAAATATATTCCCTTGTTTTACAAAAAAGAATAGTTATGTTTAACAGCAGAAGGCTAACGACTTTGATTAGACAGTATTGATTTTTTGGCTGAATGACTGGCTGATGCAGGGTTTCAGGGGCGAGATCGTCTGCTCACGAAATTGTCTTCTTTTATTAGCTTTCCATTCCGAACAGAAAAATTAGTAGTAAAAAAATCTCGACTCTCCTTAACAGGTCCAAACTCGTTGTGATGTATACATTTATTCATGCAATCAGCATAATGGTGCTCTGAATTTTTATTTCTGTACATTTACGACGAGACGTTCATGTTAGAATTTCCTGTAATGGGGGGGGGGGGGCAAAAAATTACGAATATAATCCCGGTAATATCTTTCCTATGTCTCACGGGATATCAGTAGCTGCTGTAGATAATTTTCCAAAACTACCAATCAGATGCAGTCTGCGGAACCAAAATTAAACATTATGAAATATTTTAAAGAAATTATTTTATGTGATAGTCCCTGTAAGACGGATTTATCAATTATTTAGACATATAAAACTGTCGTAAGTATTTTGTCAAAGTTAAAAACAAAAATATTTGTCTGTTACGGTCTATCAAAAGGACATCAAACATATTATATCGGCATGGGTTCAATAAACTTTGAATACGTGTCAGATACATTGTGGATCCCGGTAAGCTGCTAATGTTTGAATACATAACTGAAGTGATGAGATGACAGTCACATGAAGAAATACTCCACAATTCTTTATCCTAAACCTAACACTGCCTCGTTATGCAATGCTAAGTTATCTATATTGCACTTAGTCAAGCGTCATTCAGCTGTGCGAGGTCTGTTTCATATCCGAATGAGAAAGATGCAAACAGCCCCTGTCTTCACTAGAAATACGGTTTTTCTGCATATTGTGTGGTCTAAATTCCACTTCCTAATACGACAGGTGCAACCGACGTTTGTGTTCAATAAAAATACGGCTTTTCTATATAGTGGAGTGATTGATTCATCTAGGTTACAACTTACACCTATATTAAATGGATGAGAATATAATTGTACAACATAATCGATAGCTTTTTAAACATTTTTAACTGTCTCGGTGAAATAAATAGGATGATTTTTTTTCTTGCATATTTTGATGCAAGTCCGTTTCGTTATTTTGAAGAAAGAAGTACATTTGGCAGGAAGTCTTCTCTTAATGCTGTTCCAAAAGATATGGTATTTTGCTTTTATTTATTTTCCTGGTTGTTCTTTAATAATACATTTTTTATGATCAGAAGTTATTTTGCTTCCTCGCTAGAATATACCCTGGAGGGCAAAGCCCTGTCATAATCTGGAATTCACACACTTACAGTGCAATAGAAATGATTTAGTAACGCTTTGAATGTCGTTCAGCTACATCAATGGAGGTCAGTGATACATATCTATTCAATGTCAGTGATGCATATCTATTCAATGTCAGTGACACATATATATTCAATGTCAGTGATACATATCTATTCAATGTCAGTGATACATATATATTCAATGTCAGGGATACATATCTATTCAATGTTTACCGTGTCACCATTATTAGAAAATTCTATTAAAATTTTCATGTTTGCCGGAGAACATATATTCCGAGTGCTTTGCTCGTTAGTTGAGTACGCATTTTTGTTTGAATTTGACTGAAAAACGTTATCTACTGATAAATACATGCACACTTAGTCAACACAATACGTTATTTTGAACACTCGTTTTTATTTTTGGGAACTGATAAATTATCCAACAGGCGTCTGCTCGCTGTTATGTTGCATATATTCGAGAAATGGAAATAATATCAGGGTTGTTTTTGTGTTTTTTTCTCGCGTTCAATATCTACTCGCTCGCTTTCTGTTGGAAAGTTTGTTTACGACATTGGCACAAAGGAGAAGAAGAAGAGCATGTTTAGAACTTCAATTAAGATCTTCTAAGATAACACAGGAAATTATGAATACTAAAAATAGTGTCAGAGAAATTCATTCAAAATAAGGTTGTACCCGGTATTCGTATTACTCATAGGTTGCTCAATAAATTGAACTTTTATCCCAGGAACGTGACTTTGATAAACCTGTTTGTATTAAGAAGAACCTTCGGTTAAAACACGAATCTTCACCTCTTTTTTAATTAAAAACATTTACATGCCGGTTCAAAGATTAAGCACAAGAGATGACATTGATTAAATCATGTTTTGAACGCCTTTCAAAAACGGTAGTCTTGGCTACGTCAGTTTTAAACAGATATGTAACTCTTCTGTGGAACTATTCTTTGTTCAATGAATTCATGATTTGATCAATTTTTAGTGTCATTTTTATTTCAGCACAATTACAGTTGATCGATTTAAAACCCAATATAAAAGAATTGAATACTGGCGAAGCTAACAAAGAAATTTCAAATATAATTAGTCGCACCAAATGCATGTCATCCTCACATCGTTCGGCTGGTTGTTTTGGAAAAGCTTCTTCGGTTCATAATTAAAATAATTTCCGTCTTGATTGCTGAGCATTCATTAATCTAATATTTGTCGAACGTTCGCACTATTATGGTTAATTGCTTTGATCAAAAGTACGTAACTGGCATTCATTTAAGACCACTGATAAAAAAAAATACATTGCCAGTCTGCCAACATCAGCTGCCTCTTATGATCGTGGCGCCAGTAAAATCCGGATGATCTAATACAATAGACAACCAATCAAGCTAAGATCAGATTTTATGTCATGAATTATAATCATTTGCTTCCGAGTCGGATAATGTTTTCTATCACGTGATTTTCATTTTCATTTAAAATGAATAAAAATTCTTATCTTGTTTTAAAAAATTTTAAGTTTTGAAAATAACTTGTGTATTTTCGGTTTATAACAGATTGTGTAAATGATAGATTTAGGTTTTGATTTCCTTTTGTAAGACTATGCTACACCAATGTAATTTTTGTATGCTTTTCTACAGCATGCAAAACATCATGAATCGTACTTGAGACTAGACATAATAAATTTAGTGTATTTTATGTCTAATTTTATTCAAATTCAACATGTGAATCTGAAACTAAAGTTATTCTCCGTAAAATGCATATTAACATCTCTAAAACGAAATGTATGACAATTGGAACAAGGCAGCGTCTATCTACTAACATGGATTTACTTCTAGCTCAAAATGGCTTAGACGTATCTATTGTCAAAAATCAAAAACTTCTTGGTATCTACATTGATCAACACCTCAGCTGGAATGCGCATATCGATCACTTATGTGCAATGGTAGTCAAAAGAATAACTCTATTAAAATTGCTTTCAAAATTTCTACCTCCACAATCACTTGAAATTTATTTTTCGGGTTATATACTACCACTGATAGATTACGGCTGTACCATATGGTTAACACATCAAATTATAACCTGTCCAGAATTGATAGACTCCAGAAAAGGACAGCCCGGATAATACTGAAACTTCCTGTTATGACTCCCTCAAATGTTTTGTTTTCACGTCTGAAATGGCTACCTATACAAAAATGTATTCTTTATTTTAAAGGAATCATGACATACAAGTCCTTAAACGGTCTTTCTCCAGATTATATCTCTAACATAATTGAATTAAGATCATCAAATACTGAGCGTAATCTCCGATCGACGACAAACAACTATCTCCAGATTCCTTGGTCGAAAACCAATCATTACAAAAGCTCATTTTCTGTATCAGCACCTACTGTATGGAATTCCTTACCAATGAGGAAACGTAATTCAACATTCCTTGCTTCTTTTAAATTATCATTAAAGAAATTCTTTCTAGACCAGCTGGAATGATATATTAAAAGCTCTGAATAGAAAACTTTAAAATCATATCCATAATTGATATATATATTTGTATGTTTCCCAGTATAGTCACACATAGTCATTCATGTCAAATATGTACGAATGAGTGTCCGACGATACATGGTTATGTGCATGAACTTCTATTTTTATTATTTTATTACAAAAACTGAGGACCACATGGCAGATGGGTCAGCCATGACCAAATGTGTTATCCTCGTTAAAGATAGTTTATTATTATTATTATTATTATTATTATTATTATTATTATTATTAATTATTATTATTATTATTTCCGAAATTCTTCTCATCAACCCAAGGTAAGCAAGTGTTTTGTGACTATAAAATCTGAATATAACTCTATGGCATTTCTACGGTAAACTTTACAAATTAAGCTTAACAAATCACATGTTGATGGAATTAAAGACAACCAACAATAAGACTTGGGCACACTGTATTTTCTCAAGATCAATATACTTATGGTATTTTGTTCATTCCTTTATAAAAATTGCCAATGTCTTTCAAACATTCGGGATATACCAAAACATATGCTAGTTTTCAAATTTTACTTCAGTTTCGATTACAGTTGGGATCGGCTTGAGTGAGGTCTGGTTGACGTTTCTTTTTATACAATCATTATACTATTGTACAATATACGTACCGGTATTATAATACTTCAGTGTGAGGTCTGCAGTGCGTGCCACCGGTCTTGATAAACCCTCGTGCACCGACTGCCTCTGATGAATAAAATTCATGTTGCCGCCACACTTGATTGACACTGTACGTTTTTTGTTTGGGTTCTACCACAAAAATTGCAATACCTTATAATACAGTTATATAAAGTACGAACCCCATCCCAACCACCATTAACCCGAATCGGAAGTCAATATATTAATTCAGTATTTGTATAGAAAAGGAAACTAAGCGGTATTTATCATAGGAAAATTAATATTTTGTGAGGTAGTTGCTATGGTACTATTGTCACCCTTATTATGTTTGATTTATGTTCACAGAAATATAACCGATAATATAATATAACTTCATGGTATTTTGCATTGAAAACAGTCACCTGTCCTACGAATTAAAAATGCAGTTAAAATAGTGTAGTGTATTTATAAGTAGAACCACTGCAGAATTTGTGTAAGATAACGTTTCTCATTTCAAAACGTTTTTGGTCCTAAATTCTCGTCAAAAAGAGTTTCGAAAATGCTTAAAAATAGATGCAGTCTTTGAAAGTAGTTTTCAAATTTCGCTGGATTTGTTTTTACAAAATATTAACTGGCATACTAGACTCATATGTGACACTGTTCTGCTATATTAATGCCTTGCCTCCCTGACAAATAATCAATTGGCAAAGTCATCACCTGACTTTTCTTGCCATGTGACTACGGAATAAGGAGAATTGCAGCCATTTTCAGCCTAGTTTTGCTATACTGTTCCTATTTCCCCAGCTGCCGTATATTCACGCACTATTCCGTCGGCTCCGTTATATTCATGCATAACTAAAGCAATAAATATAAATATGAGAGTACGCAAGTTATATCAGTTTGTCAGCCTCTATAACCAGGAACCCTTTGTGACAAGTTATTAAAGCACATAAACTATATTTCACACATTTACACTGTGATCTGGTAATATTCGGTTTAAACTTGCATTACTCTTTCGCGACGTGGTGAAGTTTAATTCTTTCTAGACCAGTACAAATTATTTTTTGAAGTCCCGTGCATTAAATTTAGCGTACGAAATTTACCGTGGGGACGAATTTAGATTATTTTATACATCTTCTAGAAAATATATTTAATTACCTTGTATTTAATGATTATGTATATCGTTTGAACCTTGGATGTGAAGATGAGACAGTTATAATACGTCTAAAATTGTTTTATAAAGTGTCACCTTGGAGCAATTTACTATTAGCGAATCACTCAAGAAGTAGTTGTGAATACGATCAATTAATTTCATGCGATAAAAAATAAAATAAAACCAACGATACAAAATCCTCCCTCTTTATTGAAAGAACGAAATATCGACATTTTTTAATAAAAAAAAAGATTTAAACAGATAAAAGGAACATGTGTTTAAGTCTGTCAATATAAAACATCATCAGTTAATATGTCACAGGAAAGTCGATATTTTAGTCGGTTGTGCGTTAGACTCGTAGCCGATGGGTCGCGAGTTCGAACATCAGAGCAAAGTACTTTGCCTCAGCTCAGCTTGTTAGATTTATTATTTGTGACAAAAATAACTGAAAATAGACACTTTTTAGCTGCTAAACGTGAAAAGCAAAAAATTAAGTATTATGTCAACATTTACTGTTTTAAGCCTAGGAAAAGTTGGGAAATGCAAAACAAATCATTCTCACGCGCTATATTCGTATATTCTGAACAATGGAAAAACCTACTTTATTATCCGATTACTGCGCTGTTGTTTCATTAAAGCGCTGTTGTTTCATTAAAGCACCGAGATAAACTCCTTAAGCCCAATTCTCGACCATATGTTAAAGTAGGATCATTCCTTTATATATATATATATATATATATATATATATATATATATATATATATATATATATATATATATATATATATATATATATATATATATATATATTTACATAGCGGCAGGCAGGATTCTGAAATGTTAAGATACGTTCATGCCGCTGATTAAATCTTCAGCCCATACATTTATTGTTTGCAAACATGAAAAATTTCAGATTTATAATGTTACCACAATTACGTACTTAGTAGTTTTCATTCCTGTCCGACTGATGCCAGAAACTCGCTGTTATTCTAAACGTGGATATTCTCATGCGAAAACTAGGACAAGACTTTAAAGAAGTATTAAGGAAAGTAAGGTGAAAGAAACCAGTTCCATCTCGAAAATATACAACATCGTGCAATATGAGAGTGGACTACAAAATGTTCTTTTAGCAATGTAAAATATTACGTCTAATATCAGGGAACCCTCATTCCTGTCATTCTTTGGCGATTACTTTTCTCACCAAATTATAGGTAGAAATGTATTTCTAGTCTAATCTTTCATGTTTCTATAGTTCAGACTTGCACAGACACAACTACCTAGAATCACAAACATTTTTATGATCTTATTGATATGAAACTAATGTCGTAAATATCAAAAGATTACATTATGTTTGAATTTTAACAGAGAAAATGTAATTTCGTTCAAAATGGGACAATTGTGAGTAAAAATGATAGATTTTGATTTCTCCTTCATGGACTGACTTAAACTAAGCAATTGGTCAGATCGACATGAGAACTGAGCGAAATACGGTGAAACTGTTCAGTATCCTAGCTGTGATAATAATTCTTTTTTTAGGTGTCATAATTATGCTTTCAAATAAGGCATAATTCATTTTATTAGATACATACCGGAAAAGATGAGAGGGCGAATGTCAAAATGAGTCCCGTCTGGTCAGAGTCACTCCAATGTTAAGGTGCCAACATATATTTATATAAGCATGTGCTTACGTTTCACAAATGAATTGTCACTATCATGCAATTAAAAGAAGAGCTCTGACTCAATTTTGATCCTGACTGATTCATATTGGTAACATTTCCAATTATAGAGAGCTACACACGGGCGATAAAGAGGAAGATTGCTGATTGCTCAAAAGAACTGTAACATCTCTAGGTCATTAGGCTAACAGCAACAACAAAAATTATGATTCCGGTCGGCCTACAGTCCCTGTATTTCGTTGCCACCCTAGTACTTTTTTCCCACAGGGTAGAAAAACTACCTTCCTACCCTAATTTTAAAACCAACGCAATAGGAAACATATTTTGGGGGCCTTAATACCCAACTAGGTTTCGACCAATGGGCTGTTGTCTCGACATTATCTGCTTTATAACTATATTGCAGATGTATGATTTGTTCGAACGTTGACGTAAATTGGTTGGGACACGTAAAATACCCATTTGATATGTAAGATTTTCCTGTGAGAAATAATTACATGACCATAAGTATCATTGTTGGCATTTTCCCTTTGGCATGACAATGCCCCAGTACAGATTCAGTCTTTAAAATTTCGTGACCTGCTGAAATATCGGTAACATTGCCTTGGCCGATGAAAAATCACACACATTTCAACATTCTATGTCTCTTAACTTCTACGAAGTCTGCTTCGTAAAAAGACATTGAAAGAGAATCGTTCTCAACATCAAAATGACTTTTAAATTGCAGAGAACTGTCAATGTAAAATCCAGGGTTAATTGTCAGATTGTAACATAATATTCACCCATTTTAATGTCAAGCTTACGTGAAGTACATGTCTAAAAAACAAAGTTTCTTTGCAATATGTTCTAGCTTGACACACGCCAAATACTATGTGATGTTGAACTTCTACGTTTCTTAAGGGCATTAAATACATTCAGATTTATTCTCTCAAATTGCGATTCTACATGTACATGGTCCAGGGTCGATTATTAGCAAAATCCTACTAGGACCAGACAATTCTAACCAATTAGGACAAGTGGACATGTGCTTTTCATGTTCCCTGATCCAAGACTGTATGTCACTCTTTCTCTTCTTATGGTTGTTTGCATATATCACCTACGAACAAAGTATCTACCAGAACATTTCGTACAACACTTGCACTTTCATATACAAAGTTTAATTCTGAAGTTCCCGCAGAAAAAGCGGCCACGTTTATCACCATCTTGTTTATTTTTAATGTGGTCTGAGTTCAACCGACGGTATCAGGCTGAATGCAAGATCGTTTGCGACTTTCTATCACCCAGGACGGTTTGATATCTGAAACTTGGATCGAATGAAGCGAAGCCTGCCGAAAGAATGCCTTCCAATGACAAAAGTCAACATGTACAACAATCCTACGATAAGTTCAACATTACCAACGAAACAGTGATTGAGTATGTGACTCACGTTTCAACTCTATCGGATTGCTGACGATGTTGCCGAAGTCGTACCTGTTCATCATCTCCCGACCACTAAACGAAACTGCCTCAATGACGAACACGACAAAAAATGTGTGTTTAGTGCGTGGTATCACAATAGATTGATCTCCAGCAGAAACAGTTGACACGCCCGAATGGAAGCGATTACGAGTAAACATTCGACAATCTCAGAAATCCAAACAACGACACACGTTTTGAATAAGGTTCTAGTTATAAAAGAACTGTGTAAACCCAATGCCTAGCATACAATTGAAGAAGTGTTAGCCCCTCGCTATTCTGTGTAATTCAGTCATACGTGGAGATATTCTATTTAGATGATTTAGATGATTTACTTTTCACCAGAATCATTTCGATACTATTGCCAGTAATAAAGTATATCTACATACATACACGGTTGCGAAATATTTCAGAGAAGTTTCAAGATTTGGGAGTAACATTTGCATTGTGTAGAGGGACATCATACTTATTTAGTGTAGAGTTCTCCTATTCCAGAGGGAAAAGAATGATTCCGTGCTCCATGTGCGGACGATATTTTTTGAGCTTTTGTGTGTTACGACAGACAAAAGAAAAATGCTATAGAGAGTGTCACAAATGTGGCTAGCATGTTCGTACCAAAACCAGAGACTAACATATTTGTCAACAATAGGAACGATGTCATAGTTTATCACCTAATCGAGTTTGATCATTAGTGTTATACTACGATACATCAACAAACAAGATGACGAACTGGATAGCCAAAAATGAAAACGAAACGGAACCATTTAGCCATTTTTATCTCGCTTTACTTTGAATGTTAACCAGACAGATGTCGTTGTGGGAAACACCGCCGCTCCATTGCTGAGAGCGATTTCCTTTGAAGTGGAATCTGCTATTAGTATTAAGGAATAATAAGAAAATACATACTACATACACCAGAACTTTGTTATCCACATTATTTTCATGCGAGTAAAAAGTATTTGGGCGGTTGTATATTAATTCAAAATGACATCTCTAACAAGATATTATATTCGTCAGAGGAAACGTTTCCGTGAAACTTCAGGTTCTTAAACCATTCTCCTCAAGTGACTTGTAACTCATGTATTGCGAGTAACAAGCAGTTAGATAACAAGTACATGCTTTGGGTACTGTCGCAACAGTCTTGAAGGCTTTCTCCCGCTAAATACTGCATGTTTTTAAAAGTCAGGCCCTGACGCAAGGAAAACAATTTGTCCTAAACGTTCTGGTAGATCAACAGAATCCCAAACATTCATTGAATGCGAGGGAAAATGTGCCGATCCAGATAGAAAAAAACCTCTTTCAGCTCCGACCAACTTCTGCAAATTGATGGTACATTCCCCGTCGAAACAATTGCTTTATCATCCACGCAATTGCAAGGGCAGAGCAAAAGGCGGCCTATAAAGAGACTAGGACAATGAAGATCAAGAATTATAAGAGACACAAGACAGTCAGAAACTTTGACTTTTGTTCATACCAAATCAATCAAGAGTCAAGATGATGCACCAAGATTCTTGCAAAGATTCCAAGACAGAATTCGGTCTGTTAAAGCGACACATACTCTATTAAGACAGAAAAAGTCACAGAAGGTTGAATTCCATCAAATTCTGTCTATAACAACATCGGCTGTCACTGAGTTTAAATTTAAAGACTGCATCGGTCTGAAAAAGTATTACCTATATCTAAAAGTGAAGATGTCAAAAATAACAAGACGAATCCAGACCAATCGACTAGATTGGCGCCTGTCAATAATTTCATCGCAATCTTTGTTCAGCGAATCGGATTTGTACCTATAAAAAAAAAAACACTATTCAGCAGCAACATGGACACTTACTATTACTAAGCCATCCAGAGAATATGATCACTTAATGAAAAGAAGCAAAGAACACCATTGTGCAATGTGGAAACCGGACATGCTTAATGAAAAGAAGCAAAGAACACCAGTGTGTAATGTGGAAACCGGACATGCTTAATGAAAAGAAGCAAAGAACACCATTGTGTAATGTGGAAACCGGACATGCTTAATGAAAAGAAGCAAAGAACACCATTGAGTAATGTGGAAACCGGACATGCTTAATGAAAAGAAGCAAAGAACACCATTGTGTAATGTGGAAACCGGACATGTTCAATGCGTTCAGAGACATGGTATTGACAGGGAATAAATATGATACAAAATATAGGATTTGACGATAAAGAACAAAATATCCAACAATGTAGTAATTTAGAAAAGATGAACCGTTTGCGCTTGGACTTATGACTGAAAGACAAGTATTTATAATGGAGTGCATGTGCGTCTAAGATTGAATGGTGTGTAAGTACTTCTGAGATTGAATGGTTTATATGTGCGTCTGAGACTGGATGGTGTGTATGTGCGCCTGAGACTGGATCGAAGTAGCGCCTTCTTCTATCTAATTAACAACTCAAACGATTTCAAGACAATCAGCGATGAAGCGAGACTGCATATGCAACGTAAATAGATTTAACATAAGGTTGGTTCCAATCATAAACAGCACCAAGTATGTGTTATGTATATTTGATTTAATTTATATTGGATTTAATTTAATTGTCAGTTTGTTTGTTTTAAAATTATATATTTTATTCCATAACATGTTATAGTCATGTAATTTTGTTTACTGGAATATGACATTTTCCAGAAATTAGTTTGACCTGACCGTGTTTTCGTAAAAACCTAAAAATAGAACTTTGTATCTTTATGCTGACCTTGTTCCTGACCATGATTCAAAATTAGTAACAGTTGATGTGAACAACTTATTTTATTATTCATTTGTAATGTGGTATTGATAAGAGTGAAATCGAGGCTGTACTGGAGTACGTGATGCAGAGCTTCTAGAAGGTGAGCACGTGACCCCAATCCTTGCACCTGTTTTGCGCAGTAGCTAGGTTTAATACCGATATTGTGAGAAATAACCCTAGTTGGGCTTGTAAACACTTGATGTGAAGATGTTCGTTTTGTTGTGAGCAGTTGGAGTTACATTTTAATTTTTCTTCAAATTATTTGAATTTTACGAGATTAATTCTTTTTTCTGGAGAATATTTAAGTGCTCATACAGAATTCTTGGATAAAGATATTTATTGAAATTTTATTCGCAATTCAAACACGGGATTATTTTATGTGGTTCAACAAACAAATGTTGACGCTTCAGTGCTGTATATGCTACAATATACGTCATCGCCTTCCATTTTGGATCGTCGTCGGGACTAGAACTCAAATTCATTAGAACATTTTATTACTAGGACTTCTCATTTTTAATTCTTGAATTATTCTTGGATTATTTTTGGATTTGATTCTTAAAACCGTAAGTTTTTTCTTCGGTTTTACCTAGTTTTTCAAGGGAAATAAATTATTTGTTACATTTTACAACGTTTGTTGTCTTCGTCCTTTTCTTGTTACTGTTTATAAGAGCCTCAACACGTAACATTATCCAATATGACGAAAAATTAAGGTTTTCTGACCCTCGATACCGAGTTTGCACATCTTTATAAATTCTTCCACCCTCAAAAAGAAATGCAGGCGACCCTCCGCAACCCTCCAAAATGTACTCGCGACACTGATTTCAGTCGCGTCCTGGGAGTCAGAAACCATTGATATAACACTATGTGAACTCTACTGACATTATTCACTGTATAACACTATGCGATACCTGTTAGAAAGAGAAGCAACAATCGGAGAAAACAAACAATTAATGTATCGCTCTAAAGACTGTTTATTATGCAATCAATCAAATCGGTTGTGTGTCTTCCTTTCTTCATTTAACTTGGTTGAATCTTGTTGATTGAGAGACATGCAGTTGCAAAAACGTATGGACCGAGTTAACCCCGATAAAATGCTATGGTCTAACAAAATTATTTTTAATTGGACTAGGTGGTTGGCCTCACTAAGTAGTATTTTCTAAATAATAATATAATTTTATACCTCGCTGTCCGCAGGGAAACCTTACTTAAGACACATGAATAATGAAAGATAAGATATGTTGGGGGAATTGTGCCCATGGAACCACGCGCAAAGTTGACATGGTTGTCTTGTACTATACTTTACAACTTTATTACGATAAAATATTAAAGGACCAATGGAATAATATTCCAGTGTAAAAATCTTTACTGTATTATTTAAGAATGTTAGACAATTAGACTGTCCTAGTGTAAGTTTTTTATTACATGCATGTGCAGAAGGGTGATCTGAGTATGTTTATCTTATTCCTATCCAATTAATGCAAACAAAGATGCAAATAATGTGTGTTAAAGTAACTTGTATACATATGATAACTGCACCTAACCAAACTGCTATGCAAACAGGAAAATCTCGATGAAGAACTGCTTTGTTTCGTATAACATGAAACTAATTCATAGTAAAAGTCAAATTAATTTTAGTTTGAAAATTTGATCGTAATATAGTTCTAACAAAGTTTATTCAGTAGTGGGTTTTGAGTGATCTGCACAATAATTGTCGTAACAAGATTTTCGGACGAAAATTATCGATCGCTATAGACTTTTACAAATGTATTTCGGCATTAAAACTCGGTCAAGTAATCTGATATTGGATTGAACCTAGCATAGGTCGTGTGTCTTTTCATTCATCTCCAGTATAAATGTGATAGAGGAGTAACATACAATGTTTTGTAAGTACCTGTTACTTTTAACTTATACATATGACATTGCTTCAAAATTATAATTTAGCATAATGTAAAATGTAACTAAATTAAATCTGAATTGACGGAGTTTCCACTGTCTTTTACTTGAATAAAGGATGACTGAAACGTATATTCTAGAAAGGGGAAAGTGATGCGAATAATAATCACCAAATAAAGTTTATCGATTTTGAATCCTAAATCAGAACATCGAATATTATAAAATGTAGAAAACTATGTTAGAACACAATTTGTCCCATAAACTCGCGTCATCTATTCTTGTGTTTGATCGTTTTAGATAAGGTTCTTTCGATTTAAATTAAAATAAGGTCTTTCTTGTACTATGCCCAAATCAAATTACGCACTCGCCCGAAACGTGCTGAACACTCACGTCAGTACGGTTCACTGCATCCTCAAAGTACGCTGCTCGTCTGAGATTTGTTAAACACTCGCTTTAGTACGGTTCATTGCATCACCAAGAACACTGAGCGGGACAGACCGTATATTGATGATGAATTCTATACAGCCCGCCAGCACCAGTAGTCTTCAGTCTTTCCGTCCATTATGAGAGTGGTGTGATGTAATAGGAATGGTGTCCCGTCAAAGTAAGTCAAATTGTGTGTGTGTGTGTGTGTGTGTGTGTGTGGCTTGAATTTTTAACGTAGCTTTAACACTTTCTGAGTCATATCCCTACGAAGTCTGCAATGTGACAGTTTATAGTGATGTCGAGTATCATGCAGCAGACATGTAGCATGATGTCCCTACCAGTCACATTGTTCTGACACCAGGCTGAGTAGTTCTAACACAAACTTCTTAATGCTGAGCAAAAAGCGATGCAACTGCTCGTACCAATTTTAAAAGTCTTTGGTATGACTCGACCTGGGTTCTTACCCGCGACCTTCCACATCCGCTCTAACCACAAAACCACCGAAGCAGTCTCATAGCTTTTATTGATGCATTTACTTTCCTTTGAGGAACTCTTTCCTATTTTTTAACAGTTTCAGATCGGCTTGTTTTATTTGTTTCCTATTGTGATATCAAAACAAGCAGTATGCTCAGAATACCATTTTGATTCTTGATTTTACAAATTATTGATAAATATTATAATATCCAACTCAGCTTTGAACTTGACATGCGTCAAGGTAAAACTGCCGAAATACGACACACCTGTGGTAAACCTAATTATTTATATTGCGTAAATTGCCCTTAATATCTGCGCCAGATTCCGACTTAAAATTAGTGGGCCGTGAAAACGCTAGGTAAAATAGTCAAACTGTTTTCTAAATTAATTATGTGCAATGTAAACGACATTTTGGTTGTAGGAGCATTCTTTCATTTATATAAGATGTGATTGCATTTTTGTCTGCACGTGTTAAATTGCGTCTAAATGCTTTGTAGTTTGACGAGGCATAAGAGCATCGGCAACCTTATTTTTGTAGAGGGAGGTAAATATGTTGTGGTCAGCTATAAGGTTTTACGGATGTAGGCCAAAACATGTTCAGAGGTGAACTGCAGGTGCTCATGACGGGACATACGGAATCTCTCTCTCTCTCTCTCTCTCTCTCTCTGCTGTATTTGATTTGAAAGAGAGTGCATCTTTTATGTAAAGTTAATCGAGGGTAACAGTTCTTGGGTAAATGTCTATTCCGACACTAGATCTGGTTTATGTGTTTGGTTTGCTCTATTGAGAGTGTTTGCTTTCAAATGTCGACAAATGCTAACGAGATTTCTTCGGGCTCGTGCCTTGTACATTGATTGTATGTAAGAGCTTTTTCAGTTAGTACAATGCATACTTAATCAGTTATATTGTATGTCTCGCATTACCAGATTTGGATGTTCAGTTGATATCAAAGTGCAACCACCAGGTCTTGAGCAAAATTGTGTAATCCGAAATCAAACAGGACATGGCGTTTTCTTCATATTACATTTTGTTTTCGATCACTTTTCAGACCTGTTGATTAAGGATGATATTAATGCATAAACAGCGTAACTCTACAAATTGCACTTTTCAAATGTCCCCAGAAGAGTCGGTCTGACAATTTGCACCTTTCAAATGTTCCCAGAAGAGTCGGTCTGACAACTTTCACCTATCAAATGTCCCCAGAAGAGTCGGTCTGACAATTTGCACCTTTCAAATATCCCCAGAAGAGTCGGTCTGACAATTTGCACCTTTCAAATGTCCCCAGAAGAGTCGGTCTGACAATTTGCACCTTTCAAATGTCCCCAGAAGAGTCGGTCTGACAATTTGCACCTTTCAAATGTCCCCAGAAGAGTCGGTCTGACAACTTGCACCTTTCAAATGTCCCCAGAAGAGTCGGTCTGACAACTTGCACCTTTCAAATATCCCCAGAAGAGTCGGTCTGACAACTTGCACCTTTCAAATGTCCCCAGAAGAGTCTGTCTCGAATCAAATCATTTCAAACCAACATGATCATGTAAGTTTTAAAAGCTTCCTACCATTATGACTCAATCAAAAAAGGTTCTGTGGTTTTCTAAGTGATGATATGCACTTATTTATTGCCACAATTTACTAATTGACTGCACATTTATCCCTGTTGATAAAACAAATGTCATAAAAAATTGGTAAATATTATTAATTCATGCTTGAAACTCGAAACTGCCTTTAAGACGTTGGAATCTTTATTGCATCATAAATGTATATTTGTTTCTGTTCCATGATAACAACCCAGCACATGGCGCTTGTTTTTGACGTGATTTAAGACTTAATATAGTGTCTGGTATTATTGATAGGTTTGTTTTCTTCAGATTCGGACATTTGCTGCTATATTATTATCATTCTGTTGTTTTGTATTTTGTTTCTGCCATCGTCACATGAATTTTAGTTTCATGATTAAACCACGCGAAGGTAGTTGACTACGAAATATGACAAATAATATGATTAGGTTATCTTTTCCTGAAAAAAAATGTTGCAAACAACATTTATTGAGTGATATATGGCTAGGTTACCCATATGGTCCCCATTTTTTTAACTCCCACCTAAAGTGATGTGGGTTGCATAAACCCTAAATGCCTAGATATTACGCAAAGGACAGACATGCATAGTAATACTTATCTATAATGTCTGCAAAGTGTATCAGGTGCCATGGTTGATTCCCAAACTCTCCCAACCGACCGCCTCTGATGATTATACAATACGTTACTGTTTTGCTTGACTGAAACTAGGAGGATCATATTTTTCGTTCCTAAGACTGGGAAACAAGGTTTTGCAGTGCCGCATCTCACCATATGAGGTTCCACCATTTATGTTGCATTTATTAACCCATAATGGAAAGCAATATCCGAATATAAAATCAATGTCTGCGTTAAAAAGGACATATCATATACGTCCGTTGTTGGAGATAACATGATATGCTCGGTATAGATACTGGTATAAATAAAGGTTTATGTTGTTGTCTAGTGATGTTCTTGCGATCATCTTTGTTGGAAGCCTTATTAAGTTTGATTTATGCACCACTATATATCATGTTAAACTGTCCCGGGACATTAGGTGCTTAAAATGAATGTAAGCCACATGAGTCATTGAAAATGTTGTTCAAATCGCTACAATATGTTGTGATTTTTTCTGAGTCAGATACAATGCAGAACGCATGTACCTTAACGGTGAAAAGGCAATGATGATGTAGAAAATTTTAAAAATAAAAATTAAAGGATTGTGTAATCCGACGGGGACAGACGTTAAACTGACTGCAGAATGGCGACGGCATACAGTACAATTAGCGCCATAATACACTTAAACGAATTCAAGTTGCGCGAAGACCCAATCGTTTATCTCAAAGCAGACAAGACACACTGGTATATGGATGTGGAACAATTATCGCAAGAAAAAAAAAATGCATGTTTTATCAGATTTTTTAAAAGTTTGTTGCATAAATATCTAATTAGGCGTCTATGATAACTGATGAATGTTCGAATCTATACTCATGGAAAATTCTATTATTTTTTTTTCATGTCAAAAAGAATGATCACAGTTAAACATCACCTTTGTCATGTATTCTTTATATAGTATTCTCACGCGAAATGTTTGCAATATTCGACATTTAGCTGACACCAAGACGTCAAATCGCCTTTATCTTGACAATAGCAAGCTGATGGAATAAAAAAGATTGTAAGTTCATATTTTTCCACAAATAGAAAACGCCGAAAAAGTTATTTTTATATAATGTGATGGTATTTGTCAATTAGTATCAAAAACGAATTGTCTGTTGTTTACAAGAGAACATTTACTCATGTCTACTATAATAATTTCATAATCATGGACTTTTACTCGACCCGTATTCTCCATTCATGTGCTGTTGGTATTTTCACATCGAATGCTTCTCCATTCTCACAATTCAGGAAAAGAAAATAATTTAAACCAACTCTTGAGGTTATTTGAAGAATGGAATGTTATTTTTAATGTTACATTTGTTTATGCAAAGGAAAGCAGATGACAGGATCATAGGAATGTTGCAATTATTCAAAAGTAAAAAGGGAAATAGTTATGAGCATTTATTTGTGTTAAGCTACAGAAGATTTTGGTAATTAAATACCTTGTTGTCATTGTCTTCCAGTAAAACCCGCAACAATATAAACTCCTTTTCGTAACAAACAAAAAAAAACACCTTGTTTTGTGAAGCGGAGATACTAGCTCGTGCGAACAAAATAAAAATTATGACACTGGGAATATTTTAGAGAAAAATAAGGCAAAATAAAATATTTAGTATCCATCTAAAAGAAATAAAGAAACCTGTTTCAGTGAGTGATTAGACTTGACGTCCGTACTGAACGTTGTAAACCAATTATCCATGAATTCGGTACATGTTTGTGTGAAAACGTTTATTGCCTCTTTTTTCCTTTATCCTCAACCACATGTAACGTAAGTATAATAGGTCTTTCAAATCCTCTAGGTCAAAACCTAAACTAAACAAAGAACGAATAACAAAAGTATTGGCCAAAACTTTGTGAATTCTGATAAGAAACAAAAACTGTATGTTCCTGAGCTAAACTTCACTTCATTTCTGACATTTGACCATATATGTACGCTTAAAAGTAAAAGTCATGCCCAAAATTTAAAAAAAAAAGCAAGATCGCATAGCCTAGAGATATCAAGCATGCATACAACTATTTACAAAACCTACCCTGCCACTTCGATCCGCCCCCCCCCCCCCACACACACACACACAAATAATAGAAACGACGCTAATCTGTCAAGCTGATGACATTTGAATTAAAGGTAGTATCTTTGCATACAAATGCGTTAACATGTAATGAAACCTTTGTCAAATCAGTCGTAGATTTGGATCAACTATGACAAAACTTTCGTCCCATCTAGGACGACCCTGGCCATTACTAGACCTTTTAACAGACTATTCTTAAGTGTTGCTGTTAAAGAAAATAAGAAGTGATGACCATCTACACTATTTCTCCTCAGAAACACTGATTGATTTTTTAAAATAATTATACCAATGTCGAGATTTAAACTTTTATGAAAGAAGAAAAATATAAATTATCAAAGTTGTGTAAAACTATTTTGCTATCTGAGGTATATATTCCGTTTACTGTCTGTGGTGTCTATTATGTTTGCTCTATGTGGTGTCTATTATGTTTACTCTGTGATGTCTATTATGTTTTCTCTCCTTGGTGTCTATTATGTTTACTCTCCGTGGTGTCTATTATGTTTATTATCTGTGGTGTCTATTATGTTTACTCTCTGTGGTGTCTATTATGTTTACTCTGTGGTGTCTATTGTGTTTTCTCTCCTTGGTGTCTATTATGTTTACTCTCCGTGGTGTCTATTATGTTTACTCTCTGTGGTGTCCATTATGTTTACTCCGTGGTGTCTATTGTGTTTTCTCTCCTTGGTGTCTATTATGTTTACTCTCCGTGGTGTCTATTCCGTTTATGTGGTGTCTGTTACGTTTACTCTCTCTGGTGTATATTCAGTTTACTGTCTGTAGTGTCCATTCTAGACAGACAAACAAATAAACCCAATCATTAGTGTTTAGAGGGGTCAGGGTACTTTTGTGACACCGTATTAATGGACTATGCTATGTTTAGTTTACTATTGGTCATCTTGAATTCCAACATAATATTAAATTCTAATCTATCATGTTGAAACATCACCTGAAAAACTTTATCTCACAAGCATGTATATAATCATATATTTCTTTTTCTGTTCAAAATGAATAGAAGATCAAATTACCGTTTATGGAGAACGTGTTTCAGGTCAGTTTGAAAAGTTCCAACGTAAAGAACAAGCATCGTGAATGCTATTATTTTGTTTATTTTAACTCTTGGTTAAATCTTCGCCTTTGTTGACCAAACCTCAAAAATATCTGGACACTTAAACGACATTGAAATTTCTTAACACATGGCATGGACAGACAACTCGTGCGAGGATTGGCCAAACAAAAGAGATGAGTGAAGTTTTCTGTCCATTGCGCAAAGTACATTGAACTGCTATTTGGTTTCCTTCGTCATCAAAAAGGCATTAATATTACCACACATGGATTTCTCACTAAACATACTGTCTTCGTCTGAACTTTTTAAAGTATTGTCTTTTTATCTTTTGTCCAGGTTGCCTTTACCTTATCTCTCCTTGCATACATACCTGTTCAAAATTCAAATTTATTTTGTTTTAACTTATATTTAATTATCACTTGTGTTATATCTAGAATTAGAGCTACAGATCGATTTTTATTAGTTGTCAAATAAAAAAGATTCTTTCTGTACTTTTAAAATACATAATGTTAATTTGAGGATTGGAGTAAATTAAAAATAACATTCATTGCTTCCTGTGGCAAAATTCACTTGTTTACAGCATGGCAAAAGCGCGTAGTGACATCACCAGCGCAGTTATTTTCACATCGTTTCATAACATACATTTATTTCGGAGTTTTGCCAGGAGATGTAGAGATCTGTTAACCCTCAATCACACACACATCCCTGCACTTGTTTAGAACATGCAGTCTGGTGGAAAGATGCGTCTTTGAACTGGTTAAGCTTTCTAACAATAATAGAAAGGTTTTGTTATTTTATTTCCGGGTCATATCTACAGTGAGACTGTGGGAAAGAGGTCAACAGCACGAATCAGTTTAAAACATTCTTAACAGCCCAGTATCATACGTGTAACGATGTTGTGTTTACAATCGGAGCAACATCAGCCTTTTCTGTCAAACTAGAACAACTCGGTTGTGCAAGTCAGGTGGAGTACCCCGTTTATTATTATTTTTTGAATTCTTAATTTTACCCCGTTTATTATTAATTTTTGAATTCTTAATTTTTGACTTTGTTGTTTTAAATATGTTATTTATTTATTTATCTATTTATGTATTTATTTATTTATTGACTTGGGGGAGGGGATGACAATCAAACAGAACAAACTTCTTGCTCAACAAAATAGTACGCAGCCTGAACGTATACTGGCTAAATAACAAATCAGTTGAGCATACTCATGGTAAGAAAGATACCGTTAGCTGAAATTACCTGCTGAATGTATATTGTATTGATTAATCAGTACTTATATAAACATATGCATAGAGACATCGCAGTTTGTCACGTGATCACGTCACGAGATTTATTCGTTTTCTTGACTGAAATTCAGCTATGCATCTGAGGTTTTCTTAGTAATAGGGTCGAGCATGCTCTGATTGGTCATGTTTATTCCAAGAATGACGCTATACCTGGAGGCTGTACGAAAAGATATGACTTTCTCCTTGTCACGTGATTCCAGACATTAGAGTTGAGATAGGAAGACGAGAAAGTTCTATCGATGCATTTAGCAGGGAGTTACATCTATGTTATGTACAGGATAATGTCTTCATCATATCAGGTACACCAACCGACCGGCAACACGATACAAATCTCAGCGGGGATAAGAAGGAATTAACCAAACGTCTTAATCTGTTTACACTATGTTTGTTGGTTTCCTTTGTGGAAAAATTGGGTTTGTTGGAGAAAAATGGAAAAAAACAATTTAAAACGGAATTTCGAGCATGCGGACAACACTCTCAGAAATACTTGCGGCGAATAAAGACTCTAATATATAAACTTGAGTAAAAGCTGCATAACTTGATTTGGTGATCAGGTCTGAGATACTGTGTTAACGCCTTCTATGTGGATGTATTAAAGTGAATAGTTTAACACCAACAACACTTCTGGAAGATTTTAAGGTAACTTAATTTATAGTTTCATCGATAGTTGTTCAAAACACATGCATATAGTTATACATTACTCACTATAGAAAGTTAATTTATCACTTAATATACAAAGACATATCAGACAATTTGGAACCGCAACCAAAGTCTGTCCGACATCATCGTGTCATTTTAATATTGAAGGTAGTTGTTTTTAAGGTCTTTGCTTTTATCTATCAAACGATTGAGAATAGAGTCTATGTTGCAACTGTCATAAATAGTTTGTCACTAATAAGTTCGAATAAAGTCAGAATTTTTCAAGGAATTTACGAGTATATAAATTTACAAGATGTTATATCCTGCATAAAGATTGTAGAGATTACTGGGTACCATCTACAAAAATACAACAGTTTGCTTAAAATATCAAAGGAAGTTGTTTATTTCCCTAAAC